>CM074739.1:81345408-82052075 GCA_037367245.1 Phrynocephalus guinanensis
TGAAGTGCAGCTCCTTCATCAGATTCATGGGCTGTCTCCTTTTTAGGCAGATACTTGTATATAAATTTGCAAGGAGTTCATATGAGAAAACTGGAATGCAAAATATGCAAGAAATGATTATTTTAACAGTGGTTGTTCATGTTCAGTGTTTGAATAGGAACATGGAGATCCTGAGACAGACAATTCATTAGGCAGCAATCCTGTGCACACTTTCCTGAGAGTAAGCTTCATATACTGTAATTAAAACAATGCTAATTTCTAAGTAGATAATAAGAATAATCTATAAGGTTATGCTGTCAGGAATGCATTTGTATAATAATATCCTACAGTGACTAATCTCAAGCATTTATCAAAGACAGGGAAGCCCCTTCCTGTGTAGTCGCTCAAAGTATGTGCCAAATTCATATTAGCCTTTGGAAAAGGAAAACCTCATTTCCATGACAATAATTTCATAATGCTTCATTTTACTAAGGGTTGTTTGCCAACCTTGTCTGCTAGTTTATCAACCAAATCTTGGCAGTTTGGAAGGAGACAAAATTAGCTGTAGATATAAACTATATGCACTTCTACGTGCAGGCAATCATCAATATACACGGCAGTTTTAAAAAAACATCTGGAGAGTCCAAACATGGTGAAGAGCCTTCCAAAATCAAACACATTTTAAGAATTTTTCTAGTCCCCAATGAACGCCAATAAAACACTAGTCTCCAAAGTGTTTCTTTAGAACAGGAGGATGTGAAAACCTAGTCTGCTGCCACTGCTCCCTGCCACACTGCAAGTGAACAATGAAGATTCGAGCAGAGATAGCTCAAGCTTGATTTGATCTAGGATCTATTTTGTCATCTTTTTGGCAGTCCAGGATATCCCCAAAGCTCTTCTCCATCAGCAACTACTGGAGAGAATACTCGAAGGAGGCAAAAATGTGTAAGTCCACATTTATTTGCCAGTCATGGCACTGCTGAAGTCTAAATATAGACATACATGTACAATTATAGGCACATTTGCCATATATACGCGAGTATAAGCCGGGTTTTTCAGCCCTTATTTTTGGCTGAAAATACACCCTCGGCTTATCCTCGAGTCAATAAGTTTCCCAGTTTTGGGGGAGGAGGTTAAAGTTAAGGTGCTCGGACAGCTTGGGGAGTGCAGCGGAGGACAAGTCCTGATGGGGGAGTGATAACACTGCCTCCGCTTCCCATATGATTCCAATGCGAAGGTTTAGGGGCACCCCCTTTGGAGCTTCATAACTCAGCCCCCTTACCCCCAAATATTTCCAAATTTCAGTGGGCTCCCTAAAATCCCTCCCTGAAGGTACTGCTGGTACTTTGGTGCCCCTAACGTAAGTAATTTTAGTGCATGGTTTTTAAAAACTGCTCTCAAAATTATATTTTTAAATATGCAATCAAAATTTACTTACCTTGGGACTCCAAAGTAGCAGGGGTACCTTCAGAAAGCAATTTTAGGGAACCCCCTGAAATTTTTAAACATTTGGAGGTAAGGGGGCTGAGTTATGAAGCTCCAAAGGGGATGGCCCAAGGAAAAACCTTCTACTCCAAAGCTGATCGGGCAGGAGATAGGGTTGCTTTCGCTTCCCATATGATTCCAATTAGAAGGTTTTTTCCCTAGGGGCTCCCCCTTTGGAGCTTCATAACTCAGCCCCCTTATCCCCAAATGTTTCCAAATTTCAGGAGATTCCCTAAAATCGCTCTCTGAAGGTACCCATGCTACTTTGGTGCCCCCAAAGTATGTAATTTTGAGTGCATGTTTTGAAAAAAACATGCACTCAAAATTATTTTTTAAAATGTGCAATCAAAACTTACTTGCATTGGGACTCCAAAGTAGCAGGGTACCTTCATAAAGTGATTTTAGGGAAGCCCATGAAATCTGGAAAGATTTAGGGGTGGGGGACTTAGTTGTTAAGCTCTAAAGGGGCTTGGGATAGTACTGGCAACTCTGCAGGGACTGTGGAGGCAATCAGGGAGTTTACTCTATGGTATTAACTCCCTAATTGCCTCCACACTCCCAGCACATGTTGCCAATTACTATCCCCAGCCCCTTTAGAGCTCGGCCGGTATACTGTATATACGAGTATAATGGGGAAAAACGCCCTCAACTTATCCTCAAGTCAATAATTTTTTTCCAGTTTTGGGGGGTTAAAATTAGGCCCTTGGTTTATACTCAAGTCAGCTTATACTCATGTATATACAGAAATATCCAGTGATGTGTTTAATTAATAAAGTAGACAATGGGCCACAATGAGATAACCACATACTAGAAACCACCAATCCTGAGGGAAGCTTCAGGTTAGTGCTCCCAGTGGCCCAGAATGACCCGGTGAAGGCTGTTAGTGCTTTACACACCTTCCTAAATCACCGCAAAGACATCATCGCTCACAAGGATTCAAAAACAGAGTTCCAGGCAGCAACCCATGCTGAACTTATCTGAACAGCGATAGTTGTTGGAAGGCAGTTCTAGACAACGTTGTAGGCTCATTCACACAGTGTTGTCTCCAGTTGTTTTGGTCATTCTGGTATATATATTCGTTGCTACAGATATGAACAGATCATCCTGTTATTTGCAACCACACATTGGGAAGGTGTTTGTTGCTGGTGCTGAGAGGTATTGATTTAATCCTCTAGTGCTAGCTCCACCCACATCTGGATTGCTCCATAATGTCTCAACAAAGATGGTCTTCTCTTAACTCCTGTCTTCTACACTCTCTTTTGCATACTTAACTCTCTCTTCTTTCCCTCCTTGTTTTACCAGTCCAACAAGGATGGAGTAGTTGTAACTGACCAGATGAAAAACTTACATAAGGAAATGTCACCAGGTGACACCCTCCCATCAAGTGTCCACATTATTATCTCCGCATAACCCTTTATGAGCCTGCCCAGATGTTAAGAGCATCAGGAGACGTCTTCCTCTTGGTCCCACCACCCTCACAGGCATATTTGTTAGGGACACAGAAGAGGGCCTTCTCTGCTGCTGCCTCCAGACTCTGGAACTCCCTCCCATGGGAGACCAGGCTGGCCTCATCTTTGCTGCCCTTCCACAAGCAGATGGAGACATTACTTTTCAGGCAGGCTTTCCTTTAAATTACCGGGGGGGCTTTTAAAAGGATCATTGTATTCTGTTGTTTTATTTGTGCTTTTAATACTGCTCTTATTTATAAGTTTTGATCTATTTAATTCTTTTTCAATATTTTATAATTTGTTATTTTAGCTTTTAGTTTTGTTTCTTTTAATAATGTAATCTGTCTTGAATCCTTAAGGAGAAAGGCAGCACATGAATAAATGAATGACACAGTACTGGGGTCCCTGCAAATAAGATCCTGAACTGGAGCAAACTGGAGCAAAGCAGAACAAAGTTACACCATTACCTGCCAATAGCGATTGTGTTTCAATCCTGTTTCTTGTGGACACGGCCATGCATTATAAGTATTGATGAACTGCCCAGAACTGTAAACAAGAAATACAATAATGAAACTGGGAATGATGTTGGGGTCAAGTTAAGAAAAGAATGTCATTGGGGTATAGGAAAAATGGCAGATTTTTTTTTCTATATTCTATATGAAAATCTTTATTCAATAGTAAACCTCAAAGCATTATCCAGGTGGCCTGTAAACTGTGTTTCATTCTGATGCTTTTCTATTCATGCTGCTGGTGTTTCTGAATGGAATTCATTAGACGTCTCTTTTTAGATATATAAGATGATCGTACAGCTCAACCTTAACATGGTTAGTGAGTAACAATGCATTTCTTCTGGTTGTAGGAAATCCAAAGTGAATAAGTACTATTCTAAGTACAGAAGATAGTGAGCAGGACTTAAAATAAAACACACTTCTGCTGACTCCTCAAAATGGGGAACCTTGGAAAGACACCCAGTTGGAATTTCATTACTGTCACTGCTTCTAGATTAGATTCTAAATTGTGCATCATCGTTTGGAGACCTTTCACGACTCACATTATTGCAACCCTAAGAGCTGTTTGAACGGAAGCCCAATGTGACTCTGGCTTCCAAGTCCCATTTGCCATTATTGCTGCTCTGTGCAAAAATGAAGCAAACCAAGGTTGTGTTCATAGAGCAAACAGCGGTCCAGGTCCTTGTTATGGCTCAGCGGCTGAATCGGGTGCCTTTCTTTTTTTCCCAAAACAATTCCCATTCTGGCCTTTTCTAAAAGAACAAAATTACTTATAATAGAAAAGTATTACCCAATACTGCCCATAACAGGATGAACAGTCTACACCTGCTTTTACACCTTTGGAAGTGATGGTGAAAGCATTACTGGGAAGGAAATATTGCATTTTCCAAAGCACAGAACAGTGTATTGCAAATGCCGCAATGTTCTAATTCCACAACAGAATGACGGCTTTGGGGGATGATGAGAAGACAATGTTGCACTACCCAAGTTCGTGCATGCATTTTTTTAAGCTAAGCAATAGACTCATTGTGAAAAAGGTGTAGCCAGAGTAGTAGTAGATGGAACCTCTTTGTTCAGAGGTAATATATCTCTACTTTCAGGGAAAGGGGATATTTTCTCCATGACATTCTTGGGTGCTTTTTAGTGGTGTTTGACTCTATTCTATTTCTGCTGGAAACAGAATACATGATCAGTTGGAGGTAATTGTCACTGATATGACCCAAATATGATAGGTGTGTATGAAAGAGACTCTTCCTCTTGATAGCCGTTGGGTTATTTTTCTGAAATATAGTTGGGTGACGCAGGTCCTCGTATTGTGATGCGATTACTGTGGTTAGGAAATTATGACATTGCTATATTATGACATTTGCATCCCTGGGATGGTCATGATCTAAAGGCAATACAGTTAAGTTCAGAATAGACAATAGCTATAACACTTTTTAAATAATAGGTTCTCCCTCGGGCAATGAAAGGTGGCATACAATCTTCCTCACCTCTGTACCTTGCATTAGGTGTGTTTCATTTTGTGAAAGGTACTTGGGAGGTAAACATGAGCAAGTCTGATTCCCAAGACTCAGAAACCAAAATCCTCCTGGATGTTTTGCACACATCATAGAATTTGCCATGGCTAATTACAGCTAACCAAGGAAATGCCATGTGCGTGTCAAGTACACATTTGGGCACCCAATTAGTTACATTACTAACATATGAACGGTACCTTGTCAACTTAATGTAGCAATTTCTGTTATTCCTCTGGGACATATGTAAATATCCAAGTGTTTGCCTTATAATTGGGGAGGGAGCTGTGTTTTGGGGGGGACGGAAACAGGTTAATATTTGAAATTCTTTCATAAGATACATAGGACCTCTGTTCAGGACATTTAACTGCATACATTCTCAAAACACAACAACTTTTTGACATGAAATTATCTGCTTTACTAGAGAAAATTATGAAAGTTTCGGTACCTCACAGTTATGGAAGAAAGCAAAGTCTTAACAAAGCTGTTAAGATACTGTGTGTTCAAAGCTTCAAGCACACATGGTGTGGAATTACAAAAACCGTTCCTGTTTAGGAATTTGGCAATTACACACATTTTGCTAACAAGGTGAAATTCTTCCTAAGAAAGGGCAATCTGCAGTAACCGTATATAATTTGAAAGGAGCAGAAGAGTTCATCGCCGAGATATCTCAGTTTAGAGGAGATTTTGTTCCACAAAGCAGAGCACATGGCTAAGAAATGGCAAAGTGCCAGGATGAAACTGCTCCTAATTTTCAGAGGAGGCCACTGGCTAATTATACAAACTGCAGGTGTGAAGAGAGAAGCTCAAAGTAATCAATAGCAGTAATTAATCTGCTAGACTACAGCTAAAGAGCTAACAGCTGGACTTCAGCAATGGACACATGCAACAAGATCAGCAATAATTACCTCTTTAAATATTGAATTTCCATAGCAACAATTAGGCATATAAATAAAGGCTAGAAATCAAGGTACTAAAGCAGGATGCAGAACTACAAACACAGCCTTCCCCAAATGAAACCTCTTCAAAACAAAGCGGCATTATTCTTAGGATGGAGGGTGAGAAGAAAGAATTACTTAGGCTCAGATCTATATACAATTTAGCTTCTAATAATCAATTATAATCTCTCATATCAAAGGCTGTTGGGTGCTTGTCAAATATGTATCTTCTTCATCTTCACATGATTTCAGTTTCCCTGTTTTCAACTAGGAATATGAAATTATGCAATAACATATGCAAAAATCGAATTATGGTAAACAAGTGTAAGCTTTGGGAAATTGTAATATAAGATGCACAGCAGAGATGCACAGAAGATTAGAGCATCTAAAAGTGGGAAAGTACTGGAAGATTTGGGTGTAGGCTGAAGTTTAAGGTATAAAAAGAAGGGATTTGCATTCAGGTGGGGTCCCAGACCTTTGGACCACACTTCGGTATGTTACTTGGTCTGGCAGCACCTAATGCATTGGGTTTTGTGTCACTTTCTTCTATTCATTGTCATTTGTGTACTAATAAAAGAGTGCTTATTTATCAACACTGTGCAGCCGTGTATTTTTTATTTTATTTTCAATTTTATTAGAATTCCAACTTCACAAGGTTTCCAGATGCACCTAGAAGTTTTGTTTCATCAACTTCTGATGCTCTAGTTCTGAATTGCCTCTGAACCTCAGTTTACCTTCTTTTACATATAAACAGCAGGCTGTATTCCAGGAGAATAATATTTACAACGGTTCCAGAGTTTTTATATAATGTGATAAAGTGGCCTAGGGGTGTAGAAATCTTATATATGAAGATTAGGGATTTGTTTTCTTTATGGATTTCTGCATGCCTCGGATCACTTAGGGCGTTTATACACGACCCCTAAGCTCCGCCGCAAATGGCTGCAAGGTCCGGACCTTAAAAATGTTTACCCACCAGCTCTGGACTTTGCAGACAATTAAGTGCGACCCCGCCCACTTTAGCGCGACCAAACAGCAGTTTTCTTGTAGCTGGTCTTTGATGGTGACAAATATTTGATCCGGTGTAAGGATAGTGAGTGCGGGGCTCTCCTGGCTTCCGTTTGTTCTTTTTTTGCGCCCTGCCCCTTTAAGAGATCTGAATGCTGCCCGGAACAAAACAGAGGTAAACCGGCAGTCTTTTCTTTCTTTTTTCTCCCTCCCTCAGGCAGCCAGCAACCAGGAAGTGCTGAGGGGGGTGGGGACAGAGGAAGAGCGTGGAACCCCTAAGGTCTCTGGTCCGAATTTAAGTGGCCAGCGGATCTTAGGGGTCGTGTAAAAAGGCCCTTATTCTCAGTAGATATTTCCTTAATCCATCTTGCATTTGTTTTATAATATTCTGTAATCCTAATGCACCTCGACAGAACTTTTGAGTTTCCAAAATATACATGTTGTTGATAAACCCACCAAAATTTAGCCTTCAATACTTTGTCACTGAATGTGTGTCAACCAGGAGCTCTGAGTTCCTGTCACAGAGTTTCTGCCCCAGGCCATGCACAGGTTCTTTGTTCTATGTGCAGACAAGAAAGAAAGAAAGAAAGAAAGAAAGAAAGAAAGAAAGAAAGAAAGAAAGAAAGAAAGAAAGAAAGAAAGAAAGAAAGAAAGAAAGAAAGAAAGAAAGAAAGAAAGAAAGAAAGAATTGACCTAACAAATCTACTGCTATTTCCCACTGGGGGTACATTGTTGTTCCACAGGGGAATATATTGGAACAAAAACAGTCTAATGTCAATTTTAAGCAACCCAAAAAGTAGAAGTACTGTAACAAACTTTGGTTGTAATTAATAGAATTGGGGGGGGGGCACTGTAATTCTCAGTCAGTATGTCCACCATAGGCAACTCACCAGCAGATGTGGGGAAACACCCATACCCTGTTTGTGTGTCCACCTTTCCTCACTTCACAAACTACCCACCCTATGGTAGCACACTCAATAATGTAACCACCACCTTGTTCATAAGCAGCAATTTGCGAAACAGACTGCATATGGTTTTCCTTACACAAGCATAAATCTGGAGTAGAGTTCTGGCCAATGTATCGGCAATAGTTTTCATAGAAGCAAAGCAAAGCGCGCACACACACACACACACACACACACACGTACAAGAATGTGTGAGTGAGCACACATGAACACAAACACACATCATGCCACATACAGAAAGACTTGCTAAATATTTTAAAAAGACTCAAGCAATCCATTAGATGATCTGTGAGGATTCTCCACCATCGAGGTGAGGTTATCTGGAAGCTGAGTCATGGTAACTGGACTTCTTTTCTTGTGAGATCAGAACTGATGAAGCTGCTTAGATGAGCAGCGAAACATTTCTATCTCACAAGAAAAGAAGTCCATTGCCATGACTCAACGTCTAGATAACCCATTGGATGCTATATATATAATTATATATAATCTACTACACAAACTGAGCATGTAACAGAGTTTGTGTAAGAGGAGCAATTTGCATCAGCACTATTAATTTGACTGTGCAACTAGCAAAATGAAGAGGAATTTTTAACATTTCCTTGTGATGGCACAGAAAGCAGATTTGCATACTTACAATGAGATTCCCCATTACCTCATTCATCTCTTCTCTAAACTAATATATCTCAGCAATGATTTGTTATGATTAATGGCTCCTCAGTGGTGGCATCCATATTTTTGAATGCACACAGGCAGGAAAAGAAAAACAAACAGAAACCCTTGTCTAGTCACTGCTGTTTACACTTGCACCAAATTCAGATTTATGTACCCGGGTGGATGTTCTGAAAACAGGACAAGCTGCAAGTAATGCAGTGAATTTTAAGAGTGGGGAAAACTGCCCATTATGGCTGGTTTTTCAGAAATTTAATTTCTAACCCCAAAAGCTATAAAAACACAGTTTTTTTTTAAAAAAAAAAACAGGATTTAAATTGTTCACTGAGCAGAATTTTATGTTACTCTTCTACCACCTACACAAACTTCAGTTTCGCTTTAATCTATCCACCTGCCATGGGTAGGAGCAAGGAACACATAATTTTAAAATGTACAGTTTAGATACCTCATTTCTATAGTCTGTAGGATACAGATTTTTTTCCTGCCCCCGAACACCCTGCTCCTTCATGCTGAGTATGAACCCCGTGAAATATATATATACCTGTAAAGGTTTGGTGAAAAGTGGCTACAATGGTCCCCCCCCCCCGTGTGCTCAGCAACAGTACCAACCCTATCCGTACGATTTCATCTCAGATACAGTTATTTATAATCAATCCATAATAATGGTCGCCTCACCTTCTGAGACTGATCTCCATCAGTCTCCTACAAATGCATCTGTTGGAGTGGAGAGGCAGCTTGCATCAACCAGCACTTTGTGGATCCATTTCCACCAAGTCCCCTTAGCAGCCTTCCAACCCTCTCAGGCTTTTGTCCAGAAAGTAGAAAGTATTTCACAAACCACTCACATAGATCGATTTCTGCAGGCAGCACTTTGGGGTCTTTGCAGCCTGTAGTATCTCTTCAAAGAGTCTTCCAAAGGCAGTCATATTGATTTCTACAGCACATCTCAATTGCTGACCACTTTGTACAGAAGGTTTTATTTCTTTTCTCTCATCCACTATTGTCTGCCACTGGCTTTCTGTTAACAGGCATGTGGCTTCCAAGATGCATGACCATGTACAACTGATCCTATTCCACATATTTCAAAGACATTTTGCAATATTAGTACAATGCTCAGCAGCTACCAGAGAGGATATTGGAAGTCTGGTGTATTAACAAAGATGAGTGGTCCTTTCAAAGTCACATTTTTAAAAAACTACACCTGCCAGAATCCCACAGGTAGCTTATCTACAAGGGCTTTTTCCAATGTCAGCTGCTTTTCCGCATCTCTCTGTCGCTCAGAAAATGCTCTTCTTGAATTTTGTGTATCATCTTGTCATGAAAACACCACTTACTCTCTAGGGCAGTGATGGCGTACCTTTTAGAGACTAAGTGCCCAAATTGTAATTCAAAACCCACTAGGTTTTTTGCAATTTAACCTGAATGCAGGTGGCTGTGAAGGGGCGATGTCGGGTGCCCACAAAAAGGGGTCCGAGTGGCACCTTTGGCACCCATGCCATAGGTTCACCAACACTAACCTAGGGGTATCAGTGCAAATCTGCAGAATGCAAAATATTTCAATTCCTAGCCTGTTACTAACAACAAGGGTAGATAGAGATGCTAGAGACAACTGGCATGTACAGCTTTTAAGCATGATAACACTGCCAACAGAAATATAGTGTTTTGTTTTGTTTTATTTCATTTCAGTTTTCATTTCATTTCATTAATAATGGATTTTTAAAAAAAAACTTCATCAGAAAACGAAATGATTTGTAAGGCTATTAATAATGGGGAGCTTTCCTTTTTGCTTTTTAACAGAGAGCCCACTGCCCTAAATCAACGACCCTCCTTTGAAATCAATTGGCTTTCAAACAAAGAACCCCTTAAATAAGCAGGAAACCTAAGGGCTAGCTGCTGCATGGAGAGGTCGGACAGATAAGTTCAATAGCTGATAGGCATGGGGAGGAAGGAAAATATAAAAAAATTAACCTCTATACTTAATCAGGAAAGGAAAACAATCAGTTTAAATTTTAAATCAAATTTCAGATACAGGGACGGCCAGTGCAGGGAAGGGAAGGGAAGGGAAGAGTTCAACTCTTGGCTAGGTGCAGCAGGCAGATCAAAATCAGAGATAAGTAACAACTGAGGTGTGGGAAGAGAGGAAGGAAAACAAGTCAGTTTAAAAATAAACCTCCTGTTCTCAAGATAGCTGGATCAAGAGGCTTCTTGCCACTAGGACAAATCATTTCATTTCTGGGGGGGGGGGTGTTTCCTTTCATTTCTTGACACACTGCTGTTTCATAACATTTCATAAGCTTACATAACAGCGAAACTGTGTTGTATTTTGTAAGGTGCCCATCCCTAGTTCCCACTATCCAAAACATCACACCTTGGTCAGTACCTCACTAGAATACTACACACAATCATAGACCTCATCCTTTAAATAATGAAACAACTGATCACATGGGGAAAGAACCAGGTTGTGTATGAGGCATTGTAGCTCTTCATTTCTAATGAAGCTGAACAATATGGCCTGTAAAATTCATATTTCAGCAATATCAGTAAGACCTAGCCACTCAAAATGGCTGCAACTTATTGCTTCAGCTTTCTAAAAGTGCCACAGTGCCTGGTACTGAATTTAATGATGGCATCTCTACAGACCATCCAGGTTGATCTGGAAGCTGATACATTTGTGACCTTATAATGAGCTGTAACAAATTCAAGACTACATTGATCCTTCCAGCTCTTAAACAAGTTTCCAAAACATATTTTGGTGTCCATAGACACAAAGAAGTAGGTCCTAATTCAGATTTCATATCCTTCTCCACCTCCCATTCCCAACTTAGATTGCAATATCAACTACCTAGTCACCTTTCATGTCCCCTTATGGTCCAGATGCACCATGGTGCCTACAGTAAGCTACTTAATTACAATAGCAAAGCAGGTGGCTTGTTAATTATTTATTAAACTTCATTTATTCATTACAGTGGAAAGCACTCCTTTTGAAACCTGCCGTTTGCGCATGTCGCTATTTTGTGTAACCATGTGGTGCCATGGTTATTTTAGTACATCCCATTCTGTTTGGTAATACAGTTGTATGTTGCATCTTTCACAAACGTCTGCTAGGGTTCACTCAAAGCCCATTTCTATTATTGTCCTAGAGATGATGTATCACAACTCAGCCCACCTTTTCAGGATGCTTATCAAGTGAAAAGGGGGATGTGATTGTATGCTGCTAAATGCAAGTGTGACAGGCAGGAAACAATGTATACTCCTCCACTCCACTCCCTCTCATTCTAGAGGCTTGAGAACATTATATTTGGGGCAATAACCCCAACCAGCACAGCTAGTACAATATTATGCCACAACATTCAACTTAAGATGTTCTCTAACAGTGTGATCACACAGGGAAATGGATTGTAATAATTTGACCATTTGTGGGGTGCAATGTATGGGGAACTGCACTTCAGCCCAATTCCAATTTATGCCAAAACTTAGACCTTGTTAGTTGTGTTGTGGGTTTTTACTTTTGACTTCAAGATGGAGTGATTCTCTGGCAGATGGAATGTCCACTTAAAGAGAGACTTCTCACATTAAAGCAACCATTTTCAGTGCAATCAGGTGGATATTTTTGCTGTTTTCTGATTTCACCTTAACTAGGCCAACCCATGATGGAAAGGCGATAATTAGAAAATACAAGTAGCAGTTTAAGGAATGGGAAGGACATTGCCCATTCTCATCTTTTCCATGGCAAACCACTTTGGACAAACAGATGCTCCTTGCATCAGCAGAATGAAAATAGAGCCAAGCAAATGTGGAAGCTTAATTCTTTCCAATGTGGACTAGAGAAATTAGTGGTGTGGGCAAGAATACTACATTCATGTAGCTGATGAGTGTTTCTCAAATTCTGTGTAGGTCAGGGAGGTTGGTTGCTCATCAACAACAGATGTCTGCCCAATATGATCAGCCTTAAATATCACAAACACAGTTCCAGATAGAAGTATATTGACATGCAGTTTGATTTGGTGATATTCTGATTGATACACACTGGGAGAGTTTTTGCATCAGTTCATTGTAGCTAAATAAATCTTTCAGAAGAAGAGAAAACACAAGACACCTATAAATTTTTAGCCTGATTCTGGGTAAAATGATTGACAATATATATATTTTGTATTTTATATTGTATTTTATATTTTGTATTTTATATTTAGAGAGAGAGAGAGAGAGAGAGAGAGAGAAGTAGACAGATAGATAGATAGATAGACAGATAGATAGATAGATAAAAATAACAGTCTTAGAACTGCAGAGCTGGACTCTATGGGTGACCTGCCCCTGTCAAGGAGACACAGTGGGGAATAGAACTCTCAACCTCTTTCTCCACAGCCAGATACCTAAGCCACTGAACTATCCAGATGTTTGTAACTCAAAATATACATTAAATTGTCCGTACTAGTGCGGCATGGTGCCTCAGCCGACTAAGGCTCCGAAAACTGTTGAATGCAAAGTTGGCAACTCGGCGGTTTGAATCCCGGGTGCCACGCAGCAGAGCAAGCTCCCACTGATAACCCCAGCTTCTGCCAACCTAGCAGCTCAAAAACACGTCAATGCAAGTAGATAAATAGGTACTGCCATTAAAAGCGGGAAGGTAAAACAGTGTTCCATGCCAGCCATGTGGCCAGGGACTTGCGCAACACTGGCTCTTCAGGTTGAATACAGAGATGAGCACTGCCCCTAGAGTTGGACATCACTAGCACGCATATGTGGGGAGAACCTTTACTTTTTATTTTTTTTAAACTGAGATATCCTTATTAGGATAACCAAGAATGTGTACAAAATTTACAAACAAGGGCAAAAATGTGCAAGGTTCAGGAAATGCAATTACATTGTCAGTGAAGGTATTACAAGTAGGAATTGGAAGAAGTAAAGGGGAGATCAGGGGAGGGGATGAATCATCAGTCCTTTTTGTCCTCATGAGACCGCAACTAAAATGGGAAGTTAATTCAAAGACCAATCCCATTGACGAAATAAATCGAGAGAGGGATCAGGTTTCCCCCCCCCTTCAATTGGGTGTAATAGCATGTGATTTTGGGGTGGGCAGGGGCATCCTCACAATTCCCCCCCCCCGCCACTGCCATTACCTCTTAGGAGGTGGCTCCGTTCAGCTAAGACAGGGGTGGATGGGAAGAACGTTCTTTAGGAAGAGGAGGAAGACCGCAGGATTTTAAAAACATAATGTGGATGAAGTTTTCAATATGCAAAATCAATTCTACAGCTGCCTTAAGATAAACAGCCCTCTGGTGGAGGAGTAAAGCAAAACCCAGCTCCCCTATCACATTAATCCACACTTGCACACACCTCATGTAAACACCCAAACTTAAATTGATGTAAAACATGCTGAACATAATTTAAATAAGGGCTTTTTTTACTAGTGGGAGCAGGTTCCCTGCTTGCAATTTTATCAGATTCTTATTCTTACTATTAATTTACTGTAGTGACATCACAGTTGTCTGAATCAGAACAAACTCAAAACACATTTTGAAAAAGAAATAAGAACTGCTTAAAAACAGCAAGCTCCCAGTTGAAAGGAAAAATGGACACCTCTGCAACTGCACCTTTGCATCAGATCCGACAGAAATAAGAAGAGTGTCCTATGACATTCAGAAGCTTTCACAACTTAAAGGATAGCCCTCCTCTAATCACAGGCTATTTCTAATGTCTCTTTCTAAGGCCACAACAGAGGACTAAAAAACTCTCATTTGTTGGTGCTCAGTAAGTTTATGAACTATCTTGACTGAAACCTAACATCACTGAATCAGCCACTGAGACACATTTCATATCCACACGATCCCTCCTTTATTACAGCCTTGAAATGGCACGTGGACAGGAAGCACATAAGAATAGCCATGTCAGTCTGTGCTGGCACATTAGGCAAAAACAAAATGAAACGAAAATGAAAGATGACAAAAACATTGTGGCACCTTCAAAATTAACTGCTATATTTTAATATCAGCTTTTGCAAGCAAATCCACTTCATCAGACCAGCCTCCCTGCTTCTCTTTCCTTTCACATGTTTTTAAGGTCTAGTGTGATGGAGAGGTAAAATTCTGGAAATATTGCATACTTTTCCTGACACCTTCATTGCCCCAATAAAGATATCAACTCAATATGCATCTTGCAACTTATTTTGTCCCAATTCAACTACTTCTGCTTTTATTTTTAAAAGTAATGACTACCTGGCCTCTTTGGGAAAATATATTATATGTGTTGTCTTCATGATTACATTTTCATTAGCTGATTATTTATGTGGTATATATTGAAACATACTATTTTTTTTTTAATTCCCATCCTTTCTTGCTCAGTTTTTCAAAAAACTGTAAGTTTTGATATTTGTATTCAGCCATAGTAGCTATGTTACCTGGACTGCATGCTCTCAGGACTGGTTAAGCAAGCATTTTAAACAGCATTGTGTGAAGTATTCTTGGTGTTTTAATTTTGACATGTTGACTGGAAGAAAGACTACATTAGGAAGACTGAAAAGCTGAGAACATGATGGCAGAAAAACTTGAGCTTTGGTATTGACTTAAGACATTGAATCTTTGTGTATTGCTGTATGACTGACTATGACCTTCCACCCCCATTAAACCTAATTTTTCCACACAAAAATTAACTGTAATTTAAGACCTGTTTGGCTAGAGTTTTAGTGCTATTTTTTGTCAATCAAGCACATTAGAACAAAAGCAATGAAGTCATTATAATGCCAATCAAACTTTGAAAGAGAAGGATATCTCTGAAGGCAAATAAAGCTAATTTACAGGGAGGGCATGGTCTGGAAACTTCATTTGCCCTCTGTAACATTATCACATAGCCAAAGTTGTTTCAGTCTTTGATGATCTTGCTGTTTATAAGAAAAAAGTGATCTTTTTAAAAAGACATCAGAGCACTTGCTGTTCGTGGGGTCAGAAAGATAAAAGAATTGACCAAGGAGGGAAATAGGGGGTGGGGAGGGTAGAGGCATATAGATACTTTTCTAATACGATTCTATAGGGTTTGATTTCATGAATAAATTCCAGTCAAGCCAACTACTTTATCTTCATTGTATAGGTAGTCTGATTATATGCATGTTAACGATGAAGTAAGTTATGTTGATTTCAATGGGATGTATTTTCAACAAAGTCAGCAGGCATCGGATTGCAACCCATAATCCTTTTATACAGAGTTTTGTACCTTACACTTTAAAAACTTCTTTGCTCTCCAGTTGTTATTGCCAAATAATCTAGAGAAACCAACACATTCTGGGAATTAATCAAGACCAAGGGATATACAAGCCACTCAGGTCAAAAACAGATGTTAGAGATAGCTCCTAAGTAGAGACAAAGATATATTCACAAAACAGCGTGGGTCTGCTGAAATTCAAAATATATACTGTGAGAGTAAGGTTCAAGTGTTGAGTTTATCTTCAATTCTTCATTCTACCCTCTGCTTCATATAGATATCCTAAAACCATCATTTCTGTAAACTATGTCCTGAAAGCATCATCTCTGTGTTTCTGCAAAGCATCCCCATCTCTGCAGACATGGGCTTCTAAAGCGAATGGCAACAGGATGTGTCCAAACCACAAAAAGTGTATAGCAAATGTCAAACCGCATGCTAGGACATCTCAGTTCTTAAAATATCTTGTTTGCACCTTTGTATCCAGCTTTTGAAACTCACTGTTAACACAGAGAGAACAATACATTGCGAAATTAATGACCTTTTAATCTTGCTAATGCAGATGGGAAAGTATCACTGATCTTTAAGTTTGGTTGTGTTACGGAAAATGAACATATATGTAATGAAGTCACATGCTTTCCACTGCGGCAAAATGTAACCAATCCTGAGTTTGTTCTTTATCTTTTTCTGTACGCTGAAGAATATTTAAGACTGGACATTCCATACAGGAAGTTGTCCCTGTGTTCAGGCACCCCTTGTGCACAAGGTATTAGGAAAGGATCCTCTGGAAATAAAACTACATTCCCAGGAGTCCGGTTTGTCTGTCGTCCATTTTATAGTGATTCTCATTGAGGATCAGCCACATTCAAATGTGTGGTGACAGATTTTGGGGGCTCGTCCGGGATCACTGACTTCAGCTGTTGACGACTTCCAGCTTGTGGGTTCAGAGCCGACGGTGAGATGGCACGTGGTGACAGTCAGCCGGCACTGTGAACTTTTACAGGATTCTCACCTTGTGTCATCTGTGGAACCGGAACTCTTTCCCAACTGGTTGTCCTCCCGAACTCCTGGGACGATCATGGTGCCTGAAGGGACTGAAGTGGTGCCGGTCCTGGCTGCGTGATCCGGTGAGTAGTGTTGTCTGGAAATACTGCAGTTTGTGTATTTACTTGTGGACTTAATAGTGCGCCATAGAAGGGTGACGACCTGGCGCTGTCCCAAGCCTGGTGATAATCGTACAAGGGCCCCAGTAACGACACCATTGGAAATCGTCCTTAGGTGTTGGGAAGAGTGAGCAAAAAGAGTTTTGGGAAAGGATCCTTTAAGATTCTCTGAAGAACACCAGGTGCACTTAATATCATGAGCTCTGATCTGTATCTGTTATATGAATGAAGGTGTATGTGTGTGTGTGTGTGTGTGTGTGTGTGTGTGTGTGTGTGTGTGTGTGTGTGTGTGTGAATGTGAGTTGAAATGAGTGAGAGAACTGTTTGAATTGTCCAGTTTGTTCTGTGAATTGTTCTATTTGTTATTGTGGGAGTTCGTATATGTGCATTGAAATTTTTAGTTAGGTGAGATTAATTGAAAATATTGCACAGAAATCTGATCCCAGAAGAAACAGTCCAAAGAGCAATGACAACCACAAAGATTTTTATATATATTAGAGGATTTGTTCTCCATCACTAAGAAGTTTTGAGGAAAGGTAAAATAGAAGAAGAAATGGATCCAATTTTTTATTTTTATTCTAAAGGCCTGGCCAGCCTATAATCATCATCATCATCCTTCTGTTAAAAAAAAAAAGTCTGAGAAGGTTTGGTTTTCTTGATATCTTAGTTTAACATTAACTTGATAATTTATTTATGTGGTTTCTCAGATGAATGAGGACAACAATTATATGTAAGTCTTCTTACAAGTGAGTAATGAGTGTGTAAAAGGGACAAGGCAGTCCGATCCTGCCCCTGCCCCAGCCCCTAAGTTAGACCCAGGGAAGAACCCCCTTGCCAAATGGCCTGTAGCAGAGGCAACCGCCCCTGCAGCAGTGCCTTCCCCCATACTAGCCAGAACCAGTGCAGGTAATGGTTTCTACATAACCTGCCCAAATGCCCCAAGTAAATATATGGGTGGGAGATAAAATCAGACACTTTCTCATTGACACTGTAGCTCAATTTTCGGCTGTTCAAGGTTCTGTACCCTGCTCAAGAGAAGCCACTGGTCATATGAGGGGAGCTACAGGGGTAGCCGAGACTGTGTATATGCAAGATGTCCCCTGTCAGTTCCCTGGGACTACATTCGTGACTACTGCAGACCTTTTATGGCTCACAAATACTCATACCAACATAATGGGCAGATACTTACTCTGCTACACCAGAACACTGATAGACTGAGAACGAGATGCAACTATTTCAATGACTTTTAGATCCCTGTTGATAACTGGCATGGAGGAATGGCTAACATAGTAGAAGAAGGCTTCCCACCAGAACTTGCCCAAGTTAACCTACAGGTTTGGGACTTGGGACACCCTAATAGAGCGGTGACTGTGGCACCGGTGCACATCCATTTAAAACTCCAAATCCGGCATGTTTATCTGCTTGTCTCTGGTCTGTATCTTCTGTTCAGCACCTTAGGAACTGAGAGAGCCTGGTCCACTGTGCTTGACCTCAACAATGCATTCTTTAGCATCCCAATAGCTGAGGACAGTGTTCCTATTTTGGCTTTTACCTGGAGATTTTCTCCTGCAACACACTTGAAACACTAGTGGCTATCAGACAGCTGCCAATATCAACCATGCCAAAAGAACTGAGATCTTTTTGGGGTTGGCAGGCTTCTGCAGACTGTGGATACCTGAGTTTGGAGTTATCACACAGTCCCTGTATAGCATCTTGCAGGCAACAAAGGCAGCCTGAGCCCTTCAACTGTCCTGCAAAAGCAGCCGTAGAGACACAGGAGAAGCTTGTAAGTCCACCAGCTCTAACCCTGACTGACTGAGTTAGAAGAAAAGTACCAGCTGTACATCAATGAAAAGCAAGGTGTAGCGGTTGGAATATTGGCATTCCTTAAGTCAGGTCACCCCATGGTTGTGGGATACCTTAGAAAGCAATTGGACACCACTGCCCAGGAATGGCCAGGATGTCTCTGCATTATAGCTGCTGCATATCTGCTTGAAGTTGACTTTTGGAGGAAGTGTGGAAGTCATGTCACAACACTCTATTCGTAGTCTGTTGGAAGCTAGAGGACATGTTTGGATAACATCAGACAGACTGCTGAAACTCCAGGCTTTGTTGCTTGAATTAGATAAAGTGACTGTAATGTGTTCAGATAGATGGAATCCAGCCACTCTCCTCCCAGTTCCTCAGGATGAAGAATCTATAGACCACATCCCTCCCCATGACTGGCTTGGCACAGTAGACTTGCTAATGAAATACCACTCCAATCTGCAAGATGAGCCACTCCCCAATAGCGAGAACATCTGGTTTTTAGATGGCAGCAGTCTTGTGGACATGGGAGTCAGAACAGGTTGGGTGGTGGTTGCAAAGGGGGGATGGATGGTCACAAGTGGAGCCCTGCCAGCTTACTGGTCTGTGCAACCAGCAGAACTGTATGTAGGAATTTGTGCTCTTGAAATGGCTGAAGGACGAACTCTGACATGGATAGCAAATACTTGTGGACTATTTGGCATGCTCATGCCCCCAAGTGTGGAAACAGAGGGGACTGCTGACAATCAAAGGGTCTCCAATTAAACATGCCAAGTTAGTAGAAAAACTGCTCAATGTAGTTTGTTTGCCATCAGAACTTGCCATTATTCACTGTAAAGGACACCGGAGAGATGATTCAGATATCTCCCTAGGAAATACAGCAGCTGACAAAGAAGCTCACCGAGCTGCTTTTGAAACCCCAGAAGAAATACCTCTGTTACATGTTGCTCTGCACCTGTCCCACCAGCAGCAACCACACCATCAGAAGTTGAATGGCTCAAAGAATACAATTTCAAGACAGATAGGACAAGTGGACAAGTTAAAGGTGGATTGATATATACCAGCTCAGGAAATTGCACCATTTCTTAGTAGGTTACATGAGTAGCAACACCTGGTAGTGGATTCTGTCCTAACCAAGATTACCCAGGAAGAACATTTCCATGATTAGGTCTTGACCCCGAGGGAAGCTTAGGTCTTATCGCAATTTTGAGAAAATTATGGAAGGCCTTGGCCCTTAACTGATATGTCTGTAAATGTTGGTACTGCTCAACTAGGTGAAAGAATTGTAAGTCAATATGTGCAGTCTCTGTCGCGTTCCTTGTCTTCTTCTTTTTTCTGCAGGACTTTCCATCCATCACTTCAATTTGGAAAGACCAGTGAATTCCATTGAGCCAAGATGTAGAGCCAAAGAAGGCGATGGTGGTTCTCCTCGCTTCAGACATGGCAGTGAAGATGGAAGAATTCAAATCATGGATTCATCACACAGTACAGCTCCAGATACCAGGGAACATCTGTAGAGCTAGGAATCAGGAAGGAGATCCAGTGGAAAGACTGAAATTCCTTTTTCAGGAAAGCTAAATTACTCTATGCACGTAACTTGGGTATTTGAGGGCCTTCTGCTTCTGTTACTCCTTTTATTCTATGCTGCTCTTCTGTTGATGGTACTGAGGATAAGTAAATGCTTTGTCTGTTACCATGTATAGGGATCCAGGTGTTTGGGGGGGGGATCATCAGCTGCATTCCCTCTCTGTAAGACCTGCTTGTCTTGCAGGACTGCTCATAGAACACCTGACATTAGAACTAATAGACTTGTTCCTGAGTATGTGAACTTTGCCATGAGACACCAAAAAAAAGGAGAGAATGAAAGAATTGAAGATTAAAAAGGGGGGATTGTGAGAGTAAGGTTCAAGTGTTGAGTTTATCTTCAATTCTTCATTCTACCCTCTGCTTCATATAGATATCCTAAAACCATCATTTCTGTAAACTATGTCCTGAAAGCATCATCTCTGTGTTTCTGCAAAGCATCCCCATCTCTGCAGACATGGGCTTCTAAAGCGAATGGCAACAGGATGTGTCCAAACCACAAAAAGTGTATAGCAAATGTCAAACCGCATGCTAGGACATCTCAGTTCTTAAAATATCTTGTTTGCACCTTTGTATCCAGCTTTTGAAACTCACTGTTAACACAGAGAGAACAATACATTGCGAAATTAATGACCTTTTAATCTTGCTAATGCAGATGGGAAAGTATCACTGATCTTTAAGTTTGGTTGTGTTACGGAAAATGAACATATATGTAATGAAGTCACATGCTTTCCACTGCGGCAAAATGTAACCAATCCTGAGTTTGTTCTTTATCTTTTTCTGTACGCTGAAGAATATTTAAGACTGGACATTCCATACAGGAAGTTGTCCCTGTGTTCAGGCACCCCTTGTGCACAAGGTATTAGGAAAGGATCCTCTGGAAATAAAACTACATTCCCAGGAGTCCGGTTTGTCTGTCGTCCATTTTATAGTGATTCTCATTGAGGATCAGCCACATTCAAATGTGTGGTGACAATACACATATAAACAAAGGGTGCTTTTTACAATTATATACTGGTGTCTATTGTAGGCACACATGTGTTTGTTCACACAATCCTTGTCTGAGGAGAAGAAGGAATTCTCATTGTGGCACTGATGTTTCTGGATGAGATAACAGTGCAGGCAAGGTTAGAAAATGACCACCCAGGTATCACAGGCCTGGCAGATCATAAGGAGGCTGGACTGTCCTTCTGCTCCGTCAGTTACGGTAAACTCAGGATGGACCCAACAGTGTTGGCTATGTTCTGTTACGCCTTCTTCCAGCAGCGCCCGGAGCCTCTCCTCCGTCATCTCCTGAGTTACAATGCACAGTCCACACAGGCATGTCACAAATTGTGACTTCTTACAGTGAGATTGTTCCTCCGACAAACAGGGCAGATAATCCATCCCTGTCCGTCCAAGGAGTCAAGCATCGCGTTGAGGCACTCCTCGTCAAATCGCAGGCTCCATTCGTATTCCTCTCGGGTCAGCTGTTCTTGCAGCATCAGCTCCTGCTGAATCTCCTCCCATACAGCCAGTTCGGCGTCTTCTAGACCCTGAGACAGATCGTCTTGCTTTTGGAGGGACGGCTGAAGAACGCTATCTGATTTCAGGGCCCGCCATTCCACCTCCATCACCTCCTGCACCAAGGAGGGGTCCCTTCCTTCATGGACGGCATGTTCCCCCAGCTGGTGGTATCTTTCCAAGAGCCGAGCTCGGCTGCTTTTCAGTCTCTGGATGCAGCGCTGCCGAAAGGTCTCCCTCCAAGGGAGAGTCGAGGCGGATTTGTAGAGATCGTGATGCCACTGCAAGTGACCCTCCATCCCATTCCCGCCTGCAAGAGAAGCAGCACCGGGTGACAAACATATATTAAAGTTGCAGAGAGGTGTCTGAAGCAATCTTTCCCTTTGAAAATTAGACTTCAATGGAACCCCATGGTTAAATCCTGATGAGAAATTATCAAATAAAGCAAGATAATCTGCATGATCCTGGATGTAAGAGAATACCATGCTGTAACAATCAGATGCTCTTCATAGTTAAGATTTTCTCAGTAATATTCAAGGTTATTTTCAATAGGATTAGTAACTGTCAACTATGCATAGCACTGTCAAGCAATTAGATAGGTAATGTACTACTTCCTCACACCTCTCCTTAAGGTACTGTATGCCTTATCACAAGAAAACCAGAGTTAAAGAATCAGACCAAATGGGCTGAAGGAAGACCAAAAACATTCCAGCAGAGCTGAAGGTAACAGAGCATCTCATGAAAGCTGATGGGAGGGGCTGAGGCTCATACTCTCTGAGGAGATGAGAAAGGATTAGACAAGTTCATGGAGAACAGGTTATCATTATGGATGCCTAAGGACAACCTCCGAGTTGGAGAAATAGGCAGGATATCTCTCCATGCCATTTGCAGGGAATCATAAGCAGGTGAAAACCTCTGCTTGGGAATAATACCCTGAAGCAAATAGTGAGCCACTGTGTGAGACTGGACTGGATGGGCTGTGGCCTGTTCCAGCAACGCTGTTCTTAAGTTCTTATGTTCTTATGAGATGCAATTACCAAGCAAAAAAAACTGATCATTGATTGGATAACCTACTGGAAGATGAGTGGTGACAAAGGATCTACTGTAGCTAGCAATTATTTAACTTGCTTTAAAATGGCAGAGAGAGTGTTTTGATAAGAAGTAGAATGTAGATTTGGCACTATGGATTTTGTAGTCCTTAGTAAAATGATTTCTTAGAGTGCTTAGCTAGCTTTATTTTAAGAGCCTTGCCTTTCTTTTGCATTGTTTTAATCTGCATCTTTTTACTTCTTTATCATTTTTTAAATAAAGTCTTTAATATTTTACCAAGGTATTGTCCTTTGGGGGAAAAGGGATGAGGAGCTAAAGAAAGTGCCTTTTCCAGAAATGCTACATAAGTAGTTTTAGATATTTTATCCCATCCAACCTTGCTAGGTTGGCATGAAGTCTTAAAGTGCACAACCAAGTTAATCTTCTGTCTTGGAAATTAAGACATGTTGAAGCTAGGATTGAAGAGTCCCACTGGCACTCAGGGTTGAAGAGTCCCACTGGCACTTCTTCCAAGGTCAAAGAGTAGTATTTCGGTCTATGGCAGAGGATTTTCACCCATTGAACAGCTGGTGCCCAGTTCAGGGACCATGTTCTCTTACATGGAGGCAGCGGTGGGATGTGCACCCTTCCTTCTTATTTTGTTTTTTAACTAAGGTTTAACTCCATGGTTAAGCAAGCAAGTTTTATGCTTTGCAGAGTGGAGGTTGTCTCAAGAAAGTTTTGTTATTTTGGACAGTTAACGTATCAGTTCAACTAGACAACCTTTTTTTCAGACACCCTTAAGGCTTTAATACAAGCTGCAGCTGAATGGATTAGGATGCTGGGGTGAACAGAGCTTTGCACACCGTCCCTAGTGAAGTAATCCAGCATGTTGTAGGAGTCAGCAGGAGCAACATGTCAACAAAAACGTAGCAGAAATGAGAATTATTTTCCCTTACCAGATTTTACAAGATGCCCATTTTCTATTCAACCTTATGATTATAAAAAGCAAGAGGAAAAAAGCAAAGTGCTCTGCTTATAAACTGTCCCATAGTGCTTAAAGCACTCTCTGGGCAGTTTACAATTTAATAATGCAGGCTACACATTGCCTCCCCACCCCTCATTTTACCAACCTCAGAAGGACAGAAGGCTGAGTTGACCATGAGCTGGCTCTGTTTCTGAGGTGTTCCCAGCCCCTGAGATAACTTAATTAGCACCTGAGTGCCTGAGCAACCCTGACTTATTTTGTGTAATTGAAGTAACAATCGATCCACCAGCAGAGGGCCAGGCATCAGGATTTTGTGCTTCATGTGATGTTTGTCAAAAGTTGAGTTTTAAACCCAATCAAACACACTCTTCTGATGTGACCCAGGCTGAGGTCCAAATAATCCCTATAATTTCCCAGCCTTTTCATTCTTTGCAAATGGTTTCAGTTTCTGAGTGGAGTGAAGCTACTACTCTGGTGCCAGAGAGGTCCTAGAGCAGTGATGGTGAACCTTTTAGAGACCAAGTGCCCAAGCTGTGATTCAAAACCCACTGATTTTTTGTAAAGTGCCGATACAGCAATTTAACCTGAATACAGGTGGCTGTGAAGGGGCGATGTCAGGTGCCAACAGGAAGGGCTCTGAGTGCCAACTTTGGCACCTGTGCCATAGGTTTGCCAACATTGTCCTATAGCTTCCTTGGAGGTGGCCTCTAGAATAGGAATACTTAATGTGCTGATTTCACATACAGCAATACTTTTAAAGTGATGTAATGGTGAAACTATGTGAATTGACTGGCATGGAGCACAATTTCAGTATTATCTATCATCCACAGACTCATGGTGAAGTTGAAAGACCTCAGTAGATTCTGCCAACCATGCTTAAAGTTTATGTCTTGGAACTTGGCAAATCATGTTCTAAGGCCTTACCTTTTATTTTGTATACATACAAATAGGCCCACATTATTCCCAGAGGTGGAGCAGTCTGATGCCTAGTGTGGTGGTGTATGGTCAGACTATCAGAGGCCCACTTGAGCTTCTACAGGTCCAATGGGAAGCAGCAATTCAAGAAAACTGACTTCCAGTAACTCGATATGTTTATCAACTTCAGCAAAAACTCAGTGCCATTCAGGCATTGGCAAAAAAGCATATGGAAGAGGCCCAAGAGAAGTAGAACCTGAAATCTGGACACAGGGAATTTCAGGTGACTCTGTTTTGGTTTTTGGTTGTGTGTGTTTGTGCATGCGCATGTGCCATTTACTCTTGAGGAAGAATGAACCATGAATGTGGCTGGGGAAGATAAACCCAAGAAGAAAAGGGAATTCCTCTGTATTCAAATTGTCTGCCTCAGAGATGAAGCAGTCAGAGCAGATTTTTGCTCATTCAAATGCTGTAGCATGTCAGGAAACAGAGGCATTTTTAACAGATTGAGGTTTGTAATCTTTCCACAAATTATATACTTCAGTTTAGGAAAATGTGAGGAGTAAATTACAAAATGAAGTTTTTGAAACACCTTGTAGTATGCATCATTATGCCATAACAGCATCAGATGGTGATGCAAAAGACCCCATTGTTCTGTACTACCCATGTACGTTTACTTTTATGTATTTTTCCCTACTTCCTCTGGCAAGGAAAGAAAAGCTTCAACAATGTGAAAATGTCTACCTACAGGAAAATGTTAGTCATGCCACAGTACTTAGAAATCAATATTATTGGCCTGGCTACCAGACAGACTAAACCACAGGGGAATATCTTGATTAACAGAGAAGTCAGTAGCACATCTCCCGTCTTGTCAAAAAGTAGGAGTGCTGTTTCACATGTTTTTATTTGAGAATGGCTCTCTGTTGGAGGAAATGTTCCACAATACATTTTCATTCATGGGAACCCTGGCTGTGTCTCTGTGAGATTAAATTCACAAATACACACTCGTCACTTGAGCACTGCAACAGCAAAGACAGCTTTGCAATTGTAAATTAATTGTCACAAATCCAATACTGCAGAACCTTCATATGCTCTCAAACTGAAATGCTTTTCAATGGAATCAGTGGGTATACTCACCTGCTAGTCCCCGAATGTGCAGAAATAATGTCTAAAGATGATAGCATAGATGCATGAGTGTAGCATTATCCTCTTGAATTCAATGCACATACTCGAGACACATTAAAATAGAAGTAAAAGTTAGTGTTGTGACTTGTGGAAAAAGCCAGTGTTACTTTTAGTACTGTGATTTTCACCACCTTTTCCTTCTGTGTGTTATATCATTATAGACTGGCTTCCACTTCTCTGACATCATTTTCTGAACTATTAACAGAGTTTCTGAATGGACGTCTGCAAATTGTGTAATGCATATGGATACGTTAACTGGCTATACAGCAGTGTCATGAAGCAAATTCAGAACAAGGGTAGGAAGAATTGCCCTCACTCCAAACTAACTTCATGCTATCACCAAATTTATTATCATGGTACAGTAACTAGAAATACAAAAAATCAACTAATGGAGCATGGCTTTGGAGCAATATCCTGGGGGATCGGAATGCCAACAAACCATCATGGAAAAGGTAAAACCAATAGTCAATTAGACTTCTTCAGACCATCACATATATTTTACAAAGAAAAGAAGATTAGAAGAAAAGAACACACAAACTTGCTATCAAATTCATCTCCAAATCATTTTAGTAAGTGTAATAGCTATTTTGAGGATTGTGCTATCCATGTAATAAATGGGAGCCAGAAAAGTAGTTACCCTGTGTGCCTGGAACTGCATTCTGAAGCATTATCTTTAAAGAAATAAATCAATAGTGAAAACATCTTCTGTATGCAGCAAGATTCCTGCCTTGATTCTGTTTAAGAAATGGATATGTCCTTGCAACTGCTTTTTGAAACTTGGAGGATAGCAATATAACAAACTGTTATAGCAAAGACAGAAGCATTGAGAATAATGGAAGGCAAGTTATTAAATCTCTTCTATCTCTGCATTGAACTACCCTTCACATATCTTTCACCTGCAAAACCAGCAAGTTTGTCCTTCTTATGAGGTATTATGAGCCAAATATTTTCTGGAAAAAAAGAGAAAGGCTATTTTCTTACCCCAAAGATATCATCTCTTGCATTTACTTTGTTATAAGATCTCTCCTCCACAAACACACAAAGTTTACATTTGAAGAATCTAGGGCTTATGATGACGCTCTGCTTATGGCAGCTCTAGTGGTGCATGCCCAATCAGTGGGGCTGCAGCACCATATTCCACAAGGAAGTAGGACAGCCCACCCTAGTAAATTGCCTGCCTGTGATGAACACCACTATGGTACAGTTTACGGCATCAAATCCAACCTCTAGGACAGGGATTGGCAAAGTGTGGAGCTCCAGATGACTATTGCGGGAACTCCAGTGCAGTGTCCTATGAAGAGCTATACTTCGCAAAATCTATTCTAGGGCTACATTTTTATAAACTGCAGCTTCCAAGAGTGGTCATCTGTTGCCTGAGGTAATTTATGCACTATTGTGGCTCTTTAGAAAACCTTCTGTAAATGAATAAGGGTTCTTAAATGCCATTAGCAACCTACAAAGCCCTAAACGGCTTGGGTCCAAGCTACCTAAAATACCACATTTCCTTCTATGAGCCTGCCTGGGCATTAAAATCACCAGGGGAGGCCTTTCTCTCCATCCCACCACCCTCACAAGTACGCTTGGTGGGGACAAAGGAGAGAGGTTTCTCTGCTGCTGCTGCTTCCCGACTGTGGAACTCCTTCCCATGGGGAGCTAGGTTGGCCCCATCTTTACTAATGGAAAGTCTTTTTGACACTTGAGGCATTAGGAAAGTCACTTTTGTCAGCTAAAGCCACTTCCCTCAAATGCATAGAGTACAGTTGCCTGCCTTCCAAGGCAACATAGCCATGTCAGTGTGTTGGCAGCAACAACAGCAGAAAGACTTGAAGACTGATAAATATTGCTTGGCCTAAGCCTTCATATCCCTACGGCTCACTTTATGAAGTATACCATAGCCTGTGGAAGTGTAAGCTGCATGAAATGCATTAGTTTGTGAGGTGCTACAAGACTATGTACTCTTTTTGCTGACATGCCCAGTCCCTTGGTAATTCAAAGGCTTTGGCAAACCCACATGGAGATCCTGTTCTAGTCTTGCTATGCCTTTTGGCGGGGTCTGGAAAAGTTGCTTTTATTCAGACTACAAATGCTGGTCACCATCTGGAAAGGAATATTCAGGGAATCCTAATTGACCCACCACCACCCTACCTCCTGAAGCTCCAATTTCTTTTTATTTCATTAGACACTTCACAGTTGAGTGTTATGTAGCATCTTTACACCACATCTGATCAGGGAAGCCCTTGCCAGAGCCATACAACAAATCCACAGCAATACTCCAGGTGATTTTAAAACACCAGCTATGCATTCTGACATTGTACCTGTCTCTTTTATAGGCTTTGGTTTCTTTTTCAATGCAGTACCAATGCAGGGGCAAATTCCACCATGTAAGCTCAAGTGCACTGATTCCCCTGAATAACTGTGACTTTTGCCCTTCTCGCCTTATGAAGGCCTCTTTTGTCCTGAGATGTCTGTCAGCTTCCCCCACAACTTGAGAGCTAAAGCACAGTGCAAGGGATCCAGTATTCTCTGAAGCAGCATCCAGGTCCCTGCCATGCCTTCTGCTCTGCACTGCTTCTGTCGCAGTGATTATGAAGGCAGCAGTTGTACTGCAATTAGGATCCTCATGGGCTGGCCAATCTGCATCAGCCATTGATGCCAGCTGCTCCATCGCCAGAAACATCTTCTTGGCACATCTTCCTTGTAGGCACTTGTCCTTTCCTGGAATCTATCTCCTTTTTCCAGACCACTGCCTTTATACAGTTTGGCCTCCAGCCAACGAGACCGCCTCGTTGTACTACCAACTTGATTCACTTAAGGAGTTCTTTTAATACACCACCTGTCCTTGTGGCCAGGCCCTGTGCTTCAGGCTGAAACTGCTCTGGAAACAGAGATTCATTTCAGAGCATCTCTCTTGCTGGGTCCTCCCCCCGCCCTTCCCCTCTCTTTCACTGAATAGTACAGATGTTTCAGGCTTTCCAAAGGAAATGTGAAGTCCCTGAGGCACCATCTAGGGCGCTCATCTTATACTAACCTTCATCTTTCCAGATGATGCATATTCTTCATCCACAGATTCTCCATCTATTGTTTCATTTTCTTACAGAAATAAATCCAGCCATTGTCTTATTCTTGCTTTTATGCCTGTGAACATTTTTCTTCACCCTTTTCTTCCTCATATAATAAATTTAAGAAGGAGGAATGTGCTCACATATTTTATGATGCTTCTCACTCATGTAAACAATTTTATGTAAAACAAAAGTAGGAAGTTATTGGTGGCTTTATATTCTTTATCTATGATGTGGAAACAAAAATAAATATTAAAGCTTGTTGAAAAATGATGAAATCACAAACTAATCCCACTGGGAGAATATAATTGTGTTACATCTAATGAAGTGAGACCATAAAATGCATTGCATTATAATCATTTTATTAACCTTTACGGTGAACATGGCTACTCCTTTGAAAAACATATAAAGAGGCCTGGGAACTGAATATTGGAAGCCGAATTTCTGAAGAGAGTGTGCATACAAGCAATGTATTATCACTGCATGAGAGTTCACTGATGTTATTGTGAAGCAGAGTAAATCAACATTCTACATAACAATTCTAAAATTGGGGCAACTCAAACAAAAATATTGTAACTTTGAAACTAGACTTTAGATCAGCAACAAATTTGGCAAAGGTGTAGCAAACGCTCTGCTCTTGTTCTGTACCAAACCTTGTAGACGTTGGGGCAAAGAGGTTTCAAGTTATAGTTTTTGGAAAGTAAATATAGATAGATAGATAGATAGATAGATAGATAGATAGATAGATAGATAGATAGATAGATAGATAGATAGATAGATAGATAGATAGATAGATAGATAAAAGCCACCTGGGATAAGCTGGAGAGGCCTGTATCAAGCCTACTGTGCTTATCCCAGGCCTGGCACTTCCCCGAATGGGCCTCCAATGACCTTCCTGGGCCTGTCAGAAGCCCCAAAAGTGCTTCTTAACATACCAGAAATGACGGAAAACTGGAAGTGACCTCTGGATTGCTAGAAAGCATTTTGGGGGCCTTTGAGGGCCTTTCTAGGCATGTTGGAGGCCTCAGAAATGCTTTTTGGTGAACCAGAAGTGACTTCTGGCAGGCCTGGGAAGGCTGTTGGAGGCCTGTTTGGGGTAGCACTAGGCCTGGGGCAAGTACAAGAGGCCTCAGATAGGCCCCCAGTCCCAGCCCAACCCTACATCCACATATCGTGGATTTTTCAATTATCGCGGAATGGGTAGTGTCCCTAACCCCTGCGATAGGGGGTGAAAATTTGATTCTCAAGGTCTTTCAAAAGGTTACTTAAAATAGTGACTCTTATAAACCAAGCATGTGTGGAAGAGGTGTATCAGCAAGAGCATTCCAAAATAGACTGGTGGAGCTTCATGAGTTGGGAAGAGAGATGTTTGGAGGGCAATGCACAGTCATGGAAACAGCCAAAAGGCAGCTTTTCTTTTAAGAGTAAAAAAGAAAGGCTTTTTAAAAATAAAGTACTGGAGTGAGAGTCCTCCAGAAAGAGACATTTTTCCCACATATTTCCGGGGAATTAATATGCAATTTATAAGACATGTTAAGTATTTCTGCATTACAAAAGGACAAAACAGTTATGTTTGCCCCAGTCCTCCTGAGTGCTTTCTCTGTGTTTCTGATTCTAGGATTCTAAGATACAGTAAGCCTTCACAGGGTACATCAGCTCAAGGTCTGAGACAATCTCAACTTTTGACCTGGTCATGCAGAACCCAATTAGCTGACTCTTAGGAGGATAACTTTTTAACTCCTTCCTGTCCGAACAGGCATTCATGCTGGAAAAGGGATTCTGTATCTGGCTATAAAAATAGTTTAAAAGATATTTTAAAATACTGGAGAACATATATTCAGAAGCTCACTCATTTAAACTGTGACATGATGATACGTGGTGACTGACTATGTGACTTAATGAATGCCAAAATATCCTGTCATTAAGAACTCTTGCAGATTAACATCTCATGTTGGGCTGTTCTATCTTCCTACTCTTCCCCTTTAAAATATTTTGGCACATATGGACTACAGGTAGATCCCAGCTGGTAGTGCTCCTCTACTCTCCTGTCAGCCATAAGTGCTCATTTTCTGGGATCCTCTAGCACTGGGTAGTTCTGCATGAGAGAATTTTTTGGTTGGGATTTGTGTGTAGTGTATGCATACTTAAAGGCCAGGAAATTCAACTCTTCACCGTTTGGCAAGGTTTATAAATGTGGGGTATTGTGCTCCTATAGCTATGATTCAGAATGGCCTGGTGCTTATGCACAATATTGTGTGTCTGTATTGCCAGCAGGAAAAAGAATGCCAAGCTTTACATAGCCTGAATATTGACATCACCAACTGAAGAAGTCAAGGTGGTCTACAGCACACCCTCTTGCGCTCACTGCCCTTCACACTGGTTATTTCACTTTGGGAATGGCGCTGAACACAAGAGGGTATCATGTAGACTATTTTGACTGGTACCATTGGTGTTGTTAACATTCACCAAGGTGTTTGGTTTAAAATAACTACATATTTCTGAAGGTGCTTTTAACTAAGGATGAAAGTCAGTTACACATTTAGGTCATATATAGAAATGATGCTCCCTTGAGTGGTGAAGGATATCTGTCATAATAACAAGCATTTTTCTCCTCTGTGCTTTCATCTTAGATTGCTTAGATTGATTCAGCATCAGGAGGTTAAATAGGCTTAACTTGCAAGTCAGATTTATCAAGCACAAGTTTCTTAGGTAACCCCATTGTTCTTCTTACTGGTGTTTTCCTGTAAGTGCAGGGTCTGCTCTTCAGACCCTGAAACATCACTTTGCCTAATTGACCACATCTTCAGGGTGCAGGCTGATGATTTGCATCTCTTTATTGATCCCACTCAGGGATGCTAAAAATATGCTAAAAGCAGGGAATATATAGTATTTTCCATGTATAAGACTATTTTTTTCTAAAATTGTTAGATCAACATTGAGAGTTGTCTTATACATGGAAGTAAGCTGAGGAGAGAGCCGTGCAATTGCAAAGCTGTAATTTTGTCTTAGAAAAGTGAGTGTCATCTTATACATGGGGGCATCTTACAGATGGAAAAATACTGTACAACCCCTTTCATTTTCTGTGTTAATCTGAGAGAGAATTTGATTGTCTGTAGGCTCCTTCTCTTTCTGGACCTGGTTACATTGATATTACCAAAAAGTCAGGTGAAGTCTTGCACCTGATATGATTACAGTCATCCTATCCTTCTTAATGCATCATTTAAGGCATGTTTTGAAAGAAGTAAGTTTCACTTTGACCAGTGTGATATAGTCCTGGGCACATGCACATAAGCTTGCATTGACTGAAATGTCCATATTGTCACTAGGTGTTTTCTTCATTGCTTGCCTTAATGTCACTTGATTTTTTTCCATTAATCACCCTACAATATCAGTCATCTTGCATGCTCTTTTCCTCTTTTGTCTTTCAGAATGCCATCAGATGCTGTGGTTGGGAGATCACAGCCTTCTGCCTCCATGCTGAAAACAGATAATATCCTCAATCAGGGATCAACTATGTGTATCATGCTCTGCTGAAGACAGATTTAAAAAGTCAGGCATTCAGCCCAGAATGGAATGTTCCAGCAGCCTCCTGCACCTTTCCCCATCCAGACACCTTCCGGGTATGCTGGAATACCACAGTATCCTTACCAGGATGGTCATGTTGGCTTGGAAGCACTGGACTTGAAGTTCAGCACAACTGCAGAATGTCAGGTTGGAAAAGTCTGCTGAACTACACCCTTTTTGTCCTTTAGGTTTCAAATTAAACAGTTACATTTGCAGCAGGAAGACTTGAATCAAATGTGCCAATTGACCCACCAGGATGCCCCTCTGATGAAAGACATGGCTCTTTTTCTAAGCTGAAGGTGGACATCAGGTGTCAATTCCACATTCCATACAGGTCATGGGTAGTAGAGATTCCAGCTTTCAAATGTTACCATCATCTATTCTCCAAAGTAGAATGTTCATACATCCTATAGGTCTGCACAGAATAAAAACAGGAAGCTTTTTCAAGATAGCAATAGGTGCATGATTCTATGTAGTTGCCCTCCCTCTAGTGACTGACATAAAAATTACAATGATATGCTAAAGCAGTTATCACTCAGTGTTCTATTAAACTAAGATTAAGATTGTCACTCTGATCTAGCTATGGAGCACAACATCCATATGCTTCCACATGTGTATCACTGGCTACTGCTAGATGGGGCCATTGGTGACATCTCAATGGCCCTTCCAAGAAATTCCTGGTTTGTGTGGCTGGTAATTTTCTCCTATAAAAAGTGGAGGAAGAAACTAGAAGAGCAGTTATCCTTGACTTGATCTAAGCAATAGAGAAGAGATGACTTGGCGCAAGAAAGGATAGTTTAAAAAAAAAGCAAAATGCCCTGCTTATATACTGCCCTATAGTGCTTAAAGCAATCTCTGAACAGCTTACAATTTATTTATGCAAGCTACACATTGCCCACCCCCCATCCACAGTCAGTTGGGTACTCATTTTACCATCCTTGGAAGGGTAGAAAGCTGTGTCAACCATGAGCTGGCTACTTGGGATTGAACCCCGGGCCGTGAGCACAGTTGTAGATTCCCTGCAAGGGTCAGCAAGGGGAACTCTGTGAGAAAATGATCATGTTTTACTTGAATCCTTTCGATTTCAATGGAAACCAAAGCAAAGCATAGCCACATATGTCCTCTGAATTTAGGAAAGCAAATTTTAATAAACTCAGAACAATGTTAAGTTAAAGCCCATAGCAGGAGATATGAAGAGGAAGCCGAGTCCAAGACAGGAGGTGGTTCCTTACAAAGGAAGCTCTAATTGCACACCTACTACAACCAATTCCAACAAGAAAAAAAGGTAGAAGGCAAAAAGAAATGTAGCTTCATAAAAATTTAAGAGAGGGTGTTAAAATAAAAAAAGAAACATGAAGGAAGTGAAAGGAAGACCAGGTAATAAAAGAAGAGTACAGGCAGGTAGCAAATAATTGCAGATGGCAATGGGAAGGCAAAAGCTTATGATGAGTTATGGTTAGCAAGGGACGTCTAAAGCAACAAAAAGCATTTTTCAGGTATGTACATAGCAAAAGGCAGAGAAAAGAAACAGTGAATCAGCTGTTCAATGGGGATAGAAAAAATGATAACTGATGACAAAGAAAAGGCAGAGGTGCTCAATTCTTACTTTAACTCAGTCTTCTCCCATTCTATGACCCTCCACACAAATGTGAAAGATGAATGGAGAGGACAGGCTTGCCAGTTGAGATAGATAAAGACATAGTGACAGAATGCCTTATGACTTTGAACAAGTTCAGATCTTCAGGACTGGATGAATTGCATCCAAGAGTATTGAAGGAACTGGCTGGAGGACTCATAGAACCACAGTCCATTATTTTCTTGAAATCACAGAGGATGGAGTGGAGTGCTAGATGAAGGCTAATGTTGTCCCCATCTTCAAAAAGGGGCAAAATGAGGTGGTATCCTATGAAGTACTTGCCCCCTCTATTCGGCACTGTTTAGACCTCTTCTTGAGTACTGTCTGTTTCTGGGAACAATACTTTTAAAAGGATGCTAAAAAAATGGAACAAATTCACAGGAGGTCAACAAGGATGATTAGACCAAGCTGTATGAGGAAATATTGAAAGAACTGGCCATGTTTAGCCTTCAGAAAAGAAGACTGGGGGGAGATATGATTGCACTTTTCCAGTACTTGAAAGGTACTCATATAGAGGAGAGTCAGGATCTGTTTTGATCACCCTAGAGTACAGGACACGTAATAAAGAGCTCAAGCTACAGGAAGACAGGTTTTGCCTGAATTCCAGGGGAAATGTCTTAAGTGTTAGAGAAGTATGACAATGGGACTCATTACCTTGGGAGGTGGTGAGCATTTAGATACTGGAAGCATTCAAGGGAAAATTGGAGAACCATCAATCAGATATATTTTGATTTGGACTCCTGCACTGAGAGAAGGGGGCTGCAATGTTTAAATCCATAGCTCTCAGAAGTAACTAAATAGTTACTTTTAGTTCCTTTTTAAAAATCTGAATACTATGAGGCACTGTCGTGTAGCACAAAATACAATATCTTGTTATTTGCCTCAATGGCATTTGAACACTCATGGTGGGGCATGAAGCACCCAGGACATCCTTGTGACAATTACAGAGGCCAAACTTCCATGCGTATCATAGAGTTTAATTTATTCAGAAGATATGGACATAATGTGAGTCTTTGGCCAAATCAAGACCCAAAGCTACCTTGAAGAGATGAAAAATCAGAGAAGCAGAGTACAAAGTATGTTTAGGATAATCAATTTGCTAGGAAAAGTTGCCTATGATGGAAAATTTGGTATTATTTCTATAATTTAAATAGAAATGTAGCGCACCTCACTACTGTGGGGAAGACTGTGAGCATCTGATCTGTAAGTCCACTCAGACTGGAGATGCCCAAGGACTAACTATGGATAGACAATTTGAAAGTTCTCACTCTCTTTTTATAGGGTTTTTTATGATGTTGATTGGACAATCCTTTGAATGGACGATTGACCTCTATAAAGCAAAACAAAAAGCCAGCCCAGGGAGGTCACGACAAGACTAGAAATGTCAACTAAGTTCAAAATAATAGCAGGGATGCAGCCCAAATATAAACTCCTTTCAGAAAATGGCACCATATTTTCATTTGGGTCAAGACTGTAATTACATAAAAACGAAAGTTTTCATATTCCCATTTCCCCAGTTTTCTCAAGAAAAAACAACAACGTAAATCCCATGATTCCAGCAAGGAATAAAATCATTTGAAGCTCAAGACGGAGTTGAAAAGAAAAAGAACCCTTGTCAAGAGGTCTTCCCTTCACAAATTACTCCTTCGCTTTGCAAAGGAAAAAAGTTATTTGCAAACGGAACAAGTCTAATCAGTGGAAAGAGGTGAAAAAGAAGACAGGAATTGGGTGAATGTGTGTCTGTTGGATACACGAAAAATCTTTTCTTGCTTTCAAGAAAAGTGTTTGAAAGTGAGGAAACACTTCCAAAGCCCATATTGATGTGTGTGGTCTATGCATCCAGGAAATTTGGGCTGAAGGCATAAGGAATCCTGCCTCACTCCATTTTCCAGTAGGCCCATGGGACATAGTGCAAGAGATGCTAGAATCTATGGGGGGGGATCTGAAAATAAGTCTCTGTCTTACCACATTGAAAAGGGCCTTTCAAACACCTCATGGCAATTTTCCTATCCTAGACTCTTTGTAGGAATCATCTTATAGAAATGTAGGTCAGCCTGCAAATTGGTATAATAAATTAGTTTGTGTGATGTTATGTTAGGTAATAGCCAACAATAATTAACAGCATTGTCTAATCTGATTAAATAAAAATGAAGTGAAAACCAAACTTGGTCCCACTGGGAAAAAGCCCTTACCCTAGTTAATAATTAACCGCCATCCCCTTCATGACTAAATAAAAAATCAAATGAGGACCCCATTTGGTCCCACTGAAATAAATCCTTGGCCATGAGCCAAGAAAGGTGCCCGAGCCATCATTTAAAATGTGGAGTAGACACATGAAACACAAAGCACAGCAAGCCTCATGAAGGCATCATGAAGGGATGTAATGCCTTTGATATACTAAGGTTAGTACTATATCACCTTTCTCTTCAGGTGACTGGGCAGGTAGAAACGTGAACAGAGGGGTACTGGCACCAGAGGCGTCAGCCTCACTGCTCAGCAAGCAGCAGCACATCATTCTGGTGTGGGGTGTGTTTCTGACTCCAGGATGTTTGGACAGTAGCCAGGGGAGAATCATGTCATACTCCATTTTTCAAGGACAGCCTATACTTGTCATTGCTAGGATGGTCATTAATAAAGTTTTCAGGAAAGTATGCCACATAAAGCAACATGGAAACCATCTCTGGCAGAGCAACCATTTCTTGGTCAAATATGATTTATATTCTATTCAGGCACTGTCTCAGGACAAGTATTCCCTCTCCCTGATTATCCACTCTCCTTGGAAAACTACAAGAAAAGACAGCTGAGCATTTCTACCATGGCTGATAGAAGGAGTTCTCAGACAGAAAATCATGGCAGAGACAGAACATCCTGCAAATGTAGATTGTTCTTTCTCCTCAGTTGCTGTCCGAAGTGAGAAATAATATTTTTTTAAAAAAATGAGGGAAAGGCAGCAACGGTCCTGCTGCAGTCCCCTATACGTTCATCCAAGACTCCCACCGTCTTTGATCATTGGCAATATAGGCTCGGAATTCTGGGAGTTGCAGTGCAAAGCATCTGGAGGGCTGAAGGTTCCCCACCCCTGACCCAAGAGTACTTCTGAGAGTCAGACTGAATGGGAAAGGAAACATGAATTCCCTTCAATTAGTACTTGCTTCCTCTGATAATACAGTTTCAGATTCTACAGCGATCAGTACCAATGCAGTCAGACTGGCAAATAAAGCCCATGCTTACTTTTGGGTGGCCAATCACAAAACCACATTTCCTGGAACACAAAGGTAAAAAAAAACAAAAAACAGAAAGCATCTGTTTTTTAAAATCTAATAATGCCCTGGTTCTAATGATGAGCAGTGTTGGCTAGGTTGACCCTGAGTGTACATTTATAAGATTGCACAAAGCAAAGCCTTCATTCTGGTATTTAAAGAAAAAGTTTATCAATAAGACACTTGCTGAAAGGTATCTTCCATTTTGCTGAATAAATCTCATTTCTACAATGAGCATAGAAATACATATTTCAGATGTGATGGCATCTTGTCTATATTTAACAGAGGTGCTAAAAGATACTATGTTTCATATTAATTAAGAGAACACTCCAATGCTGGATAAGTAGACCTCAGAGTCTTCGCAGATTTTATTAAACTTATATTAAGTTTGCCACAAAGTAAAAACAAAAGACCTATGAAAATTAGGAGAACTGTTTGGAAGGGAGGCAAGGCAAGGGGGAACCTTGGCGAGGATTCACAAGCCAATCTTTGTTGCTTTAATATGCAATGCAGACACTGTTTTAGTAGATGGGAGAATGAGCCAGAATATCCAGCAAAATGTATTGTTTCATGCAGTCTGTAATAATTTGAAGCCTCGAGTTTCCTTCTTCCCTCATTTGTCAGCAACTTTCTTTGCCAAATTAAGCCATTTAATTCATTAGCAAACTCCAAAATTGGAAAGCACAGAGAAAATATATTAAAATGACCACAAAACATTTATTTCTAATAATCATGCTCTAAGGATACAGGAGGTCAGTACTGTATTCTACTAGTTAACATGAATGCCTTTTTAATGTTTATAGTGCATTAATCAAACATACAGTAAGTTACCGGTATATGAGCCTTTTACCTATGTTGAAGCTTCCCAGTATGAACACCATTCAATCTGGGAACACCATTCATTCATAGGCCAAGAGTGATCAAAAGTCAGGGCATTTATTTCCAGAACTCCCAACACACACACACACACACACACACACACACACACACACACACACACACCTAAAGGCTCCACATTATGTTCTGGCAAGAAAACGGCGAACAACAAGCTACAGAAATAGATGAGCCCAAGGGGGAGAAAGGAAAGCCCTAAACACGTTCTGCAAAGTGACTCATCATCTGCTCATGGACATTAACATTTCAGCTTCAGCCAGCTGGACAGCCAAACTGGCCAAATGATCAGAATAGGAATGTTTTGTTCTTCACTGAGGCCAGAGGAATAAAACGCCTCCATGCATATGTGTGATTATTCAGAGCTTGGAAAAGTTACTTTAAAAAAATCCAACTCCTAGGATCTCCCAACTAGCATGGCCACTTCTGGTTGGGAGTTTCTAGGAGCTATCCACAAAACCTAAATTTTCCACGCTCACATACCGATTTCAATGCTCTTTAGGTCAAGCCACTATGATCCTAGAACACTATTGGTGAACCTATGGCATGGGCCAAAGGTGGCACTCGGAGCCCTTCCTGTGGGCACCCGACATCACCCCTTCACAGCCACCTGTATTCAGGTTAAATTGCTGTATTGGTACTTTGCGAAAATTAGTGGGTTTTGAATCGCAGTTTGGGCACTCGGTCTCTAAAAGGGTTCACCATCCCTGCCCTAAAAACAGTTGTGAAAAGACACTCCATGCCCACATTTGTCAGCCTGGATGCACAGTCCAATTGCCCTAAGTTATGGCAATTCATAAAGAGGAGTCAAACATGGGAATGAATCACTGCAATTAGATTTCAAGTTAATTCCAGAAGGTTCTCCAGCAGGCTAGTCTATTCATTTGTTTTACGTCTGGACTTTTTATCTAAAGTATCAGTTTATACCAGAATGGAACCAGACTGCTGGCACTTCACATGAAAAAAAAATGTAACAGATCTTCCAGTAAAATAGATCATATCACTGTGGCATGAAAAGTTACCTCTTTGTATCAGGAGTGGTGTAACTAGGGGAGGGAGAACAGGAGCACATGCCCCCAGGCGCAGGGATCTGCGGGTGCCAAATTGATGTTATATGGTCACCAGCACCTTACCAGAGCACCTTACCTTCGGAAGAGGAGACGAAGAAGGAGGAGGGGTCCTAGACATCACTCAGCTGGGACACCGGCCCTCTCCAGCCCGGTCGCCGACCCTCTCATTCCCACGCGGGGGCTCACGGGCAGAAGGTGCATGTGTGCATGCGCGTGGGGCTGTTGGAACACTCATTCCTCAGAGCCACTTTCTTTTCCCACCCTACCGTGGTGGCTTAACACTTTCTCCTGCTTTCCCCCTCCCAACATAAGCACCAGCCTCTGCTGCCATTGGGGAGGGGGCGTGGCATGAGAGGGAGGCTTCTAAGAAAACAGAGTGAGCCTTGGAATGTGGCCCTTTCCTTGCTCTGCCCCTTTGCAGCCCCACCCCATCTTCCCAAGCTGCTGCCGCCGCTGCCACTTCTTCCCTTCCAATGTGAGAAGGTCCAGGATTGGCTAGGGGCTAAGCATGCTGGGCTTCTCTGCAGGGATGGCATAAAGACCCCCCACACCACCCCATCCAGCAAGGGGGGAGGGACTCACTTTCTCTTAGCAATTCCCCCTTCCTCTCCCTCCTCCTCCCTCCCTCTTCAGGGGGCACTTATTGGGGTATCTTACAGCTCCCATACTTCTTTCCAGCACCCTGCTTTGTACCCCACCACTCTGTTGTGCTTCTATTGACAGGGCAGACGAGGGTTGACTGACCGCCCAGGGATCTTTCTGATTCCTGTCCCTCTCCCCTTTTCCCCCTCCCCATTGCATCCTTTGGAGAGGAAAGGGTGGCCTGTTTGTGGGGTTTTATAACTGTTGGGGGAGATTCAGGGGGAGAGAGTCCAGGCATGTACCCTTTGATCCTCGCCCCCCCCTCCTGAAAGTATAATTTCTAGCTTGGAAAACAGTGGATAACCACAGCGAACACCCAACCCTCATGTCACCTTTGTGTGGGTTGATCTGCCGACAGGAGGAACATCCCAGAGAGAGAGAGACAGACAGACAGAGAGAGAGAGAGAGAGAAACAGTCCGGTGTGAAGAAAGTGCCAGCTTCCCATCCAGTTCGTTCCAGGCATCTTGGGGGCTTGTTGACTGCCTTGGCTTTCTCTCCCTTCCTCTCCCCTTCCCCTTCTTCACCCCACCCTCCATGTCCCCCACTCCACCACCTCCGCCCCACCCAGAACTAGGTCAATGCCCGTGCCAGCCCCAAACGGACCAGGCAACCTCAAAACCATGGTGGCTTGATGGGCAAGGGAGGGGACTGGCAATGAGGTGGAAGGCATGGCTGTGTGGTGCAGCATTGGGCAAGCTAGAAAAAGAAGTGGCCCCATGTTAGACAGCCAGTTGTAAGAGATCGAGCAAAAGGCAGAAAAGGAGGAAGGAGATGGAAAGGAAGACAGTGGCTGGTGAAGGCGGAACTGGGGGCCTCCACTCCACCTGGAGGCTCCACAGAGATCCTTGTCACATGGGGGTTAAGAGGGGGTGCTGGAAGCCCCAGCTAGACCTCTGTGTATCAGCATCACACATCCCCAAGTGAATGTTTTAAAAGTATGGAAATGTACCAAAGAGCTTAAGCAACAGTCTTCCCAGCTCATGAGGAAGGCTTTCTCACCCTGTGTTGTCGATTTTCAGTTGACAACACTGCCGTCCACTGATACCTATCCAGCTTTTGCCTTGCCTCCTGCCCTGCATCCCAGCCATCACATACTTCACAGGGCTGACCTAAGATATTTTGCTCCCTGAGGAAAAATACAATATGTCCTCATTACATGTACAAAAGCCCAGTGGCCTGGCTGCTGACTCTTCAGCATTAGAAATGGGACAGTATCCTCCATTGTACCTGAGTGTGGCAAGATAACTTAAAAAGGTACACGGCAAGATCCCAACACAGAGGGATCTGTCCTCCCACATGTGCCTCCACCAAGCATCTGCCATGTGGGTGACCAGCCACCTTGCTTGTCCAGATCTGACCTGGCTCTTTTACCTGAGAGTGACAGCTGCTGCCTACTTTTATAACATATGATGTGTGTAGGGTTCTCCGGTGAGAGGCCCATAGCAAAGGTCTAGGCCAGCACACGGCTTCTTGAAGTAGCTTGTAACATAAGAGCTCTGCCAAAGGTCTCTCTATTCCAGCCTTTGGTGAGCAATAAGTTGCCTACCAGTGAGACACAAGTGCCATCACGCCCTCCATTTCATGTTCCCTACTGACTGATATATGGAGGCATAACACTTCTGACCTAGAACATGACATAGAACCATCTTCATACACAGTCAGTGTCTTCCTCGTATGCCTGACACTTTATTTGCTTGATGGGCTGTATAAAAACGTAATAAATAAATACATTGTGCTACCTTAAAATCATGATTAGAAGGATTGATGTTTGGGCTAGGACAAGGGGTTAACTGGACTTCAACATTTCTGACATAAGGAGTAAATTAGAAAGATATCTGGTTCTGGAAATGTAAGAGAATTAGCCTTTCTCATGTCCGCTATTTGGAACGTAAAAGGAGAAATAACAACTTTGGACTAGAAATGCTAAATTGCTCGCTACAAAGGGTACATATATATGAGGAAAGATTAATGTTAAAATTAAAAGAAGACACAGTTATCTGCATATATATTAGAGTTCGATGACACTGCGGCCAAGGAAGAGATATATGGTTTGGTTTTGTTTTTCATTTCAAGGAAAAGGAAGTATGGGCATCAAGGGGATCTTTCCTCGTCCTACAAAAGAACAGGCTGAAGATATTTTCAGTTCTGTGGCAGAGAAAAAAAGAGCTGAACTTTTTCCGAGGCATAAATCATTTCCTCAGACCTCCCCAAGGATGCTATGTACCTGATGCCATTAATCTCGCGTCTGCCTGGACCGCAGCCTTATCAGTCTGAAGTCTTTTGGTCAGGGGTAAATATAAAGGAGAAAGTTGCCTGGATGTTATATTCAGAGCTCATATAAGTGATGCATAATGCAAGCTGAAGAATTCTGGGATGATAATCCCCAAAGTAGCTGCCTGGATCGCTCAATGGTTTAGGAATCTGGCCGATGAGCCAGAGCTGGGAGTTCTGTTCTCCACTGTGCCTCCTGTCAGCAGAGCCAGCCTATGTGGCCTTGGACAAGCTGCACAGTCCCAGGGTAACCCCGGAAGGTCAACCACTCTGCCTGAAAAACCCTGAAAAGGATCACTCCAACTATCAATCAGACGTGACAGCAGATTTTTTTATTATCAATCCAGAAAGAAACTATTCCAAGCTCTGGGAATACTTCAAAATCAAGAGCCAAGAGTCCTTCCTATTCTTTTTTATATATAAAGAAGAACAAATGCTTCACCACAAGAGAAGACAGTTGTGAAAAAATAAATCCCACAGAACAGAGTCCCAGAGATGGCCAGGTGATATTTCTTTTCTCTCTCTCCCTCTCTTTCTCTCTTTTTTTCAGTGAGGGAAGGCAACAGTGAAACATTTTGAAACAAAAAGGACAAATGTGAAAGTGTGGAGCTTTTCTATGAAAGAAGATGACAAAGGCCTCTTTTTCATCCATTTTTGATATCATTTTAGGCATTTTAGACAGAAAAATGTCCCAAATGTTGAAAACTAGTGAAGGCCACAGATAAACACTCCATTTTCGTTTCAAAAAGATATGTAAAGTGCAAATTCCAGAATAAAAAAAGGTTTTCAACTGTTGATTGGAATATTTGCATGCAGAGTATTGTTTTCTTCTCCTTGTTCCCTGAATAGCAAAACAGAAAAATTATATGCAATTAAAATGGGGAAAAAGTATCAATTAGCAGTGATTCTCAAGAGCTGGAAGGAGTGTTGGTTAATGAGAAAAAAACAGAACCCATCCTTTAGCAATCTCTTCAGAGCAAGATTATTCTGGAGAAAATAGACATTCTCTACCCAGCAAACTCTAAATGAAAGGGGGTGGGAGACACCCAGGAAGACTTCATGCATTATTTATAAAACGTTTAGCCCCTTTTAAAGAAATGAGGGGTTTCTGTAGCAAACAAACTGGAATGAAGAAAGTTACCTTGATGAAACAGAATTCCCTGAATACTCCAGCCAGCATAGCTCCAGCTGAAAGCCCCAGAAGTAATTTCCCCTTGCTTGTTAGGATTCTAGGGTATCCTTTCTACAAGAATAGTGCTTTTGGCTGGTTATATCCATACTGGAAGACACAGAAATGGCGCACATTTACTGGAAGAGGGGTAGTTCTCTTGCTCCATGAGCCCACCCGAGAAAAACCTGGCGCTGCCCAGGGTTCTTTTCCCATGTGAGAACACATTAACAAATGCTTTGCCACATATGTATACTGGCTTGTTCCTTTTGAAAGGGAAATAAATTGTACCATTGTTGTGGGGATTCAGGGATCTTTTATGGAAGTTCTGAGCCAAAGGCATAGCTAGGGCTTCCAGAGCCCAGGGCAACAGTCAATTTTTGCGTCCCCCCATTGCAAAATGTAATCTAGATGGGGAGTGGGGGGAGGCAGCAACGGGGATCAGTAGGCAATTTAGCGCTCCCTAATTGCTAAGCCTGGAGCACTCCACCCCCTTTGCCCTCCCCAAAGCTACGCCCCTGTTCTGAGGGTTATTTTGCATTTATACTGGCAGAGTGGAGTGGCTAAGCAAAGAACAATGACAATTTCTCTCAAAATTGGCAATTAGGGAAACAAAAAAAAACATTTGCTTGTCTGAAATAGGAAGGAGAGCAACCCTTACTTAGTTATTAAACTCCTAGAACTGGCTTCCAAGCAGGTGGGGCTCTCGGTAGCCATTTAGAGACCCCATGAACTGCTTCTCTCTATCAAAAAAGAAAAGCAGCAAGAACTAACTCCTGGAGGAGGAGGAGAAAGGAAGTGAGCCATAGAGTAGCAATCTATGTGTAAATCAGTGATTGTTTAGAATAGCTGAAAGCAGGCTTTCCACCTATCTCCCCATTGGTTGAAATTAGCAATTCCATGCACTGATGTTCAAACTGCCAACAACTGCTGCATTTCTCCAATGCTGAAGTAGTTGAAAAGCATCAGAGCTCTCTGAAGTCCTGAGTTTTGCCTTGATATTGCAGAGCTTAAAATGAAAATTTGGAACTAGAACATTTGGCGGCAGCAAGTCCCACTTGGAAAATGAACCAGAATGGTACCAGGACACCCAAAACACAGGAAGCTTAATAGTTCAAGCACCAATGAAAAGCCCAGACTCCCCTGAATACACCAATCACAGAGCCCTTGAGACAGCATTAATAAACCAGGAAAATTCCTCTATCCATAATTGGTGGCCAATTTTTAATAATTTGGCAGGTCAAGGGATGGGCATTTGATAGCTGTTGTGAGGTTTTCGAGCTTTTTTGCCGTGTCCTGGAAGTTTTTCTTCCTGACGTTTCACCAGTCTCTGTGGCCAGCTTCTTCAGAGGGCAAGGAGCTCAGGGAACTAGGAGTTCTCTCTGTGCTCTGTGCTCTAGAGAGAACTAGTTCCCTGATCTCCTTGACCTCTGAAGATGCCGGCCACAGAGACTAGTGAAACGTCAGGAAGAAAAACTTTTTTCCAGTGTACACAGATTTCCCCCCCCCGAAAAAACTCAGCACAAACAGCTATCAGATCCCTATATGTGTTCCACGTAAGCATTCAAGAACACATTGGATCCGTTTCCGGTGTTTGTTATTTCACACAGAACTTACGTGCTTTTTGCATCGCGGCAGCAATGCCAAGGCACAGGTGTACACTAGTAGACTGTCTGAGGGCACCTACCCCCCCCCTTATTTTTCTGTGTTGTAAAGATCTTTTGTTGGGGCAGGAATTTGGGGGGAGTCCCCACCCCCCCTCTCCTGGCTAGCAAGTACCAGTCTTGCATCCATTTTATGGCAAGGCTGGGCAAATTTTTTTTGAAATCGTTGCCCTAAACCCCACCAAAGCACCACAGAATCATGAGAAAATCAATGGAGCTTGGGTGCAAAAAAAGTCTCCGTTGATTTTATTTTATTTTATTTTTTTTTTAAGTAGTCTTCACACCTCTGCTTCTTATATGTGTTCCTGAATGTCTGGTACCTTATGCAAGAAGAATACCCAAATAGACTTCCAGTTAAACCAGGAACCAAGAGGGATGGGACTTGGGCACAAAGAAATAGCAGTACACAGACAGCCAACGGGGCCCACTAATCGTAGCCCAAACCCGAACCCAGCCTAACCACTTACACTTTTTAATTATTATTACCCTAACCTTTTTAGATAAGTCTTAACCCCACAGATCTAATGCATACATGCAAGTACTGAGAAATTACAATGCTTCTCTGGCTGAACTTTGCAAAACAGTAGTCCCTGCGAAGTTCAAGGAGCCGAAAGACTGGGGGACAGCCCACCTATTTCAGTTAAAAGCACACGAATACACAGACAGAACATCAGACCTCTTTTTTATTATTATTATTTTTTCAGAAATCATTCTTAATCTCTCCCTTTCCTGTCCCCCATTATCAGAGGGGGACTGGACAGCACCTCCTTTTATGGAGGTCCCCCAAATCTGCAAGCGGATGGAGGTGGAAATGCAAGGACGTGCATAAGGGAAGAAAGAAAGACTCTCTGCACCCAACCCTTCTACTTCTGAAGGTATTTCCCTTATCTTGAGTACCAGAAGGCTGTGAATTTGACTCATGCTTCCCCTCAAGTCACAGGGAGGAAAACTACAAGAAGCTGCTACTCCAAGTTTCAGATATGCTAATTATCACATGACTAGAAGCAGAATTCTGAGCATATCTAGCCCAGGCCTCACATTCTGCTGAAGAGTTTGGCAGCAACCACTGGACATATCTGAGGAAATAACTGAAAATCATTCTCTTTACAGCCATGTAAACATAGGGTCCATTTAAAGCAGAAAGATGTGGGGGTGGGGGGTGGAAATATTTTAAATGAACAAATTTAAATAAAGGTAATGAATACAGTGCTGTTCCTACCGCCTGGGAGGGATGCTAGGAGGGTTGAGAATACAGTATAGGTGAATTGTTTACTACAGACAAAGAATGTGTCAACAACACTTACTTTCTCTATGATTGCTTCTCTAAATAAACAGACGTCGATTCAAAAATGTGGTTTGACAACATACGGTGCAGGCAATCTGGCACGTTCCAGGTGCATTACATCAAAGTTACCACAGTCTCTGACCACTGGCAATGCTGGTCTGGCCTGACAGGGTTTATTATTTATTTATTTATTTATTATTTGAGCTTATATACCGCCCGTCTTCCGGATGGAACTCCGGGCGGTTTACAACAAAAAGAAGCAAACAATATACAGAAATTAAGAACAACAATACCATGAGTCAATACCAAAACACTCCAAAACATCTGAAAGAGAGGAAATAGCAACTCTTATGAAACACCAAGCAGTGAGGAGCACCCCCCTGCACATGTTACTCATGCCTATCAGAGAAGGTCTTCTTGCATTCTGTAGAACTTATTTCCAGTTAAATAAGTATAGGATTTCATCCTGAGCCACCATGATTATTTGCAGCTCTTTTAATGTATACACTAATACCTTGGTTTAAGATTAAGTTGGTTTAAGAGCATTTTACAAGACAAGCAAACACTTCTTCTAAATTTTGTCTTGATCAACAAGCAATGTCTTGATATACAAACACTGGAGCAGGTCACATGATCACAAGTCAGCCATTGGTGGTGCTCTCTCCCTCCCACTCCCTGCTGGATTGTACATGATTGTCTGGAATGTTCGGTCTCACACAGCCTCCAAAGCAGAGGGAGGAGAAAGGAATAGAAGTCTCCCTTGCAGCAGCCAGGTACTTGCAGGATGGGGTTTTATTTTTCTTTATATTTATATATTTCTTATTTTTCAAATTATTTCTAATCATGGGACAACTAGTCAAGTGTGTATATGGCTACAAATGCATTTTATTATTGTCACATTAAAAACACAGCGTAAAATCCAGTTGTTAGTCCCAAGCAAAGCAGATTCCACTGCCAGGTACCTAAACCATGGTGTGGACATGGACTTCTAGCCATCTTCTTTTGTCAGTTTTGGCATTTTGTGTGTACAGTATGTGTTCTATGGGACAACAGAATGAATCATCTGAATTTTCATTATTTCCTATGGGGGAATTTGGTTTGATATAAGAGTGTTTTGGTTTCCAAGCATGTTTCTGGAACAAATTATGCTCGTAAACTAAGGTGTCACTCTATTTCAATGACATCTCTTCACTTCTTAAGGAAACTCTGCTTTTTATGATGTGTTACTGACTGGTTCTGCCTTCTGTTAGATATGTTAAATGCCACACTACTACTTACTACCACTGTGGACACTTCGGCCGCTATCTCACCTGGGGGAAGATCCAGATATAGTGAAAGTCTGACTTTTCTTCTTTCTTGGTCACATGACTGAAGATGTAGGATCTCCATTATAGAGCTATCCTCTTGGAGGAGATTAAAAAGCACACCAGCTGGCTTCCTGGGCAAGGTCACTTGAGAAGCATTGAAACCCATCTGTGCGGGGAAACCCCGGATGAGAGGACAATGGATCCCATGGGTCCTGATGCACAGGAAGCCATGCTTGCTTTTATCTCTTCCCCCACATTAGCCAGCAAGGTCGTGAGATGGTACATAGGAAAAAACAAGCTGTGTGGTAGTCATTCATCAAGACCCTTGCTATGTGACCAGCCCAAAGACACTGCTACGTCAGATAAGCCCTTCCCAGGAATTCATCAGCCTACATCATCCTGACACGTAGACCCTCACTCTACCTCATGTCCTGCCTTTGCAAATAATAAAAGAGCCTGGGACTCATGCTTGCAGAGGAAGCTGTTGCATGAGGCCTGGTTTTGTTGAACTCAACAATATGTGTCTATATGGAATTATTCCAACACTCCATTCCCATGTACAAATATATATATATTTTTAAAAAGCACCAGCAGGAGAAAAAAATGAAAAATAATTTAAAAAAAAAAACAGTCCTGACAGCCCGAAGGCCATCTGATCAGCACTGCGGGGAGGAGAAATGTTTTTTTAAAAAGCTCCGCCCTGCCCCAGGACGAGCTGGTTGGTGCTAGCGGGGGGGAGCAGAAAACCGTATCATATGCGAACTCCGATGGACTTCTAGCTCACATTTCTTACTGGAGCAAAAAATTCTCAATTTCTCTGGTAGGTCATGGAAAACTTGTTAAAGGGGAAATAACCAGGGTTTTTTTTAAAGCCCGGTAGCTGTGGGGACAATATTTTTGGAAATGCTTTATCTTGAAATTTAATCAGCATTTTAAAAGGATGTGTGATAGAGCCCTTAGAAAAATAGTTGCTACAAGTAAAAAGTGACAAGACAGTCTTCCATTCTTCTTGCAGAAAACTGGAGGGCTTTGAAGGAATGGAGAGCAAGTGTATTTGGTGTGATGCATCCTGCCTTTTGTTGTTGTTGCTGTTGCTGCTGCTGCTGTTACATTGCATTTCTTATTTCTCAGCATTGTTGATATGTGGAGGAAGACCAAAGGAAAACATTAGAAATCAATAAGGATAATAGATTTTTACACAAAAAGGTGAGAATGTATTTTGAGCCCCTGCGTTCATGCTATTGTCCGATGACTTAAATTACAAAATAATTGTACCCCTTTAAAATAGTGATCATCAAATCAATTTTATATACAGAAAGGACAGAATGTAAAAGCCTATTCATTATAAATGTGTTCCTTGAAACATCATTATTATTGCACCAGCATTATGTTTGCTTAGTCAAACTTTTGACAAATTAAAATCTATTCTTTTCTCTTTTCTTGTGACTAACAAAAATACAGAGCGTTAATCGTACGAAATCACTAATACCAATACTATTAGTTGAAGGATTTATATGGCTTCGAAACATTGGGGTTTTTTTTATTGGTAATAAGAACTGCAAATATAAACAGGTGCCCTGGTGGGGAAAGAAACAGCTTGTTCAGCTTGTCCAAACATTCAGACTGAAGGTGCAGTAGACACATCATTATTTGAAACTTGCTGATAATTCTAGTATTGTTTTCACGGAGTGTCAAAAACTGCTCCCGGGCTCTACTTAAACCAAATGTATATTTCATTCTAAACAAGGGACAACAGAAATCACCAGGGCTTGAAATGTGACACCACACATCACAATTTAATGAGGTCCCTCGAGCCACCAGGAAAAAGAGCTTCGTTCTAACAGTACGCACAGCTTGAACAAAGTGTGATTTCCAGATTTCCCCACAGCCCTGAACATTGTAAAAAACATCATTGGTCTATCCAAGTGAGTGACAGCCCCATCCTTGCAACCAATGCACCGGCATTATGACACATACATGACATCACATCCTTGTACTGCAGACTAATTAACGTGGAAACACTGGATTTTGATTCATCCTTGCAACCAGAGGTTACCCAAGAATCCCAGCTTCCCTTCACAACCAGAGATAAAAAGAGGAAAGGCAGAGAGGGGACTGTCTTTCACCACTCATTGAGACGGTGTTAACATGCCTGGGGGGTGGGGCAACACTAGAGGGTTCCTGGGTAATGGCTAACACACTGTTATTCCAAGAACTAGCTTTACCTTTAAATAAATTCAATTCCCCACCTCACAGGCCAGAGGACATCACAAGTATCCCCAAACCATTTGATACAATTTCCCACAGCTGGAGTTGGTGTGGCGAAGAGAAAGAGAGAAGCAAAGCTAGGTAGACTAAACTGGCATTTCAGGATGCGCTTGAGTCTTGCAGTCACAGAGGATCAATTGTGTGTACAATAGGACTGCCAAACCTGTGGTTTACTGAAAACCACAGGTAATAGTGAATACAGTAAACTCCCACCTATTGCAGGGGTTAGGGACCCAACCCAAGCCACAATAATTGAAAATCCGCAATATGCGGATGCTGGGTCAGGTCGGGACTGGGCAGGCTCTCTGAGGGCTCTTGTACTTCCCCCAGGCCTGGTGCTGCCCCAAACGGGCCTGCAAAGGGCTTTCCAGTCCCCCAGAGGCCCCAAAAGTGATCTGGAGGTAACTTCTGGTTTACCGGAAGTCACTTCTGGTTTGCAGGGAAGCACTTTTGGGGCCTCCGACAGGCCTGGGAAGGCCTTTCCTCCTTACCCCGGGGGCCTTTTTTTCATATACTGCAGACCTGCGATATACCAGGACCGCAGTATATGAACTGTGAAAGGGTGGGGACAACTGTACTATGGATGGCAGGTGGGGGAAATGGAAAATGAAAACTGTTTTCACATGCATTGCCAGAACTGGCCACTATAGGAAAACAGAGACCATACTATGTATTCTCCACTAACAGGTATTCACTGTACAGTCTCTGGCTCCTTCTAGCGACTGGTTCCAGTAATATATGTGAAAATGGTTTTTCTGGATATTTTTCTTTTAGTATTTTTAACATTTTCAGGGAAACGCCAAAACCCCTGTGTTACGATGGGCTGGTGATGATATTTCTGATGACATGAGGCCATGGGTGCTAATCAGGTAAGGTTTTATTAGTCTTCAGGTGTTATGATAGAGGGCTGGAGGGTCTCTCTTCTTCCAGAGAGAATTCGACGCACACAAATGTTTACTGTTACTCAACCAGTAGACATACCCTCACATGCACACACTTTGCTTCTCCTGTGCACTTTCTTCTTTCATTTTAATCATGCAAGTCATTTTAAGTCATTACTGTTTTCTGCCTGTAAGAGTGTCATCTGCATATCTCTAAAAGTCACGGATGCAGAAAATGCCTCTTGCTCCATCTGTTATTTAAAAAATATATCTCTGGGGGGCTGCCAGGTCTCAGGGTGATTAGTCTACAGTGTTTTTTGTAGCTGCTCATGCTTTGAGAACAGAAGACGTATCTAAAGGCAAGAGGTGTGCAAGGAAGTATAAGTGTAATTTGTGTATGATAGCTTGAATGCCTAGGATCCATTTTCTCTCAACTACCAACTGGTATCAGAGCTCACTCAGCACTAGAGATGGGCATGAAACAAAAAAATGGTGTTTCAGTTTTTCGTTTGTCGTTGAGAAGTCCGTTTTGGTTCGTTTCTGTTTGTCGTGAATTTTTTGAAAAATTTCGTTACCATTTTTCGTTTTTTCGTTTGTCGTTTCTACCCGCTTTTTGCACGATTTTTAAAGCATTTCTGTGCGCAGGCATCCCTCAATGCCCTAGACCAGAGGGAAAACACTAAAAAAATGGATGCCGGCCAAGACACAGTATAGACTAGGTATGCAGGGAGGCTGCAAAGGCAGTGGTTGCCCAGGGTGCAAGGCAGCCGCAGAGTGACTGCACTGTGGGGCAAGGGAGGGTACTCACCAAGAGGTACGCAGCACGCACGCACACAGGGAGGCTGCAGGACTGAAGCTAGAGTCGCAGAGACAGCAATCCCACCCTAACTCCCACCAGAGACTGCAAGGAGGATGGAGGCTTCCAGAGCTTTTTATGCCCTCTGTGGCTTCCAGACCTGCCCACCCAGTCTGCAACCTGGGCATGCTATTGGTTGAACATGATCCCACATCACATGGCTTGCCTCCATTTTGTGGCTGGTGGCAACATCCATTTTAAAGGGAAAAGAAAAATACATCGCGATGGGAGAAGACAAAAACAAACGTTTTAAGGACCCCAACCCCCTGGTAGGTATTATCAGACAATATAAATAATTATCGCTGTGTTTTTACGGATGTCCAGGGTGTTATTTAACATTTAAAACAGCTCATTTCATTGCACGTCGCCATTAACAGAAACGAAATGTAACGACCACAATTTTCGTGGTTCTGTTTGTTTCGTTTCATTTTCATCACAATTTTCGTTTGTCGTTTCATTACGTAATGGAAATGACAAACGGTAACATAAACGAAAAAATGTTCGTTCCGTGCCCATCTCTACTCAGCACTTGTTCTGTCTGTCACCTGTACACTTTTTGTTATAAGAGACAAAAATCATGTCTCATTTTTAATGCATGCCCGGACCTTTTTTGGGTTATTATTCTGTCACATTAGACAGAATATGCCCCCTGTCACTTTGCAAGAACCCATCACTGCCTATGACACCACGAAGGCCTAAACCTTCATCTCAGGCTTTGGCCCTAAAATCTCAGGAAACTGGAAGCAATCCTAATCTTTTAGTGCAACATTTGAGCTCAACTAAGTGAACAGCCAGGTCTGGCTGCTCCTAGGCTGTAGAAACTCTTTTCAAAATAAGAAAAGAAAAGACAAGACAAGACAAATGGGTGGAGGTGAAATGACTAGACTGACGTCCTTGCTGTTGTCCTTCCATCTGCAGACAAATACTTTTTTAACACTCAGATAGATTTTTGACAGCTTTTGATGGGCTACTGAGAATGTGGCTTCTGATGAATCAATGCTATATTGTCTTACTTAGCTATGCTCTGAACACTTTTAAATTCAAGAGGTGTGGTGCCATTGTATTTTGTTTAATAGGGTTTTAAAATTATAAATTCATGTTTTATCTGTTACCTACTTCTTTTAACATGTTTTGCGTCACCTGGGATGCTGTCTTGTGGAGAAAGTAGAGGTGGAGGTCAAACAAACAAATGTGCATCAGGCCAAAAACAAATATATAAAAATAAAAATATCAAGACAACCAAAATGCTGTGGCACCTTAAAGACTAACAGCTGTATTTTAATGTGAGCATCCACATGCAAGGATTGAGCCTCCCTGTGGGAAATTGTTGTTTGCCCAAGAATGACGTCTGGAGTGTCCTTTTTAAAGTTGTTGAGAGAATTCTCCAGCACCTGGGCAAAGCTATCCAAAGATGGACAGTGGAGGCTAGGTGTTTAGGAACATGCCTTTCCCCAAGGAAACATGTTTCCCTCACATCTGCCAAGAAGTGTCTCTTTTAAGCTAAGCATTCAGCACAGAGCTTGACTGATGGGGTTTCCAGGGTGCCTGTTGCAAAGGCCACATTCACCCCGCCCGCCCTAAAGTGTGTGCCCTTAAAAGATGAAAAGTTCATCTGGCAGTCCCACAATAGAGAGCAAGTAAAAATGCTTTTTTAAAAGAACAACAAGAAGAAGAGGGGAGGAGAGCAAAGAGGGTGAGAGGGGGCTCTCTTGCAAGACAAGCAAAGCAATTGTTTCCTGCCTCTCGTGTTCAGATGTGCCCTGCGGTAACCCTTGTGCTCTGAAATGCTGGTATTAGTTATTTCAAAGTTGGGTGCAGCGCTGTGCTTTCCCATGTCTGCCACTAATGACTTGCAGCTGTTGCTAATCTGTTACTCTGATTTCCTTTGATTACTATGTGTATTGATGCCTGTGGTAAACAGGCATCTGCCAGGTGCCAGCACAATCGGGCTGGGGGGGGTAGATATATAAAAAGTTCGCTGTTTCCAATTCAATGTGACATTGTGTGAAGAGGGGCGGGCAGAGAGGCAAGCGGCCATTCCTTTAACTATTTACTGGAAACCATTAGACAGGATCACTGTGCGGGCTGCCTGGTGAGGAAAATTCCTCTGTCTCGGGTGAACGCCCATCTCCCTCTTCCGGCTCCGCACTTGCTCTCTTTCTCTTCCCATATTTCTGGTCAGGAAATGGTACCAAGAAAGTCAAATTGTACAAGCTGGGGCAGGGGTGGGTGGGATGTGTTCTGAAGCAGGCCAGGTCTTGACAAGGCAACAAATTTGGACAGAGGCCTCAGCTATCCTTTCATTTAAAAGCAAATGAAAAGCTCGCTCATATGCTGAGGGAAACATACTTTTACTTCAGAACACGACATTATGACAGATATATCTCATGGTTTGAAATGGTTTGAGATGTTGTTTCTCAAAAGTAACTTGGTTATAGTCACAGGACCTCAGAGCAGCTTTCACACAATTTTTAAAAACTGCAGATTCTTCATCATAGGCATAAGGTTCCTTTTCAGATGAGTGTCATCTTTTTATCTCTGTCTTAAGTATACTGTTTCCACCTTTTCTTTATTTTCTCTTGGTCTGATAGTGGGCTTCTCTGGTGGCCTTTCATCATTCCTAATCTACCCTTTGATTTCTTGGATCTTAAGGAAAGATATCTTGTTCTTCCCCCCGTTTTCTGTTATCTGTCTCTTTGCACTGGTTGTTGTTGTAGCTCTCTCTGTCCTCTGTGACAGTCACTGAAAAACTGCATTCAGGGCTCTGACCTTATTTCTGTCTCCTTTTACTTTTGCTTCTTGCCTGTCCTTGACAGTTATAAGTACTATGTTTTAAAACCAGCTCTTCCCTATTTCCCAAAAATAAATAGGATTAACTCTATTCATTTTAAAGAAACTAAATTATTGTGAACTGCTGGTCTGTGGTACAAAACATACTTCCTTCTTGTCCACCCCATTGTTGCCTCAACAGTCCAGCAGAGCCTTGTGCACAGCACAGCCAAGAGATAGATTTCCCTCCACCATTTCATGAAATTATATCTTAAAAGAATGGAAGTACAGGCTTACTGCAAAAGGCATCCCATTATCCTTCATTAAGCAACAATAATCATTCAACAAAGTTATTCACTGCTGGCAAAAAAAAACTGGGATTAATTAATTCAGGCTCTGGATGGGTCACATTACCTGGTGGAGTGAAGGCTCTTTTGCATTTGGAGACAGGTTGTCCAGTTTTCCATATGGCAGGACTGTAGCACCTTTAACAGGAGGTGGATATTAGCAAAGGGGGCATTTCTTGGCATGGCCATTCAATTCCTGGCTCTTGCAGCTACTACGAACACAGGCATCTCTAACAGTGGAAATGCTAGGAATATGTATATTGCAGGCACCATCAGATACGCAACCTCAAAGTAGAAAAATCTTGCCAAAAAGTTTTGTAGAATTATATGAAAATTTGAACCTGGTGGACATATGGAGATTCAAAAATCCAGTTAGAAAAGAATTCACGTTTTATTCACAGTCAAAGAGAATAGCAACGAGAATAGACCAGATCTGGATTGCCAAGCAGTTAACAACAAGAGCCGGTAAAACTGAGATTACGCCAAAAAATTTTCTCTGACCATAATCCGGTCACTTTATTTATACTCCCAAAAGATTTAAGTAGAAAAAATGGGTGTTAGATATATCTCTATTGAAGAAAGAAACAATTATTGAAGATGCAAAAAAGACATTGATTCAATATCAGAAAGATAACGCAAATAAAGGATGTGAGGAAAATATAGTATGGGATGCGGGGAAATGCGTGATGAGGGGTTTTTTTATTGGTAAGAATGCTTGGGACAGGAAACAAAGAGAGAAAAGAAAAGGAGATTTAGAAATGGAAATTAAAAGGAAGGAAAAAGAATTATGGGAAAAAAAAGAAAAAAGAGATAAGACATTAAAGGAATTAAAAATATTGAGGAATGAATATGAATTTATAGTAGATAAAGAAATGGAATGAGAAAATATCTTTTGGAAATACAATTTTTTTTAATGAAGCCAATAAACCTGGCAAATTTCTGTCTTGGCAACTAAAAGAGAGAAAATTGGAAAAGATAATAAACAAATTAAAGATAGGGGAGAATATTATTATTAACCAAAAAGAAATCAGCAAGGAAATTGGCATTTTCTACCAAAAATTATATACAGAAGATCAAGAAGAATTCGTGAATTTAGGAATATATGAAGATATTTTGAAAACGATAAAGATAAGGCAGGAATTGATCAAGAAATTAAATGAACCAACTAATATAGCAGAAATTAAGGATGTGGCTTCAGAAATGAAGACGGGTAAGGCTCCAGGCCCGGACGGCCTTCCTATAGAATTCTATAAGGTTATGGATGATACAATTCTTATTACTCTAAAAGATATTATAAATAATATTTTAGAAACAGGCATAATCTCGACCTCATGGCAAGAGGAATATGTAGTATTAATCCCCAAGCAAAAGAAAGGAACTCCAACTCCTGCTGATTTTCTACCAATCTCTCTATTAAGTACAGATTATAAAATTTTTACCAATTTATTGGCAAAAAGGCTGAAATTAATATTAGAAGAAATTATACATAAAAACCAATCAGGCTTTTTAAAAGGCAGGGAGATAAAAGATAATATAAGGAATATCATAGATATTATGGAATGCCTTGAGTTTAATAGGGGTAAGACGGCAGCGGTGTTAGCTGTGGATGCCGAAAAGGCATTTGATCGGGTCTCATGGAGATTCCTAAAAAAACAATCAAAATCTTACAATTGGGCCAAAAATTTCAGAATGCGATTACAGCAATATATTCGACACAAAAGGCAAAGCATTATAATTAATGGGAAAGTCAGTGAACTAATAGAGATAGGGAAGTGTACCAAAGGTGTTAGAAGAAATTAGACAATTTGGGAGAGTTGCGGGATTAAAGATTAACTACCAAAAGTCAAATTTAATAGTTAAGAATATGGAAATTACAGATAGAGTAGACTTGGAAGAAAATACGGGAATTAAAATTGTAAAAAAAATGAAGTATTTAGGAGTTATTATTGCAGATAAAAACATTAATCTAGTTCAAGAAAATTATCAACAAGTTTGGAAAGATATCAAAAAAAATGGACTTTTGGGGAAAGATGAATTTCTCTCTATTGGGGAGGATATCTATTATAAAAATGACTGTTCTTCCAAAGTCAATTTTTTTGTTTCAAAACTTACCTATTTTGGGGGGTGCCAGCAGCTTTAAGGATTGGAGGAAGGAAATTTCGAAGTTCGTGTGAAGGGGAAAAAGACCAAGGATAAAGAATAAAATATTACTAGATCACATGAATAGAGGAGGAATGGGTCTTCCAGACATGGAATTATATCATAACGCAGTGGCCCTTTGGTGGCTGAGAGAGTGGGTAAAGTTGGACGATAAAGAAGTGCTAGATTTGGAAGGATATGTCTAAATTCAGGTTGGCATACATGTTATGCGAAAAAAGGAAGTACAATAAGGAATTTAATAAACATATAATTTGTCGATCTTTATTAAATGTATGGTACAAATATAAAGGCATCCTGGAACCAAAAACGCCGTGGTGGTACTCACCTTTGGAATACCTTACTGTAAGAAAAACCAATATGGAGACAGGATGGCCCACCTATAAGCAGCTGCTGGAAGAAGAAAAAGGGGAACTAAAGTTTAAAAACTATGAAAAGATAAAGAGGTATTTAAACGTCTGGTTGAAGTACTACCAAATTAAACATAAATTTCAAGAAGATTTAAAAATTGGATTTGAAAAGCAAATGACTAAATTTGAAGAAATACTGCACGGGAAAGAAAAATATATTAAAAATCTTTATAATCTTTTGCTGGAGTGGGATACTAAGGAAGATCAGATAAAAGAAGCCATGGTAAAATGGGCTCAAGAACTTGGAAGAAACATTAATTTAAATAAATGGGAAAGACTATGGAAAACTGACATGAAATTAACATCAAATATGGACATTAAAGAAAATGTTTACAAAATGTTATATAAATGGTATTTTACACACACACACACCCCAGAAATTGGCAAAAATTAACAGAAACCAAAGTAGCACATATTGGAGGTGCAAGAAAGATATAGGAACATTCATACATATGTGGTGGTCCTGCAGCCTAATTAAAATATTTTGAGAGAATATTTATTTGGAACTAAAGAAAATTTTAAAATATCAATTTAAGAAAGAACCGGAATGTCTCCTTTTAAGCATTATGGGGGATGATATAAAAATCACAGATAGGAAATTTATGTTACATGCTACGGTGGCAGCGAGAGTGGAGATAGCGAGTATGTGGAAAGATTGTAAAATACCAGATGTTAATTATTGGAGAGTTAGACTAAAAAGATATTATGATCTAGGGGACAGAAGTGGGAAACGGTGTAAGAAGTCCGATGTTAATTTAGAAACAGGATGGAAGAAATTTCAAGAATACTTAAATAATATAGTGGAGAAACCTAGTCTGTTGGGAGAAGTTTGAAATAAGCAGAATGTTAGAGTATATGATATTTTATTGAATTTATCTGGAAGTACTACTGCACACAAGAGGGGGGGAGACCTTATTCTTTTTTTATACTCTTTTTACACTACCTTTCTTCTAGGTTCTTGGATGCTTGTTTTTCTTTACTGAATTTCTTTGTTGGGTCTTTTTATATTCTGTATATTGTTGTTTTTTCATATTTCTTGTATTGTGACAATATCAATAAATATTTACTATTGCAAAGATGGTGCCCAGCACAAACTTGGAAAAGGCTTGTGCTAAACACATCCTATGCCCTGATTTCAGAAGCCCAAGGTTTGTCACCACTGCACTAAAGCAATTCCTTGGTAAATGGAAGGGCTGCTTCAAGGGAGATCTCTCCCTGCAAAGTCACTCTTTCTAGTGCAACAGGACACACAGTTTCCCATCCAACCATATGACTGCACCCTTCATTTCATTCTGTTTCTTTTACTTAATCTCCCAAAGCTCCTTATTGCCAGCTTAGAGTACACAGCCAGACATATTGGTATGGCAAGTGAGTGGATAAACTACACTATTCATATTATACTATTCATATTATGGTCCTATGAATTCTATGAGCAACAGTATATTCACTGTTTAGAATGCCCCGCTCTAATATAAGAAATCCCTCATGAGTTGGCCATTACATAAAGGAAATAACATCCAAGACAAGCTTTATTTGGCCTTATACCCCTGCTCCGTTGCATTGAGGTTCCAGCCAGTGAATACTCACAGGAAGGCAGCCAGAACTTCATAAATTAGAGTCAATATGCTACCAATACTTACGTTATTTCACAACTACATGTGTAAATCAGCAACTGGATTCTGACCATTGCTTTAAAAGTTTTTTTTTAAAAAAAAGGAAATAAAAAGAATCCAGGGAACGATCGACCAGGGACTGTTTGGAATTGCCATTTACAAATGCTATTCCAGGAGGCTCCATCCTACATCAGCCTCATGCAAAATGTACTTCACAAGAAGAGCAGAGAAAGGGCAGCACAGACTCACCCTGTTTTCCATTCTGCTTACACTCCCTTCAAGTTAACCAAAGGCCCAGCAGGCCCCAGACAGCTTCTCCTTGTCTGTGGCCATCATTCCTATTACTATTACCAGTCAATGTCTTCCAGTGGTTAATTATCCATGATTACAACAACTGACCACTTATCTCTGGCTTCAAGTTTCCAGCCCGCATGTTCAGGAATAAAGCTTCAGAGACAAATAAATAGAAGCCAGTTAGGTTGCTCAGACCAAAGAAAGCTACCTGCCTCTGCTGGTTCTTGAAAGGATGATCTTGAGGGGAAGTCATTGCAGTTTGGACCACTAATTTGTATTTCTGCCAGATTGTTTTGCAACTTGAGCCATAAACCAGAACCTAGCAGAACCTAGCCCAAATAAATGTTTCATCCAAAAATGGAGATAGTGGGGGGGGGGCAGTTGACTTGTAATGAAAACCTACAATATTCCAAATGATGGAGGATGTGATTAGGACTTTGCATTTCCAATTATGGATGTCCAGTAAAGAGGACGAAAAGGCGCATTCACTACGACAGTGTGAGCCTGTATGTCAGGCATCTGCTTCTGTTGCATCTTTTCTTTTTCATTGGCCTCGGTGCTTTGTCGAGACTATAATTTCAGTGGCAGAAGAAGAGCAGTGACTCACATGGTCAAAGCCCTGAGTAGCAGGGATGTTGACTTCATCTACCATTGCCCTCAGGTTTTCTGTTGCCTCTGACTTTTTTTTTTTTTTTGCAGTTCTCAGAAACAGTGTAGTATTGCAAGCTATTCTGGTTTTAATGTCAAGTATTTGAGGGTGATTTATTTAATTATTTTATTTTATTTTTATTTATTGAGCTTCTATACCGCCCATCTTCCCGTAGGAACTCTGGGCGGTTTACAGCACTGAATCACATACAATCAACCGGGCAAATACAACAAATACCACAATAAAATAGTTTAAAATAGGCACCTTTACATGAAACTGCAGGATGGTGGGAACTTGACTGGGCAATTAGAACTATTAACATTTCAAGGAGCTGCTCCTCATTTCTCGATATTACAGACCAATCAAGCTTCCTGCACGTTTCAACTTTCCTTATGTGGTCACTGGCTTTGGAGCCTGTCACAATGAGTGATGAGCATCTGCACTTCCAAATGTACCACTGCACCCCTTGAGAGGAGAGTTTTAATGCTGTCAACCCGCTTGCTAGCCAGCAAAAAAAATCACATTCCTCCAGAACATGTCGGTTGCTTTACATCCCAGGAAGAAAGCACCAATAGAATAAAAGCATGAAAGCCGCAATTGGAAGTGACATTTGGTGTCACATTTAGATTGACATTGAGATATAGTGTTTATCTGAATATACAGAACTGGGCTTGAAGGACATTCATTGGGCTCAATACGATGCTGTATTTCTGTGAGGAAATCTAGGAAGCTAAGTGTACAAATAAGCATGAGTGTAATCCAATATGTTGACATTTATTTTTATATATTTAACTGGTGTACTTAGCGCCACTCTAATAAAAATGTTCAGAGTAATTCATAAGAGATACCAAAATCATTAAAATGTAAGATGAACAACACTAAAATGTGTCACAAACTAGACACAAACATTGGTTAATCAAATGCTTTACATATATATGATAGTCTGGGGGCCTGAAGGCAACCCTTTCACCTTGGCCCATAAGCCACTGGATACAGAGTAAATTAAGGCTATGTTCAGACATTCAAAATTATTTTTGAATGTCCCTCATCAAAGTTAGTTTTTTTCAGTTCAGATGACTCACATGGGATCTCACAGTCCCCTCCCCCACACAAATACATACACACCATCAAGCTAAATCCAGTCCACAGCAAATCTCAAAAGTCAACAACCTACTACTTTTTTATTCCGTGTTACGTTCTGTATTATTCACCCATTCCAGAGAGTGAACTGGTGGTCTTGAGATATATATGTTGCTTGTCTCCTATTGATCAACCACCCAATCTTCTGTCTGGCACTGATTCAGCTGTGAAACTTTTCTTTAGGATAAGTCATTTCTTCTTCCTCATCAGTCAAGAAAATAAACTCGATTTGATTATGTTGAATCATCTGGCTTACTCCTCTGCTTATATCCAGAAAATCTTCTTATCTCATCTTCTTGCGGTTTGTTCTTTTTTTTACTTGTCTCTTATGTTCTGGCAAATCTGGCAGATCAATCAGATGTGGTCCAATAGAACCGATCTTGTCTCTCTGGCCCTTAATGAATGCAAGTTCAATTGTAGGATGTTCCATACATTGAATATGAACTTCCTTCTTGTACTCTGCACCACAACCAGCTTCACAACAAAGGACATTTTTTTCACTTGCCATTAAGGATGGTCAAAAAGCTTGTCAGGTTTTCAAGTGAAAGCCTCCTTGGATTCCAATGAAATTACTCATATCAGTGAATGTCCCTTGCCTAGATTTTTCTTTTGGGGGCTATTTTAACACTCATAATTAAGATATGAATACAGTCACACTAAGAAAGCTTTGTCACCTGCAAGGAAATCACTTTTTTAAAATAAATTCACATAGATATTTTAAAAGCATATCATTTTTAAAATGCAACAGCAGTAGAAAAAGTGCCATTTTATATGGTCATTTACCAAGCAAAACCAAAACATACCATTGTAGCAAAAACCTTTTTGAAATTATTCTTTCAAGCTACGAGATTTTAGCACCCCCCTCCATTTTTTAATTTCGAAAGTCAGAATATTTGACATGCCCTATTATGCCAATCAAGCTCAAAGGAAGTAGAACTTCAACTTTTTAGGAAGGGATTTGTTTCCTACCCAAACTGTAATGTAATAATTTTATCATGTAATTAAAGTTCCTCACTTCTGGTGGTGGTGGAGGGAAGTTTTTATTAAAGTGGCCAAATTTGCAACCCTTTCCAATTAGTATGATTGAAATGATATCAAAATAACTTCCTCCTATGCGGTAGCAGGGGATGTATAAAGAACACGAATATGTTGCCTTTCACTTCAGAGGCTGTAGAGGTTCCCCTCAAGGTTTTCTGAACAAGGTATCCGTTATTTAATAACACCAACAAAACAAGAGAAAAGGGCAGAAGAAAGATTCAGAATCCCTCCTTGGTCTTTTCTCTTGTTTATGGCATGATTTGTGTTCATGAGCCAAGGGAAATCTGTGAGGGGAAAGTGTTTCTCTTCTTAATGGCAGGAGAGAGACTGAAAATTTATGTTATCATCCCTTTTGGTGCATTTTGTTACTGAGGAAACCTACATCCTATAACTTACTAAAGTCTGAACTGTCTGTCACATGGTAGGGAGGGGAGGTGAAATCTGGAGTTAGAAATAAAAATGACACTTAAGTGTTTTATTTCCCCTCCCTAAGGAAAGCAAAATATTCACCCTTTCTTGCCTTTCCTCACAATTGAATTTAAGAAGACAATACAAGTATACTGTATACTGAAAATATGTTTTTCCACCTAGCTGATTGTTCAGCTAGCTATACTATTCAATCATAATCAGGTATTATGTACAAAGCAATACAAGGTTTATTAAAATAAAGTTTGCTCTTACAACCCAGCTTACACTCACAGTCTTAGCTATTCTTGATAGCTGTATTGTAAAAGTAAGTGCTATTCAAGTAAGGGTGCTTATACACGACCCCTAAGCTCCGCCGCAAATGGCTGCAAGGTCCGGACCTTTAAAATGTTTACCCACCAGCTCCGGACTTTGCAGACAATTAAGTGCGACCCCGCCCACTTTAGCAAGACCAAACAGCAGTTTTCTTGTACCTGCTTTTTGGAGTTGACAAATATTTGATCCGGTGTAAGGATAGTGAGTGTGGGGCTCTCCTGGCTTCTGTTTGTTCTTTTTTTGCGCCCCGCCCCTTTAAGAGATCTGAATGCTGCCCGGAACAAAACGGAGGTGAACCGGCAGTCTTTTCTTTCTTTTTTCTCCCTCCCCTCATGCAGCCAGCAACCAGGAAGTGCGGAGGGGCGTGGGGACAGAGGAAGAGCAGGAACCCCTAAGATCTCTGGTCCAAATTTAAGTGGCCAGCGGATCTTAGGGGTCGTGTAAAAAGGCCCTAAGTCCTTTTAAGTTTTGTTGTCTCTAAGTAGACAAGCATGGGATTAGATTGTAAGACCCATAAATTAATTTGATGTAGAGAGGGAAAAATTAACCTTAACAGAGGATAAATGTAGACCTGGGTGATTGGACATGTTCCAACAAACTACAAGCTGTTTAATAAATATGAAGGATGTCCTATGGATTCCTTGTGCCACTAATGAAGACAACATCTAGAGGAGGCAGGATAATCAGGGAACAGTAACACAAAACAAAAAGCAAAGTGTTCTGTTTGTATACCACCCCATAGTACTTAAAGAACTCTTTGGGTGGTTTACAATTTAATTATTCAGGCTATACATTACCACACCACACCACCCCCAGCAAGCTGGATACTCATTTTAGCGACCATGGAAGAATAGAAGGCTGAGTCAACCGTGAGCCGGCTCTGTAACACATAACAAAAAGCTAGGGTTGGTGGTTTATCTTGTTTTACTGTTTTACGGCACTCCTGCTTCATGAGCAGAGATTAAATTAACCAGGCAAGGAAAGTTTACAATATTTTGATCTATATTCAGGACGGTAATTTGTTGCTCCCATGGGAGGTATAAGTTAACCTTAATGTTGCTGCTGATTTATAATCATTGGTGTGTCTGAGGGCAACAAACCAAGATACTGAGCTTAGACATCACAATAAGATGTCCCTTCCTCCTTTTCTGCCATTTAAACAAAGGGCAGAATGAATACCTGTGCACCACTAGCAGTACAAACCAAATGTAAACCAGAAATGCTGTGTGTCGCTGCTGTCATAATCTCTCTACAAATGTCCATCTCCTGGCCATATCAATGCTCCAGGATATTCCTGTGAGTAGTACAACTGAAAAGTGATGAACACATACCTTTTTCAAATCTCTATCTTCCCATTGCAAGATAAACAAGTAAAAATCAAGCTGGGACAAGATTTGATAAAAGCACACATCTCTAACAACACAAAGGCTTCATGCCACCATTAGAAACCTGGATTGCCATTTCAGACTTGTGTGCTGAAAGTGATATTATAATGTATCAGGGTGTCTTCTTATCTTCTTGGGGCAGTCTTGTAAGGCACTCTTCATGGATCCTAGAGCTACTGTCAATGTCTTTCATCATTGACATTTTGGGGGCATTATTGCCATGCTACCAACATATCTTTTATATCAGTTCTAGACAGACAGCCTGTGTAGCTTTGGGCATGCTCTACAGCAGGGGTCCTCAAACTTCCATGCATGATTTATTCAGTACAATTGTTGAAGGGCTGATCATACAGATTGACAGGAAGATATTTGTTTGATGTGGCTCACTTGCACCATGTGGAAAAACAAAAACAAGAGCTCATGTCCAAACTTGGTATTTCACTAGTCATTTCAAAAATGCCTTTGAAAGTATATTAAGCAAATTAAGATCAGCCATATTACACATCCCTGGCTTGCTTTCCCTCTGTGGCCCTTCAACCATAAGTGATAATCCACAAAGTGAAGGGAACATACTTCACTCTAATTAGGGAGGAGCTAATTATCTCCCATCAATTAGATCCTACAATACTTATCTGTAAACAGTTGTTGGAGACACACGTAAACAGATTAGGGATTGAAAGCCTAATTAATAAGGAGTAATGAGCTCCTTCCAGTGCAAGGTGGAAGAGACGTGTATGTTCTCTGTTCCGGCCATTACAGAAGTCCCATTAGGAGATGCAGGCTGTAAGGTTGGTTAAAAATTTCGCTGCCAGCACTCTCTAAAGAGGACTTTTAAAACACAGTACTTTTATTACTACAGTATTGGCTTTTGGAATTGCTGTCCATGGCACCCTCATGTTACAGAACAACAGTGGATGAGAAATGTGATGGCAAAGGAGAGGGGTGAAATAGAAGATGTAATTTCATACTGAAATTCCTTATAAACAATTATTTGAAAGAGTATATTTTGAAAATATGTAATAACTATGCCATAATCCTCTATTGCTTATAGCTCCTGCATTTGTTTCCACATCTAACACTTCCATAAAAAGCTACCTTTGAATTAGAGGATAGGAATAAATCACACAAAGAGTATCTAATTTTCAAGAAATATAGCAAAGATTCATATAACCCATGTAACACTGTTGCTTGTACTCCTTATTCACAGAGTCAGGTTGGCAAGACACTAGGGTGTCAGACCACTTAGAACTCTAAAAAGGACACCAAGATTTAAAACAACAGCCACAGCAGCAGCACTGTAGTTTTACTCATCCTCTGCAAACAAATGTTGTCCACTATGGCAGTCAAGGCTTTCTGAGGTCTAAACTATGTGATATACGGTAGTTGGCATATCATTGGAAGAAAAAAGCCTTTAAGAAGCAAAATAAGATTGCCTATTTCAGTGTAGCAAGGAAAAGGACTGGTACTTTACCAGCTTCCTAGTTCCTTGCTGCCTGAGGCTAATAACAAGACAACACTTCCTCTATCTCTTATGTCACAAAACTAAATTTCTGGTTGTGTAGCCTTACATATTTTCTAGCTTTTCTTTGACATTGTGACCAAAGGTTTATAAACATGAGTTGGTCAGTGAGTGTGTATGTTAGAGAAAGAGAAAGTGTGCCCTTGCGGACCACAGCAGGTGGGGTGGTAACTGCGTAAGCCCAGTTTTGTCTGTTAACTTGTCTGAAAAGTAATTCAAAGAACATCTGAATGTATGGATCCTCCCCAAAGTCAGCGTCTCAAACATTTCAGCACCATAAGTCACTGATCATTAGTGCAGAGACTCATCAGGCATAGATGTTCCAGGCTGAGCTCTCTCTGTTCCAAATAAGTCACCTTCATTACTATGATGTGTATTAATGTTGCTACAGCTGTTAAGTCCTTTGATTCAAAGTCACCAGGATTCATGCTAGTTACAATTCCTGTTCTTTTACCATCATTATTGGAAACTTTCTTAGATTTTCAGTGCTGCTGTTCAGCTATTTAAATGAGCAACCAAAATAGAATTATTTATTGCAGATGGATATTTCATTGAATTTTTCTGAAGGTTCTCTTTTCTGCAAATTAAGTTTGTATTTAAAATATATTTCAGCCTATTAGATTTTTACTGTCAGTGAAGGTGGGCAAAGTTGATTGTTAAAGTACCTGTGTGGAAAGTGTCTCTCTCACTCACTGACTCTCACTCTCACCAATAACAATGGCATGTGTTAATAAGTGATTACTTGATTTGTGGTTTAATTGTAACCTTTAAGACACTACCTTGGTTCCAGAAGTGTGCTTTCACAAAGAAGTGAAAAAGGACCATCACAGGGTTCAAGTGCTGGCCTGTGTTGTCTCTCATGCTGTGGCCTTGGGTTGTGTTGCAGTGGTTCAACTAAGAAGGTTAATGAGGAGAGGTTTGTAGCATCCAGAAAATAATAACATTTGAACGGAAGATCAGGAAAGCATCCCATGGGGATCATCAAGTCCAGCCTGTCTCGAGGAGTCATAGTGGGAAATTAAACTCACGGCCTCTGCAATGCCTAAACCACTGATATATCCAGCAGTCATGTTGTTAAGTAGCAAAAAGTAACTGTCGTAATTATTTTTTTGAAGGAGGAATTATTACTTTTAAAAAATGAAACTCTAATGTATTTATTGGCATTGGATGCTTGCAACTACAACTATTTTAAAAAAAAACTTTCCCTGCCCAGGAAGGTTAGACCTGACATTGTCAGCATTACTTTTTAAAAAATGCCCTGAGTGTGATAGAGGGGTTATCGGAAGGCTTTTGAGAGGAATTCAAGTTTAATTTAATTCCCATTCCCCCAAATGAGTCCTGAGTCTGACATGATGTGCTTTATATATTTAGACCTTCTTGATTCAACCTTTAAAGTTTAAGGAATAGCCTGTTTATCATACTATGGCCTTTCTGTGCCTGTTAAACAGGCACTGGAGCCAGGGCAAAAGAGAAATTCATCAAGCAAGTATGGCCTTGTCTGTTTGTGTATTATCTTGAATCGGCTCCCCCTGGAAACAAGGACAGTCTGACTGTTAATGGCAAAAAGCTAACCAGACATTATCCCTGGCAAAGGATTCCTTAACAAAGAATTATATGAAAGGTATATTAACTGAAAGTGGAAAATATTACCCTTTAGAGACTGTACTCTATACCTAACTCTGTATTTAAACTCCTGAGAATAATTTGGTAAATGCAGAGGAACTTTTTGACTTTGAGAACCTAGTCAAGCTTTGCATACTCCCAGCATCCGAAAGCAACCAGAAGCCTTTTTCAGAGAAGATGGATACATCTTTGGAGACACTCGGTATTGCTTAACTGCCTTATTATGAGGTTGTCTGTTCAAAGAACATCCCTGATACATGACTCCCAGTTCCACTGAAGTGCCTTATAAATTCCCCAATGAAAGATGCAGGTCTCTAGCATATGTGAAAGAACAGCCTCTAGTGCTCAGTCCTCCAAAGGGACTAATGTTGATTTTGTAATAACCTTTTCTTTAAAAGGAAAAAAATGTCCTACAATTACAGATTTGTTATTTAACCTTCCTTTCAAGCTCTCCTTGCAACGAGGTAGCAGAATGAAGCATTCTGCCGCAGTGTACATTGCTGTATCCAGCTGAGTTGAAGGATTAAGCTAACAGTGAAATGGGAGGAGGAGGAGGAGGAGGAGGAGGAGGAGAAGAAGAAGAAGAAGAAGAAGAAGAAGAAGAAGAGACTGTGATAATAACTATATGAAATGGGCTTGGGATGGAGCACATATTCTGGTCAACACCAAGCAATCTTTGTGACTCACTCATCTCAACAAAATCAGGGTGAAGATGAAACATCTATTTCTTCCTCTTACAAGAAACAATCTCATTTTCTTTTATGAGACCACCAGCAATTAGACATGCAAAGGAAAACTGGTGTTTGCATTTTAGTGATCAATCATGCTTCAGCTTGACTGCCATATTTTTGGAATTGGAGTAGCTGAATAACTGACCTATCTAGCCGGTTAGTTAATTGGCTCTACCATTGGTTGTGGGTTCTAATTCTCAAAGGCCTTGAAAAATAATGTGGGCTTCTAACTTTGCTATACATCTGGGTATTATAATCAAGTTCACATATAGTGAACAGTAATAGAGTACTTTTTTAAAAAGAGGTACCTGTATAGATCTTTTCCTGTTTCAGAAGATCTGTGAATTCACATTTCCTTTGGATAAGACAAAACTCTTCTTTTTAACATCTCAAAGCACTGTAAATATTACTTTTCAGTCATTATTTTTAACATTAAATTTTGAGAGTTTTTTCACTCACATTGGTTCAAAGAGGTAAAAGTTTAATATAAACTTGTTAATTTTATATGTGCTATTCCCATACTGTGGGATACTGGAGTATAGGGCCTCAACATGGTGGCCAGAGTTGGGTTTTCTCAGGAAATCCATTCCTTATGTAACTCATATTGGGGGCTTACTGTCTAAGGCTCTAAGCAGTAAGTCTGTAAACTCAGAAATTCTGACTGTGATGGTTCCTGAAGCTTGCCTAGTTTATGAACTTTGGTAGGAGATGGAAGAAATATTGGCTGAGATATGTCCAGTTGATTAGATCCTGCACATCTGTAGGGAATTCTTCCAACAGGTTGTACAGAAGCCTTACCTATCTTACAATGTGATCAGAAGATACAGATGTGCAAAATGTGGTGTAGAGCAGCTATCTTTCAGCCAAGTGTCATCCAACTTGTTCATGATCACAACAGACCCTCCTCTGCCATCCTCTTCGATAATGATGCCAGCACCATTTCTAAGGCTATCGTGCCATCCAGTTCTTTGCAACTGAAGTATTGTAATCAGTAATATTATTTTTGCTGACTACTTCAACTTGGGTGTGCACCCACAGAAAAAAAACGGATACTCAAACCCAATGAATACATGACACAGTGTATCATTTTCTTCCTGGTGGTATTGGCAGGGTATCTGCTGCAGTTCAGTGCATTGGAGATTTATTCATTGTGTGCTGTGTTCCAGGCTGTGAATGGTTTTGGAGGTGTAGACCACAGATGAAGTCCTCTGGGTTCTTGCAGAATGATATCTTGTCTGTGAATTTGGTGGGATTAAAAATAATTGCCAAAAAACAAGATATTTCACTTCTGCCTTCATCTGAAACAGACACCACTGCTTTGACCTTGATAGGGCATTGCTTTGTGTAACTGAACTCATCCTTACCAAGATGTGAATAAACTGAAAGAGGTGCTCCTGGCCAGTTGAAAGGCAGATCAAGAAACAGAGGTGCAGCCTGTGTTGTGTTGGATTACACTCTCCCTGAAAATTCAAGTGTGCTGCCTGGTAGTACTCCTGGGTTCATCTCAGTCTGAATGCCAAGGTTTTGATGGCGGCCAGGAGTGCACTTGAACAATTCAGACCAGTGCACCAGCTGTGCCCGTTCCTGGAAAGATCTGATCTGGCTATGATGGCGCATGCCTTAGTTACATCCTGGCTAGAGTACTGTAACACACTCTACAGGTAGCTTCCCGTGGAAAGTGTCAGGAAACGCCAGCGGGTCTAAAACGCTGTGGCCAGATTAGTGACTGGGACTGGAAACAGGGATCATACAACCATCTGTTACTGCAGCTCCACTGGCTGACAATTCGTTTCCAGGCAGAATTAAAACTGATGGTTTGAACCTATAAAGCTCAAAATGACTTCTGCTCAAGCTATCTCAAATTCCACCTTTCCCTTTATGAGCCTGCCTAACTGTTAAGCTAATCAGGAAAAGCCTCCCTCTTAGTCTTGCCATCTTCACATATGTGTTTAATGGAGATACAGGAGTATTCTCTCTTGCTTCTTCCAGACTGTAGAACTCCCTCCCACAGGAGGGTAGACTGACCTCATTTTTACTCTCCTTCCACAAATAGGTGAATATTTTTCTCTGCATGCAAACTTACCCTTAGTGAATGGCTGCCAAGCTGATTTTTTAACAATGGATTGATGTACCTTACTGCATTTCATGATTTTATCTTAAGTATTTTGGTACTGTATTCATTGATTCTTTTAGCATCGTATACTCACTAGTTTAAATACTGTCTTTTAATTGTGTAAATCCCATTGGGCCCTTTTAAAGGAGGAATACGGGCTAAAATAGTTTCAATAAAACAGATCAAATGTTTTATGCTAACCAGTCCTTTATGGCCAGTATAAATAACATTGTTGTTGTTTTCTGTGTCCGATTTCATCCTGTCCCACTTCTTTGTCAGCATTTTCTGTTAAACCCTCGTATAACAAGCATTTTGTTTAACAGAAAATGCGTTTAAAGGAAAAAAAATTCCGGAGATAGGGGGAAATCACTTAATAGAATCGCCTATGGGGTGAATCTGTACAACAGAAAAACAGTCGTGATTAGGGATTAATTCGTTTTCAATGCATTCCTATGTGAAATTTGTACAAAGGAAATTTTGCTTAACAGAATTACATTTGGAACAAATTAATTCCTTTATACAAGGTACCACTGTAATTAGCATCAATGTTACTTAAATATTTTGGACATAACCATTTTCATAAAAAAAATTCCCATTTTCTTTTACTATAATAATTTTACTGACAGAATCCTACTGGACAAGGTGATATGAACCAATACTTTGAAATACCTACTTTTCATAGAGACTACTGGTACCTTTTGGGAAAACCTGTATAACTCTGTGTACAGTAGAATGATAATAGAAAATAAAATGCCTGAATTCACATTGTTCCACCACTTGGTGGCGAAAAGACCCTATGATTTTTCTTCCTGCACAAATAACAATTTTTATAGTGATAATCTAGAATTGGCATTTTGTTGTAAACTAAATGGTCCACAAGCCCTTATGTTGTTCTTGCCATATTCCAAAAGTCATCAAGGCATATAATGGTCTACCAGGATATATTTGTATTTATTATAACTTCCCCAAATACAAACACGCATAATTACTACATACAAAAAACACATTGTGGAAATGTAATTTTGCAACTGCTTTATCCAGTTTGTATTTCAGTTAAAAAAAAGTCACAGACACTTTTCAATATTACATATTATTAAACTGTTATTATTTGATTTAATGAAAGAATCCCTATTTCTCTTTGAACTAAATTAATAATCTTCAGTTTACTTGATAACAAGCAGGATTAAATGTGAATTATTTGTGATTAAAAACCGTCAAGTTCAATAGTGTGGCTGGAAACTAGTAGAGTTATCACAATGGCAGTATTGACCTTGGGCAGGTGATAAGTAAATGTGTGTCCTCTCAACTTTAATCTTGAGGGTTACAATCAGGATCAGGATTAGAGCCCTGTTTTCGAGAATAGCCATCTCCTCCAACCCATCCTAGAGCTGTGGCAATCCACACTTGGCAGTGGTAATGAGTGGAGCAGCTGCTGGACAGACTTCACAGATGGGTTTTGTGCCCTGAGTGACATGAAGAGGGTTGATGCAGCATTTCAGAGCTTGCATTTCAGAGTTCCAATCTGCCGTTTGGTCAGGGTTTTAGTCAGGCACGCCTCTCTTTCCTACATCTATTAGTGTAGAAACCTTGTTTCCTTCTGCCTTCTGCTACACAGTGATGAAAGTCCTCACTCTGTCCTCTCTTGAGGGAATAGGCGTCCGTTTCCTTAATTCCCTCAATCCTTGGTTGTGAGAAGACATTTTGCTGTTCAGGAAAGAACAACAAATGACACTCCCTTTCCCTCAGGCAAGGTTTGCAGTAGTGGAGCCTGGTCCTTTAGGGCAAATATGGTGTTCCTCCAGCTCAGCTCTAGACTCACCTCAAACTGTCCACCTTTGCTTCTCTTCATACCAGAAACAGATGGCTTGAGCCCTGCCTGTGTTCCTCTCCAGCTGAACTCCATCTTATCCTGGGTGAGCGTTGGTCGAGGAAGCAGGGACAGAGGTAGAAGAGAACTGAGGCCAACATATATATTTTTCCCTACTCCTCAGAGTAAATGCGTGGGGTAATGCATTGTCTGAATGAATGCCTGGCTTGTTCCCTATCTGGCTATATATAAATAACCAGTTTTAACCCTGCCCCTAAATGAAAGCATACTGTGCTGCTGATATTCTACCCTGTAGCACTGCAAGCACTCTCTTGGCAATTCACAATTTAATTATACAGGCTAGGCATCCACATTCCATGAGCTTAGTGCTCTGTTTACTGACTTGGGAAGGATGGAAGGCTGAGTGAACCTTAGCCTGTCAGGATGATACTCGGGTCCTGGGCAGATTCTTAACTGCAGTATAGAAGTTAACCACTAGCTGTCACCCTGGCTTGTCTCTCTACTGGCTGCTACTGACTTCCTCTCCATCAACCACAATGGGCAGCAGCCACCCACCAGCACCTGGTACCTAAGGGTACTCAATGTCTTCTGGTGTCCAAAGCAGAAAATCCCACAAATACCTCTTCCCCTCCTTAGCAGTAAAAATTACTATGACTCTAACCAAATATCACCTATTCATGCATTGTCATGCTCCACAGTTGAGACAGCCCTCCACTTCCACCCCCTCCAGCAGACAATGCAAACATTGCAGTACAATCCATTTTCTGCAGCGGAAATCCATACGACTGTGGCTTCCTCACTTTCCATCCTCTCTCAAGGTGAGCTCCCCCATGAAGAGCCCTCCAAGCATATCATGTGGTGACTGGCATTGTGTGAAACAGCCACTGCAGGCCAAATGCAACAGATGGAGCTTGGGTGTCACCTTTCAGTGATTTGCGACTATCACACATTGTGAGATGCAGTAATCTTCAAAAAAAAAGGGGGGCACCAAAATTACTCCAACCCATCAAACAAGAAAAATGACATTTTCCCATGGATGGAGCAGAACAATGCTGCCAGCAGTTTCTGAGTCATACACAGTGAACATTTTCATATGATTCAGACTCCCGATATAGGGAATCAATTAGCACATTTACTTTCGTCTTCATTTTGTGGCTTGGGGGTGGCAACTGATTGTGGGACCCTTTCCGAATGGTATATACTGGTATAGATCTGCTTTTTAGATGAGTGAAAATTGCATTGCTACAGCTGAGGGCTCACTTGGAAGTCATTTTTACATCACTTTTTTCTGTGCATCTGTTCTGCAAATGGAAATGAGAAATCATGCTGTTCTGGAAAGCGCAAGCATGCGAGGTTGTTCTGACCTAGCATTGCCAAGCAACAGTAGCTAGGTATTCAATGCCTTTTCAAATAAATAAATAAATAAATAAATAAATAAATAAATGCTGTACAGCAAATTAGTAATTTAACTGGTGCCAGTTTTCCCAGACTGCAGGTCATAAACTGTAGCAGTGACATCTCTTATGGTTCATACAGGGAACCTATGATCAAAAAAGTGTAAGTTATGCCTGTGTAAGGGTGACAACATTACCAGCAGGGGGAGAATTTTAGTAAATGTTATTATTAAAAAAATTAAATTTCATTTTACATGAATTCCAGCCAGCTTCCAGTGGGACCATTTGCCTCCTACTGGCCACAATTAGAACTGTAAGGGCCTTTTTACACGACCCCTAAGATCCGCTGGCCACTTAAATTCGGACCAGAGATCTTAGGGGTTCGTTGCTCTTCCTCTGTCCCCACCCCCCTCTGCACTTCCTGGTTGCTGGCTGCGTGAGGGAGGGAGAAAAAGAGAAAGAAAAGCATGCCGCTCACCTCGTTCTGCCTCTCGTCTCTGTAAGGCCATAAAGTCCGACCCCCTCGTCTCTGTAAAAGTAGCTCTTAAAGGGGCGGGAGCCAAAAAGCAGCAAACAGAAGTGAGGAGAGCCCCGCACTCACTATCGCTGCACCGCCTCAAAGATTTTTCACCTCCAAAGAGAAGGTACAAGAAAAGTGCGCTGGGTCACGCTAAAGTGGGCGAGGTCGCACTTAATTTCCTGTTAACTCCGGAGCTGGTGGGGAAACATTTTTAAGCTCCGGAGCTTGCAGCCATTTGCAGCGGAGCTTAGGGGTCGTGTATAAACGCCCTAAGTGAATTTTCTTGTTCTTCTCTTACGCATGTGTCATGTCTTACATTTCAATTGCATGCCTGAAGGAAGAGGTAGCATGTAATTTCTCTCTGTAGTTTCTTAGGGGCTAAAAGCCTACATCTTAGGCACTGTGGAGACTGTCCTTCAGAGAGAGAACAAACACAATTGCGTCTCCCACCTCCAGTGTAGGAGGGCCACTGCTAATATAGAAGAATGGATGCTCTACAAAGCCAGATGGTAATTAAATGAGGAGTCCGTTGAGCTGGGCGTAAGATGCAAGGTGTGCCAAAAACACAAACAATTTGTGCTATAACATCAGAATTTTTCAGGTCACCATTCCCACTCTGCTTGCTGATCAGAAGCCTCAAAGAGCCAGGTTTCTATGAGGTAGTTTTCTCTGCAGAGAGTCACTGCAAGGTGGTAGGAGATCAATAGTGCAATAGCTGGTGGTGGCTGCAATGGGATGTAGTGGGGTGGCAATGCTTTGTTTCCCAACCCAGACAATGGGAGGATTCTGGTTGCCTTTAGGGTGCTAATGCTTTATAGAAATTAAAAAGAGCAAAATATGCGGCTATATACCACCCTGTAGCACTCTCAGGGTGGATTACAATTCAATCTCTGACGGATGGAAGGCGAGTCAGCCTTAAACCAGCTACCTGGGATTGAACCATGGATCATGAGCAGTTTTGGCTGCAACACTGCAGCTTAACCACTGTGCTACGAGGCTAAATTTAACAGTATCAGCTGTTCTGGTCTGGGGTCCAGGGTTATTTCCATTTCCAACTGAGGGTCCTGAAGAAGGACTGCCAATCCTAGGAACAATCATTGTTGCTAATAAAGAGTCACTGGAAATTCCCATTCCCATCCCTCCCTCTGGACCAGCAAAGCACATTTTTAAAAACTGATTTATGATAGTGATTTTGTGTGTGTGTGGTGACTTTTGACTGTTTGTAAACTTAACTGGTCTCAGTGGTTTTGCTTTTTTCAACCATCAGGTCTGGCTTTATTTCAGTTTAATGATCCCATGGCTGAATTTGTTTTCAACTTGTTTTATTATCTTTTATGATGATTGAGGGTCACCTTGAACATAATCTAGTAAGGGAAAGGTAGAACAGAAATGTAGTAAGCCAATGGAACAATGGGCCAGGGTACTGTGAATCCATGTAAACCTCAGCTAACTAGGTAAGATGGCATCCACACAAAAAACAAAATTTGGTAGCTTCGTAAGTGGGAACAGACACCCTACAAGCTGCTGCAGTTGCCTCCATTTTTGTTCCCTCCCTGCACCCCCATACCCTGCCCTCAATTCTGACCATTGGCATCACATATCCTGACTTATTTTTCATGAGCCAGTTAAGTGAATGACCACACAGGCCTTTGTCTCACTGTTTGGTACTTTCTGGGCCAGCTCTGTCCTTATTCCAGGAAGCAGATGATGTTAAGCGCCAACATGAACTGCCCCATCTCGAGAGCATTCCAACGAGCACCATTCCGGCTTCCTGTCAGGGGCTACTGTTTTTAGGTGTGGGTAAGGTCACTCAATTTTTGTTCAATTCCAGTGTGTGTGATTGCTGGGAACAAACCAAAGCGGCTGGCTGGCTGTTAAGGACTGTGATTAGAGGTGGGCACGAACCATGGTTCAGCAGTTCAATGCAGCTTGGCTGTTTGTCCACACAATGGTACTAAAGGTACGCTGGCTTCCCTTGCCCCACCTCCTCCAGCAGCGACCCCACTCAGAGGAGGTGCCTAGTGGCAGGGGTTTGAAGCCACACCAATGCCTCTGAGTCGGTGCCTGCCAGAAGAGGTGGGGCAAGGGAAGTTGACATGCCCATGGAACAGCTGTGCAGCTGAACAGCTGGACTGTCTCTGAACCACTGCACCACAGTTTGTGTTCATCTCTAATTGTACTTGTCATGCTTCTTAACCACCTTAACCAGTTCTCCTCTGGAGGGCAGGGTACAGGAATGTTTGACTTGCTTTTAAATTGTTGCCAATGTATCAGCAATAGAGATGGGCACGACTTAGCGGTATTCCCGTTTCCGTTTCCGTTACTCGTATCCGTTACTCTACGGAAATGGTAACGGGAATTACTCCGCCAGACTTCGAGCTCGAACCGACGAATGAACAATTTTGGTCTGATTTGTCGTGCTCGTTCCTTGCATCGCGCGATGCCACGTGGCACAGAAAAAAAGTTTTTAAAAGTTAAAAAAAACCGGTTCCCGGCAGAAAAGCAGGCAGAAAAATGCCTGCCGTGCCTCAGGGCACCTACCAGAGGGGGTTGTTTCTGGAGGTCCCCAGCCTCCCCCCCATCCCCCATCCTAGTGGGCTGCTCTGTGGGACTCGCCGCAGGCTCGCAGCCAGCCAGCAAAAAGCCCAGTCTCGCCGGCCGCCGGCCGCCGCAATTAAAGCGCAAGCAAGCGGCACGTACGGCACAGGAAAAAACTTTTAAACTCTCCCCCCACCCATTCCCGGGCCAAAAAAGCAGGCGGAAAAATGCCTGCTTGACTAAGGGCGCAGGGCACCTACCGGAGGGGTGGTTTCTGGAGGGGGGGGTCCCGCCTCCCCCCCGTCCTGGGCAGCCGGACTCGAGTTGCCATGCCATGCGGTGCGGGCGGGGGATCCAAAATGGGGCGGCGAACGCAATATTGTTTTTGAAATCGTGGTCCAAAAACACACAAGCACAACAGAAACACGCGAAAATTTATAAACTGCCAGATTTTTCACAGTAGCAGTGGGTTTTTTCTTGCAACAAAATGTCTCTCCTCTCCTCCTCTGTCCTCCATTGATTTTATTTTATTTTATTTTATTTTATTTACACCTGCGCAATGATGGGCTGGCCGAGTGGCCAGCCATGTGGGAGTGGACGACCATGCAAATTTTTGGAGCCATCCCACCAATCGCATGGCCACTTGGCCATGGAGACTTCTGGGATGTGCCAAAAAGCCCCCTAAAACCTGCCCTAGCCCCCCTAACCCTAACCCTAACCCTTGACTCCGTACCCATACGTCACAGACTGTCTTCTTAGTGGGTCAGAGAGGCACCCAGAGGTGCAACCCACTAGCCCACCGTAATCTTACCCGTCACTAGCCTAACCCTAGCCCTAACCCTAACCCACCTTAACCCTAAGCCAGATGTACTTGCATTGCACTACACGCAAGTACAATTCCCTTCTGTGTGAGACATGGTGGTGCGAGAGCCTTAGTTAGGCATCTCACTATGGCTCTGGGTTCAGTGCCATCCACTAGTCTTCACAGTCACTGTCTGCACATTCTGTTATGCAATATCCATATGGCTATTGCATAGCATTTTGCAGCAGCAGCAGGTGAGGAGGGGAGACCCCCATGTTGAGGGGTCTCTTGGAGCCTGCTTCCCCTTTCCTAGTGGGTGAGGATAGGAGGCACCCACGGGTGCCTCCAGGAGCCCACTTTCCCTTATAGCGGGCCAGAGGAGGCACCCACCCCACATAGGTGCCTCCAGGAGCCCGCTCCCCCCAAAAACCAGTACTAATGAAAACGAGAAAACAAACCGACTAATTTGTGCGAATTTTTGAAAAACGGAAACGACCCTAAACGGAACCGGCCCGACTAATGACAACTCGAAAAAAATTTTTTTCAAGTCGTGCCCATCTCTAATCAGCAATGCTTTGAAAGTATTTTTAAGCCCCATCCAAGCATCACTGGAGCACTATGTCCGTCAGCAACCATTAAAAAGAAATTGAAAGCTTTGTCTCTCTCCCTCCAAAAGAGAACTGAGCAAAGTTTTCCATTTCTCAAGATGGGTACAAGGCAAGGTTGTTATATAATTGTTAAGAGGCTTCAAACGGACAGTCAACCAGCGGTTTAACAGCCTTTAGAAATCTTTCTCTGCAAAAGAATAAATCTTACCTTTTAAAGGGAAAGAAGTTGACTTGATCATGCTAAACAGGGTCACTTGAGGTGCGGTGTGGTTTCCTGACTCCAAATCACCTGCTCCTTGCATGTAGATACAAAGATTACGCCACACACCTCTATGCAACCTTGACTTTAAGTGACCCTGTTTCGCCCACTCCAGTTTGGATATCAGGAGAAAACAGGTAGAGGCACGACCCCAAGCTTTAACAATTACATTTTAAAGCTACCACACATACACAAATAAAAGAGAGCTACTGCATCCACAGAGGTCCCTAAAACATTTAAATGACTCAATAACAGATTTGTCTTGTCCTTTCTATAACTATGCAACCAGTGTGCTAAATAGTAAAGTCACTCAGATGACCTTTCTTCTGCTTACCAGTCCTCCTGATAGTGAACCTATTATGATGGCAAGAATTATCTCTGGTGGGAGGAATGGTAAACTTTCACATCCCGTTTTTTTTTAATGTTTGGAGGATGTGCTTGCCTTTTCTTTCCGATAATTATGCCCACTTGTTTTGTGGCTCTCTCCTATTATAGGCTGCTCAACAGTAAAACAAACAGGTTCGGTGTTAACATGAGACATAAAGGTGGGAAGAACAGTGGCTGGAAGGGATCCTTTGCGTTGACTCACTCAACCACTCATATGCAATAACCTACGAACCAAAAAAACCTACATGTAATGTTCTTCTGTTTTAGCCTTCATCTCATTATGGTTTTGTTTTGTTTGTTCTTGCTTCTTATTTCTGATGCCTAAAATCACGTGGGCTGGAAGTTAAAAAGAACCCACAGAAAATAAACAAGTAGAAATATTGTTCATTGTCAGGCAGCCTTCCAAACAATATCAGCTGTAGTCAAAGTTTGAGACAGAATCTTTTTCAGACTATGGATCCCAGAATCTCCCAGTTGATTTTCTCAAACTCTATTTTAATTCTCTCCATCATACAGCAGCTCCCTGCACTTTATTTTACAGTTAAACAGTAGGTTAAGGGGCAAGTAGGCCTAATACTAACAGGTGATGGGGCTATTAATATTAAACTGTGGAGCTAATTCTTTTTATAGCATCCTTCCATTGAGATTAGACTACTGTAGTGCTCTCTACATGGGGCTGCCTATGAATGCGGAGACTGCAGCTAGCGCAGAACACAGCAGCCAGATTGTTAACAGGATTAAAAAGGTTCCAACATATTACCCCTGTACTGGCCACTCTGCACTGGCTGCCTATTCACTACTGCATTGACTTCAAGGTTTTGGTATTAACATACAAAGCCCTAAACAGTTTGGGACCTCAGTATCAGACAGAATGGCTCCTCCCAAGAAGAACTGCCAGGATCACTTGTTCAAACATTCTGCAGGTACCAACCCTGAAGGAAGCCCGGAAAGTGACAACAAGGAACTGGGCCTTCTCGGTGTTTGCACCCCACTTGTGGAACCACAAGAGTTTCACCTGGTGCCCTTGCTACAAGCCTTTAAGAAATCACTGAAAACCTGGCTTTATAGGTTGGCCTTCCCTGATCATTCAGTTCCAACTTCCTAGTATAAATAGGACATTACTCTTCTTTTCCGTCTTATAATTCTTTACCAGCTCTTTTTTTATTTGTATTTTATTTTGAACTGCTGAATGGTTTTAATTTATTTGTGCTTACTTGTCCCTTTTTATTATTATTTATATTATGTTGGTTTTGGTTGACTAGTTTATTTATTTTTTATTTTAAGCTGTATGTGTTTTATTGTATTTATTTTATGTTTGTAAACTGTCCAGAGTAGCTTTTTGCTAATGGTCGCAGTATATATCGTAAATCAAATAATAATAATACAAAAAATCCCATCTGTTTCCCATTGCCATAGTTTGTAAATATACTACCTCCAACTTCATTTGATGTAATTTCTATTTTCTTTTTCTTTTCTTTTCTTTATTTAATAAATGCTTTACAAAAGGTTTTAAAGAGACTCTCTGGACAAAAAACTCAGACAAAATAAGTCCTGTAGCCTTGCCAAAATTTTGGTAATTGACCAGTTCGTGTGCCTCTGAGGCAGGTTAAGAATTTTTTTGTGTTTTGATTTGAGGTAAGATAACTCTCACCAGCATGTATGGTGAGTGAGGCCTTTTTCTGTGGCTACTCCTACTTTATGAAACTCCCTCCCTCTTTCCTTCTGCCAGTAGGTGAAAAAGTCCCTCTTTAGAGAGGTTCTGGGGGAATCTGAAGGCAAATGAGATGAGAAAATATTTTAAAAATTATAGTTTAAAAAAAACAATTATTAAAATGTGTATATTTATAAAGATTTTATATCTTATTCAATTTGTTTTAATTTGTTGTTGATTTTAATTTTTGTATGCTCTCTTCAGTCTTTCTAGGGGAGAAAGAAAGAAAGAAAGAAGAAAGAAAGAAAGAAAGAAAGAAAGAAAGAAAGAAAGAAAGAAAGAAAGAAAGAAAGAAAGAAAGAGATTTTCAGATGTGTTAGCACATAAGAACTGAGTCACATGATGATTATGATGATGATTTAGTTTTACCATTGACTTTCTTGCAACTGCTATTTACTTATTTATGTACTTTGTAAGCCAACACTGTGCTGCTAAAACTTAGATCATTGTCCTCCCACACACACACACACACACACACACACAAAGCCCTAAGGAGACGAACACTGCATTTTACACAGAATGCACCTTAACACCTAATCTCTTCATGTCATGAATGCAGGGAAACCCATAAGCACTGCATTTTTATTATCTCTCCCAGATCCCAGTGAGTGTCACCAATACCTGGCTTGTTTGGCCAGAAATAGGAAAGGACCTCTACTGCTAGTGATGGAGATTTGCAGTAACCCCCAGATATTATGAATGTAACTTATTTGTGGTCTGTGAAACAGTAAGCAAAGGTACATGCATTCTTACTTTAACCACAAAATAGGTTCCTATTATTTGAAAGAAAATATGAAAGGCCAATTCTCTTTTTTCCATTCATCTTTTCTGAAAATATGCACAAATAAAGGTACACAGCTCAAAGCATATACCTTTAGTCAAAGGGCAAAATGCATGTGAAAAAATGTGCACAAAAATGTTCTAACAATACAAAGACGCCAAGGTGAAGGAATGGGCTATATCCATAAATATTTAGTCCACAGTCTCTATGGATATATTTTCCCAGAACCAACATGTTGGTATAGCCAACATGCTGTAATAATGGCCGCAGTGTAAATTCAGATTAGAGAGACTAGGGATGGTTGTTCAACCAGAAAGGTCATTCATGGTCCAAGGTAAGTGAAAAGTGTATAAAAGTTACTTTATTTTACTCCAGTAAAATAACTTTTCCAAGCATTGGGCATGTCCGTTTATAGTAACCCAAAATCTTCTTGGATTTGAACTACATACGTAGGTAACTGCACAAGACAGCCTACCTATACTGTTGTCCATCTGTTGCCCTCCTTTCTCCTTGGATGAGGAAACAGATGCATGCTTAGTCTTGTGCCAGACAGCGAGCTAAGACAGAAAAAGTGGCCGCAGAGTTGCATTTATGCACAAGGTATTCCCTAGTAGGATTCTGGCCTTTATCTCAGCTATAAAAGGTTGCTGTTCTCAAGAGGGTAACAACAGGAAAGGCCCATCTCTGCAACACTGACCAAGCACATTTAAGGAAGGAGAAATACAGAATGTGATACATTTGGTTAAACCCATAAAGACTTAAGCAGAACATTTCTAACGCGGATTTTCTTCTTACTGCCTTTTCTGCACTCCTCTCCCTAGGATTCTTAAAATATGACAGATGGCTTTGACTTGTCCTCTGTTAGTAACAAAATTTTCCTAAACATTCACAATCTGTTTTATAAGCAGCTTCCTGAAGACAAAACAGAGACAAACTGCTTTTGCTAAATTTTTAATTTTGCACATGTTGCATATTATGATGTTAGAAAGAGAAGGCAGGCAAAGAGAAGGAAACCACAGAGGCTGAAAGTATATATATATTGCATGAATATACAGAGTGTGGTACATCTCCAGTCTTGAAAAACCTCCAAATCTTAAATCATTAAATAAAACCTATAAAGAGCATTTACAGTTTGTTCACACTTCTCTGCATCCTCTCAGAACATACATGAAATATTTTTTAATTCAATTTACAAAGATCCATTTCCTCGCCATGTAAAGGATGGTAAGGAATGTGTGCACCCCCCCACACACACACAAATTAAACCCAAGGGTTGATTAGGTATAAGTATAGCAAACCCTTCAAGTCCCATATTCGCCAATTTTGAAGACTTATAGGGAGATAACCCAATTTTCTTCTAATGTTCCTTTTTAAAAAAGAATCCTTTAATACACCTTATTGACCATACATGTTTTTATATGTTCCCTTCACCACCACCACCTACATTTGATTGTTTAAATTGGACTACAATAGTAAAGTTTTGGTGTCTAGGCAGAACACAGAAACATTCTTAGCAATATGGAGAATGGCGTCTTTAAAGAAAGCCACTTTGAAAGAAAGAGCTTAAAATGGTTATAATAAAACGAACACGCAATACTAAACTCTTTTTGGTAAGAAAGTGTAGGACAACAAAGGTAATGTGTGTGGCATATCAAGAGATCCAACAGACCTAAAACAGCATGCCTTCACTTACTCTGATATGAAGTTTGCTATCTGGAGAGCACAGACTTAAAATACTGTCCTTCCATTTAGTAGTGAAAGCTAGGAACAGTGCTAGATTATGCAGAGGTATAAGGTTTAGGTAATTAATCAGTTTGATGAAGATGCCCCTGAGCAGTTAGGGTGGTAGGTTTTAAGCACACAGTATTTACCCTGCTTGACAGGCTGCCTTACACAATAGATTTCAGGGGATCGCATGGGATGAAACTACTGTAGTGTACATCACTGAGCCAGCCAAAAGGGGCAGCAGCAAAAGACAGAAGAGATGGTCTCCTTGGTGCACATCATAAACACATGCTCTCTTTCACTTCTCCATTTAACTTCCAGTATTACATTAGGTAAATGTGAACAGACTAGCTGCAGAATGGATGAATACTGCTATAGTTCCGTTGTTGTTCTCAATACAAAGTCTGGATGTTTTTCCTCAGAGCTATTCCTTTGCACAGTTGCAGGTCTGGTCAACTGAATAAAAATCATTAGATGCATCAATAAAAACTTCTTGAATGGGATGGCAGCCTAAGTATAATAGGGAATATTCAAACAAGAAACTGAAACTGTTGACAAAACTGAAATAAAAAAATCAATTTCGTTACTTGAACTTCCTAACAGTAAAATTGACCAGATTGATGGGGATTGCAGTCCTAAAGGGTGGCAAGTTGGGCTGGCTGAGGGAGACAATCTTTGTAGTCTAACGCAACTCTTGATGCTGAAATGTAATCAGAAAAATTTAAAAATCTTTAAGGAACTGCAGTTTCCATGCTTTTCACAGATATGTCACAGAGTGTAAACCACTTTGTAGGGCACTTAATAAGCCTCATCAGCACATTTAAAAAAAAGAAAATGCCTAAGTACCTAAGGTACTATAAATTCTTTGCCCCCATTTTGTGGTTGATTAGAAATGCTGATGGTTTAAAGCTTTGTTGTAATATCCCTTGAAACTTTTAAGCTGAAAAAAACAAGTGCAGAGAGACTAAACTACTCTTCAAACTACTGTTCCTCTTGTCAAACTCTCAGCTTGCTAAGGCTTGTTTCTGCTTTTTTAAAGGACAGAAAGGGGAAATATGCATTATATGCATCAGTCAGCCATAGTTTGGACCAAATATAGCCGACTCAATGAATTGAAGGTAGGCATGTGAGACAGAAGAATGGCAGAGCATCACCCCTTTCACTAAATTCCTTGGCAAAATGATGAACACCTTTCTAAACTAGCTCACACCAAAGTGTCAATATCAGCAATTTAAATACTATAAATGATAGTACATAAACAAAAGCTTATTTGCCTTGGCCATGTGCACCCCCAGAATATTTACTATGCGGTATACATGGCTTCCCTTGAAGACTGCTTTTTATTTATATTAGGATCTTACCTCTAAGTTACTCAGTATAGACGAAAACTAGGTAATGGGAAGAAATAAAATACAGCCACTATTAGTGCACAAAACCCCTGACAGCTCAAGAAAAAGGGTTTCCTTATTTATACACTGTGTTCCATACTGCTATCGAAATTGGAGGTGGGGGGGGGGGCACTGCAGTTTGCCTTCTGAGATACAGAATAGTTCTCTTCAGCAATCATGCAGCTAACGGCTAGAGAGGCAACAGGTCTCTCTTTCATCTGTCACACTGTTCTTACTCAAACCAGTCGTTTAGGTTCCTACACTGTTTCCTGCAGTCAGAATCTAGGTATTAGCCTGCCTTATTGGCCAATGAACTTTTAGCCAGTGCACCACAAGTTGCCCCAAATTAAGGCCAGAGAATATTGGTAGCCAAAAGTTAGTGTACTACCTGTGCATCTACCTGAACTTTAACATGGTATTGATTCAACTGCTGAGCTTGGAATATGGAATGTAGTAATACCAATACAATGTTGGGTAGAAGTGGAGAAGAGAGAGACAAAGAAGACAGTGTAGTCCTGGTGGTGGAGTAGTCAACCATGGAAGGTGATATTTCTCTTGTCAGTGGAGGTAATGGGTTTTAGACTGCTCTGAGTTTTAGGCTGACCTTCACAAGAGCTCTCTAAGGTACTGAATCTTATCCCCCAAATAGGTTCAGAGCCCTTTTATAAAGTTTAGGCTGAAACATGGGCAAATTCACCATCTCACTCCCGCAAGACTCATGAGGTGCAATTGGTTCTCATTGGAAAAAGAGAATTCCTTGGCCTCTTAGACTTACGACTTCAAGCATCAACAACATTCATGTTTACCAAACACTTGACAGTAATTTACTCCCATACCTCATAAATGATGCAAAGAGGGTGACCTGATTGGCATATGGTGCTGTGTGTCATTATTTTTGATGTTGCACTAAGGGAGATGCCTTTCAGACCATATGTGAGTCTTCACTGGCTTTGTAGAAAAAGTATAATATTAGCAAAATCTGGTCTTTATTATGTTACAAACTTTAATTCTATTATATTCTGCCTTTCAGAGACAGGCTTTTTAATGGCAACTTTACAAAACATGAAGACTTGGTCCATCAAAATGCCCCTGGAGAGCTACCATTTACAAGATCTGAACATTCCTTAAAATAGAACAAGATTGTTTGCTTGTATCCCTCCATTTAAGTGCAACTCTCTTCCAAGAGAAGCAACATTAGAGTGCACTAAAATCAATAGGCATTGTGAATGTGGTTGCAGGAGGGGGTGTAGCTTGAAGAAGCCTCAAAAGTACTTTCCAAGGCCTACGCCTTTCAAAAATATCCCAAACTGAGGCCAGAATACGAGAGACCTCCATCTCATTACTGAACAGCAACTTGCAAACAGCATTGTGTCCTATGAAACAGTAGGCACTTTTTCTTGATGTTGGCAATGGTTGGTAAAACATCGGTCCCAGATGTGAGCCTGAACATCCTTTCCCTTACACGGATAACATGGTCATTCACATCCCACAGATTGGAGGCCTTAGGTTGTTGATGGGTCATGGTTTTTTTTCTTGCCTCGGCAGGATTTACAGATGCAACACATAATGCACGGTGAGGCTAGGAGCAGTAAGGGAGATGTCACCAGAGCAATTATACTGAGGCCCACAAGAATTCCGACAACCTGAAAAGTTCAAAAGGAGAAATGGAGTAAGAAGCCAAAAAATTGTGTTCCTGCATGTACACATCCTGAAATAAACACAACCTTGGCTAATTAACTGGTCTACCTGTGTTCTGTTCCACATCACTGAGGCACGAGAATGGCCCAACTTGTTTCGGCAAGGGCCTTTGTCATAATGTCGTAGAAATATGTCATTCTGAAAGGAAGAAGAAAAAAGTGTTGAGTAGTTCTTGCATTGCTACAGGGCTACTCTTAAGTACAGTGGTACCTTGATTTAAGTAATTGATTCGTTCTCTGGGCTGTTCTGTATTGCGAAAAAATTGTAAACCAAAACGTGGTTTTCCATAGGAATGCATTAAAAACCATTTAATCAGTTCCGGATGTCAGAAAAAGGCAAACTGGGGCATTCTGTTTAAAAATCTTAAACTGAGGCATCCCATTCTTTTCATCACACAAACATCACACATCGACTTTTAATGCCTTATGAAGAAAATGTAAACCAGGGCATTCAATTGAATTTTTTTCTTAAGTCGAAGCATCTCCATTTCCAATAATTTCTTTTCTTAAACTGAATTTTTTGTTAACTGAGTCATTCTTAAACTGAGGTACCACTGTATTTCTCTAGCCCTTCCAAACTCATGCCCTCCAGGTTTGTTAGGGTATCTTTCCCACTATCCCCAGCTGGTACAGCTGGAGGGCAGGTGATCTAGTAGTAATGTCTGCACTGCTACAAACTGGAATTTCACAGTATAGATCCCATCACTTTTTGACTCCTCTTCAACCTTCACAGAGCTATCCTTGACTGTTTGTTCTATAAAAATAGGCTACAAAAGACATATGGAGGGAGTGGATTTAGCACATTTTGCCAATGTGGAAGGTAAGGTAAGGAAACACAATCAACGGGGAAATGCATCACTTGCAAATCTCTTAAAATAATGATTTAAAATTATAGTTTAGAGGTTGCATCCATAACTTGGGCAGTATGCCAAAGAGAAGAAGAAGAAGAAACACCCTGAGATATCCATGTGAAAGAAACTAGATATGTAAATCAGGCAAGGAAACTGTAGTATCACAAACACTTGCGGAAATGGATCAAAATGTGTTGTTGTTGTTTTGCTTCATTATTTATTTCCACTCACAGTTGTGCATAAAATGACCAACAGAGGTTTGTGATTAGCAATGATTTTATTCCATGGGCAAACTATGGCGGTTTTCCAAATTGGTACAATATAGTATGTCAAACAAAAAAGAAATATGACTGAGAAATTTCCCAATATATATTATGTTTTCTCCATTTATTGCAAGTAGCCATGGACTGATACATTAGCACAATATCCCCATGTTAATATTAAAAGTCATTCAGGATGAACAGTCACACACAGCCAGTTCATGTGTAAGTAATCAGTTAAGATTGTTCAGCATTATGAAATTGAGCCTAGACCACCGTTGGATTTCAGCAGACTCCACTCTGTCTCTGGCCTCAAGAGAGAGAATGAGAATATCTACAGCTCAGTGTTTTCCCCCAAATAGTAAACTGTAGTTAATCTTAAATGCCTTTAGCAGGAAAAAGCCAGCTTGGTAAATCAAATTCTCTGGCTGTGATCTATTAACCACAAAGAAGATTAGCTACAATGTGGTGTTTCAAATGACACAACATACTGCATTTAATAAAAAAGATAAACAAAATCCTTCCAGGAAGCCATGCAAGAAGGAGTGTATGAATTAAAAGCTTGCTTAGTCTCATTCTCCTAACTCTAAACTTGAAAATGTCCTTAGCTGTCCACATATTTTTAGGGTAGCAACAAATATTAAGGAATTGTAGGGCAGCAGCCACAACATCTTTATCCCAGGTAACTCACATCTAGATTTTGCAGACAGTACCAGCAAAATGCGTGCTTGCAGTTCTTACACATCATTTGAGCACAGCCTTCATTCCGTTCAATATGGATCCGACAAACTGGGCACTGCTTAATTGGAGCATCTGTGTTGGTACTGATAAGTACTCTAGAAAAGTGGGAGGGAAACACTGGTGAAAGATACAGGATAGTAGTGGTTTTAATATAGGAACATATTTGTTCTGGCTGACTGCCTAAATCAAGTCTGGAGCTGTTATAGACCATAGAAGAAAAAAGCTCGCTTCTGAAGAAGGCCTCTGCCAAAACACGTTGAGACAGAGCTTTTTTAAAAATGATTTGAGAGAATAAAGGTCTTTTCTACTTTTATACATCCTGAGACTCCGTCTCCCATTCGTATTTGGACTTCTGTGGATGTACCAGTTCCTTTTGCTTTGCTTGATATTGATACTGACTGCCTAGTCATGAAGTATGCTTTTTGGATGAATTTCAGCCAATTTTAGTGTCTAAGGGGTCAAACCCTATGTCAGGAAAGTGCATATGATACATTCTCCAGAACCAAATTTTCTTAAATATACTTGCTCTGCAATCACACTTACCAAGTATGCTTAAATATATCTTCCAATGATAAACCACAAAATAAAGCATGGTTACATTTAGACAAATCCATCTCTTACTCTTGCTCATTTGGTACCACATTTAGAGGACTATCCAGACACGATCGCTCCAAGTGCCAAGGTGCTTTGCACGATGAGCAGAAAGTCAAGAAGCAAGCTTGGCACTTTACAGGTACAGGTAGTCCAGATTCACTTGGCTCAATTTGGCACACATTCTGACAGTCTGCAGAGGGGCACCAGGTTCTTAGTGGATCCAAATGCACTTCTGAAAAATATTCATCAGAAACAAACACCCTTTTTGAAATGTGTACTCAATTAGCATTTCTCAGCTTGTATTCAGTGTCATGCTTTAGGGTTTACCCAATGGTGGTTCAGAACTCACAAGGGCAGCACCTTTTTTTCTTTCAGCATGATCGTAGAACACCGAAAATCAAATCACCCAGCAAACATGCCAATGCAGCAAGAAGCAGGTGACAAACAGAGTGAGACAACTGCATACCCCCCCCCCAAAAAAATACCGAGTCCCAGGTGAATAGCCCAACCCATGGTCATGATGATCATGTTGTGCTTTGGTTGCGGGTTGTCACCAAAAGACAACATGATCGTCATTGCCAGGTAACTGAAAATTATCCTTTGGAGTCTTGGTGTGTAATGGTAGGTCTGTTCTTCCTGCTGATGGGAAGATAGGCCAAGTGTCTTCATTTTTCTTTCCAGAAAAGAAAGGCAAATGCATCTCTCCCACTCAGATGTAGGGTGTGTGTGAAACACCGTTCAGATTTCCTTTACAAAAAATCAAGTTTGCTGACAGAATGATTTTCAACATAGTATGAAAGTTGAAAGAAGACTGGCTTGGGTGCAACACAAACACCACTGTTTAAAGCTGCTGTGTGCAAAGACTGAGCAGCCACGAGGACATCCAACCTTCAGTAGGAAACAAAAGAAGAACACGGACAAGAAAGCTATCATGTACACGGTGGAATTTCCTGCTTAACCAGTTAAGACTGATGGCATAACAAACCTTGCCATGATAGGTACAATGTCATGGAATACGAAAAGCATGGAGCTCATCCCAGAACAGCTCCAGCAGACAATATATCACAAGGAAAGGAGAAGTGGCCATATGACTCCAGATCCCTACCAGCCCCAAACCAGATGCATTGTATCAAAGCACATTGTACATTCAAGGAGGAAACGCATAAAGGAGGAAATGCAGGAAAGCAAACCAAACCAAACTTGAACTTCCTCCCCAATTTTTTAAACTGTTGTGAATCAAGGCAAGACATTTTAGTCCCCCTGAGTCTTAATATAGACAGAAGTCTAGAGGTTATTTTGGCTCCCTTGACATTGTTGTCTAAATACAGAGCATAACAAGGAGAGCAGATAGAAGAGATAAAACATGCCCCACGAGCCAAATGTAGCAAGTAAAACTCCTAGAAGCTACATAAAAAGGATAGTAAAAGATAAATGATTGTTTAAAATAGTATGATCAAACAAGGAGTGGCCAAGCATGCAACCAGAAGCAAACCAGAGTCATGTTCTGTTGCATAATCCACACAACTACCTTAACAACCTAGATGTTCTACAACATTGTCATTGAAGAGTTGTAAACAGGTTCTCTTACAAGTTGTGGGTACTGGCTGTGCCTATTGCTTCCAAAAGACAACAGATAAACCCACTGCATTTTACTACTAGAACACTTGTTTGTCAAAATCAATATAATGTATTGGGACAAAAAAATCCCATGCTGTTTCTTAGCAAGCTGGGTCTTTCAAAAAAAGGTAGGATAAAAATATATAAATGAATAAATTTAAATAAATATAATGCTAAGTTTAAAAATAACTCATATGGAGGATGGTTGAAAATCTATACTCACTTACCTGAGAGTAAGTCCCATTGAATTTTAATATGACTTTTTCCCCAGCAGAAGTATATAGAATGGTGCTATCAGTCTATCAAATACACATATTCCTTACTATTACATGAGTTTAATTGCAGCTGTTAGCATTATACCCCGTAAACTAATGTAAAAGCCACACCTCTTTCAAATTTCAATCGCTGATATAACTGAAATTGATCCACAGGAACCAAGTTGGAGATCTAAAAAAAAAAAAAAAACAAGAAGGCAAAAATGTTACAAATGAAAGATGGGGAATTAATCAATCCTTTAAAAAGGATCTATCTAATAAGAACTGCTGAGGAAAACTCCCTCATGTTTCTGTTGCCCCCATACACTCACAAAAATCACAGCATGGAAATTCACTATTATTGGTCATTTGAGGATGATGCAAATGTAGCAAAGAACACTAACAAGAAAAAAAACATGTCATCATCTGCTGCTCAGATACAGAACAAGTATAGATTATTACAGACAAATAGGGGTATGGGCACAGACTAGTTTCTAAACAAAATTCATTTACTCCAATTTATCCATTTTAGTGAAATCTCCAGCACATATCCCTTTCAACTGATTGCATCTTTTGCTATAATCACTTTTGAACGCAGACTGAGCAAACCTGCGGGAGAAGCTATTTTCAAACATCCACATTGAGTTGGGACACAGGTAGAAGCAAGTTTTCTGTGGAAAGCAGGCACTGTCTTCCAATTTTACGGCAGAATTTATGAGCATTTACCACCCACTCAGGCTTGTAGTGTACCCCAGAAAATGGCAATGTTTGACTCAAGTACTTTTGATAAACCAAGCTGGAACCAATAAAGTACCAACCAACCAAGGCAATTTTAAAAAGCATGGGTTTAAAGCAAAGCAAAGTGTTCTGCTTATATATAAGTACAAGGGCACTTCAAGTACTCTCTGGGCAGTTTACAGTTTAATTATGCAGGCTACACATCCCTTCACCCCACCCCAGCAGGCTGGGTACTCATTTTACCAACCTCGGGAAGGATGGAAGGATTGAACCCCAGGTCATGAGCACAGTTTTTGAAGCAGTACAGGCATTTAACCACTGTGCCATGAGTACCTGGGATTATAAACTGAACAACAACAAAAGAACCACAATGCTGATGCACCAGCAGAAAAATTAAAGCTTGAAAGTTTACATGTTTGGACTGCACTCCAAGAAAAAGTAGCATGATCATTGGCTATGCTGTCTGGCAGATACGGCAACCTGTAGTCCAAGACCTTCCTAAATTCTGGAAAAGTCATGGCCATGTCACTTTAATGTGCTTAATACACCCCAGCCTCTGATTTGGAAAACAATTTCATTGTTGTATTTTCCTCATTATAAATGCTGTATACCATTCCAGAAGGCAATGCAAGAAAAGTGGACAGCACGATGTTCAGAAAAGATTGCATACCAGAGGTTCTTTTGAATCAGTGTACTCTCCATCACAAAAGACCATGAACTAAACACTCTGTGGGATCACTTTCAGCTCTAAAACTCTAGATTTATAGATGAGCGGCCCTGGAAGAAGTGAGCATAGAAAGTGCATCGTTTTTCATCTCCTGTCCTAGGGTGAACTTGAATAGCTCTTTTAAAAAAAGTCATGCTGGTAACAGCTTGAACACACTGAACTAAGCGGAGAATCCTAGCGTATCATATATCATTACGGCAATCTGCAGCCCTCTATTACAAGACATCCAGTGCCATCCTAACTCACAGGTGGAATGGCTGTTCAGGGTCTGCAATAGGCAGAAGGCTCTTCTGCTGGCACAGCAGCCCTTGTACTAATTTAACCCTGCTGTGTGCTGGCTAAGATCAGCTGCTAGGAGACCCCAAAGAAGGGGCTGAACTATGCTAGATGCAAACCTCCTCCCATCCAAGGATACAACTGTAATGCCAGCCTAAAGATAGGGCAAGGGGACAGAGTGCTCCTAAAACAACTCCAGCTTCCTCAGGATGGGATGGGGTTTGGTCTCAGCACACGTTCAGCTAGCCTAGCATTAGCAGTGCAGCCCTTCCAGCCATCTGCTCCATTTAGGACTGCACCTTGTAAGAAAAAGAAAAAAGAAAAACAGACATTTCATCTAGCCACTGTCTGATGTCTCTGACTGTATAAGCCAGAAATTGTCATAAAGCTACCTCTCTTATGAGGAAAGGCTAAAACATTTGGGGCTCTTTAGTCTGGAAAAAAGGCACCTGAGGGGGGGTATGATTGAGACGTACAAAATAATGCAGGGCATGAGTAAAGTGGATAGAGGGAAGCTCTTCTCCCTCTCACAAAATACCAGAACCAGGGGACATCCACTCAAATTGAGGGCTGGGAGAGTAAGAAGAGACAAAAGAAAATATTTTTTCACCCAGTGCATTGTTAGTCTGTGGAACTCCCTGCCATAGGATGTGCTGTTGGCATCTGGCCTGGATGCCTTCAAAAGGGGATTGGACAGATTCCTGGAGAAAAAGTCCATCACAGGTTACAAATCATGATGGAGATGTGTAATCTCCAGGCTTAAAACCGGGGTACTTCAAGGGCCAGATGCAGGGGAGTGGTATCAGGAGACAGATATCTAGTCTCATGCGCTCCCAGATGCATCTGGTGGCGCCATTGTGAGATACAGAAAGGTGGACTAGATGGGCCTTTGGCCTGATCCAGCATGGCTCTTCTTATGTTCTTATGTTCTTATATGCCAATTAAACTTTCTCTAGCCCCTGGTAACGAGGATTAGAAGACTAAAATAGGTGAAGGAATGTAACGATTTAAAAGGAAGGAATGAGGTACTTCAAGCAATCTTATGTGGTAGCTAGAAGTAATAATAACAAACAGAAGTTAGTTTATCTACTTTGAGATTAACCATGAAAAATTGCTGGTAGATACAGAGAATTCACTGATTCATTTTTATATACATCTAGCACATGTTTTTCTAGCTGACTGTGAATGTTATATGGTGAAAATATGAAAATATATAATGGAGGGTTTGCAGCCTATTATGCAGTAAATCATAGTTAGAAAGATAACTCCTCCTGAATACGGTCATATTAACATTTGATGCATGAGTTTAATCATTCCAGCACTAAACTATTTCTCTCCTCAGAGCAAACCTATTGCCTGATTTAAATGAATTATCTTCAGGCCAAGTGAGTGCCCTTGGATATTAATCATTTGGACCGTGACCCTGCTTTCACCCTGCTTTCACAAGGACAAATTGGGTTATCCTACATTGCAACAAGCAGAAAGTATGCCAAATGATCTTCCCAGAAAAATAAGGACAGTACCATCTGAGAACAGAGGATGAGAGGCACATGGAGATCCATTCTATTAAATATTTTCCCCATCTGTACAGGAAAAATAATTCAAAACATTCATGGTCAGACTATTTACTTAGAGCAAAGAACAATTTGATTCATTTTCGGGGGGGGGGTGTCAAACTGGTTTATGAATGTGGGATATTGTGCTTCTCTATCCATGATTCAGAATGTCAGAAAATGACCCAATATTCCTGTTCAAGATTGTGCCTGCATTGCCAGCAGAAAGCAAGATTATTTATTTATTTATTTTAGAGTAGTTTTACCCTGCCTTTCTCCTTGTAAAAGGACCCAAGAGGGTAAACTTTACATAGCCAGGGGCAGCCTGAATATTGGTGACACCCATGTCAGCAGTCAAAAAGGCCTACAACAGTGTTTCCCAACCTTTTCTGGGTCATGAATCCCTTTTATAATAGCCAAGTAACCTGCGAGACTCCACATTTGCATAAAAAGGCACTTCAATAGGGGAAAGAAAACATGTCACTTTTAAAAAATATAATTCTAGCCTAATATATTAATATTAATATAATGCAGTACATAATTGGGGGCTTTTAAGGTGCATCACTCTTCTCTATAATAAGCCCTGTCAATCTCTTCAGCAGTCCATAGAAATACTAGATACTACAATTATTGTTTTCTAGATATATCACAAATTCTTACGGTGTGTGTACTGTGAGATAATAAAAATCACCTTATAAAGTGGTTGTGCTGCTTAGCCCTTGAGAAAAAAATTTAATTTAAAAAACAAATCTTCCAGTTTTCTAACCTACAATGAATATATTAGGTATATAATAACTCACTGAGTTCACATGTTGAATATTTAGATGCCAGTAACATAGTCTGCCAAGTAAGGGAACATCACGATTGACATAGTAGCATCAGAGTACATATTTCTATAAATTAGGAGCAAAGATTTAATTTGCTTTCCTTCCCATACCAAACCATTACTTCTGCTTTCCAGCAGCTGCCCGCTTATTACCACTCCTATAAAAATATTTTGCATCATTTCTTTAATAAATTATTCATATTCTCCATTAAAGAGCTCCCTCACCATTTACAACAAGTCATTATGAGTTTATTAGAAGTTGTCGTGTATGTGGAAAGAAATGAAATAATTGGACATTAGTAACCAAACAACTTCAGGAGATGTTTCTTATATTTTGCTAGATATAATAGAAACAAAATGGAAAGCAATAGGGGGAAAATATCCCACAAGATTATTTACTTATCAAAAAGAGCTGGATAAAGTACTCATATTTTTCCATCTATAAGACTCACCCATGTATAAGATGACCCCTACTTTTCTAACCCAAAATTACAGTTTCACAACTGTGCGGTTCTCCCCTCTGCTTACTTTCACTTATAAGACGATCCTCAATTTTTAGTCTACCAATTTTAGATAAAAATATAGTTTAATACAAGGGAAAATAGTGTATGTATTAAGACAGAGATTTGCTTTTTGCTAACACTGCAGTTACACAAACTTTCTACCATCTTGGGATAGTGAGGGTGCAAAATAGTTACATTTGCATTATTAGATCTTACTTGTCACTTCAAGCGCAGCCCTCAAGTCAATTGACTTGCAGATACCACCTCCTCCTTCCATGTTTACCAATACATGTTAAGACAGGTTTCTGTATGCTGCTGTGAAATTCAGCTGCACAGTAGCAATGCCATAGCAATAATAATATATTATTTTGCACATTCTAATAAGGCACAGAGGGCATGTGCACCTTAATTTAAAGAGTAATGGCCTCAGAGCCTAACAAGAAATTTTATCTTCCTTTAACACAAGACATGTTCCCTGCACACTTGGTTTTGAACTGGATGGGAGATGTTCAGATAGCAATTGCTAAATTTCAGCACAGCCAGCAGCAGCAGTGGTGTGGCCTTGGCAGGTATCATGGGAGTGAAATTGAACTCTGGATTTATTGAGGTTGCCTGTTCTTATTTGGAGTGCTACCCTCAACAGGCCTCTACAAGTGTACTGCTTGTATCTCCTGTTTCAAGCTTTTTGACAAAATAGGCTGCTGCTTCTACTCTTGACCTAAGCCTACTATGCTTAACCACTTGTGGCCTATGGAGACTATGAATTTAACAATCTAAGAGTATTTCCCACAAATGACAATTCATCAGCTCTTCAGATACAACCACGGGTGCTGCATTAAAAGGGAGAGTTTTTGTCAGACAAATGAAAGAGATATCTTACAAATTTCTTTCTTGCATTATGTGCACCCACAGTCAAAAGGTTATTATTTATTACCTGCCAGTTAAAGGTCAAGACTACTAGGTCTGCTATAAATGAAATGAGTTTTTTTTTTTTCAGTTATAGATTCCTCTGAGGCATCCATGCTATGCTTTGTGAACCGCCCTGAGTTCTGGTTCGGAAAATGGTAGCGATATATAAATGTGTCAAATAAATAAATAAATATAAATAAACATCCAAGCAGTGGGTCTCATAATGGTGTATCACCAAAAAGAGTGCATATCTAGAAATGGTCTTGGTAAGGCCTTGAGCGCCCGTTTTGGGCTGATGTGCTACTGCCTTTGAAGTAGGTATCATGGAGGCATGTCGAAGAGTTTATATTTATTAGAGGCATTATGAAGCATCTGATAAGGGCAGAGTCCATGGATGTAGAGTGGAATATGAACAAATTGCTTTTCATATCAGCCATTGCTACGAATGAAGGAATTAATTGATTATAATTATGCAAGTGGAACCTCATTCTAGAGAAATTAGGGCAGCAGTGAGGAAGGGTCCAAAGTCCTCACTCTAAGGCTAGGATCAAAAATGATCTAAACATCGCCAAGGGGGGGGGAGAGAGAGAGAGAGAGAGAGAGAGAGAGAGACTAGTGACAGACAGCAGTTAGATTTGGTGCCACTGCACCAAATCCAAATGTAGCACATTAAAGGCAAAAACTTTCATGGACTGCATGGAGGAAGCCTACCTTCGCCGACACTTAGTAAGCACTTCTGAAGCTTCCAACAGGCCCGGGAAGCCCATCGGAGGCCCGTTCGGGGCAGCGCCTGGCCTCAGAGAGGCCCCACAGTTCCAACCCAACCCACCATCCACATATCGCAAGTTTTCCATTATTGCAGGTCGGTTCGGGTCCCTAACCCCCGCAATAGGTGGGGAATTACTGTAGTACAGTAACATTGAAAACATAGTGTAAATGCAATCACACAAGGGGAGATATAAACAAAGTTATAAGTGGTTATAAACACAAAGTCTATGTATTCATGTATGGTAAATACGTACATATACAAGACACATAACAGACATCATTCAGAGAAAGCCTGCCTGCAGAGAAAGGTATTTGCCTGTTTCCGGAAAGACAGCAGAGATGGGGCATTCCTAGCCTCTAGTGGGAGGGAGTTCCAGAGCATGGGTACAGCAGCCAAGAAGTTGCTTTTATGTGTTCCCATGAGATGTACCTGTGAGGATGGCAGGATGGAGAGGAAGGCCTCTCCTGATGATCTTAGCACCTGAGCCAGTTCATACTGTGAGATTTGATATTTGAGGTAGCTAGGACCCAGGTCAAATAGTGCTTTGTAGGTCAAGGTCACCACTTTGAATTGTGCTCACCAGCTGATTGGTAGCCAGTGGAGCTGCTTTAATAGGGGTGTCTGTATCTTGCCCCAGTCAGAAATCTGGCTGCTGCATTCCTGAGACTTTTCATCGGTAGTCCCACATAGAGCGCATTACAGTAGTCTAGCTGGGACATCACTAGTGCATGCGTCACTGTGGCCAGAACAGGTTTCTCACGAAACGGACATAACTTGCTTACTACCTTTAATTGTGCAAATGCACTCCTGGCCATAGCCATGACATGGGCATCCCACCTTAAGGATGAGTCCAAGAGCACCACCAAGCTGTGTACCTATTTTTTTTTTCAACTGGAGGGCGATCCCATCCATACATGTTGTATCCCTATCCCTTGATCTCCCTTTTGACTGACCAAAAGCACCTCTGTCTTGTCTGGGCTTAGTTCCAATTTGTTCATCCTCATCCAGTTCATTACTACAGCTAAACACTTGTGTAAAGTTGAAATAGTAGCTCCCTTAGAATCCGGAGGTGCGAGAGGTAGAGTTGGGTGTCATTGGCATACTGGTGGCACTTAACCCCCAAAGTCCTGGTAACCCCCCCCCCCAATGGTTCCAAATAGATTTTAAATAGTACAGGTGACAAAACAGAACCCTGGGGGATTCCACAGGTCAGTGGCAATGGTGTTGAATATGAATCACCTAACATCACTTCCTGCATGCTTTCCTGCAGGAAGGACTGGAGCCACTTTAATGCAGTGCCCCCAATTCCCATTTCAGAGAGATGAGTCAGGAGGATGTTGTGGTCTATATGTCAAAAGCAGCTGAGAGATCTAGTAAAACCAGAAGGGACACAGATCCCCTATCCATTTCTCTGCGCAAGTCATCTACCAATGCAACCAGTGCCCTCTCAGTCCCATAGCCAGGCCTGAATCCAGACAGAAAAGGATCCAGGTAGTTTATCTCATCCAGAAACCTCTGCAACTGTGAGACTGTCACCGCAATACTCGTCTGTAATTGTGCAGTATTGTTGGATCTACGTAACAGTTGGGGAAAGTCTGAAAAGGTACCATAATATTATTTGTTGTTTCCATTCCTATTTAATCTCTAATTTATCCAAACGCTTTTCAAAATGGCCATAGGAAGTGTATTCCCTGCCTCCCTTTCTTCACTTCCTATGTACACATAAATACACATTCTGTTTACAAATGGGTGTAGTTTGCAATTTAAGCAGCAAGTGACATGTAAAACTTCCTCTGATTGGTGTTTTACAACCCAGAAGATCATCCATCTACCAGCAATCAGTGCTAAAGGAGGACTGGTGACATTAAAGTAGGTGATGTTCGTTCTGGCTTTAAAGCAGGCAATTCTGATACTGCCTGAATGCCAAGTAAACATTTCCCCAGGAAAGGGAAAACAAGAGGAAAACCATCTGCTTGTTTCTTGTTTCTTCTGTCAAGTGGGCCTCCTGCCAAGTAGTCATTAGAGTAATTAAGAGGAAGAAATAGTAATATTCATTATGTAAATGAACACGGTTAAAATGAAAGGAGCGAAAGGGCTGGTGCAGATACCTCTATTTCTTGCAGAGTTCCTTGGCTTAAGCATGCCATGTCTGGACAAGTGATGGGAGAACCACAACCCTCACGGATGGCCAATTGCACATACTGTTTTAGGCACTGGAAAGGAAGGAAAAGAAGATGCAAATAAGTTAGAAATTGTATTAAACTAGCAGATATGGTTACAGGAGCTATGCTGGCGGCATAACATGGTTCCTTTAACTAGCTGTTCCTGAGCTTCAGAGCTCCCAAAGCAATGATTATGATCACAAAGAAAATACTTTTTAAAATAATTGAATACAGACATGTTAAAATGGATGAAAACATTCTCTACATATTCAGTTTACCCATGAGATGAAAGTCATATCATTCCAATCCTAGTTGTTTTTTCTTCTGTACATAACTTTGAAAAGCAACATTAGCAAAATCTGCACATTCGCATATCTGCCAAAAGTTTAAATCAGCTTTCACAACACTATTTCAGCAATGACTCAGAAAAATCATCCAGCAACAATTATGGCTTTTCAAGTTGAAGATACGGATTCACCTGTCCATACCCAGGGCATGCATAGTTTTATTGCTCTTATTCATTTAAGACCAACAATGTTTTCCAAGAATGATGGCTACAGCCGTAGGCCTGAGAAAGAATTTGTGAAAGAATGTATTCAGCTTGCAAGAATATGCATGCCAGCCTCTATTCCTCCACAGACTTTCACAACTACCAGAGCCCCTTGTTCAGAGTTCTCTTTTTTCACTGATTCTAGCCTGGCACCAGCTAGGAACAGGGCCTGTTCAGCAGCTGCCTGTGACGTCACCCCCCTTCAGAGACTGAGTTTTCAAAGCACAACTGGGTTTATTTCGACATCCCAATGCTGTGCCACCAAATATTGTGACGACACCTCCCTTTTTCACACTGAATTCTGTGATGGAAATGGTACTGCTGCCACCTTTTATTCACTTAATAATGCTGCCATCTTTTAAACTCGTCGCCTCCATGAATTGGGACAGACTCAGATGAATAATATAAAAATAATAACAAAGTTTATTGAGAAGATAATAAATATAACAATATCTGAGGATGGTATGTGTTGCCTTTAACATATAATAGATTTAATCAGCTCTACAAGCCTCCCTGTCTTAAATAGCTAGTAAACAGTATAGCCCTCACTGCCTGACAGAACTCTCAGAGAACAGTGCTCTCTCCCAGCACTCACTCTCAACTGAACTCAACTCAACTGCCTCAACTGACTAGGCTCCATCCTTTTTATATCATACCATTCCCCGCCCTCCTGCTGGGATTGGCTGATGATTTGTATATTCATTACTCCTGTTTCCAGGGTTTTGTCACACTGCCGTAACCAGATGCTTCTAGAAAAGGAAGTGAAGGTATATCATTACGCAGCCTCAGCTTTATAGCTTGGAAGCAACTGTATACAAATAATACAGATACCTGCAGCTACATCTTCTTTGGAAGGTTATAACCAAAAAGTTACAGCTCAAAAGCAAATAGCAAATAGATACAATGTGCAATCTGTAGCCTCCACTGGAAAATATAGAAAGAAAAGTGCATCCTTTCTTTGCAGTTCCTTTCTTCTCAGTGCAAGCTATAGAATCATCAAGAAGCAAAATATCTTGGCAATCACCTAATCTACTCAGTGTGCAACAGATAGTGCCTTCTTAACCTGTAGCAGGCGGCTTCTAAAAGTGGTATCATTTGCAAAACTGCACAATAGGATTTCAGCCAATGTTTATCTGACGTTGTTAATCTAGAATACTGTTTCAATCTTCTCTACCTAGGTCCTAGTCATTCAGTATATAGACTGTTATTTAACCTAAGCCATATCCTGTCTTTTCAAACTACATCCAAACTTAGGGCCTGTTCACATGACTATGTATGATGGGAAAATCAGAGAAAAGAGAAGAAAAGGGAGATAAATAGAAATCAAAATATTGTAGTACTTTAAAGATTAGCTGATTTATTTCAGTGTCAGTTTAAGAAAATCAGAATTTTCTTTTTCAGTTACTTCCTGTGACTTTTCTTTCATAAGAGCTCACACTGACAGAAACCCATTAAAATACTAAAACATTTTGATTTTTAACTCTTCCCAACACCATCAACACCTTCAGTTTTGCCAACACACTGAGACAAACTAACACAGTTAATTCTTTGGAAATAATTCAGTATTGACCCACCACTCCAAATACCCAGTATCTTGGTAGGCATGGATAACCAGGATAAGTGGGTGAGAACACAGTAAAGAAAAGACAACCCCTCCTCCTCAGCAGGACAGAAATGAAATATCTTCCCCTCATTCAGCAGACTTCAGTAGTCTTCCACACATTTGTGTTAGTAACTGGAGATTTTATTTATTTGTTTTGCTCAAAACCATCTTTTCTTGTGAAGAGTTCCAGATAAATTTACAAGGACGGTAACACATCTGGAACAAGGAAGAGTATGGAGCAATTTGGGACTTTTAAGGAGAAAGGTGGGATAAACACACACACACACACACATTTGTTCTGTTCATGAAAGATAGCTGAGAATGCCTTTTAGCATGTTTAGTTAGCCATGCTCAAACAGGGCATTTTTACCTCAGGTTACTATGGTAGGTAATGACTCAGGCACTTGTCCTTCACTCACTATAAATCCATGTTATTATTCAAGATCACTTTATAGATAATCTTCCTCCACAACCACACACAAAAAGGACTGCTATCAGTACACTATATGGCTTTTTTCAAGTACATCCAGTCCTTCATTCAACATGTCCCATTAACTTTCCCCCCTCTGACACTTAAAAAGGTTTCCAGCTGATTAATTGCAGCCCTTGTTACTGTGCAAAACCAAATGACAAAAAGAAAAAATGCAAGTACAATGTGACATAGTTCAACATCTAGGCTGCACCAAGAAAAGTCAATGTTACTTTACATAATTGTACATAATTAAACCTTTTGCATTTGGGCTGACTGGGTCCAGGCTACAGATGGGCTGGTTCACTCCCTTTCCTGGCAACCATATACTACTGCAAACCAGCCCATACCTGACGCATGCTTACTTGCAAAGTTTGTGTCTCTGTCCGTGACTACTGTTTTTGTAGTTGTTTGTGGTGTAAGTAGGATCCCTCCATTTTGGTTTGGTTCTGGTATAGCCTTTCATAGGCTGTTAAAGAGCTTATTGTTTAGGGAGATTTTTGAGACTGGCCACAGTTGAATTTCCCTACCAAAATTTAATTGCTTTAGTTTCTGCCTTTTTGTGGCACCATCTTATCTTGAGTAAAGAGGATGCATTAATCTGTCACCCAGAGTGTAGTAGCTAACAACTGAACCAGTGCCTAACACACTCTTATTCTGGATACACAATATTATGTTTTATCAAATGACAGGTATTCCAAATATCGGTCTATGTAATGTTTCTGCAACCTTAGAATTTAAAGGCAGTTGAAAACATTTTCAGTATTTTGATATTTGTTTAAGACCATCTGTCTGAGATCTTAATTCATGTCTAATGTATACTCTGCTATCTGAATACAAAACATGTTTCTAACATATTGCTGGAACCTTGCCCCTCATGGATCATAAAAGCTGCCAGAGAAGGTATGGCAGACTGGTTAGGAAGAGCAGTGAATGCCTCCTTACAACAGGGCAGGATTCTGGCATGCTTAAAGGAGGCAATAGTAACCGAACAATTACGGATCTGTATCAAATATCCCATTTTTAGGGAAAGTTCTAGAGCAGATTGCGGCCTTGCAGTTCCAGAGGTTTCTGGATGAGATAAGCTACCTGGACTGCCTCTTCTCTGTTGTCTTTCCGGAAACAGGCGAAGACCTTTCTCTTCAGGCAAGCTTTCCCTGAATGATGGCCTACCTATTATGTATCTTTTATATGAATCTACAGAATCACATAAACTTTATTTTATAACCACTTATAATAACTTTATGGGTTTACATTGACACTATGTTTTCAATGTTAGTTTCCATCACTCATAACTTTACATGGAACTTTACTCCCCTTTAAGTGCTCGTGTTCTCTTGTAGCTTTAATGTAATGTTGTCTATTAATGCTGTAAGATGTCCCTCAATTCCTTGTTCTCCATACTTGAACATTTCTTAATTGTACTGGACTGTGTATTATCCCTTATTCTGTAAGCCACCTTGGATCCTTTTTCCAAGGAGAAAGGCGGGGTAAGAATACCCTAAAATAAAATCTCCTAGAAAGTGAAATGTATTTGCATCCAAAGTTTTTGAAAGGGTTTGCTTTTGTGTATTGCATGTTAATAGTTTCCCACTTGTATAAGCTCTGCATTCATAGCTCCTTCTGATTCTTACTTGAATTTACTGGTAACTATCGTTCTGAAGTTGCTAGAAAAACAGAAGAGACAAAGTTGCATTGCTTTGGGTCAGTCAAGCATATGATACAATTGATTAATGAGCAATAACATTTTTGTCTGATTGCCACTTTAACCAAACTAGAGAATTCTATTCCTCCTGAGTTGTTGAAAACACTATACTATTGATAACTTGGGTAAGAAGGGTTCTATACACTCCTAAATATCTTACACCTCTAGTTTTGCATTTTGATCCTGTCAGATTTCCAGTACATTTTTTTCAGCTCTTCCTTTGAAGTTATAATGAGCATTTCAGATGTTCTGGGCTTATTCTTACACCCTGCAACTTCTCTGAACAACCCTAAAATGTTTTTAAGCCTAACCAGTCATTCAAGTTTCTTTATACAAGCACCTTATCATCTGCAGACATCATAATCTCGATTTCACGCTGGCCAATGTTTACTCCTTGAATCTGTTCATGTTGCCTAGCACATTGTGACATGGCTTCCACAAAGAGATTAAATGATGGTGACGAAAGGCACCCTCGTCTTGTTCCCTGTTGCAATATTATTGCATTAGTCATGCTTTTAGCAACTAGGGCTGTATAAATAATAGAGGTGGGCATGAAACAGAAAACCGATAGTTCAGTTCGTTCTGTTTTGGGCCCATGCTTGGTTCGGTTCGGTTCAGGTTCATATGAATTTTTTTAAAAATCGTACAAACCCGAACTGGTTCGAGTCTGACTTACTGCCGCCAGTGGTGGCAGCGGTGATCCTGGTGGTGGCGGGCAGGGGCTTTTTGAGGCGCTGGCTTGGGGCCAACGCCTTGTGGGGGGCTTATAGCACTGACCGCACAGCTCCTAGGGCCAGGTCAGCGCTCAGTTTATTTTTTTATTTTTTTTATTTTAGAGCTCCAACCACACAGCCCCTGGGGCTGGTTCGGCAGTCTTTTAAATAATTATTATTATTTGTGTGTGTTTTAGAGCGCCGACCGTGTGCCTCCTGGGGCAGGGTTAGTGCTGGTATTTTTAATTTTAAAAAGCCCCAAGCTGGGGTCTTTTTGAGGCGCTGGCGTGGGGGCAGCATCTCTACAGGCAGCAGCTTCCCTGGAGTTCTAGGACCAGGAGGACTTTGGTGGCAGTGACAAGGTAGGGGGGTAACTGTGAGGAGACTGAGGATGGTGTGCCGTCTGAGGGGCAATTGATGGAGGAAAGGCAGGGAATGGAAGTAGAAAGGATGGGGAAGAAAGATGGAAAGGGGGGAAACCTGAAGTGGAAGGAAAATCCAGGCATGGAGAAGAAATGGTTAACAACTGAAGTAGTGACCAAAGAAATGTGGGTGTCTGTCAGTAAGGAAGATGAATGGGGTGAGGATCTTTGGAAGGAAGAGGGACCAGAAAAGGAGTTGCGCGTGGTAGGGGTTCAAATGGACAATTGGGGGACAGTTGAACTGCTGGAGTGGAGAGTGACGGTGGCACCAGGATGGAGTGGACCAAGACAGGTCCCCTTGAGGATGGCTATTCCCTCCAGGGAATACAAGGAACCTCTCTGATGGGCACGGCATCCCTGTTGCAGGATGATATGCCATGGGAAGGGGGAGTTCCCACAAATATGTAACGGGAAATTTCAGGAGCTTTGGGAGACCCCGCTAGTTGAAGAACGCGTGCCTCAAGTTTCGTTAGAAAAGGAACTGTTGACATTTAATGTTCTTTTTTTTTTAATAAATTTTTATTGGATTTTTAAGGGGGGGCAAAGGGAAGGAGTAAGGGTAAGAGGAAAAAAAAGGGGGGAATACAGTTTTTTAAGACTTACATTGAGTATATCAAGCAAAATAGAAATAATAATTAGACATGTTGCTAAAATTGCCAGATGTTATCACAATACTAATAAATTTGTTACTTCTTGCCATCTTTCCCGAAAAATCTCGTCGTAGTCTCCCTTTAGATAACCAGAGAGTTTATCAATTTCGATACATTCTCTTATCTTTCCATGAAGATCCTTCTCTGTTGGCGTGATTGGTTGTTTCCAAAGTTTCGCGTACAATATTCTTGCAGCAACAATTACATGATGAAGTACATATCTCTGATCATAGGAAATATTTATATCTACTATATTTAACAGAAATAGTTCTGGTCTAAACTCTATTTTAATTTTCAAAGATCTTTGTTGACATTTAATGTTCAAGATGCCACGCTGGAGAGTGACAGCAAGAATCCGCTTGTTTATTCTTCTGTTAATAAAACATTATTGAATGACAAAATGTCTTCAGTTGTCAATTCTATGGAAGAACTGAACATCAATAGAGAGAATCCCAAACCCACTCACAGTAACGAAAAACAAAGTGAACGAAATGGAAATTTCCATTTCATTTTTCTTTGATGGGTTGGTTCGTTATTCGTTTCGTTAGCTAACAAAATGAATAATGAATAACAAAATGAATTAAAAGTTCATTTTGTGCCCATCTCTAATAAATAAGCACAGCTGGGAACAGAGAAAAGTGCTTGCTAGTATTGGTATTTCTTCAAATTAGCTTCTCCCTTCCCTTTTCTTTATGTCTCTATCTTCAAGGCAAAACTGTAACCTGTAAAGAAACAAGTCCATTCTGTCAGCCTAAACTATGATGGCTTTGAACAAACAAGAACTGAAAAATTCAGCTTGCACATCCTTGCTCTTCTGCCTTAGGCTTGTGCCACGTACAGCTGCAAGGACCTGGATATACACAGTGTCAGAGAGATGAGTCCACAAGAAATTTAGCAGCATACTTCCTCACCAATGACAACTTTCAAAACCACAGTGTACTTTTTGCAGCAGTTAAAGGGTATGTAGCAGGGTTGCAGGGAAACTAGACTGGGGTGTGTTAGTCAGACTCTGGGTGATCCAACCATACTGTCCAGAGGATTCTGGGAAGTGCAGTTCCCAGGCTTTGCTTTGCAAGCAGATCCAAATGCAGAGTTTTTTGCTTTTACTCTCAATTGTTTTAAAAACAAGAACTTGGATCCTCCACCCTTGATTAGCCTGCTGAAATCAAGAATGTGTGGGGGAAGGCTCTGCTCTTATCCAATATGTCTTTTTCCATCTTTTCCTCCACCGCTGTCTAATCTCAATGCTGGCGCTCCTCTCTGAGATCCTGTGGTTTGAATACAATGATATTACACCAAGCACAGACAGAGATGTTCTGAGCCCCCCTGTCTGTGGTGTACTAAGCTGCTCTGGGGGGGCTTGCTCAAGTTAACTTTAACTCCAGATTAAACAACTTCATAAAAATATTTCACTATTGAAGCCTATGTCACTATGTAGGGTGAAAAGGAACCATGATTAAAATTAAAGTTAATATCCTTTTCTTGTTGCTGTTGTTGAGGGAAAGACCTAGAAATCCACTCAAGATGCACAAGTAGCACAGTGTAAGGATATTGATATTCCACCTCCACAATTGGGAAAATTCAAAGCTACCCTTGTCATCTGAAAAAGGAGGATTTCCCCCCCTGACATATGAACTCAACATTCTGGTAACTGGCAGCTTAATTGAGAATACGGATAAAGGGCAAGGGATGAAGGGAAGGGGTGGAGAAGAAGGCAGGGATAACAGGAAGGAGCAATTTCCAATTGAGAAGTGTACTGTGGACTTCTGAAACTGGATAATTAACCACATATATGTGATTGACTACAGTGATTTCATTAGATGAAACCTTCCCAGTAGTCTGGAAGTTGAGTCATGGCAACTGGACTTCTTTTCTTGAGAGACTGAAACGTTTCTCTGCTCATCCAAACAGACTGACTAAGCTGTTTGGATGAGTAGCAAAACATTTCAATCTCTCAAGAAAAAGAAGTCTAGTTGTCATGACTCAACTACCAGATAAACTCACCTGGATGACTGAGAATCTTCGCAGACATATTCCCAGTAGTCCATGTTCAGTTTAAGAAACATAGAGATGCAGCCAGCATGGTGTTTTCGTGTGGTCACATCCTGTGATGCATTTAGGCTCTCATTGTTGGGCTGTAGATATATATTAGGCTCTTCATTCCCTTCCATGTCCCAATAATACATGTTTTTGAGCCTTTTCACATGACCCCTAAGATCCGCTGGCCACTTAAATTCGGACCAGAGATCTTGGGGGTTTGTCGCTGTTCCTGTGTTCCCACCCCCACCGCACTCCTGGCTGCTGGCTGCGTGAGGGGAGAGAGAGAAAAAGAAAGAAAAGAATACCGGCTCACCTCCGTTCTGCTGTCTCGCTCTGCTCCCGGGCCGGCAGTATTCCAGTCTTAAAGGGGCAGGGGGCAAAAAAAAAAAAAAACAGAAGCGAGGACAGCCCAGCACTCACTATGTTACATCCGCATCAGGAATTTTTCACCCCCGGAAAGCAGGTACTTGAAAAGTGAGCTGGGACGCGCTTAGGTGGGCATGGTTGCACTTAATTTTTTGTAAACTCCGGAGCTGGTGGGGAAACAATTTTAAGCTCCGGATCTGGGAGCCATTTGCCACGGATTTTAGGGGTCGTGTGAAAAGGCTCATAGTCAACTTAAATTTGAGCATGGGGCAAAAATAATTCATTAACCTGCGCTTTACAAGACTGGATTCTTTAAACAACCACTTAAATCTCAAATTACATATAATTATGTAAAACACTTATTTGTCCACTTCATTATATGCTCTGTTTATGCATGTTTTTTTTTAAAAAAAATGTTGAGCTAAACAGCTGAGTCCTTCATCTGGAACTACACCAGTTCAAATCTCTTTGCACCAAGGGGCTACATGGAAAAGGGGTGGGAAGTCTTGTTTGCAGCCCTACAGTAGGCATGGTTAAGGAAGCTATCTAATTAGCAATAATCAAGGGTTTCATCCTGAATTTCCTTCTCTTTTCATCTTGTAACAAGCTGTTTTTTAAAAGTTTTGCCAAAAATAGGAAAACAATGGATTGATGGGTGGATGGGTGGATGGGTGGATGGATGGATGGATGCATGGATGGACAGATGGATGGTGTGATGAGACTCCAAGCTAATTCACATTTCCTTTGGCATCATGAAGTTAACAGAAAAATGCTAATCAACCTGTCTCAATCCTAGAGTGTTTTTACCAGTGTGGAAATAACAGAACTTTGTTTTAAATATGCAACCAATGTCTCTACAAGGTTCTCACTTTGGACCTGTATCTTTTAATGCAGTGTCACTTAACTGAAGGAAAACACATGCCCCACTTTACTTCTAAAATCTACAGCTACTAGAAAGGAATGCAAATACTTGGAGCTTAGGACTGATTTCAAACTGATCAGCAGGCTGGAAAAAACCAAGACCTATTGCAACATAAAGGTTTAGAGTAGATGCCACACCTGGATAAGAACCACTAGAGGCACACAAGCAATTAGCATGCAAATCCTGCTGATCCTTTGTTCCATTCAGATCTCATCTCTGCATAGATCTCAAGGTTGTGGCAAGGGGAACAGAGGCAGAAACCACAAACTACATGCTGCAGTAGCAGTTCTGCAAAAGCATCGCAGTGGTTTTTGTTTGTTTGTTTGTTTGTTTGTAGGAAGTGATATATAGGGTTTCCTGGAGGAGTCTTTAACATATACTGACAAAACAGAAACAGAAAACAGACAAACAAGTGTACTGGACAGAACACAAGATAAGTACAGTAACTTGCTGTGAACATGGCTCATTTTTCTTTTTCACTTGGGGGGGGGGGAACCAGAGCCTTCATGAGCACTGACACTGACCAAGTGAAAGTTGAGAAATGTTAGGTGCTTCTCCTTCTGATTCAAAGATGGTGTTTTAGCAGAAAGTAGTATACCAACTGTTGTAGGCATGCAGCAGAGAAAGTAACACATATGCACTTGGCTTCTTAAATCCAGGTTCTTCTATAAAAGTCTAGAAACCATGACCAAAATTCCAATGTAATTTACACATATGCATAAGGAAAGTTTTCACTCTGACAAATCGCCTAACCAGGTTCTTACAGCTGTATGTGGCACAGATGCTGGTTGCATCCCTGAACACACTTGATTGTGCAATACAGTGCATACTCATGAATGCAGCCAGAAGTTGCTGACTAAGTGACAGTACAGTACGTATATTTATCCTCAGACAAATCAGAAGGACTTCACACCTCCACCAGGAACGCCACTGCTAACAACCTATACTTAATGGGTATTGGGAAGGCCTGCATTCAGACAGCCTGCCATTTTCTGGGTTGGTCAACACAGTTCAACATGAGGAAGGGTGACATTTCCTGCTACAGTTTGTCCTACTGCAAGGGTTCTTTCTTATATATACCATAAATAAATAATAAATAAAATAAATAAATAAATAAATAAATAAATAAATAAATAAATTATATATACCACAAAGATTTATGCACCAAGACACCCTACTACTGTACTATAGTTATCCTTTCATAATTCATGCATACCCTCTTCCTCCAACATTAGTTCCATTGCTATCAGCACTTACCGATGTACAAAAGATGCAGCTGCAGTCTTGGAGAACAGTCATCTTATCCAGTGAATATTCAGATAGGCACAGTTTGCAAGTGACCAGAGGCTCCAAGGACAATTCCCCAACTTCTGATATTCCAGTCATCATGGTGTGATGGCAGATCTTACCAACAGAGGCCATCAACTGTACCACACGTGTTAGTTCTATGAAAGATAGAAATATATGGAAGATATCAAGTATGAGCAAGCTACTAAGGATCATCTTGCTATCTGAAATTCAATCTAATTCAATCTAACAGAATTTCAAGCAATCCGAAAACAATATCTTGCAGAATCACTGCTTGCCTGCCTGCCTGACTGACCAACCAACCGACTTCTATGCCACCCATCTGGCAGCAAGACCACTCTTCATCCTAATCTGGCACTATCATTTATAGAAGGTAAGGCAACTGTCTCTTAGAGAGAGGCATTGGAGTCAGTTTCACCGTTCACATGAATTTTCCAGGCATTTCCCTCTGTTGACAGGCGTGGGGAACATGCCCTCTCATCAGTCCTGGGCACATTAATTTAGTCTGCAACCCTATTTTGGTGGTAGATACTATTCTATTGGTAGGGTCAACTGCCATTCTAGTTATTTTTTAAACACAGATCTGGAACCAAGTGCCATCTTGTGCTTTCTCTCAGGCAGTCAAACACCCTGGGCCACTCTTCTTCTAATCTACAACTATATTAATCCATCAACTCACTTTCACACTTACTATAAGGATTGACAATGATCTAACACATTAACATAATGTATAACTGGAAAGGGGTTTTCCACATGGGCAACCTCCCACCCATGTGACACTTTCCAGCACCCCAGGTCAGAGAGTTTACGGTCTCCGCTCCACCCACCACCTGTCCTCCTGCTTCCAAGTGCCCCCAACAAAGCTGTGACAGAACAAACACTACCCTCTTAAACCGCACCCAATAAAACCAAGTAACAAAGGGAAGAAGTGTGGAAGAAGGACTGAAAACCAGAATGGCCACAACTGATCTGGCTTCCTATTTTATCCTCCTGGGTGGGGTTGGCCTAGATTTGAATCAACCAATCCAGAATGCCGATGGGAAGCATGGGCCAAACCATTTATATTGCGTCTTGGGCAGAAGACACCTGGCCTCCAAATGGTGGCAGCTACACAGCCCTCATCCCATCACTGAATGACAAATGCATCTGCCCAATGAGCTGGAGGCTATTGTTCATGATACACAATACAGCACTGGTACATATATACTTTCGTTGCCAAGATCTTGGATCACAGGAGGGATCAGAACAAGCTGCATCAAGTTGCTCAGATAAGTCATGATGGCCTAAATTTATATCAGAGTGGTATCATTAGTGTTGATGCTGAAATAAGGGAGTAGGTTACCTGTAACCCTCCAAATGTTGATGCACAACTCCCATCAGTTCTGCTCATCCCTCACTGCTGCTCATAATAAATGGGCTGAGGGTGACTGTAGGAGGAGTCCAACATCACGAGGACCACCATCCACCACACTGACTATAACAAATCATTTCATCAGTGAAACATCACCGGGGTCCTACCATACACATATCATTTCTGAACCTGTGAACATAAGCAAAAGAAGAATTCGTACTACAAACCACACCTGCGTGCACATGCACATGTTTCCTACAAAGGAACACTGTCCACAGTGATTAAATGGAGCATAGCCAAGTGAGTCCTGCATGCCTGCCCTAGTAACAAATCACTACGGCATTCTTATGATAAGAGAGGCTTAAAACCAACTCTTTTAAGTCTGGGGTAAACACAACTCCTGCAAGAGGCCTGCCCCTCAACTGGCAATTGTACATAATTTGAAATAAACTACCAAGGCAATGAAAACCTTCACCTGCCTCTTAATGCTTACAGAACAACCCCTGTATCCTTTTATGTGCCACTAGCAACAAATAATTCCTTACAGGTAGAACCGGAATTGCAGCTATTACCAAAAGTTCTGGAAACAATCCCTTTCAGGCAAGTCAGAATAATTAAGCCACTGCTATATAATTGTCACAACAATCATTAGCCATGAATCATCGGCAACACAGTTATGTGTGTCATGGGTTATCTTTTCTTTCAGCTACATTGTGTTCTGAATCCAACAGCTTATGTTCTTTTAGCTACAGTGCTACAAAAGCCTACTACAACTATATACTAGGACAGCAGTGGCGAACCTTTGGTACTCCAGATGTTTTGGACCACAACTCCCACAATTCCTTGTCATTATCAATACAGGCTTAGAATTCTGGGAGTTGTGGTCCAAAACATCTGGAGTGCTGAAGGTTCGCCACTACTGTACTAGGAGGTGTCACACTATTGGTTCTTCCACGCAGCTCTTTGTCTTATCCTAAAAGCACAGCAGATTTAATGCTTTACCTATTTGGGCTTAGCATAATCAATTCCATCTTGATCCCTTGTGGAACAAACAGCACTTTGCTTCAAACACAACATAAAGATTGCAAAACGGACACATCTGGTCTAGAAGGGGACTATAATGCTAGGAACCTTTCAGTAAAGTAATGTGCCAAGTCATCAGATTTCCATTCCTCCCCACCCACCCCCAAAGTTTCAGGCCCCAAAATTGAGAGCAGGGGATTGACTTGTCAGACAATCTGGCAACTTCTTGATACTCAAACTGGTACCCTGACACACTGCAGCCATTCATGAGGAAGGTGGGTTCCTGCTGAATTATGGGACCGGGGGGTGTTCTGAAAACTGTATCCTACTAAGGAACTCCTCATAAGAAATACCTCCTATGGTATGCCTTCATAGCACCAAAACTGTGCAGGGAATGAGGTTTTTCGGTGCTTCTTCCTCATCCCCAAAGGGAAAACCACTGGAAGCAACTCCAGCTGCCCTTTTACAACCTTCACTCAATCAGGAACAAACAATTTTAAGGACTCACATAACTTAAGGGGCAAGGGTGGAAAGACTAAAAACCAGTCCCTCCCACACAGTGCTGTTTCACTGAAATTCCATACTTTGGAATTTCCTACTATCATTTGTAATACTCTTGGGTGGGGGAGATGCAAAATGAAAGAGATCCTCTCCCATTGAACATCAGAATGGGGAACACCAGGCCTCAAAAGACCCACTTAACTTCTTTCTTCTGGCCATTCCTTGGCATTAATTTGTTTTTCTCCCAATCTAACCTTACATTGCTTTTGGAAGAGTTTCTTAAGTTCTTCATAGTTTTACTTCAAAAAAAATTGGTAAAATTGGTTTCATGTTTTTAATTTTGCAGTAATGAAGCAAAGATCTGTACATAAACTTGAAAAGAAATGCAAATGACTGGTCGGCATAAGAGACAACACACTAAAAGTTGTAATAGTCACACGTGAGACAAAATAAGGGCAACCATTCCAAGTATCATCCATTTTCCTATGGGTGTATGTGGGTTTTCTTTTTAATGAAAACAAATAAAAAACCAAACGAGTACTGTGGCATGCTAAAGATGTAGTAGATTTTTGACAGTTTGAGTTTTCAAGAATTATATTCCTTTTCTATAGACCCCTAGAGTCACACATTTGAGCCACATATTACATGTCGTGAGTGTACATGGATGAGAGGGTGAAATTGGAATGAAATGGGATACAGAAAGTGACATAATCCTGCAGGGTTTCCAGAGGCCTGCTTTTTATTTTTATTATGGCCTATAGTGAACAAATATATGATTCTTTTTATTCTAAGAAAGGAAAAGGAAAAAGAAAAGATGTAGATTGCGGAGAACTACCAACTTCCCTGGCATGTACATGCAACTACAGTACTGTAATTAGAAAATCCTCTCTTCCATTTTTGCACACTTAAGACCAGCAAGCCTTTGCTTATTGAAGAAAGGGAAGAGGAAGAGCAAATAGCAAATCAGATGTTAGCATAATCAATTGTTTACACATCATACCCCATGCCAACCAATCATATTTCCTTTCCTTCAGAAATGCAAGATGTATGTGACCTTTCCCCCCTACATAACAGTCTATCTTCTTATGCTAGCTTCTGAATAATGTAAATAATGGAAACACTCCAGTTCCCTATTCTTAATGCTGCACTAAGACCACATGACATGGTAGCATCTCTCGGAAATCTTAATCAATATAAGCAGAGGTTCAAGAGAAGATAAAGTCAGCCTTTAGTGAACTCAACAGCTAAGCTGCCACCAGTTACATTTGCAGACTTTCGCAGCACTGTCCATAGCACCATCAGCATTTCTGCCCATTCCAGTCAATGAGCTGCTTTAAATAATTTCTTCTTCTGGGTGACCTCCAGCACTGTTGAAGTGTCTTGACAGATCTCATAAACATTAAAGCATAAAGGAATTCTTAGAGCAGCACAGAGTGAGCAGATGATGAACTTGCCACCATCAAATAGTGTCAGAAACTGCATAAATTAAATTGTCTTTGAGATGCCCAGAGCAATCTTTAGAGCACCACACCAGGAGGGATTCAAATCCCCAAAATTATCCTGGGCATAGCCAAAGGCTTCTGAAAACCTGGAGGGTTTCATTTTACCTTTTCCTAGGCTATGATGTATACTAAATTACCTTCAAAGTCCCCTCAGTTTCAAAAAGTGCCTTTCAGTGTGCCGTGGGGGACAGCTGTTCCAGAAATCCAATCCAAAAGCCTCTTAGACTCCCCAAACTAGCTTCATTATTCCTTCAGATTAGTTTACACTTAATTAAATTACACTTGCAAACATAGCTGAGTTCCAAAGTACTGTATGATCCTACTAAAGCTCAGTTACGAAACATCTCTACATGGCATTGGCTGAAATCCTGTTGCCACAATTCCACTGGCAATAAGCTAATATTTTATCACTAATTAAAAGTTTCCAATTCCATCCCAGTTCTGTAGCTTCCTAGAAATCTTTTTAATCTTTTGGAAGCCTTTGGGACTGTAGAATGATGTGTGTGGGGGGGGGTTGTTCTTTAACATCTAGAAATCACCGCCAGAAGTCCTAGTCTTGGTGATAGCAGTTTTGGGACATCAAAGCCTTCCCACCATCTTCCAGGGCCGCCCCCCCCCCCGGAACCTCAACTGGGGAGGGGTGGAATTGGACACTTTTGATTGGCAATAAAAGATTACAATTGATTACATCATGACAGCCACCTTGCACACACACTGCCATGCCAACGTGATTTCCACCATGACATTTCTTCTTTCTAAAAGCACCTCCCCAAGTGTTGGTTAATGGAACTGCACTTTATACTAAATTTACTAAATATACTAAATTGTACCAAATTATACTAAACATTATAATGTGCCATTGTCAATGTGTCAGTTCTCACTCATTGTTCCTTTGAAGCATAATGGGGGAGATGGCCCTGAGATTTCACAATACAACCTTGGTTCTGAAGACAGAACAACAAAAGAAAAGGCAAAATAAGAAAATAATACACTAGACTTTCTGCCCTCTTCTCCCACTCCCACACCTCCTAAATTCATAGAACAGTTCTGCACGCAACCTCTTCAAACAAACAAACAAAAGTTATTCACACTGTAATTAAAATTGTAAACCGCCCAGAGACTACTTGTAGTGGTATGGGGCGGTATATAAGCAGAACACTTTCTTTCTTTCTTTCTTTATTCAAGACTTCTGCCAAAAATAATGCATAATGCCAGCCAAACTCATTTCTTTCCTTCTAGTACATATAGATTTACAATTTCAATGCAAAAACATGTAACCTTGACAGCTGCATTGTGTAAGAAATGTACCACAATACATAATTTATGATCCCCGAAACAAGGTTCCTGGTACTGTACTAAAATTAAAAGTTGCTTTACAAGGCACTTAAAATTGTGTGTTCATTTCCTGGCCTATCACTGAGTGGGGGGCCCTGGGGCTCTATGAAATGGAAAGGAATACACTACACACAATTCTTTGGAAGAAAGGCCACATTTTTTTTTGTTATAGCAAACAAAAAAGTCCCTGGGGGACTAGATTCAGAACATCAAGAGGTCCAAGTACTATCCAGTGTCTACAACCATTCCCCTCAGCAGCCGCTTTCCACCAAAAGATGCCATCTTCTCGAAACCACATGGGCATGTGTCATACACCTGGAGCGGGGTTGGGCTTGAAGGCTCCTCAGTTGGGCCATATTATGAATTTGTCTCAATTTCCCCACAAGGGGGGGTTGTTCACCATTCTGGGTGAATAGGCTCCTGCCATCACCTCCTTAAGCCATCCAGATTCAAACCCAATGGCCGAAACAATGAACAAAGTTGTGACAAAATTAACTGATTGCACATGTAGGTTGAAGCAATAAGACCCAATCCTCCACCCTTACAACTTATAAAATAACCTAAAGCAACACACCTTTCCTCCACTACAGAAGAGGGAGGGAGGGAGGGAGGAAGAGATGATAGCTAGTGATTTAGGTATCTGGTTGCTGGTAACTTTAGCCTAGTCAATTCTACCTTGACAGCACGAAAACACACACAGTCAAGGAAGTAGTGATTGATAATATTTTCCCTTGCAGAAAACATCAAGAATTACAATTCTCCTTTCCAATTAATTTTTGTTTGTAATATCCAACTGCATCTTCTCATTGACTCAGCAAGCACATTGGGGATCAGTGATAGCTCCCTATCCACAGCTGGCCAGTGTGAAACCTACCTAGCTTCAAAAGCATACAGGCTCCGCCATTTTCAGCTAGAGTGGCCACCTGTTTGCCACGTTTTATCCAGATCATAGGTACACTGCCGGGTGCCTATTAAATCCAGCAGCCCTGACCCTGTATTTTCATTTAAAAGAAAAAATACCTCCCTAGCCTTGTGGACAGAAGACACAAGGCAGAAATACCATCATTGTCTCAGCCAACTGTTTTTCCAGGCATGAGTTTTTCAGCGTGATTAGCCGATGTGTGAAGTTCAACAGTATCTCACAAACTCATCCTCACCCAATATATAGGTAAACGGTGCAATTGTAGGAATACTTTCTCTACCACCTTGTTGCAGAGCCATCTCCAAGCAGTCCATAGAAAGCAATGTGGCCATTGCTTTGTCAGGGTTTATAGGTGTCTGAAACCTCTGTATGCATTTTAGTGAGTTTCTTTAAAAACCAATATTCATTACATCCTCCCCAGAGCTTGTGACTGCTGTGAATTGTACTTCTGGAAAGGGGCGTCAAATGATAAGGAAACAATGACCTATTGGAAGAACTAATTGCCAACCTATTTAGGAATATTATATGTCTTTTTCATGTATTACTCTGAGGGCTCAATCACACCTGCCAGAAGAACTCCAGTTATACTGGTTTGGTTGTTTTTCAGAGCATTTCATAATTTTCCTGTCGCACAGTGCATGGCTAACATCAATTCTCTTGCCCTGGCAAACAGTTTATTTCCCCCTCACCAGTAGGACTGTGTTAAATTTTACCAATGATGTATCACTTAATTCCTTATCATTTCAGCGTGTGTGAACATTGCTGTTGTTTCATTTTCTTTGTGAATAGGTAGTGGTTAGAGGCTCTGTGGCCACTTCATGGCCACTGCGCTCATACCTTTAAAAATATTAAATGGATATTGGTAAATCAATACTGCTACTAACAACAACAACATGAATACATATCTCAGAAGCTGGCAGCTTGAAGGAGGTAGCCTTCCCCTCCACCTGCAGGTGAAAGATTGAAAGAGAAACATTTTCTGCTTTGAATTGTTAAGAAATGAGCATAGCCTTTCTGACTCCTCTCTTTTTTAAAAACCCTGCTTTTTGCAAGTGTTTTAGAACCTGCTTCGTCCTCCTGATACTGTGCAAAAGGGAAAAGAAAAATGAAAGCCAAGAATGGAAGAGGGAGACATATGCAGGGAATTGAGTAAAGGGGGACAAGTGAATAAAGGAGGGAAAGGAAGGCTGCAATCCACTGCCAAATTGATATATCACTATTGAAATCTAAAAAAGGACGAGGAGGGGCTGACTGCCCCAAGAAACAGGAGAGAAAATGAACTGATACAAAGAAAAAGAGCAGTGTTGCCTGATATAATGGTTGAAACCATTAAAAAATGAATCGATGCAGTTAGAAACAATGTGAACATGATATAGATACTATATACCATGTGACTACTTAAAAATTTATTGGTACAACACAGGTATGAAAAGAATCATATAACTGGGGTTCTTTTACCTCATGTTATGAAGCCCTCAGATACACATCCAACTAAGTGAAATGGATCTTACACCTCAATAAATATAAATAGGAAATATGTTCATATTATTATGAAGCAGAGTTATTTTCTTGGCCTACAACTCCCAGAATCTACAGTATATCCATCATGGTCACTCATTATTCCAACTGATGCATTTCAGATCATGTAATCCAAAAAGTGTCCCCCTTCATGGCCTTGTCGTGGTGGAGGGGCTTCAGTAACTCAGAGAAGCTACGAGCTATGCCTTGGAGGCTACCCAAGATGGAGAGGTCATAGTGGAGAGTTCTAACTCAATGTGGTTCCACCTGGAGTAGAAACTGGCAAGCCACTCCAGTATCCCTGCCCAGAAAACTCCATGGACAGTAACAAAAGGCTAAAACATATGACGATAGAAGATGAGCCCCTCAGGTCAGAAGGTGCCCAACATGCTACTGAGGGAGAGCAGAGGACAGGTACAAGTAGCTCCACAGCTAATGAAGCAGCTGGGCCAAAGCCAAAAGGACGTTCAGCTGTAGATGTGCCTGGAAGAGAAAGGAAAGTTCAATGATGCAAAGAAACATACTGCATAGGAAATTGGAATGTGAGATCCATGAAGCATGGTAAGCTGGATGTGATCAAACGTGAGAAGGAAAGAATAAACATTGACATATTGGGCATCAGTGAACTTAAATGGATGGGAATGGGCAAATTTAGTTCAGATGACTATCATACCTACTACTGTGGGCAAGAATCCCATAGAGGAAATGGGGTAGCCCTCATAGTAAACAAAGAGTGGGAAAAGTTCTTGGATACAACCTCAAAACTGATAGAGTGTGTTCGGTTCAATTTCAGGGCATATGAACATAAGAACATAAGAAGACCCATGCTGGATCAGGCCAAAGGCCCATCTAGTCCAGCTTCCTGTATCTCACAGTGGCCCCACCAAATGTGTCCAGGAGCAACCAAGGGCCTTTTTACACGACCCCTAAGATCTGCTGGCCACTTAAATTCGGACCAGAGATCTTAGGGGTTCGTCGCTCTTCCTCTGTCCCCACCCCCCTCCGCACTTCCTGGTTGCTGGCTGCCTGAGGGGAGGGAGAAAAAGAGAAAGAAAAGCATGTCGTTCTGCCTCTCGTCTCTGTAAGGCCATCAAGTCCAACCCCCTCGTCTCTGTAAAAGTAGCTCTTAAAGGGGCGGGAGCCAAAAAGCAGCAAACAGAAGTGAGGAGAGCCCCACACTCACTATGGTTGCACCGCATCAAAGATTTTTCACCTCCAAAGAGAAGGTACAAGAAAAGTGTGCTGGGTCACGCTAAAGTGGGCGGGATCGCACTTAATTGTCTGCAAACTCGGGAGCTGGTGGGGAAACATTTTTAAGCTCCAGAGCTTGCAGCCATTTGCAGCGGAGCTTAGGGGTCGTGTATAAACGCCCCAAGACTAGGTATCTGTCTCTTCGTACAATCCCCTGCATCTGGTCCTTGAAGTACCCCGGTTTTAAGCCTGGAGATTACACATCTCCATCATGGTTTGTAACCTGTGATGGACCTCTCCTCCAGGAATCTGTCCAATCCCCTTTTGAAGGCATGCAGGCCAGATGCCATCACCACATCTTGTAGCAGGGAGTTCTACAGACTAACAACACGCTGGGTTAAAAAAAATATTTTCTATGTTCTCACTCTCCTATTTGAGTGTATGTCCCCTAGTTCTGGTATTTTGTGAGTGTCCCTCTATCCACTTTACTCATGCCCTGCATTTATTTGCACATCTCAATCATATCCCCCTCAGGCCCCAAATGTTTTAGCCTTTCCTCATAAGGGAGGTGCCCCAGCCCAGTAATCATTTTAGTCGCTCTCTTCTGCACCTTTTCCAGTTCCACTATGTCTTTTTTGAGATGCGGTGACCAGAATTGTACACAATACTCCAGGTGCAGCCTTACTATCGTTTTGTACAATGGCATTATAATGTTGGCTGTTTTATTTTCAATCCCCTTTTTGATCATCCCTAGCATGGAATTGGCCTCTTCACCACTGCCACACACTGGGTAGACACCTTCATTGAGCTATCCACCAACACACCAAGATCTCTTTCCTGATGTCACAGATAGCACAAAGCCCATGAGTTGATAGATATCATTTTGATATATTTTTTGCCCCAATATGCATTAGTTTACATTTTCCTACATTGAAACGCATTTGTCATTTGGCAGCCCATTTTCCCAGTTTGGAGAGATCCTTCTGGAGCTCTTCACAATCTTCTCTGGTTTTTACCACTCAGAAAAGTTTTGTGTCATCCGCGAACTTGGCCACCTCACTGCTTATCCCTGTCTCCAGGTTATTTATGAACAGATTGAAAAGCACCAGGCCCAGGACGGATCCCTGGGGCACACCGCTTTTCACCTCTCTCCATTGTGAAAATTGCCCATTGATACCTACTCTTTGTTTCCTGGATCTCAACCAGGTCTCAATCCGTAAGAGGACCTGCCCTCGTATCCCCTGACTGTGCAATTTTCTCAGCAGCCTTTGGTGAGGGACTGTGACAAAAGCCTTCTTAAAATCAAGATAGACAATATCCACTGGTTCACCCAAATCCACATGCCTATTGACCTTTTCAAAGAATTCTAAAAGGTTAGTCAGGCAAGACACGCTTCTCATCATAGGGGATTGGAATGCTAAAGTAGGGAGTCAAGTGATAAAGGGAATAACAGGCCAGTTTGTTCTTGGAGTTCCAAATGAAGGAGGGCAAAGGCTAATAGAGTTTTGTCAAGATAACAAGTTGGTCATTGCAAACACTCTTTTCCAATAACACAAAAAGCAATTCTACAGATGGACATCACCAGATGAACAATACCAGAATCAAATTGATTGTGTTTTCTGCAGCTAAAGATGGAGGAGCTCTATGTTGTTGTTGTTGTTGTTGCTCAGTCGTTCAGTCGTGTCCGACTCTTCGTGACCCCATGGACCAGAGCTCGCCAGGCCTTCCTATCCTCCACTGCCTCCCGGAGTTTTGACAAATTCATTTTGGTTGCATCGATGACACTGTCCAACCATCTCATTCTCTGTCGTCCTCTTTTCCTTTTGCCTTCGATTTTTCCCAGCATCAGGGACTTTTCCAAGGAGTCCTCTCTTCTCATGAGGTGGCCAAAGTACTGGAGCCTCAGCTTCAAAATCTGTCCTTCCAGTGAACATTCAGGGTTGATTTCTTTCAGAATGGATAGGTTTGATCTCTTTGCAGTCCAGGGAACTCTCAAGACTCTCCTCCAGCACCACAGCTCAAAAGCATCGATTCTGCGGCAATCAGCCTTCTTTATTGTCCAGCTCTCACTTCCATACATCACTCCTGGAAAAACCATAGCTTTGACTATCCTGACCTTAGTTGGCAAAGTGATGTCTCTGCTGTTTAGGATGCTATCTAGGTTTGCCATTGCTTTCCTCCCAAGAAGGAGCTCTATACAGTCAGCAAAAACGAGACCTGGTGCTGACTGCGGCTCAAATCATCAGCTTCTTATAGCAAAATTCAAAGCTGAACTGAAGAAAGTAGGGGAAACCACTGGGCCAGTCAGGTACAATCTAAGTCAAATCCCTTATGAAAACACAGTGGAGGTAAAGAATAGATTTAAGGAACTAGATTTGGTGGACAGAGTGCCTCATGGTGCAGTGGTTAAATGCCTGTACTGCAGATAAAACTGTGCTCATACCCTAGAGTTCGATCCCAGGTAACCAGCTCATGGTTGACTCAGCCTTCTGTCCTTCCAAAGTTGGTAAAATGAGTACCCAGCTTGCTGGGAGGAGGGCAATGTGTAGCCTGCATAATTAAAATTGTAAACTGCCCAGAGAGTGCTTGAAATGTTATGGGGCAGTATATAAGCAGAACACTTTGCTTTACTTATGTGGAAGCTTGTAACATTGTACAGGAGGCAGCAACGAAAACCATCCCAAAGAAAAGTAAATGCAAGAAAGCAAAATGGCTATCCAATGAGGCCCTAAAAAGAGCGGATGAGATAAGGGAAGCAAAATGCAAGGGAGAAAAGGAAAGATACCGTACAGAAAATTGAATGCAGACTTCCAATGAATAGCGAGGAGTGACGCGAAGGCCTTCTTGATCAAACAGTGCAAAGAAATGGAGGAAAGCAATAGAAAAGGAAAAACTAGAGATCTATTCAAGAAAAATGGAGATATTAAAGGGGCATTTTGTGCAAAGATGGATATGATAAAGGACAAAAATGGTAGGGACCTAACAGAAGCAGAAGACATCAAGAAGAGATTGCAAGGAATACACAGAGGAATTATATCAGAAAGATCTGGATGTCCCTGACAACCAAGATAGCGTAGTTGCTGACCTCGAGCCAGACATCCTGGAAACTGAAGTCAAGTGCGCTACAAACAACAAGGCCAGTGAAGGTGATGGCATTCCAGTTGAACTATTTAAAACATCTTAAAAGATGATGTTAAGGTGCTATACTCAATAAGCCGGAAAATTTCAAAAATTCAGCAGTAGCCAGAGGATTGGAAGAGATCAGTCTGTATCCCAATCCCAAAGAAGGGCAATGCCAAAGAATGCTCCAACTACCATACAATTGCACTCATTTCACATGCTAGCAAGTTTATGTTCAAAATTCTACAAGGGAGGCTTCAGCAGTATGAGGACAGAGAACTCCCAGAAGTGCAAACTGGATTTCAAAGGGGCAGAAGAACTAGAGATCAAATTGCCACCATGCGCTGGATTATGGAGAAAGCTAGAGAGTTCCAGAAAAACATCTACTTCTGCTTCATTGACCATGCCAAAACCTTTGACTGTGTGGACCACAACAGACTATGGCAAGTTCTTAAAGGAATGGGAGTGCCTGACCACCTTTTCTGTCGCCTAAGAAATCTATATGTGGGACAAGCAGCAACACTCAGAACTGGATATGGAACAAGTGACTGGTTTAAAATTGGGAAAGTACTACGACAAGGTTGTAATGTATACTGTCACCTTGCTTATTTAAAACAAAAACAAAACAAACCCAAGGTCAAGTCCTGTAAGTAAAAAGAAACAACAGTTCTCTTCAAAGGTAAATCAGCTTGCTTACCACTGCCAAAGAGCTGTCAAACTAGAAATCTTTTTTGCCAAACTGAGAGAAAGACACTGGAGAAAAATATGCCAGTTAGACTAAAAATTTAGGGTTGTCTTATGCATTGAAGTAAGCCAATGAGAGAACCACACAATAGAGAAACTGTTATTTCAGGCTGAACAATTGGGGGTCGGTCACCTTATACAAGGGGGGTGTCCTAGAGATAGGAAAATATAGGTAACTGCTGTGTTGCCACTTCATAATGATTATGACAAATGCCCACACAAACTATCCACCCATAGCACTGTATCCAGCAGTGGATCCTGTGAACCAATAGTCAACAGGCAAAATGTGTACCAAAACAAATGAACCAGCTGTCTCTCACACACACCTTATATAATATGGAGAAGAAACCCATTTATCATTAGCGCTTATGCACAATTCCTCAGTTATTTTTGTATAGGTTTTTTTTTGTATTAGAGACAGTATCTATGCCCTAGGCATTTTGGCATTTCACTCATAATAACTTATCTCAGAAATTCCCACGATCTTACTAGTCAGCTATTTCCTTCTGGTATCCCTGATTTTTCTTTTCTCCTGACCTTTATATGCACGAGCCTGTGGGTTTTGTTCCCTCATCCCCCACAGAATTTTACTTTTTCCTTAGGTGTGTCTAGGCTTCTTGCTCACTGTGTTCCTTTCCTTTTGTTTGAGCCACTATTGACCTCCATGTAACATCAGATCCTCCATCTCTTTCTTCTGTTCTTGGAAGAATGTACTTTCCTAGCCTTTCACAATTCTTCCTTATTAAAAAAAAAACCCTTCTATTTAATGACCTGCGATTGAACATAATTTCATAATTGACTAGTCATGCAATATTAGATGGAACCATTGTTAAACACTGAGAACACTGTACATATTATGTTACAAGAGTCACTACAAAGGAGCAAAATAAACTGTACCCAAAATCAGGCTGGCAGCTAAAGGAAATGTAAACTTCCTGTAAAGTCCCTCTTACAGATAGAACTTTCCTTGTTTCCCTCTTACAAAAGGATTTCCTCAGAGATATGGTGGTTCTGCATTAAGACTTGCAAACTAAATATGTGTTGATCTTGCAATCATCCATTGCTAGACACAGCACACAAAATGCAAGATACCTGGACAAAGAAAACACAATCCAGAAACATTCCCAAGGTGCTACATCAAGCCCAGTTGAGAGAGAACTGAGGCATACCATATACAGTGGTACCTTGTATAAAGGAATCAATTTGTTCCAAATGAAATTATGTTAAGCAAATTTTCCTTTATACAAATTTCCCATAAGAATGCATTGAAAACAGAGTAATCCCTAATCTCACCCATTTTTATGTTGTACATTCACCCCATAGGCAATTCTGTTAAGCAAATTTCCCCTATCTCCGGATTTTTTATGTTGTACAAATTTTATGTTATACAAACCATTTGTTATACAAGGGGCCACTGCATGATATATTGTAGAAGTGGAATGAAGACTTTTGAGGCTCCTGAATACTGTACCCCTGAATAGTAATTGCAAAGGTGCAGAGGAACCCACATAATGGGAATCACAGAGATCACAAAAAAGGAGAACACATCTTTGATGGCCAGTATCAGCATTTTGAAAAGGGGTGTGGTGGCTCAGCAGGCTACAGTACTGAAAACTGTTGGCTGCAAGGTCGGCAGCTCAGCCGTTTGAATCCCAAGTGCCACGCAGCGGAGCGAGCTCCCACTGTTAACCCCAGCTTCAGCCAACCTAGCAGTTCGAAAGCATGTAAATGCAAGTAGATAAATAGGTACCGCCATAAAAAGCGGGAAGGTAAAACAGTGTTTCCTTGCAGCCATGCTGGCCACGTGGCCACAGACTTGCACAACACTGGCTCTTTAGCATGAATGATGAGCACCACCCCTAGATTCGGACACAACTAGCACACATGTGCGGGGGGAAACCTTTACCTTTATCAGTACTTTGAACTGGGTACAGAAAGAAACAGTGAACTAATAGACCTGAAACCATAGTTGAATCACAAGCTATGTTTATATAGCTTGTGAAATCAGTCCCCCCCAGCAACCTTGATCAGTTCCTTTCAGCAACGTTTCAAGTGTACACAAAGCACTGCCATTGTCTAACCTCAAAGGGCATTAGTGACAATGGCTAAACTCCTTCTCAGAAAAGGGTGCAGCTGGCAAACCACTCTAAAGTTGTAAAAAACACTTCAAGCCACTGCTAGCACCTGGGGTTGCAGGAGCAGACAATTTCCAAGCCACTGACCTGATCCTTAAGAGGAAACACAACACTCTCCAGCAAAGGCTGACTATTCACCCAAAGGACACATTTCAGTGTTTTACCCGGAGAGCTTTTTCTGAATGACTCATATCATACCCCTCTAAATGCTTCCTCAAGTACCAACACTAGAGCAGAGGAACAGAGACAATGCATTATACCAGCCCAGAGGTTGTTATATTGAAAAGTCAATACTATGGGGCGGGGGGAGCAGGACAGAGCTTCTTTAGCTAGTTTTTTTTTTAAAAACAAATCTGCTGTGATCATGCCCCTTTATGATCACCACGACCTCGTCCTTCCTCAAAGGACTAGAAAGATCTCACATAACAATAACATATCCAGAGCAAAGTTCAGCCTTGCAGAAACCTAGTGTGAATTAACCCCAGTTTACCATAGAATTCCTCTCGGTAAAAAAACTTCTGGTTTAAATCAGAAAGTGACTTCTTTTTCTCTCTACCACTGTATCCTCTAGATCTCGCTCAAATACGCATACAATTAGGTTTTATGTAGCTTCAGTTCATTTCTAACATGCCCGGTGAGTTTATTTCTATTAACTTCAGTGAGATGATAATAATGCATGTCACCAAATCAATTCTGACTTATGGCAACCCTTTCCAGGATTTTCTAGGTAGAAAGTACAGTGGTACCTCTTCCTTCTACGGATCAATTTAAGAAAATCTTGCCTTACAAAATGCAGTTTCCCATAGGAATGTATTGAAAATGGATTATTCTGTTCCATAGGCTATGGGTCGCTTTGTTGTAAGAAAATGTTGTAAGAAAATGTTGTTATGAAATGCGGTTTCCCATAGGAATGCATTGGGAATGGATTCATCCATTCTAGAGGCTAGAATAAAGACAAAAATTACTGGGGGTTTTTTTCCTGGGTACATGCGGAACTTTTTTTGTCTTGCAAAGCATCCCATAGGGATTTTTTGTCATGCGAAGCATGCCTATTCCTGGATTTTTTTTTCTTCCTACGAGTTTTTTGTCTTACAAGGCATTTGTCTTAAGAGGTACCCCTGTACTCGGAAGCTGTTTACCATTCCCATCTTCTGGAGACATGCTAGGACTACACAGCTTTCCCAAGGCCACACAGGCTGGCTCTTTTCCCTGGTGACACAGTGGGAAATAGAACTACCAGACTCTACCGTAGCTCTGCAGACAGATTATCTAGCCCACTAACTAAAGCACTGGTTATGCACCAAGCCTTATGAAGTCCTTGCATAAAAGTTGAAATGCAAAGTGGAGTTTAGAAAGCAATGTGAGACAGTACTAAGTCTTACAGATGTCAAACAGAGCAAGGTTTGACTTTTGAGGCTATTATGGTTAAATACTCAATTCTCTGTCTTGGTGTCTACAATTTCCACCACCTGCAGCCAGCAAGCCCAATAGTCAGAAACAACAACAGCTGTAGACCAACACATATGGAGGAAGCCAGACTGAAAAGGGCTAATTCAAAAAACGAGGCTCCAAAGAAAACAAAAGAATTATGTTTATATAAAACTGTAGTGCTTTGATGGCTCGTCTATAGACACATATCTGCTTTAGACAGGGTTATGGAACTTTTATTTTACTGTCCTGGGCAGGTAAAAATATGGTAATAATATGGCCCACATCAAGCAAATTCTATTTTATTGTTGTTGTTGTTGAGTCATTCAGTCGTGTCCGACTCTTCGTGACTCCATGGACCAGAGCTCGCCAGGCCTTCCTATCTTCCACTAACTCCCAGAGATTGGTCAAATCCATATTTGTTGCGTCGATGACACTGTCTAACCATCTCATTCTCTGCCATCCTCTTTTCCTTTTGCCTTCAATCTTTCCCAACATCAGGGACTTTTCCAAGGACTCCTCTCTCCTCATGAGGTGGCCAAAGTACTGGATCCTCAGCTTCAAAATCTGTCCTTCCAGTGAGCATTCGGGGTTGATTTCTTTCAGTCCAGTGGACTCTCAAGACTCTCCTCCAGCACCACAGCTCAAAAGCATCGATTCTGTGGTGATCAGCCTTTTTTATAGTCCAGCTCTCACTTCCATACATCACTACTGGAAAAACCATAGCTTTGACCATCCTGACCTTAGTTGGCAAAGTGATGTCTCTGCTCTTTAGGATGCTACCTAGGTTTGCCATTGCTTTCCTCCGAAGAAGCAGGCGTCTTTTAATTTCGTTGCTGCAGTCACCATCTATAAACCCCCCCCCCAAATGTGCATATTGGCATTTAAACAAGAAAATGTGCCCAGCGGAATCATATCATATACAGGTATATGTTTTGAGATTTAGATTGCATAATTTTGAATTTAAATTTAGTATAATATATGAGTACCCAGCTTGCTGGGGGGGCAATGTGTAGTCTGTACTCTGTAATTAAAATTGTAAACCGCCCAGAGACTACTTGTAGTAGTATGGGGCGGTATATAAGCAGAACACTATGGCCTAGTTTATCTCTCCTGAAGCAATAACTTATATGAGAAAGACACAGACTATGAACTTTCAGCACAAAGTTATCTGGCACAGGAGGCTACGTAAACATTTGTGAACACTACAATCTACCTCAATGAGTCAACAGCACTCAAACCTGCATTTTTAATGTAGCAGTAACTGAATGCTCTAGGGACAAAAATTCTGGTGTATGCACAACTAAGCCAATATAGAAGACAATAATATCTTCTTGCTTCTGTATTTATTGGTTGTGTGAAATCACCTGCCTTCTTGTTTATAATCAGGATAACTGGGTTCATTTTAATTTGGCTTCTGCAGTTTTATTTTCAAAAAGCAGAGATAATATTCTCGTCACACCAAAATGAGTAATCAATGACAGATACACAGATCCAATCCAACAAGATAGAGTTCAGAAAAATCATTAAACTATGAAATTGCTTTGCAAAAAGAGAAAGAGAAAGCTTTTAATCTTCATGATAGCAAATATCAATTTAATGTTAAGAATAAATTAATTGAATTTTAAAGCATTAATTTCAAAAACTAAAATTAAAAATTAATTCAAAGCCAGTGCACATATTGAAATGTGGACAGAGAGAGATCAGCCACCTTGAGACACATACAACTGACAAACCTGACCTTATGAGACAGTGCTGGTACAGACCTATTTGGAAGCAAGACAAACTCGACCACTTTTACTGGTTCCATCTGTTATGTCCCATATTTAGCCTTCAAGAAAAGTGATTAAGCTTAAGGCCCATTTATGCTTGCTTGTACAGACCACTGTACACATTGTGGTTTTTACTCTTGTCACCACGCAGGGCATGGGGCAGAAATGACTACTCTGGCATAATTTGTCTAGGAATGTTGGAGGGATAATTAGGAAACTGGAACCTAATGTTAATTTAGGACTGAGACAGAGTCAAGATACACACCACCTGGGGTGAACATTCGTAGCATTATCTACAGAAATCTCCTGAAGAACAAATCCATTTGTCTTGTCTTAGTACATTGAAACAGTTCTATTAAGGAGAAATTTCAGCTTTTCTTCCATATTGAAAGATGAAAAATTCATACTTACTTAGAGGTCCACTCGCAAACTCACAAAAGATAAGCCATGTCAGAGCATGGGGATGGCCATTTATCTGGAGACTTTAAGAGCTGAGAAGTTATGCCACCACTTGTTCTCTGTTGGTTAGGTACAGAATACCCTGTGGGTATTCAACCTGTGGTCCCCAGATGTTCCTGGACTGCAACTCCCAGAAGTCTTTGTCACTAGCTGAGCTGGCCAGGATTACTGGGAGTTGTAGTCCAGGAACATCTGGGGACCCACAGGTTGAGAACCACTGCCGTAGAAGGATTGCTCGATAACCATTGGTGAGATCTGCTTTGATTTAGATTTCTGCACTGAGCAGGGAGTTTGACTTCCTAGCCTTACAGGCCCCTTTCCACTCCATTATTCTATATGATTTTATGCTCACACTACAGGATAAAGTGATTCCTATTTGAGAATGTCTTTGACATAATGCAGGAACTTTGCCACACCACCCTCAGGCTGCTCTTCAGAAACGCCGCTCTACAATTGTAGCTCCAACCCCACATCTTTTAGATTGCCAAGAAACAAGCAACCTGACGGCATTCCATTCACCACCAGTTATTAAAGACTTCTGTGCAAGTGGCCAAGCTGGGTAGTGATGTAACCATGGAAAAGAACATGGGGATCACACCTGTGGGCCCTGCTTCAGGCCCCTGACAATGATAGTGATTTCTGTACAGGAATCACCTACACATGCATGCCCTCAGCTTAGGCAAGTTCTGGTCACATGCTCTGTACCTTGCTAAAATAAAAGACAGATCTCCCCTAAATACATAGCAAGGGATCTGTACAGAAGCTAGAATCAACATACAAGAATAACAGGTGCGACCAGCAGGTTTTATACTGGTTCCTCTCTTCCTATGTGTGCATTTCTACTTAGTCTGATCCATGGCTAAGGTGCATGTGGCATAAAACAGATGAAAAATGCCACCAACACAACATCCCACAAGCACAAAGAAACTGAAGCATTGCCTTCAAAAGTGCATCTGGTACAGAAATGGTGGAGAAATGTTTCTTTAAATCTTTTGAACGGCAGCACAAGTCAGTAGCACAAACTATGAATCCAAACATCTTTCAGAGGCAAAGGCCAAGAGTCACTTTATACTGGCATCCCCATATAAATATACAGCACTCTAAAAGGTATCTATATATGCAGACCCATAAGCACATGGATTTCATTTTCTGCCTAGGACAATCAAATGTATAGGAGGAACTAAAATTTATATATATATATATATATTATAGTTTTTGTATTTGCCAACATGACACTGTGATTGCTAAAATCATAATGCAATTAGGGGACGAAATAAGTATGTCCCTATTATCTAATGTATTTCTTCCACTCAAGTGACAAATGTAGCTATGCTACCAGTTAAATGAAGCAAACAAATGAACAAAAACCATGTACGGTATAGGTTTTCCAAACACATCCTTTCTTTAGCCCCTCTGATTCTTTTACACAAACAATAGAATTCTAGTTTCTCTTGGAATTAGATAAGTTTATAGACATCACCAGCCATTTTAGTTTCTGTTTCCACACACATAAAATAAACATTTTCAACCATACTCTAGAAGGGTTTGGTTGATTATTAATCTGTGCTGAGAAAGCAGTCTAGAAGAGATTTCACTGCACCGTACTGCTCTGACATTTGAATTCAACATCTAACAAATACATTTTTCTCTCAGACCATTTTCAAAGAACTCTGCTGACAGCTCCCGTTAAAATCATGTACCAAATTTATGCTTGACTCCCATTTCCCTTTAAGCCCTGAAAACTGAAATCGCAACCCCTGATTAAACAGCCCCTGTTGTAAAGAAACGCAGGTCGTTCCCGCATACCTTGTGGAAGGAGAGCAGAATTCACTTGCAGTCGTTTGACTTTTCAATAGCTTCACTCACACTTCAATGCTTCCACAACATGTCAGAGCCAAGAAAAGCTCCGAGTCCAAAGGAACATACTTCATTTCTCTCTTCCATTCTTTCTGTCTTCCTTCCTTGCTCCTGGAGACTGAAAGCCTTGCACATTATAGGGCTGAAAGAGGACTCATCCTCCAACCCTCTTGTCACTCTGAAAAATAATCTCCTCCCTGTTATAAGGCACACGTTGCTATTACCTCTTAAAAGGCATGTCACCACACATATGCAGAAGCTGTGGAAAAGCTACACTTATTTATACAGGAAGCGTGAGCTGCAGCACTTCCTACTTCCCAAGTCTCTTTTCAACTGCAGGTGATTATTTTTAACCCTCCCAGAGCTGACACAAGCAACAACTTGCTTTGTTGCTAAGAATGATAAATTACTTCTGAATTCTAACCAGATAACACAGGAGAGCAAATTCAATACTCCAGTTCTAGATGTTGCAAAAGACTCAAATTTTAAGAGATGCATGTGTGTGCGCATACACCTACAGCAGATCTTCACTTTACCAAAAGCAATGCAGGTCTTAGCTAAAAACAGCTTCTTTGTATTTCCTCCAGGTCTTCAACAGATTTGGGATAGGAAGAAACACAACTAGAAGCATAATGGAAGACTGCACCTGTTGAATGTCTGCATGCCCCCCCACCTGTTAAAGGCTCTGGAGTCCAGACAGAAAAAGTGTGGTGATGGACTCCAGAGAGGAAGAAAATGTTTGATGAGAGTGGTTTGTGGTTTGTTTTCGTTGCTGTTGTGGGGGTTACCTGATGATGACCAAATCTCCAAAATGTCCTGTCCTCAACAGCCCTGTTCAACTTTTGTCAACTCAACCCTGTGGTTCCCTTAGCTATCTGATCCATCTCTCATTTGGTCTTCCTCATTTCCTTCTGCCTTCCACCTCGCATTATTGTCTTTTCCAGAGAATCCTGCCTTCTCACGATGTGGCCAAAGTAGGACAGCCCCCGGATTTCAGATTTTTTTGCCGCCAGGGACAGTTCAGGCTAGATTTGATCAAGGACCCACTTCTTTCTGGCAGTCCAAGGTATCCACAAAGCTCTCCTCCAGCACCACATTTCAAAGAAATCCAATTTTCTTGTCATCATTCTTTTAACTGTATATGCTATTAAATTGCATTCAAATTATAATAGCACCAATTTTCAAGGCATGTGAAATATTTAAGGATTGGTTTTATCAAAGCCACCCCCCTCTGTGAGCATCCATGCCCATGTGGGAATTTGAACCCATGTCTCCTAAGTCCTAGCCTGCCATTTGTTCTCCTATATCACCCTGAGAATGTACAAAAATACAGGCGGCCACAGTGATCCATCTCTCTCTGTGTACATACACATATATGCATTTTATGTGTATGTCTAATAACATAGGAATGTCTGCATGTGTGCATACACATTAATGAGCTCAAGATTTTCCAGCAGTTTCTAGCCCCAGCACTAGGAAGAAAGACAATATTTGGTATAGCTCAGTATACTGGAGCACCTGGGCCAGGAGTTCCAATTCCTGCTTTGCTTGCTGGAAACGGGGCTGCCTATAATCACCCAAAGACTGGGTGGCTGAAAGAGGTAAATGCCCTGCTATGTGTGTGTGTGACCCTGGGCCAGCTGCACACATGAGCAGCTACCAGCATTTGTTTTAAATGGGTTAACCAAAGGTTTTAGAACTATGTACTCCAATTGCTGAAACTGGGGTGGGTATAATAATTAAAATGACATTGTCATTGTCATATTAATAGTAGTAGCTGTCAAGGAACAGAGGCATCTGATGGGAATGGAAGATTACTTATCTTTGCTAATCAAAAGGTCACTCTGAGACCTGACTCCCCGACACTATCAACACCCCTAAAATATAGGATAGATGACAGCTTTTAAATGTAGCATAACTGGTAGGGGGGGATAAAATAACTACAGTATAATATATAACATTCATATGATGCTTTATCAGTGGGGCCATATGGATCCCTGGCACATTTGAAGCAGGCTGACAACTTGGAATCAGTTCTTCACAAACTACCTTATAACATTTATGTGACATAGACAAACCTAATTTGGCCTTCAGTTGTTGCGGATTGTGTTTACAGCCATGTACCACCCCCACCCCCCACCCCAAAAAGAGGTTGGGAAGGGCTACTTTAGAGTATTCAGTGTGCTTCTTTTAATACATTGTCATGTTGGGGATAGACAGCTCAAGCACCCGGAAGGATGACTTGCTTGCTAAATACAAGTTTAGCAAGTTGTAGACAAAACTAATGTTCAGAGCACAAGCCTCCTGAATCAGCTAGCATGCTAAATCATGTCTCTGTCATACTGTATTTGTTTCCTGGTAGCCTGGAGAACTCAAACAGAACAGGCAATTCCAAACTTAAGAAGTTTTTGTTTTTAAGGACAAACTTGAAATACATGTATCATACATCTATTTATAGCTACTTGCCTCTAAAAAATACAAACTGAGCCCATATTGTCTTCCCATTAACTACCGGTATATACTGTACCAGGATGGAAACACTCACCAAGACTGATAGAGTGAACTCCAACTCAGAAAGCAATCCAGGTTTTAGTTTAATAAACCTAGTAAATCTGCATTCACTGTATTCCAATATTTCAATACTTGCTAAAGCAAGAATGGAGCAAAGACAGACTTAATTCTAGGTCTCTGGTAGATTAGTAAGGCTTTCAGACTCCCAATTGTTCAACCATAGTAGCAAAAAAAAAAAAAAAGATTCCATAGAGCTCAAATGAAGAAACATTAGGATCACCAGAAGTAGATTTTTATATGGGAAAACTATGAGCTCATTTTGGTTTGGAAACTCAAATTTGGCTCTGTATTTATTCAAAGCATGAAGCTATTATAGTAGATTCTAACTGGTGGAGCTTGGTTGAAGTTCTGATTTTTTAAAAAGTAGAACTTGGAAAAGCTACTAAAATCTTCTTCCTGGAAATTGTTATTTTAATTTTTATTTTTTTTTCTAATTGGGGTGGGAGGGGGGGGGAACAAGGTAGCTCTCAAGTAGCACTGCATACTGTTGCTGCTCCAAGAAGGAAATTCTCTCAAAAATGAAGTGGTAATCAGAAAGGGATAACAAATAATTACCAGTTAAAGTTGAGAAAATACAGTACCTGTTTAACTCTGGCCCATCTGTTTTGTTCATTTGTCTTATTTGTTCTAGCCACGAGGACAGACATACAGAGATTTGCCATTTTCTTTAAGGGTTTTTATGACATATTTATGTTTATAACAATAAGAAAATATCAGGGTGATCCTATGTTGTGTGGTAGTACAATAGCTCCTGACAATGTGTGGCAAGAACATGGTTCTAAAGAAGAAAGATACATTGAGTGGAAAAACCGAAACCTGCATCAGCACAAAACTGGTGTGAGAAGCAGACCAGAAAACTAGTGTAAGAAGCAGCCTGACTGAGCACAGTTTGGGAGACATTACCAATGGATTAGCTGCAAAAACCTTCTTGGTTTCTCTCTTATCGTTACTGACATCATCTTCCATCTAAACCCAGAGCTGATAACCCTGTCCTGGTGTTCCTTTTCTGAGGTCAATCTAGGATCCAGTGCCACTTGACTTGCCCACTCATTGCTGAATGCCACAGCATCTCCTAGGAGACATTCCTGCAATCACAATAGGAAGGGTCTGCAGTCTTCTGAGTGTTCTTGGCTGTCCTGCCGCTGTTGTTAGTAACAGAGGGAGGACAGCCTGTCTCTTCACAACTGGCACGGTTTCTGCATTTGGCAACAGCTGTGTCCTCCACTGATTTAAAGGCCAAGAGGTTGATAGCACTTTTAGTCAATGTACAGTATATGGAAAGATGTAACTGGCCTGCAATAAAATCTCAATTGTCCCAATGATCCTGGAACAGCAGTGTGTGAAATGGCTGCCTACGTGCCGCATAGTGCCTCAGTATTCATGTCTCTGTGTGTGCTCAGGACTCAACAGGTCTTGGCCCAGCCCAGCATTTAACTTCCAGAAACCATGGGAGAGGAGCTGTACCGCTGGACGATGGTAGCAATTACAACTTGCAGAAGTGTCATTTTGTATACAGTATCTTTCTTTTTTAATCCAGTTATAGCCTGGCTTTCTCTGCTTTTAAGGACTGAGATCCAAGGAAGCTTTGTAGGCCTCTGTCTTCTATGTCTAGCATACATGTTCCAAAGGAGAGACATTCTCCCCCTCTCAATTCCATGTACCATAGAAAGAAAGGGAGATGCTGCTAGACAGAAGGAGCTCTCCATTTCCCCAGTCTACTAACTCCCCAAAGTCGCATTTTCAAAACTCTGAACCTATTTACAATGTGGATCTAGACCATAGGCAAAAATTTGACTTCATACGGCCACTAGAGAAACAGAGTTTTAAACGTGGCATTAATTACTTTCCAATGTGAATGCAAAAAAACCTCCTCACAGCCTGATTAACAACACAAGTGGGAAAAGAGCATGAGGCACTTTTTAATGGCCTGTGCAACAAGGACTGCAGCCTCTGAATCTTGTCCTTTGCCACCCCCCACGAAACCACATGTTTTTATCAAAGGAATCCAAGAAAAGCAATTCGAGAGTGACACAGCATCACCATTTGTGCGATTACAAGATGCGTACAGTGGACCAGAATCCCTGAGGAATGTAAGCTGGGTCGGGAGAGAGGGAAGAAGGGAGAGGCGTCTGAAGCCTGGTGATAGAGTGGGAGGGAGGAGGAATAAATGTGCTGAAGGGAAAGTGTCAGCGATGCAGTTCTGCACCAGAGAATCAGAGCGCTCTTATGTAAGGAATGGAGATGATTAAGAGTGTATAATGTGTGTGGGACTTTGATTGCACACACATGTGGTTGGTTGTTCTGAATTAGAAGTAACCACGATCTATATGTAGATCTTTGGTATAAGCTTTGACGCATCCCAACAAATCGGTTTTGTTTCCTTGGATTACGGTACTGAAAAAAATAAAAATAATTCCCTGCCCCTATTAAAGTATTACTGTTACTGGGCAGATTCTAATTACCCCCTTAAGCTAAACTTTTCATATAAAGTAATACCTTGGTTTAAGAGTAACCTGGTTTAAGGACATTTTGCAAGACAAGCAAACATTTCTTCTAAATTTTGCCTTGATCAACAAGCAATGTCTTGCAATTTAAGTAGCTGAAGCAGGTCACATGATCACAAGTGAGCCAATAGTCTCTCTCTCTCTCTCCCCCTGCCTTGCTGGATTGTGGGTGATTTTCTGTAACGTTCCATCTCAGGCAGTCTCCAAAGTAGAGGGAGAAGAGAGGAAGGAAGGTTTCCCTTGAACCTGATGGGTCCCGCTGCACAGAATCCATATGAAAATGATGCAGCAAAATGGAAGGCAGACAGGCAGTTAGAAGTCAGGCCAAAAATTCATAAAATAGCTTTACTAATGCCTGGAGAATCCCCCATTAGAAGCAGTGTCTCAGCCATGTTTAAAATGATGACTCATTCACCAGCATGGGGAGAGAATTGTCCAGTTCGCATCAGCCATGCCCTAAGAGCATCTAGAATTCTAGATCAGTGTTTTTCAACCTTTTTTGGGCAAAGGCACACTTGTTTCATGAAAAAAATCACGAGGCACACCACCATTAGAAAATGTTAAAAAATTTAACTCTGTGCCTATATTGACTATATATAAGGAATTCTCTTGAATAGGAATCAAATAAATCTATACCACCACCACCCATTAGTGTTGCCACCATAAATGCAAAAATACAGTAAAATTCAATCAACAATTTCTAGAACTACCCCCCCCCCAAATTAATAAAAAGGCACATCTGAAAACCTATTCGAATATCTCAGGGCAATATTCACACTAGAAGAAAGCAGCTTTATATACTTTGGTCTTACACCAGCTTCCCAAAACCAGAAAGGGACAGTGGCTGGCGCCGCCGCTCTGTAGGAAGTGTGCTCGGTTGCTCGTGCTGGCTTGTCTGGCCTCCTTGAGGGCCACACTGATGATCAAGGACTGGGTGGGATTTTTATTTATTTATTTATTTATTTATTTATTTTTACAGCTTATATGCCGCCCACTACCCAAAGGTCTCTGGGCGGCTTACAACAAGGAATTAAAACAGTTAAGACATCAAATATCAATAAATAATTAAAACAACAGCAAAACCTTATACTAAAATCATCACTAAAATTGCCATCAAAGGACCCCAGTCTATGTTGTATCAATTAAAAAACTTCTGGAACAGGAAGGTTTTTACCTGGCGCCGAAATGTCATCAATGTTGGTGCCAGGCGGATCTCACTTGGGAGGGCATTCCATAACTTGGGGGCAGCTGCCGAGAAGGCCCTATGTCTACAAGCCATCCCTCTCACCTCCTTGAGGGATGGCTCTTTCAAGAGGGGCCCCCTGGCTAGATCTTAATTGCCGGGTAGGTTCATATGGAAGGAGGCGGTCCTTCAGGTATCTAGGTCCCAAGCCGTTTAGGGCTTTATATGTCAAGACAAGCACTTTGAATTGGGCTCGGGCAGCAACTGGTAACCAATGCAGGTTACGTAGAATCGGCGTGATGTGATCTCTGGCGGCCCCACCACTCACCAGCCGCGCCGCACGATTCTGAACCAGTTGCAATCGCCGGACCGTCTTCAAAGGCAGCCCCACGTAGAGCGCATTGCAGTAATCAATACGGGATGTTACCAGCGCATGCGTAACTGTCATGAGGCTCTGCTCGTCTAGGTAGGGGCGGAGCTGGTATATTTTCCGCAGCTGAAGGAAGGCGCCCCTGGCCACCGAATCCACCTGGGCTTCCAGAGTTAGACCAGGGTCCAGAAGCACCCCCAAGCTGCGGACCCTGTCCCTTAGGGGGAGTGCAACCCCGTCCAAGACAGGGAAGTGGCCCTCTAACCTGTCCGGCGAAGCACCCACTAACAGCACTTCTGTCTTGTCTGGATTGAGTTTCAATTTATTAACCCTCATCCAGTCCATTATCTGGCCCAGACACGAGTTCAGGACAGAAACCGCCTCACCTGGATTGGTGGAGAATGAGAGGTAGAGCTGAGTATCATCAGCATATTGCTGACTCCTCAGCCCAAACCTCCTGATGTTTTGTAGGATTCTGCCCCCCCCCTCCCTGCAAATCCAGAACTGGAACTTAAGGGCATCATGCATCACCCGCCGCCTTGAGAAGACGGTGAGCCGACTGCGGGTGAGCCGATTTCCTCGGGAGTAAAGCGGGTGGAGGGAGCAGGATGCGAGAGACAGCCTGCTCGGGGCCAAATCCTCCTGCCCAAGGGCGACGGCGAGGGACAGAGGGGTGAGGGGGACGGAAAGGGGTGAGGGGTGGGGTCGGCGTGGGTGGACTTTACCTCTCGTTCGCAAACTTCCCTCGGGCGGCGCTCCGCCTGCCCACTTTTCGCTGGAGACGTGGCGGCTGCTGCTGCTGCTGAAGCTTGTGCCTCTTGGAAACGGAGGCGGCCACTTCCTCTGCCTCGCGCTCTGCCGCGCCTGGGACGGGTCGGAAATGGGGCTCGGAGAGCCGCCAGTCTGGAGTGTCCCGCCGGGAGGTGGCAGCCAGAGTCGCCCGGGAGCTTCCTTTGGCCCCTCGCCAAGGCGGCTCGTCCTCGTCATCGGAGTTGCCCACGAAGAGGTAGAGCAGGAGCAGCAGCGCCAGGCAGAGCACCAGGGCCACCACTTTGCAGTAGAGTTTCATTGCGGCGCCCGGCAGCAGCAGCAGCAGCCTCAGCAGCCCCGGGAAGGAGGAGGAGGGGAAGGAGGAGCAGGAGGACAAGCCCGCGCCACCACCGCCACCTCGCCCCTCCTGGCCCCCATCGCCCTCCTCCCGCTGGCGGGCTTGCAACGCCGCACCACCCTGGACATTTGCAAGCGGCTTCCTCGACGCCCTGCTGGGGCACCGCGCACGCACCAGGGAGGGGAAGCCGGCGCCGCCTCGTGCCACCCCTCGCCCTGCAGTGGCCAAGAGGAAGGCGAGGACGAGGGAGGGAAGGAAGGAGGAGCCCCGAGCGGGCAGGCAGGCGGCGGCGGGAGAAGCCCCTACCGTAAAGACCAGAATAGCTCCTCGCCCTACAATGGGGAAGCAAGCTCTCCACGCCCCCCTCCTTCTCCCTCCGGAGAATTTATCATTTAAATCAGTGTTTTTCAATTTTTCCAACGGCACACCAGGCAACATCTCGCGGCACACTAGTGTGCCACGGAACAGTGGTTGAAAAACACTGTTCTAGATAATACCTCCTGCTTGTAAAACCCTTTGTCTCCCCCTCCTTCAAGTATCATTCATTTGTGTAACAAATTGTTTAGGAAAATCCTTTGCACACAGACCCCAAAGTCACTTCCTTACACCCAATCTCCCCTTCTTTGTCCTCTGTCTTAAGCCCCTCACCCAAGATGGGACACCCATTGCTTTTGGCACACCTGGACTCCCCAGGCCACTTCCTTACCCCAGAGTAAACAATCTCCCCTTCTTTGTCTTCTGTCTAAGCCCATCATCCCAGATGGAACAGTCATTGTTTATACTGTATGTTCAGCAGTAGTCTATTTGTACGGCAATACTGTAAACAATGTAAGCCATTGCTTATCTTTTTTTGCAGATTGTATCCTTTGTTTTGTATTTGGAAACTTTTCCAGGTTTTCCTGTATCTTCTATGTACTGTTGTCTCCTCCCACTGTACTAATTTATAAAAACCCTGTTCTTGCCTCCATCAAGGCAGAGACTGGACCTTTGCTGCCAGGGATCAAGTTTCTCTCTGACTGCTTGCTTTATTGATCAATAAACCTTGCAAAATCGAACTCTCTCGTATCAGATCTTTATTTGGTGACTTGGATCTGGTGACCATGGGGAGACTAGCTCCCCAGGACTCAACACACCAGCCAGGAACGTTTTCAAATGGGAGTGCAGGTTAGGAAGTTGTTTTATTTTTCCTTATATTTTATTTAATTTGTTTTCAACATCCTTTCTTATTTCTCAAACCATTTCTATTCTTGGGGAAGCTAGTCAAGTGTGCTTATTCACTTTATTATTTTCACATTAAAAACACAGAGTAAAATCCAGTTGTTAGTCCCAAACAGAGCAGATTCTTCAGCCAGGTACCTAAATCATGGTGTGGACGTGGACTTCTAGCCAACTTCTTTTGTGAGTTTTGGCATTTTGTGTATAATGTGGTATATAGGACCCTAGAATGAATCATATGAGTTTCCATTATTTCTCATGGGGAAATTTGCTTTGATATAAGAATATTTTGGTTTACAAGCATCTTTCTAGAACGAATTATGCTCGTAAACCAATGTATTACTTTATAGGTTTTTGCTTATGAAAGCTAGCCTGTCAACCTCTCTGTTAAGAGATTTTAGCAATAACATGGGAGGCTGTAGTCCCTTACACTGAAAATATAGTTTACAGAAACTGCTGGTGTGTTTCCTTCTGAACATTTCACCTGTCAGATACAGCTAATGGGAACAAAATGAGCTACCCAATATTGTTCATGTGGACACAGGGAACAGCAAGAAAGAACTGATGAAATAAAACAGGCTAATTGAGCTTGAACAGATTCAATATGGCCCTCAAACCAATGGCTGTTCACATCCCATACGTCATCTTATGAGTGTTTCAGGCAAGCCAACAGCAATGCCTCAGGAGGGCTGGAGTTGATTACAAGTCTGAGCTATCAGGGTGGTCAATGTTGAGCCACCAGATTAAGATGCATCCACACTCTTCAGGAGTAACAGCCACGTTGCAAGAATGGATAATTCCAAAGGTGATGGGGAACGAAAAATTTATGGAAGGCAGCTACAAGGCAGCAGTGGTAGCTGAAGGCAGCAATGACAAAGATCTTTCACAGGTAACCGAAGTGACACTCAAGTTAACTTTTATTAATAGTGTACAGAAAAAGAAATGGTAAACCAATGCTGGATATTTACCTTGAAAAGCCCAAAATGAAGCAATAAAAAACACTGGTGAGGGACTTATCTGTTACTGCTCCCAGACTTTGGAACTCATTCTCTCTCATTGGAGACCTGGCTGGCCCCATCTTTGCTGTTCAAAGCAGACAAAGACTTCCTCTTCAAGACAGGCTTTCCCTCAGTAACTTGCTTTTGGTGTGTGTATGTTAAATTGCTGTTCCTTGTCACTTTGAATGGATTTTGAAGTTGAATTTGTTTACCATTTTTGTGTGGTGTTTGATCCTTTTTGGTTTGATCCTTTTCAAAATAATTGTAGGGTTTTTAAAGCTATTAAATACTGCCTTTTAATGGTATAAGTCACCATGGGTCCCTCTTTAAGGAAAGATGAAGTAACATATTTTAAATAAATAAATTGTACACACACACACACACACACACACTTACTTTCTGCTCCACAATTTTTTTTTGCAGTTGAAGAATTGGCTACTAGTGTGAAGTACTAGTGTCCATCTGAACCCGAGCCAGTTACACATATGCTGTGTAAAGCTGGTGACATCGGCAGTGTGTTGTTTTTATTTATTTATTAGGCTTATATACCGCCCATCTTCCCGAAGGAACTCCAGGCGGTTTACAACATAAGAAAATACTAATTGTTGTGTGTTGTGTCATTATAGTCGTGACTGACTCTTCATGACCCCATACCCATGGAGTTTTCTTGGCAGGAATACTGGAGTGGTTTGCCAGTTCCTACGCCCTCGCGGCACCGACGAGCCGCCTGGTATTCCCTGGTGGTCTCCCATCCAAGTACTAACCAGGGCCGACCCTGCTTAGCTTCTGAAATCAGGTGAGATTGTATGTGCTTAGGGGATCCAAGCAGCGACATCAGCAGTAGCAGTACCAGTCATTTTTCATAGCTAAACATTTCCAACTCCTCTCTTGAATGCCTGGAGGCTCCCGTGAAATTCCTTTCATCATTGGGAAGCTGCAGGGGCTCTGTGGGGGTGAGTCTTTAATTCTCCCAAATAACTGCTGCTGGAACAATTTTACCTGTGACAGTGCTTTTTGGTAATTAAAGACTTGCCCCTTTCATTCCACATATCCCATGGCTTCCCAAAGATAACAGGAGTTCCACAGGAGCCTAATGATCCTGCTAAATGGTCACAATCCTATATGCATTTATTTGAGAATAAGGTCCAATTAACACGGTGATGTTTACTTCTGAATATACAGAAAAAAGAACTCAGAGCCTTTGTGCACGACCCCTAAACTCCGCCGCAAATGGCTGCCAGCTCCGGAGCTTACAATTGTTTCCCCACCAGCTCCGGAGTTTGCAGAAAATTAAGTGCGACCACGCCCACCTAAGCGCGTCCCAGCGCACTTTTCATGTACCTGCTCTCACCGGGCCCGGGTGAAAATCCCTGATGCGGAGGGCGGGGAGTGAGGGCCGGACTCTCCTCGCTTCTGTTTGTTGTTGGTCCACGGACCCTCCCGCCCCTTTAAGAGAAGGAATCAGGAAGACGACGGGGCTCCGGCGGCTTCGGAGGTGAGCCTGCATTTTTTCCTCTCTTTTTTCTCCCTCCCCTCACGCAGACAGGAGCAAGGATTTTCGTGCAGTTGAGGGGTGGGGACGTGAAGGAAGAGCAACGAACCCCCAAGATCTTTGGTCCGAATTTAAGTGGCCAGCGGATCTTAGGGGTCGTATGAAAAGGCCTTCAGCTGGATAGTAGATAACCAGAAAGAGTTTAAAAATCATTACCTATGTCCTCAGATTTGCATGGCCCTCATTAATTTTAAAAATACCTTCCTGGGTTTGACTGTAGGTCGAAAGTGATACTATCTGTGTACAATTAATTACATACTTTGATGACCTACCTAGTTTTGCAAAATTCTGGGTAAGCAAGTTACACTGCATTGAAAACTGGATTATCAACCATTTTCACTGTAATGAAGATTAAAATACAATGGGAAGCTGCAGCTTTGAGTCTTTAATTCTCCCAAAAAAGAAATTTTACAGTACAGTACTTAGATCACAGACTTGGGGTTTTTGGAACCAATTCCTTTTTGTTTTGTTCTTTTCATCTGTATTGCAGAAATCACATATTAAGTGACTTTATATGTTCATTCATCACGTCAGGACACAAAACCAATTTCAGATTAAAGCACAGTAGATGTCCCACTTGTTTTTCATCTCATACTTCAGGTTCAAAGAGTGCATAGCTACAGCTCTCAATGAATATGCAGCATGTAATGTTGTATACTATGGGCATTTTCACACGACCCCTCAGATCCGCTGGTCCAGCCCCTTTAAATTCGGACCAGTGATCGGCTTTGAGGGTTCCCTGCTTTTTCCTCCGTCCCCCCTCCCCTCCGCACTTCCTTGTTCTGTCTGCGGAGGGGGGTGGGGACGTAGGGGCAAAAAAGCCTTAGACACGGACAAAAGAAGAAACCCTTACCTCCGTGTGATAGTGGAACCAGAAAGAGTTTCCGAGCCTCAGATTTTACTTCCTGGTTAATTTTTTTAAACTGTAGGGCGGAGGCGAAAGAAAAACAACAAAAAGAAGCAAAATTCTGGGAGAGCTCAGGCACACTGAAAATCATCAATATTTTTCACCTCCCAAAGCAAGTACAAGAAAATACAGTGCAGCTGGGTCGCGCTTAGGTGGGCCTTTTTGGGGTCGCACTTAATTGTCTGCAAACTCCGGACCTGGTCACGGACACAAAAACATTTTTAAGGTCCGGAGCTTGCAGCCCTTTGCCGCGGAGCTTAGGGGTCGTGTATAAACGCCCTATATTGCTGCAACAGAACCTAAAGTGGGGGTCATGAATATCTATTATGTATGATTTGTTTAGCCAGTTGCTAAGCTTGTGGGGGGAGTTATCTCATATATAAGCAAATGTTGGTTGGAATGTAAGTTGGATAGGGTCTGGCTAGGATCTAGTTAGGGTCTGTTAGGGACTGTTTAAGGGTTGTTAAGGGAACAGCTGAAGAAGGAAATGAGCAAATAACTTCTTGTTTTCAAGTTAAAGAACAGTACAAGCATCAAGTGAATAGTATGCATTAGTACTTCTTTTTATTTTTGTAACTTAAATAAACTCCATTGTTATTTTTAAAACTTTGAAGTACAAACTTTGAAGTACAAACTTTGAAGTACAAAGACAGATGTCTTTGTGTATTTATTAGTTCAGGCATAAATATTTTGGGAAATGGGCAGCAGAAAGAAACCAGGTCACATCCAGGTGTTAATGTGTGGCAGGGGTTTGGAGAACCCAGGTTCGCCACAAACTGATGCCAAAGTAATGGGATTATGACCAAAATCCAGTTTGCCTTATGAGGAAATAGACTGTGAAGAGAAATATCCAGGACACCAGTAGTTTTAAAAGTTGGATAAATAATACATGGGAAGTCCTGAAGAAAAAGAAGACTTCTTATGGAGTAGACAATGGTGATAGAGAGTCCTGTGAAGATTCCGTGATTAACTGGGTTAGGACTGGGAATGGGGAAGTGTACCCTGATAAAAACGTGAAAAGTTTTATTTTTGGGAAGCTTTTGGATCCAGTCTGGGGAAAATCCTAATTTGAAAGGGAGTTCAGGCTCTGAAACTGCATTTTTACCTCAGGATTTCTGGGTGCCTGTCAGGTGTTCTGGTGTCAGTGCTCTGGTGTGAGAGTGGGTCTGGCTGGAAGCAGAGACTGAAGGGCAAAATGTAAAGAAATTTGAGGTGGTGAAGAAGATATATATTGTAGTTGTAAAAAAAGAAACTACTGGTTGTATTTGGAAAACATATCCAAACAGAGATACCTAGTATCTGTTATAAGGTTAAACAGCAGAGGGGGAAAGCCGCTGAGGAAATCAGAGCAGTTTGCCAGGTGGATGTTATAGTGTAACTGTCAAAAACTGTCAGCTCTTGAGGAGACTGATAACAAAGTAACAAAAGGGATTTAGCAGAGGAAAAAACCCTTGAATATAAACAGCTTTTAACACAAAGATTACCCATGTATTATTTACCATCTTAAGGAAGATTTAATGCCTACAAATAAAAATAAAAATAAGAAAATGGAGGCTCAGAGAGAAAGCTAGATGAACAGCAGAATCTTGCCTGTGAGTGGGGAAATGGTGGACCTCAGGAAGGGCAGATTCCCTCTAATGCTGAGGAAATTAATAAAACCCAAGAATTTGAAAGATAGAAATTGGAACAAGAATATAAATTATAAGTTACAAATAGAGAAACAAATGAAACTTAAAAAAGAGACTGAAGAAATGTTAAAAGCAGATATAATATTCCCATCAGAGTCCATGGGTTGCACCCATAGTCCTAGTGGATAAACCTGATGGGTTATACAGTTTTGTGTAGATTATAGGAAGCTGAATAGCATAACAAAACCAGATGCCCAGATTGGAAGATTTAATCGAAACAATCGGACGATGTTCCCTAATCAGTTCCTTTGATCTCAGTAAGGGATATTGGCCGTTAAGAATGTATCCCAGAGATCAAGAAAAAACTGCTTTTTGCAATTCCGTGGGGCTGTTTGAATTTAAGGTCATGGCTTTTGGTCTCTGAAATGCTCCAGCCACACTCCAAAGGCTAGTTGACAAAGTGTTACGTGGTCTGTCAGAATTTACCATGGTGTATTTAGACGATAGTGCTGCCTATAGTTAATTTTGGGAGGAACATAAGTGTCATATTGAAGTAGTGTTACAATGATTACAGATAGCTGGACTAACTATAAAAGCTTCCAAATGTCAGATTGGTAGCTCGGAAATCAAATATCTTGGACATCTGGTCAGTGGTGGTGTAATCAAACCTCTCGGCGCAAAAGTTGAAGCCATTGACAAGTGGCTGATACCCTCCACTAAAAAGAAAATACAATCATTCCTATGACTTGCTGGGTACTATCGATGATTTATTCTGAACTTCAGCAGTGTCACAGCGCCATTGACGGAGCTGATGCAAAAAAAGCAACCGGACAAACTTCAGTGGATGACAGTACTGTATGACAGAAACCTTTTGACGGCTTAAAGAAGGCATTAACCTCAAAGCCTATTCTTCTAGCACCGGACTTTGACAAAGAATTTATCATATTCACGGATGCATCGAACGTCAGAGTGAGAGCTGTCATGTGTCAAGAAGGAGAATCAGGAACAGCACAACCGGTCATCTACATCAGCAGAAAACTACCACCCCGAGAACAACATCTATCAACAATTGAAAAAGAATGTTTGGCAATTGTATGGGCAGTATTAAAATTAAAACCTTATTTATGGGGATCTAAGTTTATATTATGTACAGATCGTTCACCTTTGTTGTGGCTTAACAGTATCAAAGCCAATAATCACTGCCCAGTAAGGAGAGTGATTGATTAGGCATTATTACTCAAAATAATAAAGAAAAACACTCCAAGCACCTTTCAGTGGCAGCTTATGTACTTGACACACCCACCCTTTAGTAGTGGTCACTCAAGCATTGGATCGGGAAGTTACAGCATGCCAATCTGCCACCAGAATTTGAAGGCATGGGGAAAGCAAAAAAAGCTGAATTTATGTTTACAATGACTGACAGTGACCGGGGGGGGGGGGGGGTAGGAGAGGCATGATTTCCCTAAATTGCAAGTTGTACAGGGCACATACACTTTGCTTTTAAAAAGAATCTTGCTGGGCCACAATTCTGCTTTTAAAAAAGGTATTCAATCCTCAAGAGCTCTCTTTTTAAAGAGAGTGATTTCTTTTTGCTGCCTGCCAAAATTTGTCAGCAGAGGCTGTCAGTAGTGGCTTGGGGTACACAATAAGAAATGATGTGGGTGTTGCCTTCCTCTGTCTTAAACATTATAGTACAGTACTGTATTCTAATATGTTTTCATTACAATGAAGCAATTAATTTGATAAGTACGACTAATTCATAACAGCATGCAAAGGCAACTATTTTGATCCCCCATGCTGATTAGTGGTGCTTTATATTAAAAATGTACTCCATTCCTTTCTTAAAACATCCATCTTTTTGTTTTCATTTTTGTTTAAAATATTTTACCCACCTTCCTCCTAAGAAAGGGTCCAAGATGGCTTCCATCACTTCCATCACAAGCACAATATTGAAGCTAAAAAAGGTGAATTATTCAAATACTAAATAAATTAATACCAGTATATTAAAAGTGCTAGGTAAAGCAGTATGAAAACAGATTTAGATGCAACAAAATGTAAACCATTTCATTTTAAAACCTCATGATAGCCCTCCCCTTGTCCTCTCCCATGTCTTTTATGTGGAAAGGGTGAAGAAAAGATCTAATATTCTATGTAAGTGAGCTCTCTCAAAATGTTTGAGTCCGAGATGGCTCAAGATAACTTTGGTGCCAGAGTGAGAAAATGCATCCTCCTCTATAGCAGCACAATCCTGCACCTTCACAGTATGGGCAGAGACGGGGTCAAGGTCCAGAGAATGTGTACCTGTTTGCCTTCACTGGAATCCAAGGCACACAATCCATGTATGATTAGGCAAGAAATACACTTGTCTCACCCAGGCATGAGTTTCACAACAGGCCTCCATTCTGTACCTAAAACTGTACTACCAGGCTCTAGTCTGTATGGAAGCAAGGCACTGAGCATATTTCTAACTTTTTTAAACAAAAACAACTAACATGTCGTGTGTTTGTACTTAGTCAAAGTAAAAAATAAATAAATTCAAGAGAATCCGTACTCTTGAAGGAGCTGTGTTTGTTTAGCAATTCTTTTAAATCCCATTTACACAACCACCAGCCTTTGCATTTCAAAGTCCAGGAAGGACTCTCAGCCCACAATCCCAAATCTTACTTGTGAGTAACGTCTTGGCAATCAGTACTACCTGTAAGTGAGCAGTTTCCTTTTCAAAATCAATGCTTTATAAATGAGGCATGACAAAGAGTATAAATGAGGCATGACAGAGAGTTCAAAATACTAAACTTTTCCCACACAGAAAAAAGCTTTCAACGAAGAAAGAGCAAAACTTGAGGAAAGTGGAAGGGTTTTATTTTGGGGGTTTTTTGGATTTCAATCCAAAGAAGTATTTAAGACACGTACCATATATTGTTTGCTTTTGTGAAGCAAATAGTGTAACAGTGCATGTGGAAGTATTTTATTGCTAGGAATACATGCCTCAGTGCTGCCGCCTGCAGATCACAAAATGTTTGATGCCAACAATTTTGGTACCAATGAAGGTGCCACAGATGAAACAGGCTTGGAAGACAAATCACTCTGAAGCATTGCTCTACCTCAACTTTCAGACAAGGCTGTTGTTTTGCCTTGTTTTGGCTAATCTCCCACTCCCCCCCCCAAAGTGCAAGCAATGATATTTGCTATTGTGAACCTTTTGTATTTTTCTTCTTCCATCTTTCTTCTTGTCATAGAAAATCTGTTAAGAAGGAAAAGATAGAATAACTGCATAGTGTATTTTGATTGCCAATGTCAGGAACCTTCTGATTAGAAGCATTCCAGTATTCAATAATCACCATACAATACATCCTCCAGTTTCTGATAGTCATATAGAGCTGAGTGTAGTTCTCACTCCGGGGCATGATGATGGCCTAAATGTTTTAAACTCCTGCCAGCTGTTTATCCCCTAAGAGCTGATTATTAATGATCCATATACTGGTACAATGACATACCGATTCCCTTGATATATCTATAGTTTTATTCATATTTGGTTTTATTATATAAACATGTTTCTTTTTACTAAGTGCACCACTATAAGGTCTTATTGTATCAAATGTAATATTTTAATATGTATAATTTGGTTAACAACCATGAATAAAGAATTCATTCTATGCAGTACATCAACTCTTTAACTCTATTTCTTAATTGGTAGTTGAACAACGGGCATCTGAACGTTCATGAGCATTTTCGATCAATGTTCCCTGATATGGTGCCATGTAAATGAAGCTTTATTGTCTGGGGATGAGGTGGATTGTAGCCCAACATATTTAAAGCACCCTGCTTTGGGGTAATCTCTCTGTCTCTGTCTCTCTCTGTCTCTGTCTCTGTCTCTGTCTCTGTCTGTCTCTCTCTCTCTCTCTCTCTCTCTCTCTCTCTCTCTCTCTCTCTCTGTGTGTTTCGATCTATAATCCATTTATTTATATTTATTCACACAATGTGGTAAGGAGCCATGTCTAACCCAATCTGTGCCAGAAAACAAGTAGTCTTTAAGTTCAATGTGTAACAAAAAGAAAACAAACTCTTGATTTGGAATTAAACATTCAATTTAAATATAATTGGTAGAATTGTATTCATGCTCTCCACTGCAGTCATGAGTTCAAGGTGGGTTTATAGATTTTTTACATTTCTAGTGGGGAATACTTAACAGATACATGCTATATTAAAAGGAACTCTCCTTATTATTTTTGAAGATGGGTTTAATTTAATTTTAGCTGAGGGTAAAAAAAATCCACTCAAACAGGTTTTACATAGAAATGTGGTAGAAAACAACAAGATCAAACACATTCAGGTTTGCTACAAGAATTCCTAAACAAGTATTTGAAAATATGTATAAGTGAGCTCCTGCTCCCATTGACAGGAAAATGTATAGCAATTATTTCTATCTCAAAGGAAAAAACAAGGAGTTTTAAACAGAATAGCATTGCATGCTGTCCATTAATCCACATACATGTTCTGATATACTGTATATTTTACACAATCAGTCATTAAAAATAGAAAGGATTGTGCTTCAGGAGTTATGGCTTCAATCTTACAACACCAGAGGAGGCAATATGAGGTTAAGATTCAGGAGGCTGAATTTCTACCCATTCAGCTCACCTGGAACAACTCCACAATTCTGCCCCTCTCAGTAAAATATGACAGAGTGGTGGCAGCAAAAAAACATTGCTTGAACACAAGTACTTTCATTCCAAACTAAGGTGTACAGAGAGGCTTCCAAGAATGCTGATTGGCTTCAAATAAAGTGCATGTTCCCTGTATACTTTGGTGGGTTTTTTGGTGGCTCATTGGCAAACTTAATGGAAAACATGTGCTTTTGCCACCACCTTCATGAGTGATGTATTCAGGAACAGCAGGGACATGGAAGGATAGCAGATCACCCCTGGGCCTAGCACTTATGCAAACCTACTGGACCTCTGTAACTGAGAATAAATACCACTTAATTCAGTAGAACCTCCTTTGAGGTAGACATCCAAAGGATTGTACTGTATGAATGTGCATGTTGGGGGGCAAGGATAATTCTCCATACTAGACTAGCAGTGAGTTCTACCTTTCATATTATTAGCTCGGGGGAGGAAAAAAAATATCTAAAGCAGCGCATCATACAAGCATGTAAACTGAAAAAATGATAGAGAAAAACACAGCTTCTTTACTGATCCTGGAACATGAGGTCACTCTGTGAAATCAACAGGAAGTCAAAGACCCTTTGAGACAGGAAAGAGAAAGTACTTCACACAATGCATAATTAACCCTTGAGAAATTTTGCAGATCAGATGAAAGGCCTATCCAGTTTAGCCTCTGAACGTGGTCACCCAGTTGCCCCTGAAAATCTAACAAGTAGGACATGAGCACATGGCTGTTATTGCTGCTCAGCAACTAATGTCCAGAAGATTGCTACTTCTGCTCTTGGATGAAGCACATAGCTATTTTGATTTCTAGTCATTAACAGAAGAAGTGGCAATAGCCTCAAAGATAGGTTTCCTAAAGCACAGTGGAGCCATCAACAAAAGATTAGTCTATCAACACGATAGACTCCCTGGAGCACAACCACATTTTAAAGTAAGAGGCAAGAAAAACATATAACACAAAAGTAATCTTTAGGAGACAAAAGATTGTTTTCAATTGTTAAATGAAAGATTTTTTCCATCTTAATGCTATATCTCTGTGTGGTGTATATCATGCTTTGGTAATCAAAACTATACTGATCATGTCCTGGACTGATAATGCATTGGGAGGAAGGGTTGGAATAGGGTCAGCCCATCTCAGTTTATCCTCTTACAGGATCTCAGGGACAGAGAGGAGGGCAAGGTCATCTCTCAAAAAATAAAGAGGCAGCTCATTAACTAATGCATGATAAATAATTTGTGCACAGCAGGCTCTTTATTTCACATGGAGTCATGAGCTGAATGTAATTATAGGGTTCTGGATGTGCACTAAACAACTGTAGCAGCCTCCCCATTAGGCAATTTAAGCCTCACTCTACAGCTGCTATCCTGTGCTACTGCAATAGTTGCTTGCTACAATATTTGTCTGGAGTGATACTAGCGCTTTTTCAGTACCATCACTGGGAAACAATGCAGAGGGATTCACAGAGGAAGCTAAAGGATCATGTGTGCACACTTGCCTGGGAACATAGAACATCTATGGTGTGGCTGTTCAAAGGCTTTGTGTGACTTATATGAAAAAAAAAGCTGAAGAAACTAAATGTAAGTGCAGCATGATCCTAATCATCTTGAGCCAGTTTATTTAGGAGTGCACCCATGCAACCACCACTACCACTCGTCCATCGTAACTTAGCATTTAATTCAAAACCCACATAAATCAACTGCTAAGACAACCAGTAGTTACCTCATCAGGTGACAGAGCTAGGAAAGACTTGCTTCTGAAACCGTGACAAACTTCTGCTACTCAAGAGTAAGTGATGCTGGGCTAGACTGCTCAGTGCTTAAGTGAGGCTCTAGAGTAAAGCAGCTTCACATACCCACAATCACTAGACAACCTACTCGCAAGTGCCTGGAACAGTGTACCTTGTGGCTTCTGGCAGAGATGGAAACATCAGGGCAAAGACTTCCCAAAGAAAAACAATTAAGAGCTTTGAAACTTTCAAACCAATTCTTGCGTACATTTTTGTGGACTATAGTGCATTTGATCAGATTCATGGAGTGAATAATGCCATATATGGTACAGTGGGAGGTTAGATTCTAGATAGTGAAGTCAGGGAGAATTAAAAGGAGAAAATATCAGCATATCAACATTATTCAGATTTGTGAGTCACAAAACAGTTGCTGATGAAACAAACTTTCTGGCATCATAACTCAGTTAACACAGGGAATGTGATAGAATCTGTTGCCCTGAATGAAACTTCTGGTGATAGACTGGACTCTTCTAATGACTTGTAACTCAGGCTGCTTTTACACAACCCCTAAAATCCGATGCAAAGGGCTCCCAGATGCAGAGCTTAAAATTGTTTTCCCACCAGCTGCGGACTTTAAAAAAAATTAAGTACAACCACGCCCACCTAAGCGCGCCCTAGCGCATTTTACATGTACCTGGTCTCCAGAGGTAAAAATTTTCCGATGCGGATTGTAAAGCTGTGGATGCCAGGCTCTCCTCGCCTTCTGTTTGTTTCGTTGTCCCCGCCGCCCCTTTAACAGACAGGAATCCCTACAGGGCTGCTCCGACAGCAGAGGGAGATGAGCCTGCATTTTTTCTCCCTTTTTTTCTCCCTCCCCTCACCACAGACAGGAGCAATGGAGTGCGTAAGGGTGGGAACACAGGAAGCAGAACAAAACCCCATGATCTCTCTTCCGAATTTAAGTTGCCAGCGGATTTTAGAGGTCGTGTAAAAGCGCCCTCGAGCTGCCTAGATGCCCTAAGTACATCCGATCTTGCCTGATTTCGGAAGCTAAGCAGGGTCAGCCCTGGTTAGTACTTGGATGGGAGACCACCAGGGAATACCAGGTGCTGTAGGCGCCTGGAGTAGGAACTGGCAAACCACTCCAGTACTCCTGCCAAGAAAACTCCATGGACGTGGAGTCACGAAGAGTTGGTCACGACTGTAACGACACAACACACACACACACAAGCGCCCTTAACTATTTTGCTCTATATGATTAAAAATGGAATATGTTTAACCCCCCTGAACAGGCTAAGGATAGTAAAGTAGGGGCAGGTTCAGACATTGCCAGCAATACTAAATCTTAAAGACATTTCTGGATATCAACAAACTATGTATGGTTCAAGGAAAGGGAACTGAGGGCGTTTATACACGACCCCTAAGCTCCGCCGCAAATGGCTGCAAGGTCCGGACCTTAAAAATGTTTACCCACCAGCTCCGGACTTTGCAGACAATTAAGTGCGACCCCGCCCACTTTAGCGTGACCAAACAGCAGTTTTCTTGTACCTGCTTTTTGGATGTGACAAATATTTGATCCGGTGTAAGGATAGTGAGTGCGGGGCTCTCCTGGCTTCTGTTTGTTCTTTTTTTGCGCCCCGCCCCTTTAAGAGATCTGAATGCTGCCGGGAACAAAACGGAGGTAAGACGGCATTCTTTTCTTTCTTTTTTCTCCGTCCCTCAGGCAGCCAGCAACCAGGAAGTGCGGAGGGGGGTGGGGACAGAGGAAGAGCAGGAACCCCTAAGATCTCTGGTCCGAATTTAAGTGGCCAGCGGATCTTAGGGGTCGTGTAAAAAGGCCCTGAGCTGCCTAACTGTAGGGATAGCTTGTTTGCCAAACAGAGAAGAGGCTCAGATAAAAAAGTGAGTAGACGTCTCTCTTCTCTGTAGTACAGTTGCTAATACACAACAGTAGTACTGTAGATGAAAGGAAGCGGAAAACAGAACTTTTGAATGAAGAAAGGATTGAGGAAGGGAGGGAGTTGAAGGAACAGGGAAGAACATAAACTGGATACATTTCTGGCAAAGCTGCTCTGAAGGAAGCAAGGTGTTGGGATAGGTAAACCTGAAGCAGCAGTGGAAGTTCAGGATCAATAGAAGCTGAATGGAAAAACAAACACGAAAGAAAATCCATATTTAGGCGATGCCAGTATTAGGACTGGCCAACCAAAATGCCACCAAAGGCTGAAACACCACATTCTCCCATACAACCCTGAAGCTGGAAACCCTTCTCAAAGGCTTGCCACCTTCAGAGGCAGCTTGCTGAGGATGCGAGAGACAACCTTTTTCAGTGGCCACTCCCAGACGGTTGAACTCCAACCAAGGGAGGTTCGTCACCTCCTTGATTCTTTTCTACTGACTCACCAAAATCCTTCAGTAACTGTCTGTCTGCCAAGTACTAAGGACAGGGGGCTTGTCAGGTTATGCTGTACTGTTACGTGTAATTATTATTTTTATATGAGTTTTTTAAATGGCTATTAACTTCATTTTGCATCAGGGTTTCAATTCCTGTCAGATGAGGCTATTTAGTTAATTACTCCTCTCCCCAGCAAAATCTGCTCTATCCTGCTCTCTACTTTTAAAGTCTGAATTGTGTTCACAAACCAGAACTGGATGCTACATTTTGAAATAAGCAAATCTGTTCCGCATGTACTGACTTTTGAAATCAAAGCATTTTGCAAAAAGATGAATTCCAGTCCTATCAAAACCTGCTGGCTTCCACAGACCTTGTTTCCACTGTGCCAAACAAAGTGGGCAGCCTTAGTTATTGTCCAGGCCGAGCCTTGCCATTATATTGTTACTGTGCAGATAGAATAGAGTCGAGAGCGCCCAGCTCCCTAGTGCTCTTATGCACACTGTGCCCAATTTGAATGTATTTTCGCCATGGCAGAGGAAAATACATCCCAGACCATGTGTACCAATACAAACTTAACCAGTGCCTTAGATAATATGGGGATTAAAATAAACAGTTTTTCACATATAAATCTACTTATATAAATAAATACCAGTATTTATGGAATAAGCTGCTCCCTAAAATACGCTTGGCTCCTACTCTCAAAATTTTCAAATGGCAGTTAAAAACATGGCTTTATAGGATAGCTTTCCCAGAATCTTAATTTCTATATCTATACTGCTTGGAAATCTTTTCCTTTCTTTGCCTTTTGTTATATTTTTTTCAGTTTAGTTAGAGAATCCTATGTTATTTTGTTAATATTATATTTTGTTTTTATGTTACTATATTTTTCTGTGTATAAGACTATATTTTTTGTTTAAATTTGTTAGACTAGAAATTGAGAGTCGTGTTATACACAGAAATAAGCCACAGAAACAAGCCGCATGGTTGTGGAACTGTAAGTTTGGGTTGGAAAAGTGTGGGAGCATCTTATACATGGGGGTGTCTTATAGACAGAAAAATACAGTATTTTGTTAATGTTATATGTTAATGTTTTTATATTATCCTCTTAGTATTATGCAACTCTAGAAGGCTTCACCATTAGGCTTCATGGCAGAGGAAAGGGATTCAGGGAGTTGCAAGCCAAGTACACCTGGGGACCCAAGATTTGGAACTGCTGCAGTAGAGGATGCCCTCTCGGTGGAAAAGTGTCTGGAAATAGAACTGGCAGCACAGAAGTGGGACAATTCATAGGTCAGAGAACAGTGTCCATAATCTTATGCACTTACTTTTGCATCTGGAGGTCCAAACATGGGAATAGTGACAGGATGGAAGGCAGTAGTTGTTATCCATTTTGGAAAAACACTTTGAAATTAGTTCTTGCAACTTTAGTAACAAAGGATAGCAAATACTGTATATATATATTTTCTTCCCTAATTAAAGAGTTTACCTTGTTTTTCTCTGTTTTAGTTTCACAGGGTTTCAAACAAGGCAGAGCCTATTTCCTAGAAAGAAATGCAGAGATATTAAACAGTGCTCATTAGAAGGGAAATAGGAAAAATTATGCAGTCATGCTACCGTCCTTCCGACTGTATATCACTATTCCCTGTGGTCGTGGAACAGTTAACATGACCAAAATCTCTCATCAAACTACTACCAGTGATATTTCCTTGCCACAAACAACTTGGGTTGCCTGTGCTGTCACTACAAAATATGTGAGAGAAAGAGAGAGAGAGAGAGAGAATCTGAGACAATAACAAAGATGTCTGTTAGAAAAAAATACTGATAAAAATATATATTAGGCAACATTGCGCCAGCCGAGACAATTTCAGATTCGTTAAAGAACTTCATTCATTAGGATATTGATACAGATTAACTTTCTATGCTCAGTGTTGACTTTTCCATGTCTTGGAAAGAGAACTGCACTAAATGGTCTGGACGCTTGTTCATTTCCATTTCACAGTAGGGTCTTTGTATAGCTCTGTAGCCTTTGCAAAGATGGTAGCCCATTTCTGTTGAACAGAACTTGCTGTTAAAATGCACATTTTCCATCTCCTCCTAAAACTACTGGGTGAAATATAACAATTTTGTGGCAACTTAAAGATTTACAAATTAAATAGTGCACTTTAAGAATAACAAACTGTTATAGAATTGTGTTAAATGCTTATGCCTTTCTAAGTCAACACAAAAATATTTATTTTTGAAAACCAAGTTGTTACTTAAGGTACTTTTTCCTCACTCCTCTGCCAAAATGTCTTCCAGTGTGGCTTAAATATCAATAAAGGATTAGCTTTATATTTTCTTACCTAAACTTCCCTGAGAGAGTTCATAGTATTTAATTTATCAATGGGCAGGGTATAGATATCTTTAATAAACAGATATAATAAATACTAGAAAAATATAATAGTTTTTCAGGCTATTTGGCTGTGTTCTGGAAGTTTTTTTTCCTGATGTTTTGCCAGACTCTGTGGCTGGCATCTTCAAAGGGCAAGGAGCTCAGGGAACTAGGAGTTCTCTCTGCTCAGGGCTATAGAGTGAGTGAGACTGTGGGTTTTTTTTAAGTTGTGGGAAAGAGGAAACTTATACTATGCAGGAAAATAGATGTTAGTCATTGTATTGTGATGAAGGGATTAAGAAGTTTCACTGCAATTAGGGGTGGCAGCAATCCTTGCCTGTGGTTGATGGGTGTCCTTAGCTGTTCTACTGTGTGAACTCATCACTGTTGCTTGTGGCTGAGTGGGAATCATTGAGTTTTGACCTTTTGCAGACTGTAGGTTTCAGTATTGGAAGCCAGGCTTTGTTGATTTTTAGACTTTCTTCTTTTTTGTTGAAACTCTGCTTATAATTGTGGATTTCAATGGCTTCCCTGTGTAGTCTGACATAGTGATTAGTAGTGTTATCCAGTATCTCTGTGTCCTGGAAGAGGACTTCATGTCCAGTTTGTTTCAGGCTGTGTTCAATTACTGCTGATTTTTCCGGTTGTTTTAGTCTGCAGTGTCTTTCATGTTCTTTGATTCTAGTCTGGATGCTGCACTTTGTGGTTCCAATATATACCTGGAAACAACTACAAGGTATCCAGTATACTCCTGCAGTGGCGAGTGGGTTCCTTTTGTTCTTTGTGGTGGGTCTAAATACTCACAACAGCACGAAAAACTCACAACAACTATCAGATCCTGGCTGTGGAAGCCTTTGAGAATACTAGAAAAAGAGTTTGCTTATAAGTGGCATTGCTTTAGTAAACAATATATGTGATTTATATAACACAGAAGTGCAACCCTTCTGGAAGTGAAGGATTAATTGCTATACACCGTTGCATGACAAACATGTTGATAAGCAAAATGATCCAGTGATCCTTCTAGGACCAGGAGTAATAGTAATTTTTAACACTTTCATTTGTTTTTAATGTTTTACCTATATTTCCATATATGTTCATTATTCTAAATTGCACAATGTTCAGAAACAAAGAAAGAAAGAAAGAAAGAAAGAAAGAAAGAAAGAAAGAAAGAAAGAAAGAAGAAAGAGAAAGAAAAGAAAAGAAAAGAAAAAAAGAAAAGAAAAGAAAAAAGAAAGCTGGAAGTGAAGGCCTTTAAAATGGTTTATATCAGTCAGACATTAAGGAGACAATATATTTTCTGTTATTAACTCAATTAACAATATTGACCTCAAATGATAGGATTTCCTCAGAAAACAGAGCCTTCCAAATGCAAGATACATGGCTCAGGAAAATCACATGTTATCACAGATATCAAGAACACAACAATGGTTCAATTAGAACTGCAAGGGAGTTAGAAAAGATTTCCCATTTGAGTCAGGGCGCTTGTGGTGTGGGGGTACCTCATCTCCTATCTTTGGCTATGTGGCTTACTCAGCTATGGTAGTGAGCTGCCTATGATTTCAGTTATTACTCTATAGGCGTTTATACACGACCCCTAAACTCTGGGGCAAATGGCTCCCAGCTCCGGAGATTAAAAATGTTTACCCACCAGCTCCGGAGTTAACAGGAAATTAAGTGCGACCCCGCCCACTTTAGCGCGTCCCAGCGCAGCTTTCAGGTACCTGCTTTTTGGAGGTGAAAATTATTTGATCCGGTGTAAGGATAGTGAGTGCGGGGCTCTCCTGGCTTCTGTTTGTTGTTTTTTTGCCCCCCGCCCCTTTAAGAGATCTGAATGCTGCCGGGAACAGAACGGAGGTAAACCGGCATTCTTTTCTTTCTTTTTTCTCCCTCCCTCACGCAGCCAGCAACCAGGAAGTGCGGAGGGGGGTGGGGACAGAGGAAGAGCGACGAACCCCTAAGATCTCTGGTCCAAATTTAAGTGGCCAGCGGATCTTAGGGGTCGTGTAAAAAGGCCCTATGAGAGCTGATATAATGAAGCTACTGGAAAAGGTGGCTTATTTTGGGCTCCCTGAATCGGCATAGCTAACAAGCCTCCCAAATAATGGTTTGTGGGAATTATAGTCAAAAAAGTAACTTTCCAATTTCTGATATAGTATTATATAATGGTTGGAATGAGACCTGCAAGATCCGGGTTCAAGTTCCCACTGGGTCATAAAATTCACTAGATGACCTTGAAACAAACCATCCTCTTTTACATTCTCCTAATACATAAGCTTATTGTAATAATAAAGCACAAAGCACGGAATAGATTCTCTGCTGACTTGATCACAGTAGAAGAAAGACCTGTTACAAGTGTAATAAGTAACTAATACAGGTAGGCTTTCTATGGACTTTCATGAAAATAAAGGTTAAAGGTTACCACCACGCACCCCTCAAACAAACAGAAACACTACCCAGCAGTGTCTATTGAAAGGGAAATCCAACCCCTTTTGGCACATAAGCTGCAAAGACCCAAGTCAACATAGAGCACATGCCTTTAACACTGAAAGGACAACGATGAGATTGAGGTGAGTGTTTTTTATAAAGTCAAAAGCAAGAGCCAGGCCAAAATAAATCCATTCTGTTTGGTTAATTCCAGTAGTAGAGTGTTAGGCCTAAGGAGTGTCAGGAATTCCAGCAGGAAAATATGTTGTGGTTTCCTTAAGACAAATCACCTCAAGCCAGGGAAGTGCGGTGATGCAGAACTTTCCAATGCTCCTTAATTTTGAGGGCAAGCCTGGTGAATTAACACGTACAAATACCAGGCTGTACTAGCCAGGCCAGTCTTACCTTGAATCTTCCCAGAGTTCTACCTCATCATCATTTAACTCTTTTACATTACAGAAGGAGATGTGGTGGAAACCTAACCCATTCCGCCAACTCTGCTGAAAAATGACTTTCCTTCTACCTTTTGTGCCAATGAACAACTAATCATTAATTATTCTAAATCGAAGGTATTGATCTTTACTAGAAGAAGAATCAAACATAACTGGTACATTAATGGTAATCGGATTGAGCAGGTCTCTAGCTTTAAATACCTAGGTATTCTTTTCCACTCCTCTGGATCTTGGCTTCCCCATATTAGAAATGTAATAATTAATTCTAGAAAAATCATTACTGTTTTACTTAGATTCTTTTATTCTAAGGGTGGCCAACATATTCCCTCTGCTCTCCAGGTTTTTAAGGCCAAAGTGCTTGCCCATGTGCTATATGGTGCTCAACTATTTGCCCAGTCCAACTTGAGTTCCCTCGAGGGAATTCAAACCAAATTTCTGAGAACCATATTTGCGGTACCTCCATGTGTCTCTAACACTGCCATCCGAATGGAGGCTGGCCTAACCTCTGTGGGTCTCCGAGCCAAAGTGCAATTATTTAATACTTGGTTAAAATTTCTTTTTCTCCCTGTCGGCTTGGCCCCTTTGATCCTTACAGATTTATTTCATTCCAAGTGGAAACGGTTCTTAGAACATGAATGTAGATCTCTCGGCTTTTCAGTAAAGCATGTTATTTCTCTGGGCTATAGTAGTGCCAGAACTGCCATTCATCAAAGGCTCAGAGACATTGAACTCCAACAGAACCGGGGCCTTTTATCTCACTCAAGTAGTACATGTAATGATGTGTTTATGCTCCCCCCCTATCTGAACAACATAGCTATCCCCAAATTCAGGAAGGCATTTACCTTAGCCAGATTAAATGTGTTACCCTCCAAACTGTTGGATGGAAGATTTCAACGGGTTCCCTATCATCTACGTTTATGCCCCTGTGACTGTGGGGATGTCGAAACCCTGGAACATGTACTTCTGTATTGCAGCTTTTACAGGGACCTACGCAAAGAGCTTTTATATCCAATTTTTCAAAGGTTCCCAGGTAGACCCAGTAAATTTTATATTGAGTATTTACTAGCCGATAAAAACACAAATATAACTATGATAATGGCCAGATTTTGTGTGGCAGTCATGGCATCCCGTAAGATGATTTTGTCATCAAATATTTGATCCCCTAATTCTTCAGTGTATGATATAATACCCTCTCATATTTTAATATAATATTTAGAATAATTAATTGTTTATTATTACCCTATGCAACTATATGTCTATTAATATTTTCCTTGGCTACACGTTATTAACTTTTAATCTATCCAATTATATTTGTATTATTGGTGTTGTCTTTCGAATTTGATTACCATGTATTTTTGGTCTATGACCGTAAATAAACAATACTACTACCTTTTGCCCTCCTCATCCCTTTCTCCTTTCATGCTTATGTGTTTTTCCACAACTCTATGCCTGCCAGCAGCATGTCTTTTTTCAACTACCTGTCTATAAATCTCCCCAAGAACCCTTTTGACCAAGGACCGAGATAAAATGTTAATCAATATAACAACCTGGTATCTAAGACTCAGAGTTTGATATGAGTATTTTATCAAAATTTCACAATGCCATATACAGGCACTGGGCATAATGGTTGCCCCTTATTTCAATTAAGCTTCCTCTATAGTATGAACTAGTTAGAACCCCACAGCATGGAAGCCACAAGTGCCAGCTCTTAACAAATAATTTTTTTTATAACTGTGCTTCAAAAATCTAGCCAGGGGGCCCTCCTGAAAGAGCCATCCCTCAAGGAGGTGAAAGGGATGGCTTGCAGGTATAGGGCCTTTTTGGCAGCTGCCCCCAGGCTATGGAACGCCCTCCCAAGTGAGACCCATCTGGCGCAGACATTGATAACATTTTGGCGCCAGGTAAAAACGTTCCTGTTCCAGAAGTTTTAAAACTGATTATTGTGGGTCCTGATGGCAATTTTAGTGTTGTGTTTTAATGTGTTGTATTTATTGTATTTATATGTTTTTATTGTTTTAATTTTATAGTAATTTTGATGGTTTAATTGTTCATTTTCATTGTGAGACGCCCAGAGACCTTTGGGTAGGGGGCGACATACAAGCTATATAAATAAATAAATAAATAAATAAATAAATAAATAAATAAATAAATAAATAAAAACCACCCAAAATAGAAAACTATTACATCCATACCCAGGAAAATGCAGCGGACATGTGTAGATAAGGGCTGGAAGAACATGTGTTCCTTCTAGTGTTGTTGGACTGCACCTCCCAACATCCCTCACAATTGGCTATGCTGGCTATGGCTCATGGGAAATGTATCCTTACAATATTTGGAAGGCCACGGGTTGCCTAATTCTAGCATAGATCTTGCATTACTGAATTAAATGACCCAAATACTGATAATGAACAGAAACAGGATAAATAACAGACTGAGCAGAGATGACCCTTGAGATTCAAGACAAGCTCTCCAACTTGATACAGTGGCAGCAATGAAGAACGCCTGTACTTCACTAGCAACAGAGGGATTCTGTGTTGCTACTCTGCAGACAGAATTGCCACAGTCAGCAGCACTAGGAATTGAGGAAAGGGTTATAGGAAGGCCTGGGAAACCCTTCTGAAGAGGTTATGGGGCAATGTGGAGAGTTGTGAAGAGAAAGTCCAGCAGTGCTAGTCAACCTCAGTTAGCACAACACTGGATTCAACTAAATATTGAAAATGGTAGTGAGATGCTGAGGAGTACTGTTGCTTTAAACCAGGCCTGCCCAACAAGTAGACCGTGGGCTACTGGTAGCCCCTGAAGGGTTCAAAAGTAGCCCGCTGGCCATCAATTTAAAAAGTGAGGGGATAAGTTCTCCACCCCTCCCTCCCCCATCCCAAGGACCACCACTGCCCCAGCAAAGTTCTGGGTCTGCCAGCCCACTGTCTCAGCTGAGCAGGGCAGTGCAAGGGCCGTGGTGCATTGAAATCTGTTCCCTCCAGAACAGATTAATTGGTTTTCAATGTATTCCTATGGAAAACCGCTGCTCTATTTACAAAAGTTTTTACTTATGAGCATGTGCTCGGAACAGATAAAATTTGTAAGTAGAGGTTTTAGTGTAGTAGCCCTCAGGCACTTTGGGACAGAAAAAGTAGACCTTGGCCTGTTCAAAGTTGAACAGCCCTGCTTTAAACTATTAAACAGAATCAGCTCCTCCAAAATGAAAGCTCCAGTTTATTGTGCCCAGTAATCTATTCAAAGACAGTTCTCAGGGAAAGAGCACTAGCTCTGTTTATGGAAGGTCCTAATGCTTGATTTTGTGAAGTATGCTGGTAGCCATCAAAGAGAGGACCATAAAATGTGACCTATCTAATCAAGTACAGTACTGTAAAATAAGATCTACTGTATATAAGGATATAAGGATAAGGAAGTGATGTTTGCATATCAGCAAATAGTGACTTAAGACAAGAAAGAACAGGATGTCTTTTGACCCCCTCAAAAGAACAAAGGCACAGCAATATTTAATAGCTACTTGTATATGCCTTGGTAATTTAACTTTCAGCATAAAACCTCTCATTGCCAATCTGCAAATTGTTGTGCTGGACTTTCCACTGTGTTGCTAATGTACAGAAAACAACACAAGTTGTTTTGAACAAAGAAAACTAAATGAAAAAAGGGAAAAAAGGAAATTGCATAGCTGCTAGTGTGAGCATAACTTAAAGCTGAGGGATTTCTACAGAACCATCCAATGAATCTACTGGAAAGAAGCAGGGAAGATGCACATTCTAAGGCTTGTTAAAAAAAGCATCATCACAAATTAGGACAAAAAGTGATGCAACAGTATGAGGTTTGTGCATATTAATTAATATGATACATGATAAATAATTAATTTCATTTAATTAGAAATATTCAGTACCTGTCACCAGTGTGGGGAAGACTGGCCAGCTGATCTGTGTCTGCTCTGCAACTGCAAACTCCTGATATTTCAGAGTCCCTCCTCTTCCATTTTATGAATAGATATCTTTAAATTAGTCTTGAAATAGACAGCCCTTCAAACAGGAATACTGTACCTATAAACAGAAACCACGCTTCCATGAAGTTAAATAAAAACGCAATTGCTTCTATGGATAAGAAGTTTAGTGTTTTTAAGACTTCAAAGGGCTTTACACGCATGGTCTAGTTGTGATTCTTGCAAGCTACCTCCTACAATAAGTCTCCAGCTAAAAAGTTACTTTTTTGTATCAAAACTCTGGTTTTTGCATATTGTAATCAAATAGGAAGTACAGCATCTCTTCTATGTTATTCATATGCCACATACTGTAGATGGCAGGATAACATTCAGAGTGTGTGGTTTGCCTAAGACCATCTAGCAAATTCAGGACACAGGCAAGATTTGAAACGGTGCCTTTTGAGTCTATAGCTCTGTTTTCTTTTGACACTACAAAACAAGTTCTTTCAACTTCTCTCATATTTGTACAATTCTGGAAATCTTTGTAGTTTCTGAGCCATCCATTATATAACAACAATATTTTCCAGTTAATATTTTACAAGTTATTTCATTGTGATGCTGCCTCATCCCATTTTAGGAATAACATTAAGTTGTCCCAGGTTCAACTGGACCTAGCCTAGGACCATGTCAAGTGGAGGGCCAAAACAAGAATAGCGGACCCCACCATCAAGGGGACAAACACTAAGAAAAAGAAGATGCTACCACATCCCATGAAAATAGTTCATTTTCCCCATATTGTGAACCTAGTTAAGTTTAACACAAATATCCCTATTTCACTTTATCCAGTGCAACAGTAACATTGAGCCTTAGGACAGTTGCATCTAAAAAATGCCATTCCGCAAAGTTTCAATTTAAAGACATGCAATTTGTCTCAGTTAGGTTTGCATGAGCTGCCTACATGCCCTAAGCACATCCGATCTCGCCTGATTTTGGAAGCTAAGCAGGCTTGACACTGGTTAGTACTTGGATGGGAGACCACCAGGGAATACCAAGTGCTGTAGGCACCTGGAGTAGGAACTGGCAAACCACTCCAGTATTCCTGCCAAGAAAACTCCATGGACACACACACACACACACACACACACACACACACACACACACACACACACACACAGAGAGAGAGAGGGGGGGGTTGCATGAGGCAATTTTCTAGGTTCCCTGAACTTACTGGTAATATGTTTTTACTGACTGACTCCAATTGGACCACAGATTCCTTCTGTGCCAGCAGACTGGGAGCGATCTAGCAGTGGGCATAGCTTTAAGAAAATAAGAAAATAATTAAACCCCAAAGTATGCTGCTTCCCTCCCTCCCTCCCTCACACACACATTTACATTTTGCCAAATGCCTTGCCATAACTGCGCTGAGCAGGCAGTCTATAAAAGGAGACTCACAACCAGAGTAGAGAAAATTAAACCCTCAGTGTGCATGTCTGTACTTGGCTAAAGCTTAATATTTCCTGTAGTCTGGTTGAACAGAGCACTCCTACCTTTATTCTCTGCCTTGGAAGTTATCAGTCAGAAACAGTAAGGAAGGCGTTTCTGCTGGATGGATCTGGCTTCGTTTCCTGTACCTATGTTTCCTTTTTCAGTGCAGCAGTTAGGAGAACTAATAACAGCTTAAAATCCAGGTAATAAAAACAAACAACCCCTTTTCTTAGCTCGTCTCCTTGTTAATCTCCTTATTTTCAACCCAGTTCTTCTAATGCATTAATTATCCTTCCAAATTTTCCAGAGGCACTGGAAAAATTGAAAAATTCTACATTTCAGCAGAGAGGGTTATGCAATCGATTACCTGAACTTCTTTGTCCCACATGCATCTTCAGCTCAGGCTGAACCTGAACCCTGGCACTGCTGCTCCTCCAGGAACTGGCTTAAGAATGGATTTACAAGGGAAGCGATCTGTTCCCAGCAATTGATACAGGCAGTTTGTGTCAGAAGGCTCCTCCTACTCTTCCTCCTCCTACAAAGGGCAAATTCATTCTACATTACAGGTCAGGAATACAGTGCTAGAAAGAGTCTGTCTTTCGGGAGTCCCTCCAGATAACTGCCTTGACTGTTCAAATGGGGAATGAGGAAGCTCACCCTGAACTGAAAGGACTCCTGTGTACTCAACTCTCTGTGTCTGAAACACAGCCAGCAAATATTTAGCAGATATTCTGAAAAAATAGCAGAAAACCACAGTGAAGTGTTGACATTTAGGGCTAATACAGTTATTCCTATTTTAGGCTTACCATTTGCTTGGCATTAACAATATAATCTCACATATTCTTTGTTTATAGGCCATACTTATAAGTAAACCAGACTCAGGGGTGACAGAGGCGGGGGTAGGGTCCCCTGTGAGAGTAGGCAGAGGAGTGGATGAAGGATAATACAGTTAACAGAAATTTCCATTACAGTGGGCATCTTTCCTACAACTTAGTGTACAATGCATGCAAGATATTTGATAACATATCCCTGTGTGCATCTGATGAAGTGAGCTTTGGTTCACGAAAGCTCATGCCATAATAAATTTGATATTCTTTAAAATGACACAAAACTCTTAGTTGGTTTTTGATGCAATAAACCCACATGCTAGCCCTCTGGGAACAAAACAGGCCTGTCATTTTTTCTTTCAGTTTATAACAGAAGATAGTGACACCCTCACAAGAATAACTACCTTTAAGGTATGGTGAAAATTGTAGCTTTTCAACAAACTGAAAGTCCAACCCTGAGCTTTTGTTCAAAATAATAAGGCATTCCTGGTCAATCTTTTATCAGTCTCAAGCTGCAACCCTGTCTGCCCCATTTGCACTTCACATTTGATGAAGGGTTATAAACTGTCTTTTGGAACAAGCCTGAATTAAAGAAGGAACTGAGCACTTCTACCTCTTCTGTGTTGGCTGTGATCATTTTTTCCATCCTCACCGAGTAGCTGAGCCATTATTTCTTTTCTCTATCTTTTGCTACACACGTACTCTTCCTTTGTGGCCTAGCCTTTCTTCCACTTCCTGTACTGTATATGTCTTTATTTTCAGTTCCTTCCTGAGCTTTTTGTGAAGCAACATTGGCCTGTTTTCCACCCTTTTTTTTCCTTGTTGGCTTGGAGCTGTGCCTTTTGAACATCTTTTGTAAGGAAATGCCATCCATCTTGGACTTGGTTTCCTGTTAGTATCCCCATGCCATGGGACCTCACTTATCATTGTTCTCCATAATACTGTACCCTGTTAGCTTTTTCCTTCTGTTCATCTCTGAGTGCTCTTTCTGTCATCTTCTCTGACTTGAAGGATGCTGGGAAAGTTCACTAATATAGAACTATATCCAGAAAGCTCAAAGATTGGCTTGGTGTGTGACAGAAACATCTATACTAACTTCTACCCCTAAGTCAGTTTGTTGCTGAAAAATACACCAATCAAGTTACATTTACACAATGGTATTCCAGACTTTAATATGGTATTGGTTTCAAATGCTTCTGTATACTATGGTGTAATCCATTTTTATTAAAGAAGTGGTTTATAAATTCTTAAAATAAATGGGTAGATTACTTACTGTATCTCATGGGGGACATATTGACTTGAAAAAAGTTGATATTTACATTATTATTCTCTATTAAATGCTGTAAACAATTAATGGAAAAATCTGTCTCTGTGAGCAGAATTTTATACTGTACATGTCCACTTAGAAATATGTCCTTTGATGAGGCTTACTTCACAGATACATAAATCACTTGCTACAAATCTTTCAAAGACTACTTTGTAGCTTAAACAGCCAGCTGCCTTAATGTTTCAATAACTGCTTTTATGAAAGACAATAAAATATGCTTATCATCTACAGATCATTCACTAATATATTTTCTTTGAGGTGTGTCAAAGCCTTGCTGTTTAACAAGGCAAAAAGTCAGTCTTCTTAAACAAAAGTAAACTCCTAACACTACACAAACATTTACTGACTATTCCACTGAGCATTTTCTCTTATTATCAGAGACCTCAACAGAAAAAGAAACAAAATTACCACTAGACCTAAAATAGCATTTTATGGTTATAAAATATATTATGCAGTTATGACAACACAAAACACAGCACTACATTCAAACATTTTATAAATAAACATTCTTAAACAGTGAGATACTAGTTTTTATTTACTAGTCATTTCCTGGTACCTATCAGCTCCATCTTTCATTATAGACACTGCTATACTGTATACTGTATTATGACTGCATATACACACTCTGTATAATATGTCACAGAATTTGACTTTCAGATGCATGAATCATAAAAACTTCACCCTGCTGACATCAGTAAGCAAATGCAAAATCGCCAAATGCATTCAACAACACAGAATAACACAGATATATTGACAAAAAGTACAATATTTTGCATTTGCCCTCTCACAATTGTTCTCAGCCTTTAGTTCACCAGATATTGATGTTCAAATGCCAGAAGCTTTATTTAGCAGCCAATCTTTCTGGAAGCTAAAGTCCAAAACATCTGGAGAATTGCTAGTTAAGAACTACTGCCCTATCAGATAATGTATTTATTAGCTCTCATACAACCCATTATAGCCTCTAGGCATTAATTCAGAATAGTAATGATTTTTTTGGCATTACTTGAAATGGGTGCTTGAGTACTTGACCAGGTCTAAAGGCGAAGCAAGAAAAAAATACAAAAAGGAATATATCATAAAGAAAGGGTGATCAGGCCTTTTGTTCTATGATCGGGCCAGGAAGAAGTTACTTTTGATCATATCCAGTTACTGTATCAGTATCAGGACAGGGGTAAGCCCTAATCAATGTCTCACGTCCCCAAGTGGAAGTCCTACAGATCTTCATATGTTCACCACAAAGGACTGCACAGGTGTTCTTCAGCTGAACATGTTTTTAATATTTCCATGATCAACAATCCTGGCTACAAAATGAGAGCAAAAACAAAATACAAAGGTGGCTAGCAAGCCTGAAGAACTTTACAATGGAGTGCATGCACTATTTATTTAAAAATAGAAATTTAAAGTACTGTATAAATATTGACACAACCAAAATGCAGTAATTACAATATTAAAAAGCAATTAAACCTATTGATCACTAAACAGTAAAACTTAAAATCTCTTCAAAATATTTTTAAAGAGTATTTAAAAGCTAAAAGGGCAGTTCCCCCATTAAAACCCCTTCCTTTACGAGTAAATTACTTATAAAAAGCATGCCTAGAAAGAAGAGTCTTTGACCAGATTCCTCTCCTGTGGAAGGGAGTTCCACAACCTGACCCCAGCGATAGTAATCACACTCGTGCTTATTTGCGCTTACTGTATGTGAGCAGATGGGGGGACTGAAAAACATGACAAAGGAGGGGCAACACTTATTGTGTTGATGCAGGACTATGAAGCACTTGTTGCCAGAAAGAGTACAGTGGACCCTTGTATAACAAACGGTTTGTATAACACAAAATTTGTACAACATAAAAAATTCCGGAGACAGGGGAAATTTGCTTAACAGAATCACCTATGGAGCGAATCTGTACTTGGATAAGATTATATGTGCTCAAGAATGGAAGGTTGTATGGCTAGATTTCTAATTTTTATTATAGATGAGATGGAAGAAGTCGATTGTAATCCAGGAGAAGTCACACTCCCGGGTTTATGGAAACTCGCCCGCGTGGGGGTGGTAGTGAAGATAAACGAACTTGCTAAGGTTAACAGCCCTTTTAGGGTCATCATCCGTTGGAGGCAGCATATATAACACGCCAACAACAGGTGGGGAAGGCTGCAAAGTTCGCCATTCAGCGTACGCTTCTCCCGCATGACCGTGTAGGAAGCCCCAAGTGACGAGAACAAATCCACGGTTCTACCGCCTCCTTTGTTTTCAAAAGGCGCTTGGGTACCGCCATTACTCCGTCAAAACACACACACACACACAAAAACCATACGGGTGTCCACACCAAACAGAAACAAAGCGCAACTCGAGAGCGCCGGTCCACAAGCGGACGTCAACAAGCGATAGAACCCTGCGCATGCGCCGTGCTCCCCTCCCCGAAACTTCAAGCGCAACACTCTCCCAGTCCTGCCTGCCCGTCACTTTAGAAACCCCGCCTCCCACGGCAATGTCCCGGGCGTCGATTGGCCGCCAATTTCCCGCTTCCTTCTTCCCTTTTGACAACCCGCCATTTTGAAACGTTGTTGATTTTTCGGTAAGAGTGAGGGACGCCACTGCTCGCGGCGGTTCTTGGTTTTTGTTTGTTGGCTTGTTGTCGTGCTCATTTGCCGTCGCCATTTGAGAAGCGCCTCGAGGAAGGGGGGTCCGTCTTTCGACGAGGTGGGTGTTCCGTTGGACTCGGGCGGTAACGGCCCAGCGGGAAGCTTTCGCGGGGCTCGGCCTGGGGGTGGGGGGGGGGGGGTGGGGGTGGGGGGTGGGAGTGGGTTGCGCCCAGTCCAGAGAGGTCCGAAAGCAGCACGCGGGTCTCGCGTGGTGTTTAAGCCGTTCGGGATTTCAAATGTTTTTGTTTATTTATTTATTTTATTGCATTTCTAGACCGTTCCGATTTCCCCTCCCCTCCCCCCCCCGGGGACTCTGGCCGGTTTACCGCGAAAGCCAAATAAATAGTCAAGAGTTGAAATCAAAACAAGCCAAAAGAAAAGATCAAATAAGCCCGGAGGATCAGGTGAACAGAGCTCTCTCACTGTAAAAAAAAAAAGCCAGCTCCTTGAAGTCTGCCCCGTCCCAGCGTCTCTCCTCGGGTCTGCCTTCCCGGAATAGAAAACGAAGGCGCGGGTCCTGACTATAAAAAGGGCGAGCTCCTTTTTTCCCCCGCCGGGATTGTGGTTGATCCCCTCCCTTTTCCCTGCCTACTTGCTTCCTTCATTCCCCTCCAACAGTTATGCCGGGGTTGTGCGCTTTTCTTTCTCTGTGTGTCTCTTTTTTTATTGTCGGGGTCCCGAATGCTCCAGCGAGCTGTAACCTTTAAGGGGTGAAAGGGTGCAGGGCAGAAGTTACTTGGAGGTCTCTGAGGGTGTGTGTGTATTTTATTTGCTGTTGTTACGGCCGTCTGGTCGGAACCCAGTTATAGTATTGCAACCCTTATGGTGTTTTCAAGATAAGTGGGACATTTGAGGAATGATTTTACCAGGTCCACACATACACCCATTATTTTTCATGCTCAAGTGCGGATTCGACTTCTCCTCCTCAGGGTTTTCTTACAACACACAGGGAAGATTTTTATATAGATTTAAAGAGAGCTAAAAAATAATGTATTCTGAGGATTTCTGTGTTCAGAGGGATAGCTGGTGTTGGCCATCTTGAAAGAACAGTCCTCTAGAAAGGACTGCTGTGCCAAAGCTTGAGTTAGTTGTGTAAAGGGATGTGCAGGGACGATTTTTTATAAGTACAGTATAATCATAGTCATGTGACATCAAGTCACTTCAGTTCTGAGTTATGATGAGCCTTTTTAGGGTTTTTTAGGTAGAAAATAGTCGGAAGTGGCTTACTGTTCCCCTTTTTACCGGGGGACTACTTGCCCAATGCCACATAGGCTGGCTGCCCTCTTGGAAGGCACAGTTGGGCACCGAACCCCTGACCACTGGTTCCACAGCCTGATACCTAACTCAGTGAACTATGTGAAAGGATGTAGCTAAACATTTTATGCAAGTGTTCACAAAGACCAAGATAGTGCTTGTGTGCCATTTCTTTACTGTGCACAATAAAGAAGACAGTCAGAAATTAAATGATCAGTTTCATTTCTGATTGTCAAAAACTGATAAAGAAAAAATTGTGCTGTTTCTCCAGGAATTCAGGGTATTTATTTATTTATTTATTTTTAGAGCTTATATACCGCCCATCTTCCCAGAGGAACTCCGGGCGGTTCACAACAAAGTAACAAGAACAAATAATCAGCTAGAAACTAATAGACAATTAAACGACAATGTAAAAGTATAAAAAAATATAAAATTAGGCGCTTACAAATCAGAAAAACAGATGGCGGAAGGGGAAAAAATTAAATTAAGTCACCAAATGCCTCTCGGAAGAGGATTGTCTTCAAGGCCTTCAGAAAGGCTGACAGGGACTGTGCAAGGTGCGCTTCGCTTGGCAGGTGGTTCCATAAGGTGGGGCCAGCCACAGAGGAGGCCCAGCTCTGAGTAGAAGTTTTCTGGGCCTCTCTGGGCATGGCCACACAAAGCGAGTGCGCCCGCGACATCCTCATTGGATGGGCCGATGTTGACCGCTGGGCAATCCGCTCTGCCAGGTAATCAGGTCCCAGGCCATGGAGGGTTTTATAAATTAAAACCAAGACCTTGAATCTGATTCGGGGCGCAACGGGTAGCCAATGCAGGCGAGCCAGAACCGGGATGATGCAGTCATAACGACGCGCACCCGCCACCAGTCTACAGTATACTCCTATGTTTGCATTTCCTGTTCTCTGTATACACAGGAATGTGGAGTAGGTTGGGGTGAGTGAATTGTAAAAGGTAAAGGTTCCCCCTGCAGATGTGTGATAGTCATGTCCGACTCTAGGGGTGGTGCTCATCTCTGTATCCAAGCCAAAGAGCTTGTCAGGTATGGATAAGAACATGTAGACATAAAATGAAGTCTGTGGACCAAGATGTAACTCTATTATATAGCCCATAAAGTACTAACTTGAGTTAGGGAAGACCATTGAAATTAAATATCTTTTAGAAGAATGGGTAAATATACCTGTTTGACATATATGATAGAGTAAGTTAGCTAAAACATATCCTAAGTGATTAGTCAATTGAAGAATTAATTACTAGTATTAGGATTGAGTATATTGTTAAGACCATATAGTTCAGTATTGTACAGTATTTTGTTATTTCTATTTTTATATACAGTACTGGTATATAATAGATATAAGTAAAGATAGATAGAATATGGATAGGATAAAAATGAAAAGGTATAAAAAAATAAGTTGGGAAAGGAGGTATGAATTATATTGGGCTGAAATGGTGGGGAAACTGTGATTGACTTTGTATCACGACAGGAGAAAAGCAACATACAGTGGTACCTTGTATAAAGGAATTAATTCATTCCAAATGAAATTATGTTAAGCAAATTTTCCTTTATACAAATTCCCATAGGAATGCATTGAAAATGGAGTAATGCCATTTTTATGTTGTACAGATTCTCCCCATAGGTGATTATGTTAAGCAAATTTCCCCTATCTCTGGAATTTTTTATGTTGTACAGATTTTATGTTATACAAGCTGTTTGTTATACAAGGGTCCACTGTAGTTGTTTTATTATGTTTAGTGTAGAAAACAAATTTTAAAAATGGAGGAAAAAACCTAGAACCCCTGACAGGGCCTCAGAAAGGTGCAGATAGGGACATTCCGGGAATGGATTGATGTGCTGTAGCAATGATATCATGTGATTATAAAAAAAAGAGTGAAGTAACCCATCCCTCCAGCAGACTAAACAGAGGAATTAACACCCAACTGACTGCACCCAAACTTTCTTTTGGAAACAAAGAGTAGTGCCAATCTCCAAGTTGTTATTTAGATGACAGACTTAACCAACCTGCTGTCCTCTCCCAGAATTCATTATCATTAGATAGGTTGCTGGAAGCTTAAATTCAAAAAAGGGGGCTCTTTATATGAAGAAGTTGCTGTACTATACTAGTATATTTATCATCTAGCTGTTTCATTTAATATATTAGCCAGATATAAAACCTGGAGTAAAGTAGTCACACAGTTCTTTAGGTTGCACTTAATAACCAAAATATGCCTGCCCTTAAGAACTTCCAGTGCTATAAGAAAGACTGAAAGGCATATTTTCAAATGTGTCTTTTATGCCAAACACATGTTGACACTTTCCCTTGTGCTTCCTTTTAGCAAAACCAGCCATGACCTCTGTTACTGAAAAAGATGGCTCATTATCTGCTGAACAAGCAGAAGAGAAAGAACCAGAATCTGAAAATAAAGTTGAAGATAGTGAGGAGGAAGAAGAGGAGGAAGAGGAGGAAAAAGGTGAGTGCTTAGCCACATAAAGAGCAATGAAATATAGCTTAAATAAAATCTCTGTATGTAGAGCAGAACATTTTCAGGCATTTTTCCACTACAGAAGTAATCCAAGCAGAAACCCTGGAATTAAGTTAACTGCAGAGCAAACAGCTGTGTCTTGCAGAAAGGAAAGTTTTCCATTGTTGCATGCTTCTGTTTGGATCTCTGCTGCTAAGGCTATAGTAAATTTGTTCAGTTCTTTGGGTTGTTTAAACACTGAAATGTTGGTGTTTCGGGCGGCGGGAGAGCCGAAATGTCTAATATGAGAAATATTGAGGGAATTTAATTTGAAAAATGCTCTCGGGTTGGTATAAAAATGATGTAGAAAGATTGTGCTTGTACTTGAGAATGTATTCAACTATAGCCTTTTGAATGAAAAGGTTTTAAGAGATGTAACACAGTATCCAGGTTCTAGTCACTCACTGGGTGACTCTGACCCAGTCAATCTCTATCAGCCTGACTCTTTCACCTTTATAAATACTATTATTAGTATTAAAGGTGCGTTAATCATATTTCCTTTTCCTTGAAGGGCTTCAACAAGGAATTCAGTATGTATATTAACTTTTTTTCTGTGGGAATCCACAAACATCTTCTGTTAGATCAAGAACTGAGACTCAATTTACATTGGTCAGATGTATAAACTTTCCACTTTTCCAGACTTAAGTGTGAATGCTTTCTCGTGGAATACAAGTTGTGGTAGAAATTGCATGCTGTCTTTCAGATTACTAGGGGAAAGGTTGTTACAGCTCTTTTAGCAAGTAGAACAGGTATTCCTGTTACTAAGAGGAATGTCAGAAGCATACCTTCAGCCATGCTTCAGTTTGCTGCTCACTTTGATGAATAGCAATGGTTCCTGAGTGAACACTCTAGCGCAGTGGTGGCGAACCTTCGGCACTCCAGATATTTCGGACCACAACTCCCAGAATTCCAAGCCTGTATTGCCAGTGACGAAGGACTGTGGGAGTTGTGGTCCATAACATCTGGAGTGCCGAAGGTTCGCCACCACTGCAGTCTAGTGGCACAGATATGCATACGTGCAGTGATTTGTTGCCTGCTTAATGTGTTGTTTAGAGATGGGCTTTTCATTTTGGATAAGTGGTCAGCTTCCGAAATAAAACGTGGGAGCCCAGCTGACATTCAGAACTGGAGGAATATCCCTTACGACGCATAATCTTTCCTTCTCCCTGGCACTGGCCCATCAGGAGCTCTGCAGGGAAATGCATCATCCCCCACCTGCCTGTCTGTTTGCGCCCTATGCCACCCCAAGCGCAGGGTAAGGGATTGGTTGATTTCATTTCTCCGGTTCCGAAAGTCAGCTGCGCTCCTGCGTTTTGTTTCAGAAGCTGACCAGTTGCGAAATGAAAAGCCCATCTCTAGTTGTTACCTCTTACCTAAAAGCACTACTGCCCAGTATTCTCATCTTCCTGCCATGTTCCACAGAAGAGATGTGCACAAAGATGGACTGCTTTATTTCCTTTGTGTTTACAGAATGAAGGGAAGAATCAGTGGGGAACTGACCGGTGTGCACAGACTCTATTCCACTTATAAAGAGAGTTATAGGGACGAAGTTGACTTATGATTTATTTTTTTCAGTGTTTTGTATTTGTCATTGGATTGGCATACTGATCAAATACTAATTTATAGAGATTTCATGAGGTTGTGATGCTGTTTAATTATTTAACCTGCTGTGGTACCAGCACAGAGCTAATTTTTATGTTGTTGTTTTTTTTAATATTTCTCATTTTTTAAAATTTTGCAATATCTATACCTTTTTTAAAACATAGACTGACTGACCTTAGAGTTTCAGGAGAGAGAGAGAGAGAGAGAGAGAGAGAGAGAGAGAGAGAGAGAGAGAGAGAGAGAGAGAGAATAATCTTTTCAGTGTCAATTACAGTAATGGTTTCCTTATTTATTTTATGCTGTTAATCACTAATATATGCTCTGTGTTTTAAGAAATTTAGTACTTTAAAAATATTCAATCATTATTTGGTAATATTTAAGCAACTGATGAGTTGTCTCAAAAAATTTGAACTAGTCAAATATGCAGTTAACATTTATCTAGTTTACTATTTTATCAAGTTTTTAGGAACTGACGAAATTCTTTTTCTAATACAGTACATACTTTTGGAGCTGTACTTTAGACCTTAGAATATTTTTGTTAAGTTTGTATAGCAATTAAATGATTGCCTGGTTTTTATAAAATTTGCATAATTAATTGTTTCAGAAAAGAGCCTCATCGTTGAAGGAAAGAGAGAGAAGAAGAAAGTAGAAAGATTGACTATGCAGGTGTCTTCATTACAGAAGGAACCTTTTACAATTACACCAGGCAAGTCATTCTAAGTATATTCCATAGTAAGCACAAATTATCTTTACTTGTTTGATATCTTTATTGTATTCTAAATGAGAACTTCTTTGGCCTAATAACATGATCAATAAATAGGTATTTAGATCTGAAATTTTCTTCTGTCATCCTGTGAATAAATTTCTGCTATAATGATAGAGAACACTCAGCGTTCTGCTCACAAAAGCTTAATCTTTTGCTGTGGAAGAGCAATTCGTTTAATACTTTCGGTACTGCTTTATATAAAATGCCTCTCCATTCTTAATGCTAGGTATATGCCTCATGTCCTTGGACCTGATGTTTCTCCCTCATTGCCCAGGCTATGATGACTGTTCATGAATCCTTGTTTCTATTCTACCTGCTGAAATATCCTTGTGTGGCACTAGCATGGCTCACATCTAGACCTGGGATTCATGCTTAGCCACCCGCATGCTGGGAAAAGTTTTCAGGACAACCAGGACAAGTGAAGAGTATCTTCACGCTGAATCCTATAAATCATTCATAGGGTTGCATCACTGAAATATTTTTGTAAATAAGTTTGAAGATATTTCTGCATTGCTAGTATCATTTCAAAACATTGACATCCTTGGGTAATTTTTCATTGTTTGACTGCTTCTCAAGCATAAACCTGTTATGTAACCTAAGAAATGACATAAACAAGAACAGAAATATTAAAGATGTTTGTTTGCTATTCCAACATGTGAATTAATCTGATGTAATAAGTATTATAAGCAAACACTGTTGCACTGATTCATGTATAGAATATTATAACTATCTGAATATCAGTGTGCCAACTAGATATCTAATGTAACACCTTTTTTCTTCCAGGAAAAGGACAAAAACTTTGTGAAATTGAAAGGATACAGTATTTCTTAAGCAAGAAGAAAGCGGATGAACTTCGAAATCTGCACAAGCTTCTTTATAACAGACTAGGCAGGGTAAGAAATATCGAAATACTGTCTTCATACAAAATGGTAAAGAAGAAGCACAGTGTACAAAGCTGCTTGCTTTCAGAAGGCCCTAAACCTTATGAAAGAAAGCACGTTACTCATTTGGGAACATAGCTTATTGGCCTGGATCCAAAATTTGATTTACCTTTGTCCAAAGTTTTATCTGTGTTTCATGAAATCTTTCATTTTTGTTTAAATGTTTGAAGCCCCCACCCAATACTTTCCATTTCTAGACCAATTTATCACGTATTAGCTAAAATACTTTCCATTTCTAGACCAATTTATCATTTATTAGCTAATGTGAAAAATTATTGTTTAAGAAAAGTGAACATTTCCCAATCACATGAAATTGACTATCTAGTTCTTTGGATTCTGGCCAACTGTCTTGGAATTCTTAGGAATATCATTCTATTCATCTTCTGTTTAAAATGAGCTGTTGTCCAATTGATTTTGCTAGCAAGGTTTGAATTCCTAGCATTGGCAGTTCCAAGCACACTTTGCTCAAGTTCGTAAGCTCACTTTTTAAAAAAAGTCTAAGATTTCATTATTTTGCTTGAGATTTTTGGCCAAACAAATGGGACATTCAATTAATTGTTGCAACATGGAGCGTTCCTTGTTAAGCGTCCCACCAGCCATGTCCTTTTTGATGGCCCTCCCTCCTCAAACCTGTGGTGAGAATGCTCACTCTTTTCTTCTTTTAAAAACATAATTTCCAAACAACTTCTACAATAATAAGCAGATTTGTGTGGGGTTGGCACCTATTACCACCTCCCAATTTCTTCCCTGAATGCTGTCCTGAGCAATTCTGTAGCTAAGCCCTATTTAAGTGGTACTTGAGCTCCTAGACTTCAACAGAAGGGTTTTTTCACCAAACTTCATTTGTCTTTTTTTAAAAAAGATAAAAAAGTATGTGAAATTAGATTCTGCATGTGCCATATCTAAAATGCACATTTTCTTCATGTTCTGTTTTAGGTTACTTCACTAAAGAAAAATGTGGGTCAGTTCAGTGGTTTCCCATTTGAAAAAGGAAGTGACCAGTATAAGAAGAAGGAAGAAATTTTGAAAAAGTAAGCCCTTAAAACTTAGTATGACAGGCCATCATGCTTTATATTGATAATTACATTTAAAACTTAAGCATAGCAGCTACTGTGCAAATAATCTATTCCAAACCATATTCATAGCATTATTTAAGGATCTATTGAATTTATACACACAAATACAAGTTCAAAGTGAATGAATTTATTGATAGTATATTACTTGTACTATTTAACCGAATCTCACAAGAATATCTTACTGAATAAAACAACTTGCATGTTTTAGACATTCACTTTTGTGACGCAATCCTACAATACATTTCAAATTTAAAAATTAATATTGCATTGGTTTTCTTTGGGAATGCACACTTCACCCTTTGATTGAAATCAAAAGAATATAATGGCTTTTAACTTTTTATTTGCTCTTACTGTTTGTATGAAGCTGAAATCCTCTGGACCATGATAATATAGTTCTGATACAATATAACAATAGACTCTACCTGACAGTTTTTCAAAGGATGATCTTTATTCCACAGGAATTGCTCATTTTTTGGAAATGTTCAGGGATAGTAAATTTTAGGGGTTTTAACCTGGCTCAGCTTTTCACCCTTTTGCAGCTGAGAATGTTGAGCTACTCAATTTTGATTATGAATATAAATATTAAATGCCAGTATGCATTGTTCTAAGTATCAGATACATTCTACAATTTATTTTGCTAATTAAGGCATGAGAAAAACATTATTGAATGACATTGTTGAATATCAATAATTCACTATTTTAAAAAGTTAGGTATAACTATTGCTTGTTGTTAGATATAGGTGGGTATCTGTGCTCCCTAGAAAAAGAATGGCCTTGTTTAACCTTGGGCAAGCTGCACTGTGAACAATAAACCACATCTAAGTATTCTGTATCAGGAAGCTCCTGGAAATGGTAAACGGTTGTCATAGGTTTGAGGTCACCTGATGGCATACATGATTATTGGTCGACATTATCCCACATAATTTGTGTATGTTGAATGTTTTTGTGGAAACAACATAAACAGGTAAACATTTTATAGAAGAAAACCAGTTACTTATTTTTGAGATAATAGACAGCCTTTAGATGTGTAAAAGTGCCATCTGAGATTTGTACATTTCAGGTACTTCGAAATCTGTGTGTAGATAATCCTGTGGGCCAAGGTTGCATGGAACATTTCCAAATGAATTAAGGAAGGTGTTTAAAAATTATATATAATTAAGTGTGTTTTGTAAGCGATTTTAAGAGTTTTTAATATCTTGTATGGTGTTTTATGTGTTTTGTATGGTTCCTTGTTTAGAGTGTGTTGTGGAACAGCACTTTAATTTTGTTGTGCATATCTTGCATATGCATAATGACAATAAAACTCTATTCTATTCTACAGATACAGAAATGCAGTGCTGAAGAGTATATGTGAGGTTCTTGATTTGGAAAGATCAGGTGTAAACAGTGAACTGGTGGCCAGAATTTTAAACTTTTTAATGCATCCAAAACCCTCAGGAAAGGTAAGTTTTTTTTACAATAAAAAGTCACATAGCTTGCCATTATACAAAATCAAATGAACACATTGCTTAATTTATCTCCTTCACTTATTTGAGCTGCTATTGAGACTGTCAGTTTCCCATAGTAATTCTGAACAGCAAATCATATTTTGGGAATGGTTAAATCACCCTTATTGTTAAAGGATTACCCAGAGCTAAAAATAATTTGTCTTTACATCACAGAGTTCTGCTCTTAAGGATTGAACTGAAAACAGTGGATATCCTTATCTCAAGCCAGAGAGCTCTGGTTGCCTCTTATTTTGGAAAGTTTGATTTGGTAATATTACAGACCACTGGCTAGTATCCTCTATAATGCTCCAATATAGTTAGAAACCAGGTTATGCAGGATCACAGATGTATCAGGAGATGAAGGAGGTGTCTACCCAACAGCACTGAGCTATTCTGGCATGTGTGAAGTGGGGTGGGATCTCCCAGTTCTGTTCTTCAGCCGGTCAGTGACTACATCAGCTCACGGGGGTGGGGGAAGCTTTGATTGGGAGAACAGAAAAAAATTGCTAAGGAAGTGACATGTTTCCTTGCAAGAGCTTCAAAAAAGTGAAACCAGTTCCCCAACTAGCAGTTTGGGGGATGTAATGCCCCTATTGGATCCGAGACAGTGTGTGTATTGTCATTTTCACTTCCCCTAATTGTCCCTAAATGCATGCAGCAAATAGGAAAGGTTTACTGAGTGTTACGAGGAGCCTCATGGCGCAGTGGTTAAATTGCTGTGCTGCAGCTAAAACTGTGTTCACAACCTGGAGTTCAATCCCAGGTAGCAGGCTCAAGGTTCACTCAGTTGAGTACCCATCTTGCTGGGGGCGGGGACAATGTGTATCTTGCATAACTAAATTGTAAACCGCCCAGAGAGTGCTTTAAGTGCTATGGGGTGGTATATAAGCAGAACACTTTGCTTTGCTTTTTACTATAATGAGGAACAAGGATGTGCAAGCCAGAATTGTATGTGAATCAGAGAGGCTGTGTTTGTGTGTTGGCTTACTTGTAACTGGTTCTTTGGATGTTTATATGTGAAGTGAGACAGCGCACTCTTCTCTCTCGGTCTGCCATATTGCTCTTTCTCTGCTGGTGGTAGACTGGAACGGAGGAAAAGCCATAAGATCATGCCTAGACATCCATGTTAAAGAGGTGGAGACACGGTTCTCGCCAAAACCTACTTAGTGCTCGAAGATCTGGAATAAGCCTATGCATAGACAAAAGATCCCTGTGATTCAGTTCACAGGTGACTACTCAAAGAACCATGTTTAAAATTAAGTAATACTGTATGTCCTTCCACTCATTGTTTGTAAATTGAGATGTATAGAACATAAAACTATTTATATTATATTTCACCTAATTTTTTTCTCAACAGGCATTGCCAGTATCTAAGAAAACACCAAATAAAGGTGGTAAAAAAGAACGCAGTAGTTCTGTGACAGCACGGAAAGGAAAACGTACCAAATGTCCAGAGATACTGTCAGATGAATCTAGTAGTGAAGATGAAAAGAAAGAAAAAGATGAATCATCTGAAGAAGAGAAAGAAAGTGAGGAAGAGGTAAATGTTTTATGCAAACTACTAGGGGTAGGGCTTTTGTATTTAAAGGACTCACACATCCTGAATTCACCTGGAATCCCGCAGGCAGAACATAAATAAGAAGCAAAAGAGAAGTTTCCCCACTGCCATTTCACTCCATTCTGTGTGTTTTAGATTTGGAGGAGGAGGGAGCCAAATAGATGTTGCTGCAATGTTTCATGGGAAGCCTAATCTTGCTACCCCTTAGGACTGGTAAAGGGATCCTCTCACAGAACTACCACACCATAGGATTGCAGTGATTCCCTGAATTAAACCTTCACTGCACTACTGCTGCTGGTGGAGTGTGAATATACATTTATCATGGGATTTATTATGTCCCCAAAATACTTGATACTAATCTCAAGCTTTTTGGCATAGCTCTGTTGGTTATATAATATAAGACAACTTTTTTGTTTTGCCATAAAATCAGAAAAACTTATTCTCAAAATGCCATTGTTAGTGCTCGAAACAGGTAATGCAGATATGGCTTTTGAATGCAGCCCATGTATATATATTTTTGGTTTTTTGCTGCAACAAAACTTTCTGATCTTTATATTATATCTTTGTTTAATAAAAAAATATAATATAATATAATATAAAACATTATATCTTTGTTTAATCATAGTAGAAAGAGTAAACACAATCAGCTTAAGAGGTGTTTTTTATCCCTGTTACAGCAGCCTAAAAAGTCTTCAAAAAAAGAAAAACCCAAAAAAAAGACCGCTTCAAAAAGCAAAAAGGGCACAAAGAGTGCTTCTGTCAAGAAAGCAGATAGCAGCACAACAAAGAAAAGCCAGAACAATTCCAAAAAAGGTAATGTATGTATGCTTGTTTGTTTGTTTCAACATATATACCACCCCACAGTGAAATGCACTCTTTGGGTGGTGTGTGGTAAAACATAGCATAAAAATAAATACACACCACACATGATCTTAGCCAAAAGGCCATGAATCGATAAAGGTGCTTGATCAGATCCTAGGAAAAATAAATACAAACAATATACAAATACAAAGTGACAGACAGATTAACTAATCGAACCACAAACTAGCTAATCTATTCCTTAAGTAAATAAACAGTTTAAGCTACATTGGATACTGCAAGTGTGAACACTAATAAAAGGCAGCTTCAAGCAATTCTTTTTTTACCACCTTAAAGATTTGGGGAAAGAGCTTGGTGAACATCTGCTGGGAGTTTGTTCCAGTGGTGTGGGGCCACAACCGAGAAATACTAGTTTAGGATGTTTGTTCTTTTGGACTCCTTTGGTGGTGTTACTTTTTTTTTAACATCCTGGACTACGACGAGTGTGTGAAGTAATGTTCTCACAGGTATCAAGGTCCTGAACTGTTTAGAGCTTAATAGACAATTACCAGTATCTTGAATTGAGAATGGAGGCTGATCAGAGTCCATTGGTACCTGAGGTCAGTGTGGCTGCCACACTTTGGAGCAGCAGGAGTTTTTGTACTGAGTCTTTGGGAAGCCCTATGTAGAGATTATCCCAGTAGTTCCTACCATATCTTAGAAAATAGGGAGTTTTGCAGCGGATGCCTTTAATACTTCTAAAGGAGCAGGGCTGCTGAATTCTCTAAATTTTAAGATTGTTATGTAGTCTTTGTGCATTCCATGTTTTATCGCTGAGTATATTTTTTCTAATGTGGAAATGGTAGAATTGAATCATGTAAAAAGATCATGTAAAAACCGCTTCTGGGGCCTCCGACAGGCCCAGGAAGTCCATCAGAGGCCCGCTCGGGACAGCACGAGGTCTGGGGTAAGTGCAGGAGGCCTCAAACAGGCCCACCCGCTTGTCTCAGGGGGCTTTGCCTTCATTTGCTGCAGTCCCACAATATACCAGGACCTCAGCACTGTATATGAATTGCAAAATGCCAGTGGACGACTGCATAGCTATAGATTGCACTTTATTATTATCACATTAAAAATGCAGAGTAAAATCCAATTGCTTGTTCCAAGCAGAACAGATTCTGCAACTAGGTACCTAAACCATGGTGTGGATGTGGACTTCTAGCCAACGTCTTTTGCATGTTTTGGCATTTTTTGTGTACAGTATGTGGTCTATGGGACACCAGAATGAATAATCTGAGTTTCCATTATTTCTTATGGGGAAGTTTGCTTTGCTATAATAGTGTTTTGGTTTACGAGCATGTTTCCAGAATGGATTATGCTTGTGAAGTAAGGCATGACGGTATATGCTGTAACAAAAATATTTTTTAAGATCCAGACCAAAACACTAACTTTTTCAAAAGATAATAAACTATCATTACTTGTAGTTTAATGACTAAATATTCTTGTGTTTAGAAAGCGAATCTGAAGATAGTTCAGATAATGAGCCTTTAAGTAAAAAGTTGAAAAAGACACCTACAGATGAAGACTTGAAAGAAACAGTGAAGAAGTTGTTGGCTGATGCAAATTTAGAGGAAGTTACCATGAAGCAGATTTGTAAAAAGGTGGGTTAGACATTTGTTTGGTAGCCTGATTGTATTGTGTTTTGTATTCAGAGACCTTAGAGTAAAGATGCGTATTTTCACCATGGTGAACAGCCTCCTAGATGTGCCATCTCTCCTTCCCTGCTTACAAATAAAGCAAGGAATGAGAGATGCCACATATGTATGAAATGTTCTGTACAACGCAGGTCAAGTGCCAGGTAAAACTTTTTATTTTCTCCAGCGTGTTAGACCTTGTAAGATGTTTTCAGTACTGTTGGATGTTTTATATCTTAATGTGTGTATTTTTAAAATGCCATTTTTCAGTAGTCAGTTATACTCAGCTTTTAAGACCAAGAGACTTCCGAGAGACTTTTAAGACCAAGAGACTTCCGAGAGACTTCTAGTTTGCCACAGCGAGACACCTTGATAAGCCCTCCGGCTTATGAAGCAGAATTTCCCCAGATAAACAGGACCCTGGTAAGGGTAAAGCCCTCGTGTGTGGGGGGGGGGGTGAAGAGAGGCAGCATCTGGGTGCTGCGAAGAATGCGGCGGCAGACTTCACAGTTCTAGAAATGGCTTAATCTCCCTGCTGGGGGAAGTCCGGTGGCTGTAATGGCAAACGGTCTTCAGCTGCAGGAGTATGTAAATAATCTTGGACTTTATGAAGCTTTATTGCCGTGAGTAAGACGGTTTCCTTCTTCCCTGCTTTACCCCATCACTCTATCTTGGTGACATCCTGGTTTCTCTTCTTCATTATGCTTCTTAAGCTTCTTCAATAAACTTTAATGCCCTCCTCCCAAAATGGCGGCTACAATTATGAGGGGAGAATAAATAATTACTTCATGACGCTAACACAGAAGTGACTTTTCTGATTACTGCATCGTGTTTTCGGCATTTTCAGCTGGTAAATCACTTTGAAGGAAAAAAAGCTTCCTTTTACAATATATAAACTTTTCATATACAGCAGCAGCAGTCTCTGACCTTGGACAGTCTAAATGCTTAATGTTTCCAAAACATTCTTAGATATCAGAATTGGAACATTCTTTTCCCCTCCCTGCTCTCTCTCCTACACCCCCTCCCTCCTTGAAGCTCAGTACAACTGAAAGATTAACCCTTTGAAGGGATCTATAACCGATCACAAGGACAAGAATCAGCTGGGCAACAATGGCAGAACAACAAACTGATGATTTGCTCCTCATAATGCAAAGAGTATTGGACTATTAACAGGCTGAACTTTCTTCTGAACTCGCTTTTGAGTGGAACGGGGAGCTAAATCAGAGCATTAATCCCAAGCGTATGATTCACAGAGCAGCACTGTGGGAGATACTCAGGAGGGGGTGCCTACAGGAGGTGGGGAATATGGAGTTTGGCCCTGCTTTGGAAACTAAACTTTCTCTTGAACCTGATGAAGAGGCGGAGGAGACCCCCCCCCCCAATTGGTTTTGTTTGGAACATGAAACTACAGCACGGCACTGAAACTTTGGAGAGGAATGTGCAACCTAGCCTTTTGGGGGAAGCTTCGACTTCACAAGAAGGATGTTTGGATAGGTCAATTCTCGAGAAGATGGGAATCGACAGATATGCACGGTTCATGGGGGCAATCGATCTACCAGGAAAGACCAAAATTTGGTTTAATGAGTCAGTTACTTAGAAGGTCTGTTTTTGTGTTTGGCCGATGATGGTATGCCTTTAAAGGCCTGGTTCTCTAGTATATTGGAGACACACCACCGATTATCTATTACCTATTATTGATCATTTATGGATTATAATTGATTGTAATGGAAACCAGTGAATGGAAATATGTACTGTAATAGACCAGTTTAAGATTATTGCCAAGCTAATCTTATATTTGCCAAACCAGATAGGTCACTATAATGCAGAAATCTGCTTTTTTTATCTGGACCATCCTTAAAATATTAAACGCATATTAAGATGTGAAAATAGAAAAGGGAGTGAGACTACCAGCCTGAAATGTTAATCTGTCTGACCTCGAAGAGGAATATACTAGCCAAGAATAGAAAATTTTAAATGTATTATGAAATTGAGAGACCAAGATATAACTTTTTTTAAATAGCCCATTAAGTATTAGTCTCAGCCATATTGATATAATATTTGAAAGCTGATAGAACTTAGGGGAATAGGTAAAATATAATGGGTTGATGATGTTTATTTTTCACTAAATCTTATAGATTAAATAGGATATCTTAAGTTAAACTTATACAGTGGAACCTTGACTTACGTCATTAATCCGTTCCAGAGGTCTAGACTTAAGTCAAACATGACTTAAGTCAAACAAACCTTTCCCATAGAAAGTAATGGGAAAGTGGATTAATCCGTTCCAGACGATGAAAAAGACCCCCCCAAACAGACAGCAATAATTCATGCTGTACTATAAAAGAAATAAGACAGCATTGTGGATTTACCTCCTCCAGCATGAACCCACCCACGCACCCATCATCCTGCCACAGCCAGCCTTGAGGGTGTATGAAAGCCCCACACACCCTTTCTAAGTCCCTGCCCTCCTCTCCCTCAGGTTTGCAAGGAGACAGGAGGACCCCCCCATTCAGAACACACACACACACACACACACACACACACACACACACTTCCCTTGCCAAGTGGGCCGGGGGTGGTGAGGGGGGCTCCTCTCCATGGCCCAGTTTCCCTGCCTGCTTGGAGAGGGGGGCGCACACCCCAAGACCCACTCCTGCCTTCCCTCCAGCAGCAAACGGCCCTCTGCACGTGCAGCGACACCCTCAGCAGAAGCAGCAGGAGGAGGAGGGGACAGAAGCGGAGGAGGTGGGGGACTGTGGGATTCCCGAGGCCACCCCTCCCAGGGGCCCTCTGCGGCGGCGGCAGTGCCCACCTGCCCTTCCCCACTGCCCCCCTTGCAGCTGCCTGGCATCAAGGACTCACCGTTGCGGGTAGGAGGGAAGGGGATGGGAGCCCTGCGCGCCCGGGCGAAGAGCAGCGACGAGCCTGGGAGGTAGAGGCCGGGAGGGAAGGGGGTGGGAGAAGGGAGCCCTGCGCGCCCGGGCGAAGAGCGGCGACGAGCCTGGGAGGTTGGGGCCGGGAGGGAAGGGGGTGGGAGAAGGGAGCCCTGCGCGCCAGGGTGAAGAGAGGCGACAAGCCTGGGAGATTGGGGCGGGAGGGAAGGGGGGTGGGAGAGGGGAGCCCCGCGCGCCTGGGCGAAGAGCGGCGACGAGCCTGGGAGATCGGGGCCAGGAGGGAAGGGGGTGGTGGGAAGCCCGCACGAGTGTGTGGGGCTTCTCCCGTCTCACCTGCGTTCTGGGTGTTTTGTGCCAGCAACGCTGGCAAAGGAAAAAAAGTGGGAACCAGGGGATGGAGGGGAAGCCCACATGAGAGGCGCGGGGCTTCCCCCGGCTTGCCCGCCTCCTGGATCTTCAGCGCCAGCGGCGCCAGCTTCAAAAGAGAGCCGGGGGTGGGGGGAAGGCCATGCAAGCGGCTTCTCCCGGCTTGCCCGCCTCCCGGGTGCTTGGTGCCTGCAGGCACCGGCAAAGGAAGAGAGGCAGGGGCGGGCAGAGGAAGCGCCAGAGGTGCACGGCTTCCACTGGGTGTGTCCGTCGCCCGTGTGCAGTGGCACAGGAGGAGAGGTGGGGCCCTGGGGAGGATTGGAGTGGGCGAGGAGGTGAAAGTGCACTTTGTAAAGAGGTCTCAGGGAAAAAAGGATTTTTCTTTTTGCCTTTTTTCCTGGACCTCCGGAACGGATAAGCATAGAATTTAGCCTGGCCGCCCAATTCCTGGCGTTACGCTGGGACTCCGAGACGTAACTCGGAGCCTGGGACGCAAGTCAAACAGACCCCTAGTGGACGTAAGTCAAATATGACGCAAGTCAAGCAGGACGTAACTGTATCGTCGCCCTTTGTACTAGATGAAAACAGGTATAAATGTATGCCTATCATATATTGAGCTAGACAAATAGATTTTCAGATGCTTAGTAAAATGAAGAATTAAGACTAGCTTAATACTGTACTTTGTTATTTTTTCCTTTTGCACTAGATGAGGATGGAGATAAGTAATGATGACTACAATGATGGAAAAGAAATATTTAAATTTGGAACATTTGAAACACTTGGGCTGAAATATTGGGAAAATAGTTGCATTTGAACTATTTAACACGACAACACACAAGCAATGTATTTGTTTTAACTTGTTATGTTTAGAAAATTCAATAAAATATTATAAACAAAATGAAAGCACACACAAAACCAAAAAAAGAAGACCAAGACCAATCACAAAATTTCATGAGATCTTTCACTATATCATGATTCCTCAAAGAAGAGATATAAACAGTATCTTACATCTTATTCTTAAAGTGTCCCCAAGGAGAAAGCTAATAAACAAATAATAACTGTTCCACAGCAGAAATTGGAACCTCAGCGTTGCCAGCTTTTCACACTTCCACTACAATAGATTACTGAGATTATCATTTGTTTGTCCATTCACGGAAATGGGAGAGGTAGGGCAGAGAAGGTCAAGCAGTGGAACCTCAAGTTCACACCTAGGATTACTTTGTGTTAAGAAAAAGAAATGGATGCATACATACAGTAGAGCCATGGTATCTGCAGGGGGTCCGTTCCAAGCTTTCTTGCCTCCCTCCTGGAAATGCTGACAAATGTAGAAGTAGCTAATGTCTTGTACATTGCATGGTTTCTGGCTTCCTCTAGTGGTCAGTTCTTGTCAGGACACCTGGAAAGATGTATAAATATGTATTTCTGGTTTTTTTTTAAAAAAAAAAAAACTAGACAAAAATTTTATGTTTGTAATTATAATTAAATAAATTAAAATTAAAATATAATGTTTTCAGGCAGTGGATAAGGGGGTCCTGGTATGGGGTGGTATATAAGCAGAACACTTTGCTTTTGCTTTACGGTATCACCCATATATGAGCTCTGTACTAATTGTATAATATAATGTTTGTTGCACAGATAGTGCGTGAGGTGAACCATTTTAATCAGGAAGTACAGGGAATTTTTTTCTTTTAAAAAAGTATTCTAGTAGTCATATCCCACCTGCTATACTGTTAGGTTCCTTCTAAAATCCAGGAGACCCTGCTGTATCTCAGTCATCATCAGTATTAGAGTGTTAATGAACAAACTGACTAACCCTTGTGGTATTTTGAATATTACAGGTATATGAAAGCTATCCCACTTGCGATTTGTCTGACAGGAAAGACTTCATCAAAGCGACAGTGAAAGAGGTAAATATTTCCTCATGTGATCATCCAGATACTAGAACTCTTTGAATTTGAAAATCTTGGGTCATTGGAAGATTGCAGATACTAAATAGAACTTCTGAATTTTCTCATTAAGATGCTTTATTGCAATTTTGTTAAGTGTTTACTTCAGTCTTAATCTTAATTAAGCTTGGTGTATGCCATAAAAATATTTTCTTGGAAGTAAGTCCCATTGTTTCCCTAAAATTTCTTTCCAAGAAAAGTATCAGAATGGCAGCCCCTGGAATGTGTTTGTGGGAAGGAGGGGTGGCAAAGTAGGTGAAATACTTAAAACTACAGCAACTCTTCTCTATTTTTTAGCTCATTTCCTGATCTAATGGAGCAAAAATGAAGGCTTCAGACATGATCCCGTGGATTTAAATATTTTACAAACACCAGCAAAAATATTTTTGTTCTTATTTTTTGTTTGCCTATTTGATATCACCTAGAATTTAGTCATGGATGATCGTACTGGCTTAATGTTCTGAGTGTTGATGGAAATTATTTTTTAAAACTGAGTTTAATGAAGTTTTTAGGTTTTGCATGGCAATAAATGTTCTCTGCTTTTGCTTTGTATACATCATGTAATTTCTCTGTAAAAGCAGATCTACGATGGCTGTTGTAGATTTTAGTGCATTGTAGTGCAGATAATTTTAAAAATCAATTAAAGTGAAAGTTATGTTTGTACAGACCAATGTGTCCTCTAATTTTCATCCCTGCTGAGTGGGGTCATAGGTATGTGTGCGTGTGTGTGCTAGCAACTGTTCCCCCCCCCCCCCCGATTCTGTTGCAACCAGAAGAAAATGGTTTCAACAGGTTTGCAGGGGTGGTGGTGGGAGACAGTTGCTGGCACACACAGCTTAGAGGGCACCTTGGTACAGATACAGGCTGAAACCAGAAAATATTGCAGTATTGGGTGTTCTTTTTTCTTTTTTTTTCTTTTTCTTTTTTTGTATACTTACCATTTCCCCCAATCCAGAGTAACCAATATGTCCTGACTCCAAATGCTCTAAATTTTACTGTACTGCCTTGAATAGGTATACAGAAGAACATTGTCAAAGTTATTTTTCTACTTTTAAAATCTTTCTGCTTGTATATAAGCTTGCTTAAAACTTGTTTAAAAAAGGAAAATCTGTGTGTTTTTAGAGAATCTATGACCAGTGTTCACGAGTGTGTTTAATTAGGAAGCAAGTACCATACAAAAAAGATGGCACTGCTTATCTAGTAAGAACATTCTTTAATTGCACATATTGTTCAGTGTTTATTTGAGTACAGGGGCCCTCGCTTTGATCCAAAAAGCTGTATATGATGTCCACATTAAAGCTAATACATAGATAAAATAAATGTCTTTGACTTGAGGATGTTCAGTGTGCGTTCCTGCTGGTCTTGAGTAATAAACACTTAGGATCCCTGGAAAATAAACCCCTATATAGGAGTAAGTTCAGAAAAGAACCTTTTTGGTATGAGCTGGACAGTTTAGTATTATTTTGGCTCTTTCCCAAATAAATGTATTCATAAATGAGAAGATAGCTGCATAAATGTATTGGCCTGAATACAATATACTGTATTGTGATTTGCTGAGTCTTAGAGATGACCCACTACAATCAGTTGGACCTAGTTTGATTGTCTCACTAATTTCAGTGGATCAACTTTAAGTGCAATTAATATTGAATTTTGCCCAGTTGTGCATTTTAGCCAACTCCAGAATTAAGTTCCTGCCTATAAAACTGATTTGTTAGTAAAAGTATAATCATGAATTAACAAAGCAAAGCAAAGTGTTGTGCTTATACTGTATACCACCCCATAGTACTTCAGGCACTCTCTGGGCGGTTTACAATTTATTATGCAGGCTAATGCCAAATAAATGTGTCATAATGTAAAGTGTAATCAATTTCTTCATGACTGTATTGATCAAAACTGCAGGTTTTAAATATAGTAGTAATATGATTGAGAAATCAAAGATTACTGATCAATATTCTGAAAATGCTCAGCCAGTTGATAGGCTGTTGGATCTTTCCCATTTTTTACATTTTATTTGCATGCAGTCCTTTATATTAAGGCTAAGTGTAACTGAGTTTTGTATTCAATAAATGTCTTTAAGAAAAATGTATATTTTGATATTTCAATATATGTATAGTAAAACTTGCTACAGAACCAAAGGTGCCTCTCGTGTGTCATCTAGAAAAGTCTTTTCTTGCTTCATGAATTACAGAAGTATATAATATGGCATACTTCCTAAATTAAGCTTTCAGTGTTAGAAGTTTGTTCCAGATGAAATTCTGTTAAGCAAATTTTCCTTTATACAAATTTCCCATAGGAGTGCCTTGAAAACGGAGTAATCCTTAATCACCACCATTTTTATGTTGTACGGATTTGCCCCATAGGTGATTCTGTTAAGCAAATTTCCCCTATCTCCAGAATTTTTTATGTTGTACAGATTTTATGTTATACAAGCTGTTATACGAAGGTCCACTGTACTGTATATCAGACCCTTACTTACATGAGCAGACTATTGTTTTTAAGTATGCTTTCTTTAAAAGGCCTTCATTTTAAGCAAAAAAAAAAAGTGTCTCAATAAATTCCAACAAAAGAATGCCTTACACTAAAAGGCAGCAGTGAATGTGGGGTGCTTTCAAAAGGGGGAGAAGCCACAAGAGGCAAATGGAGAAGCAGTACTGATGGCAGCAGAGAGCAGCAGTAACCGAAGGGAGCCTGCAGGAAGGGTGAGAGACCACCAGAGGCAAAGCAGTGCAGCAGCACAAGAAGCTATATAGAAGACCAGAAAAAAAAAATAAAAGCAGAAATTTGAAAAAGAAGAAAGAGGAGGGGCAGCTGGAAGCAAGCAAGTGGGGGACTATATACAAGAGTGATGACATTTTTTAAAAAAAATTAAGAGATAAACCTTTAAGAAGTGGGGTGACCAACCCCTACACTTTTCAGCTACAGTTTGCTGGTTTGGGTTTCAGCAATGTGTGTGTGTATTTAAAAAAATAGATTCATTAAGGGGAAGAATCTGCGTAAAGATCTAGGAAATTAGGAGATTGCCCAGAGGATCAGGCAGAAAAGGACTGTGATAGGGAAATGGCATTTAGGAACTGCAGGTGTGGCATACAAGCCAACAACTTTTGTGTGTGTGTGGGGCGTGTTTTCAGAAATGGCTTCATATGAGGGCTGCGAGGGGAATTAAGGCAGAGAACCCCAAGAAAGTTAAGAAAGCAGAAGAGATGCCCAGGAAGGCCACCCAGTCTAAAGGCCCAGCTAATGCCAAGGGTGCTGGATTTCAGGTGGTGGCCCACAGTGTGTAGTTGAACCCATCTCTGCCCGTTGGAAAGCTGTCCAAGAGGGCCGAGCAGCTTAGAGCCCAGCAGTGGGCAGAAGCTAGCACAACTCAGACAGAGAAAGAACTTTATGACAACAGTAAAGGCCATGCCGGAAGGAGGTGGAGGAAGGAAGGACTACTGGCATTCTCCTTCAGTGAGGACTTCTGCAACAGTGAGTAATCCCCAAAATAAGGGTATGTGTGACTGAGAAGAGAAGAAAAGGAGGAGGTGATGCAGCAGGAGCAGTGAGGACCCAGACAGGCAGGAACATCTGGTGAGTCCTCGTAGGATAGTGCAAGGTATGAGGATTATTGGCAGGTGAAAGCCCATGTCCCAGGTCTCCCTAACTGGGTCTTACACAGGAGGGAGTGGGGCAAAAAGGTTGTGGCAGGGCCAGAAGCAGTATTGGCCATAGGCAGTGCCGGCGCAGCACAACTCCATCCCCAAGTAGCAAGTTTAATGTCATTTAAAATCCTCCAGAAATCCACCTTCCCAAAAAGCTCTGGAAGAAATTTTTGAATAGGTAGTATGTGATTATGTTTACATTACCAGAGCTGTTTGGGGCAGTAAAAAGTGTTACTGCACTTCCCATTAAGTAAGAAGGGTAGACCCTGGAGGACAGCACCACAGTTGACCAAGGAAAGCAGTTGTCCCGGGGTGGGGGTGGGGCTGCATCTCAGCTAATGGCCGCTCCAATGCATTTGTCAGAAGGGCAGCACATCTTAGCTGCACATTATATTTTGGGAAGTATTTAAATTTTGTTTTAGAATTCCAGCAGGGAAATTCCTAATGCTAAAATAACAGAGTACCTGTAAATTACCTTAAAATCCACCAGAGAAGTGCCCCATGTGGTAGAGACAAAGATCAATGAGCATCCGGCAGTCATAGTAGCTTCTCCTTTCAAGACCCCAGCTTTTCCCAATATAGCGATTTCCCTACTAGGGATGGTACCAAAGGAAACACCAGGTGAATTCAGTCTAATCCACCCCCTCTCCTAAGGGGCCATCAAATAACAATGCCAATCCAGCAAAACTTTGTTCAGTTGCCTATGTTTCTTTTGACCATGCAGTCAGAAGGGCGAATTCTTGCAGGAAAGGTGTTCTAATTTTGAAGTGTGTCATACAGTCTGCATCCCTCTGATTTTTACCAGCTAGGATTTCAGTTTAATGGGCATTGTCTTATGACAAAGCCACACTGATGGGGCATGCAGTGTCTTGTGCAGCTTTTGAAACATTTAGCACATTCCTGGAATGAGTGCTCAAGTATAAGACAGGTAGCCCTTATGTAAACCAATTACATTACCTTGATATTTTTTATATATAGCAGATCCAGATGAGTCTTCTGGTTGTGCAACGAGGCTGCAAGCATTCAATGATATGGTGGGGGAGTTAGGCATACCCTTAGCAGAGGACAAGATGAAGGGGGTCCAGTATCTAACTCGGTGTATTAGGGGATAAAGCTGAATACTATGAGGGATGCTTCCTCCTTGACTCTGGACAAGGTTGGCAAATTGCATGTCAGCCTGTGGCAGTCATGATCAGGGAAAAAAAGCTAACCTAATCCGATCTCGCCTGATTTTGGAAGCTAAGCAGGGTCGGCCCTGGTTAGTAGTTGGATGGGAGCCCACCAGGGAATATTAGGTGCTGTAGGCGCCTGCAGTAGGAACTGGAAAACCACTCCAGTATTCCTGCCAAGAAAACTCCATGGACATGGGGTCATGAAGAGTCAGTCACGACTGTAACGATGCAATACACACACAACAAAGGAGGTCTAGCCAGTTCTGGGGCAGTTCAATGTTACATGCAGGGTAGTCTCACCTGGGACAGCCATCTGTGCCTGACTGGCTAGAAGCACTGTCGGCAATCAATGCACAACATGACCACTGGAGGATTACAAAGTAACTTATGTCAGACAGAAAGTAAGTTCAGATAGGTTTTAAAGATATGGGGCATTTTCCTGACACAGGTTAGGCTAGAAAAGAATGAAAAGGAGTGAGTGGCATTTTGAAAGCATGGGGGTGGATCCATGTGGTGGTGGTTGAGGACCTGCAGGTGTAGAATGCCTACCAGGTTTCAGTCCCAAGATTCAATTTAAGGAAGAACTTAATGACAGAGCTGTTTGGCAGTATAATGTGCTACTACAGAGGGTGGTGGAGTCTCCTTCTTTGGAGGTTTTTAAGCAGAGGCTGGAGGGCCATCTGTCAGGAGTCCTGTGATGGGGGTTCCTGCATGGCAGGGGGTTGGACTGGATGGCCCTTGAGGTCTCTTCCAACTCTATGATTATGTGGGGCACGGATGGTGTGGTCATGTGCACTCTCAGCTCAGAGACTAACAACAGCCCTTTTTCCAGAGCTTTCTAGGTATCCAGTACTCAAGAGTGGTTGACTGTTCCCTTTTTCTGGGGCTGAGCTGCTTTCCCAAGGCTACACAGGCTGACTCTTTTCCTGAGAAGCAAGGAGGGATTCTAACTCCCAACCTCTAACTCAACAGCCAAGTACCCATCTCATCCATCCATCCATCCAACATGCAGTACAATTGATCAAACACAATTGAAAGAGCACTTTCCCATTTTTTATTACGTATATTGCCATTAAGTCAGTTTGCTCACTGTATTCCACAGCAAAGAGGCTGCCTGTTAAAGTTTTCCTATATTTACATGATATAAATTGTATATACACAATAAAAAACAAGCATGTTTATGTCATGTGGCTTAATGGTGTAACAGCTGTTCTTTAAAAAGAACTTGATGGTCTCTTAAGGGAAAATCACTTTTCAAGTTATCATCCTGAGATTATATTAAATTCAGGGCTTCATATATTTCAAAATTATATTGCATTTTTATTGCAAATGTAAGATGATCCACACTTTCGAATCACATGTTTTCTGGGGGATTCTTTGAAAAGTTAAAAGCAGAGAACTTTTTACTATCTCAACAAAGACAAAAGTAAATCTTAGCTAATACCCATTTGCATATATGAATACCTTCAATCATTTAATGTTTTCATTTGCATGCTGCTTCACTAAAATATAAATATGTCTTTTTTTCCAACAGGCTTTTGACCACTTATAAAATTTCCACAACAATACAATCCAGCTATTGTGAAATACAGTACTTTCAAATCACATTGATTTTAGCAGAGGACACTCCATGCCATTAAAACCAATGCTTAATTGTATCCAGATGATGCTACATGATTTTAACCCTTCAAAGAAAGCAATCATTTGACCTAACTTTTCAGCAACAAGTTCATATGATTCAATGAACTTCCTGATCTTCATTATGTTTGTGATACATATCCAAATGATTATACTCAGCTCTTATGATTTCAAAATTTCAGAAATGAAAAATCATATTGAACATTTTGCCAATCTGTTTACATGATGAGCATGTAGTAATTATCATTCTAGATTCCCAATAGTTTTATATATTTTCCATTAGAAAAAAGCTGGATGTCACCAACAGCCACAGAAGTCTGTGCCTATTGCTTGCAGATCAATCTAAAAGGAATACATGTACATATTCCCTTATCTTTCCAAATATCACTATATTCATCCTACCCTTCAACTACAGGCTTTTTTTCCACCTACCATAATTATTAAGTAATCTGTATTCCAGCCTTCTATTATGCAGAATTAACTGTCTCAAATGGACCATTAAGAGGCAACTGCTCATTTGTGGGGGTAGCAATTCTTATAAGTGAATGCTACCTCAGTATGTTGCACAGATAAAACTTAAACAGTGTTGCATCTTCAAAAGTTAAAAGACGAAGTGGCTAGGGAAGAACAACCCAAAAAATCTTCCGAAAAAGCAACAGAGCTATTGTCTCTTTAGGTAAAATGGACCTAAGCACCACTTGAGGCAGGGAGAATAACCTGAAAGTTGAATTGGAACAGCGGATCTTGTAAAAACGAAGTCTGTAAACTGCAGTTCAGAACTCAAAATGCCGCTATTTTGCTTGCTTCTCGAACACCACTCAAGTAAGCTCCAGTAACTGTCTGCGGAAAGTGTCTGTTTGTAGCCTATTGAAAAAATAAAAAGAATTAGAGAAACAAATTACATAAAAATAAACCTCCATTAGCTATACACAGAGTATCCATAAGCTCACAGAAAACGTAATGTTTTGATGTCAGAGACAAAAGGGCGTAAACTACGTATCTTCAATTTACTGAAAATAAGCCATGAATATGCTCTGGTTTTCAAACGTTACTGTATGATTAACAACAACGAAAATTACCTTGAAGTGGGCCCACTGCATTTAGAATTAAGAATAATTTCCTGGCAAAAATATTTTTATCCAATTCTATCTTTCTTCATCACATCATGACATTTCCCTCTCTCCCCAAGTAGCAGATTTACAGAAATACGGGACCTATATTAAAAACATGCCACTTAAGGTAGATAGTGTTCTCTGCAAATTTTAAGATAAACTTCGGGAGAGAGTCCTATTTGTCAGGACCAGATGCCCCACTTGTGGCCAAAGACCTGATAATCCTGCAGCAGTTACAGGTCCATCAGCAGGGGAAACCTGCAGTCTTGGCTTTTTCAGGCAATGTATCCCAGTGTATCCTAGTGCCTGTTCCTAGGTCAAATGACCCACCCAGCATCAAGAACTCTTTCACCTCCTAGCTCCTTCACCAACTGCAGATACCTGATCTAATAATTGGTTGTCTTCCTAGGATTAGAGAAGCAAAGGAAAAATAACAGTGTCACCATACTGTTAACATCAAATAACAATGATGTTACAATGTTGTTTCTCCCTGCAGCTGCATGAAGATATTAAACAGTGAGTGGAATCCTGCTGCAGTTTGGAGAGGGAACATGATAGAACCTTGTGCTAATCTTATAGATTGGCTTTTATGGGTTAGAACAACAGTACTTGCCAAATGAAAGCAGCACCATGACAAAATAGTGCTTCCCAGCTTCCTCATGGGGTTCAGAATGACACCGTATCCAGTGCCCCTGAGAGTTTCAGGTGAAACGTCTTTCTGTATTATCTCCTGGCATGCTGCATCGTTCGGCTGCATCAACCAGGCCTGAAGTGAGGCTGAAAGGAGTCGATGCTCATACTGTATATAGCTTTATGCAGTCCCTGGCACTTGTAGCTAAACAATCCCAGGAACTTGGAAGTATAGCATCCAAACTGTGTTGAAGAGTGACTGCAGACTAGAATAAACATTGTTCTAAGAACTCTTCTTACTTTTATAGGACTTCATGGTCCAGGCTTTTTATCAAGGTAGCAAAATCAGAATCCAACTTAGGTGGATGTCATTGGCTTTCAACAATGCTCTCAGAGCTCAAATGCCTCCTGCTCTGTTCTAGCCTGTCTTATTTCAGGAAGACTGAGTGTTAAAAAATCTGAACTGAAATTTCACCTCTCCAGCAAAGAAGATTTTTCCCTGTATGTCTTCTGCAAGGATGTCATAAGCTTCACCACTGCCTCCTGTCTTTATGAAGCTGTATGCCATCTGAATCCAAGGGTCTTTATTCCACCGTGTTACAAAGTACTTGATTGGGTCTGGTACCTCCTGCAGTGCAGTGACAAAAAATAATAATGGCACTTTTGTGAAGCACACTTCAATCTACAGTATGTGCTTTAAAAAACACTTGCTTTACTAACTTAGTCTTTAAAAATATATTTCCACTGCAGTAGCTGAAGAATAGTCCACTGAAAGGTTTAAAACTGTCCAAATGTCTATATAATTTTCTGTGCCATAAAATGTGAGAAAGAAGCCCACATATAGATTTATAAGATATACAACTTTTAAGATTTTTTGGAAAAGTCTCTAAAATATAACTTCTTCAGGATTATCACTTAGTCTGAAAAATAACATGGATGAATAAACTAAGAAAGAAGCCCTGCAAATAAAAAATTTAGTTCCTGTACTCAGGCAATATACTGTACTGTATTTTTCCATGTACTATACAGTATAAGACAACCTCCACTTTTTCAACTCAAAATTACAATTTTGCAACCACGCGGTTCTTTCCTTGGATTACTTCCATGTATAAAACAACCCTCAATTTTTAATCTTACAAAATTAGGCAAAAATACAGTATTATACACAGAAAAATACTGTATATTACCCTTTCTCATTCAATGAAAAATGTCTTATTAGTATTAAATCACAAATGTTTTGTCATGCATTATAAAAAAAAGAGCAGACAATAGATGTGTTTAAGATTAAATAACTTTCTGTGGCATTAGAAAGCAAAGGTTTACAAAATAGAGAAGGAAAACTTTTGTTCAGCTTATAGTAAATCAGGCATTCTTCCAATTTCCTAGTGCAACTCTCCAAAATGGCTACGTAAAAATGTAAGTACCAAGGAAAAGTGGGCACAAAAAAGAGGATATTAGTAAATATAGCAAACAAGAATGCACTACATTCATTATTACATTATTATTTAAAATATTCATATGCCACTTTTCTTCTCAAGGACCCAAGGTGGTTTAGAGTATGAAACAAAATCTGAAAAATTATTACAGTATTTTGAAACATACATGTCAAGTGTCCCGTATTGCCCAGGAAACTCCAATTTTTACCCCTCTTTCCCGCCATCTTCCCAGATTATTTTCCTGAAATGTCCTGTGTTTTTTAAAAATCTGGTGGCTGCCAGGCAGGCCATTCACAGTTGGCACATTAATTCTTTAGGTGTTCTAAAGATTATCTCCCAAAACATGGAAAACAGCTTTAGAAATGCAGATCTCTGGCTGCCTCTGCCAGACAAGGGCTTTGTTTAGCCTGCCTATGTGACAAAAGGAACAAACAACCTGAGAAGGGAGGGGGCAGTGAAGTCCCCTCTTTGACTAAGAAGGAGTGGGGAGGAATCAAGCCTCCTCTGCCCTGACAAAGGCTATCTCATTTGAACTCTGCTTATGCTCAGATACTAAGACATTTTATTACAAAGTAACAACAGATGAAGTGGACCTATGTTTGTGACTGAAAGAATAAAAGATTATAGCATGATGAATGTGGGAATAAGAACACTGTAAGCCCTGTAAGGAGAAAAACAGAATTTAGTTACAGCTGCCTGTTGAATTGATATCATATCAGGTTTCTTTACATACGTACATACAGTATTCAGATAGTTTGTACACCTATTTTAAAATTTGAGGGATATTGGAGTTTGGTTGTTGTGGTGGGATGACTAGCAGCGGGTGTCAGAAAAGTTCCCTTATTTTCAAATCCAAAACTTTACAGGTAAGTTTTGAAAACATGTATATTAAAACTCATAACTAACAGCAATATTAAAAGCTCAAGTAAAACTACGGAATAGAATAATCCCTTATGTCTGTGAAGATTCTCAGTCATCCAGGTGAGTTTATCTGGAAGTTGAGTCATGGCCACTGGACTTATTTTTTTATTATTATTATTATTATTATTATTATTATTATTATTATTATTATTATTATTATTATTATTATTATTATTATTATTATTATTATTATTATTATTATAGTTGGGAAAACTGCTTTCAAAACAAGTATGTTAAGCAAAAGAGCATACACTGCACATAAAAATGTGTGGAAACAGAACAGGACAAATTTAAGCCTTAAAATTGTAAATCTGACAGCAAAACTTGAAGATTCATTTGCCCCATGTGCAAAAGTCAAAGTGTATTTCCAGGTACACTTCCTTTAAATCTATGCTACATTCATGCCTACCTGTTCCTTAAATAGCTCACGGAGAACAGTCATGCACCTCTGTAGTACTTGTTTGTCATCTAAGTTCTTAATAGTTGCCACAGCGTCACCAGTAACTACAGACATTAAGATGCTGCACTTGCGCTGTAATTAAAACAGAAACAAAAATAAGAAATGTATATACAGTATTTATCTCTGTAACAACCTATTTTATACTAATATTTATAAAACAAGAAAATTGTTGAAATCCTTTCTGAACATGATTTACTTGAAAAGAATTTTGCTATCATTTTAAAAGCATGTCACATAATATAGCTTTTTAAAAACGTAAACCAAAAATCAAAATCTAATCTCAAAAAATCCTAATTCTCAACACTAATCTCACTATTTCAAGAAGTCTGCTTTCTACAAGAAGACATTTTACAGAACATTCCTTGCTGTGTCATGTACATTTAAAAGTTCCAAATGATTACAACTACGTTAAAATGCCAGAGGAAAAGGAAAGGCTCTTTTTTTGTATCCAAATAATAGGAATGGCCAATTATTAACCTTTATGCAGGGTATAAAATACCTGTGGATCCATGTCATAGAAAACACTGAAGAGGCCACGTTTGGTGGAAGTAGGTGGAACATGGCCAAAGTAGTCAGCTCCTTGAATTTTGCTATCCCAGAATCTGTAAGGAAATTGTAGTGCAATCTACAGAAGAAGAAGAAGAAAAGTGAAAATTACCTTCTGGCCTGTTTGGGCTGTGTTTCTGTGCAGTATAGAAGGCGAGACTCCCTTAACTGAGTAGCCTTTACTCTCGGGTCAGTTTCTTTCTACTGCCAGTCCCTGAAAGCCAGCAAACCAATGCAGCCTGAACAGCAAACACTCCAAAGCCATTCTAACTTTTTCAGAGGCAATGCCACTAATTTTAGCATGCAGTAGTCCTGTTAAGAGTGTAACTGTCTTAGTTAATCATGTAGGTCAGGCTGCTTTGAAAAAAAGAAATAGGGCTGAGGGAAGATTGATTCTAAAATATCAAATTCATATCAGCTGAATTATACAGTTTCAAAACAGGTTGTGGATACCGTATAGGGTTGTGACATGGGAGAATATGAGGTTTAAGTTGGCACAGAGGAAGTAAATCTGTCTAGTTTTAGTTTGATATTACAGTGGACCCTTGTATAACAAACAGCTTGTATAACATAAAATTTGTACAACATAAAAATTCCAGAGATAGGTGAAATTTGCTTAACGTAATCGCCTATGGGGAGAATCTGTACAACATAAAAATGGGATTACTCCATTTTCAGTGCATCCCTATGGGAACTTGTATAAAGAAAAATTTGCTTAACATAATTTCATTTGGAACGAATTAATTCCTTTATACAAGGTACCACTGTAGTTTGATCAGACTTGTTACCCATCAGAAACCTCCATGATTATTTACCTCAGGACGGGCAAGTCTTGGCCTTTTCTCAAGGTTGCTGAGTCTGCCCTCCCCTCAGTCCCTACCAACCATGTGGTATGCGGGCTGGAACTGCAATCCAACCTCTGGTTGCCTAGCTTCAGTCCAACTCAATTCATGAAGAACTTGGCTCTGCAGTTCTATTTTGAAGCCACGTGATACCTCTGCAAATATATTTGACCAAAGGCCTACTTCACAGTGTTAACTGCAAGGCCTTTTCTTGCAAGCTCAGTGGGACAGAAGTGAAGTGCTGCTCGCCATTCCATTTCACTGAATGGATCTAGAAGACGAACTCTTACCTTCTCAATGACCCCGGCTCCTAAGCTATTGATGGCTTTCATTTTTTTCTCTGACAAAGCTGGACTGAACTGGATGGCACCTTTTTGAAGAATGGCCAGAGGTACCGTGACTAAAACCTGATGGGAGAAAAACAGTTCTAATTACAGGATGAGTAATAAATTCAGTCTTTTGAGAACTCCAGTACAAAGTGACCTGGTCTATACCTCCCCAGAAGGACAGGATATTATTTATTTATTTATTGTACTGCACTTCCCTACATTCATCAGGAATTTGCCACAGACATAATCCTGGGGGATGCAGCCCAAAAACTGTAGTTAAAGAGGAGCTTTTCTCACCTCCAGGTAGGCCCACATCAGCATTGTTTTGTTTCCTTGATTGGTTTATATACCACCCAACTGGCTACAAGGCTCCTTTGGGTGGTTTATGATAAGACAGAATACTCAACAGCATCAAATAGTGAAACATACATCAAATAATAAAGCGGTGAAAGCAATATAGCTTAAATTCAAAATACAGCATAACAGAACACTAATATTCTGTGTGGCGGCAGTCAAGATGGCAGAGAAACTAGCCTTTTCTGTAGAAAACCTCCTCTTGAAACTACTGTTTTGGGGTTGCATCTCACAGGATTCTGCCTGGGGAAATACCTGCTGATTTGCAGTCCAGACAAAAGAGAGGGAGAGAGAGATAAAACCCCAGGTTATTTGCTGGGTCTTCCCATCCTATCATCACCTGACACTCTGCTCCATACTTCAGCTTTACACTCTTTCAGTGCCTGGATAGCACAGAATCCTTAAGCCAAATGTAAGAATGTATGAGGAATTAAGATCTGTAAATATGCTAGGATAGCAGAGGTCAGTTGCTTATCAATTGCGAGTTCAAAGATAGCAGTCATGCTTGAGTACTTTATTTTCACAATCTTGCTGAAACCAAAGCAGCTCCTCAGTGTCAGGCCGGAGGGTCCATGAGTTGCCAAGAGCAAAACTAGGTCTTTCCCTGGACTCTAGAAAACATCTAGTAGAAGTGAAGAAGGAAGAAGGCCATCACCTTCTGGGCTCTCCACGCAGTTCCATCTGTTGCAGTCACTTGGACTTCTTCCCCTGAGTAGTCAATAGCGCGGACCTGTTTCAAAAGGAATGTTGGAAATCCTTGTTGCTAAATATATATTCGCATAGCAAAACGACAGAAGAAATCTTTGTTATCTATACTCATCAACTTATTTTCTAAAAGCAAAAGATGTTTGAGTAAAAAAGGAGGAGAAAACAGCCAACAAGCTAGATAAAGCAAAAGTTCAGAGTTAAATTAACTGTTTGCAGATAAGCAATTTGTGAATGGGCAAAGAAGAGGTGGCACCACACAAAATTCCAGGAATTGTTTTTATTTAGCTGGGAATGATCTGAGCAATAGAGTGGTTACAGTGTTGGAATGTGAAATCTTGGTTGTACTTCCAACTGAGTCATGAAAGTCACTCATGATCTTGGGCCAGTCATTTTCTCTCAGCCTGCGTGACATTACAGAGTTGTTTTAAATATAAAATGGGAGGCATATACAGTGGTACCCCGACTTAAGAACAGCTCGACTTAAAAGCAATTCGACTTAAGAGTGGAAAACTGTTGGCATTTTAACTGCTGCCTTACAAATTTTAGATATGGTCTACTCGACTTACAATATTTTTTTTCATTTTTTGATTTTTAACTTATTTTTTCAATTTTTTAGATAGGTACCCCGACTTAAGAGTAGTTTGACTTAAGAGCATGCATTCGGAACTGATTAAATTCATAAGTCGAGGTACCACTGTAATTCATTGAAGAAACATGAGATGAAAGTTAACAGACAAGAAATTTTCCCATATTTTAAAATATGCATACCTCAGACAAATCTTTCTTGCATCCTACCTGTGAAATAAAATCCAGCAACATACAGGTGGCATTAGTACATAATGCTAAGCCAGAATTTAGTGTTAGGCACACAAACGGAATCTTAGGCATACACACTTTTGCCTCCCTTTTTCCTGCACAACTGGAACGTAAACTATTATTCACTTCCATTTTCCTTAATTCACATGTAACAATAAGACAAGAATTGGAAGAATAATAACAATTTATCATTGTTTGCCTGATTACACAAGAGAAATAGCAGAAATAGCAGCAAGATCAGAGTAGACCAGCTTAAGGATTCAGTCAAGCTAACAGGCTTCTGCATACAATGCTAAATCCCCCTTTCAACACAAACTTAAGTCAATGTAACACAAAGCTAAACTGAACGTCAATCTTACCTACAGTAGATCCATTGGCCAAAATCTTGCTGCTTAGCACAGTAAGTTTCACTCATGTAACCCTATTAAATTAATGGGGATTTGGTAAATTAACTCCTTCATAAGCACCATTGTTTCAAATGGGCCTACTCTGTGCTTAAGTAAGACACAGAGAAGGACCAACTGAATACATGGAACATACATAGTTGTCTCACCAAATCCCCATTGATGCAAAGTGCTTTTTGCAATTGAAACAAATGGGATTTAAATGAGCTATGATTAGGGACATCCCATTCTTACCAAAAGATCTCCTATAAGTAGGACTGCCCCTGGATTCAGCCCAAAACAAACATTTAGAGTAAGTTGTGAAGAAATTCTAGGTTCAATTACAGAAAAACATTACAGTGGTACCTTGTATAAAGGAATTAATTCGTTCCAATGAAATTATGTTAAGCAAATTTTCCTTTATACAAATTCCCATAGGAATGCATTGAAAACAGAGCGATCCCATTTTTATGTTGTACGGATTCTCCCCATAGGTGATTATGTTAAGCATATTTCCCCTATCTCCAGAAATTTTTTATGTTGTACAGATTTTATGTTATACAAGCTGTTTGTTATACAAGGGTCCACTGTACTCTGTTTCAAAGTAGGTAACAAAAAAACACTTTGGATCGTAAACCTGAATCCATTACATTTTATCTCTGCTATGTTCTCTTGTAAAGAGGACCAAGCCAAGTTAAGTTGAATTACTCTGAGGCAAAGCAAATTGGCCCCTCTCCAAATACTTACTGGAACCTTTAACCGAATGTCCAAACCTTCAGCCAGTTTTTCAATTATAGCAGAATATCCTGAGTTTAAGAGTGTGTGGTCACCAGCAAACTGAGCAAAAAATTCATTGTGGTCCCAAGAGCGTGCAGAAACCTGTAGGGACATCATCATTTTCTGAATCCATCATTTACAATACTTGACAAATAGTGAGACTTCTTTTTCCTTTTAATTGAACTAGACTGAAGAGCCTATTATCCTGTGGCATGCACTCAAACTAATCTATGCAGGACAGTTTCCTGCCTCCCATCCATCATATGGGTGATCAGCTCTTCGTCTTGATCTGATGCTTCAGGACAGGCATGCCCAAACTTTGGCCCTCCTGATGTTTTGGACCACAACTCCCAGAATTCTAAGCTTTGACTGTCAATGAAAAAGGACTGTGGGAGTTGTGGCCCAAAACATCTGGAGGGCTGAAGTTTGGACATGCCTGCTTTAGGATTTCCTTGTAGTGCAGGTCTATAGTTTCCGACCTTTGGTACTCAAGATGTTTTGGACTTCAGATCTCAGGAACCCTGCCCACCAAGACCAATAGTCTAAGACTCTTGAGCAGTGGTTCTCAACCTGTGGGTCCTCAGATGTTCCTGGACTGTAACTCCCAGAAACACCTTCCACCACAGCGAGTGGTGGAGGCTTCTGGGAGCTGCAGTCCAGGAACATCTGGGGACCCACAGGTTGAGAAACACTGGTCTTGAGTGTTGCAGTCCAATATACCTGTCACACTAAAGCTGTGAAATATGTCGCCTACAGAAGGAGAACTTTTCAAAGTGGTTACGCGCTTCCAGTTCGAAGGTACTGTAGTAGCTTCAGAGACAAATCATATCACACAACAAAGCTGATATATGATGCGTCAGCATTAAATACCCATGTGATATCTTATGGTGGTTTCCATTGCTTACTGGAGCTAACTGGATTGGGTTTCCAGATTTCTCAAAGTTCGTATTTACACTTAATAAGCCTCAGTTTTATGGCTCTTGCATCCACAATTACATATATAGACATGTATTAACCAGATGCTTCTCCCATTACAAGTAAACAGTTTTCATTTACCTCATGGAGGTTACTCCCGCAGGCGTATTCAAGATTACTGATATGGAATTGAAGGACCTTTTCCTCTAGTTCATTGAACTGAATACCAGATTCCTGGATAAATACTTTATAGATTTCCTGAATTTTATCTGTAAGTAATAATACATTTAATCAATGGTTAGTCAGTAATTATTTTTCTTAAACAATCGCTCTTTTCCACTGTCCAATTAGCAATGTTCAGTACATCTTTTTATTTAGTTTTAAAATTAATTTTCCACCAAAAGGATTATATACAAATGTTATTGGCATGATCCAAGACTTGGAGTTTATCAATCTCAGCAAGTATAAACTTGTGCTAAATATCTTTTCCACTGAAACCGATGCTAGAATACCTAACCTTGTCTAATAGTTCCCATTATATAGTAACATTGCTATCACATATGGGCAGGTTATTAGCAGAACCAACCTATATTAACTATGCACCTATACATTATCTGTGCCATTCCAGCCCTATCATAGAATTCTCTTTATTTTCAGGACCCCACAAGCTCTGGGAAAAGTTTGGAATCCCTCAGTCATCAAAGTGCTGTAGTGTAAAAAGCAACTTTCCCAGTTTCAATTAAAAAGAAATAGAATTTGCTACACTCCAAATGTACAGTAATTTGATATAATTATTATGAAGCTGCAATGGTTAAAGAACACTCTTGATTAACTGTAAATGCTTTAACAGATCAGTCCATCTAATCTGCATAGGAATAAAATAGATCTGCAAAAAACACATTCTCATTTTTATTTTGCACAAGGCATTCCAAGCATCATGGTAGGGAAATACAACAGAAGATGTAGTATTTCGTCTTGTGGTAAGAAGGAGAAAGAGAAATGCACTATTTAAATGGTTTCTATCACTCACAATTTATTGGGTGGGGGTGGGGGTGGGAATTAACTCCTGCATTAAAACTCCTCCTAACAGGACAATTTAAAAAATAAATAAATTCAATGTTGCCTTATCCCTCTTCTCATTAATATTGCCACCGCTTTGCATGTATATTCAAAGATGGAACATTGTTGTCCTTGATGACATTTTCTGTAGACATTAAGGGGTTTTCTTTTACCTCCAAGGGGAACATCCTGATGCTGATTTTTGTCTTTTCTCCAATCAGATACAACGTCAAGGATAGAATTGAAATGGAAGTCCATACGCTTATCTATGGTAGGGTCCGTTATCCTTCCACCTTCCTGGATCAAGTCGCACCTCTCTCCAATCTTATGCATTTTCATACCCATCTTTCAAAAAATGGGGAATAAACAATTCAAGTTACTTTCCTGAGATAAAAAATGCTCAATACAGTAAGTTGCCAAAACTGTCTGCTTAAGAGAGGCAGAGACCATTCTATACATAGTGTTCGCTAGAGAAATAGATTTCCACTATGTCATTACCAGTACTGGCCAGAAGTTGGAACCAGAGACTACTAAAATAATGTCACATGCTTCTCATTATCTGTAATGGGGCCTTGGAACTTATCTCCTGTGGATACAGATATATACTATATACTATATGTAGAGAGACTAATGTGTCACAATAGTGACTCAAGCAATATTGTGATGTTGAAATGAAAATTTATCCAGTTTTAAAACTCAGTTTCTCTGAGTTGAGACAACAACAAAAAATACAGAAAAAATGTTCATCAATCAAAAATCTTCACTGAACACTTTATATAGACTGGGAATCAGAATTTTCCCATTTCTTGCAATGAATAGTATGGTTTTGACGTTCACTTTCCAACTACATCTCCTCAGTCTCTGCCATTAATTAGCAAGGTCATGGTAGATTCTCAAAACTCCCATCTGAAAAAGGTGAACATTTCCTAGCTGTGAAAGCTAGTTGTAAGCCTCCTACTGTGAACTACTAACAATCATCTCCCCACTACTTTTGTTCCCGTTTCTGAAAAGAGTTAAGGAAGCAGGGAAAGGATCTCCCTGTATGTTAAAATTATTTCAAAATTGGGGAAACGTCAGGGAGTCAGGGCGGCTCTCCGAGGTCTGGTGTGGGCCTGTGTGACCACCAAAGCCCCTGGAAATTTTTCAGTCCTTGAAAAGATATACATATGGGTCAATATATAGTGATCCATAAGCTTCAGTAGTGCAAGGTTTTCACCAGTAAAAATGTAAACCCACTTGCTCACACATTAGAGCGACTGGATTGTTGACACAGCCGTTAACGATCTGCGCTCCTCTCCCCACGACAACGCCCTGGAAGCTCTTGTCATCCCACACACGCCCACCAATCCTGTCCTTGGCTTCAAGTAGGAGGACCTGCAAAGCACAAGCTGAGTGATAAAAAACAGGAAACAAAGTGTAGCACTTTCAGCAGTTACCATGATAACCTGGATGACTCCATGCAGCTCAATGGTTAATATCACTTTGTTAGGCCGAGAGTTCACCAAGCTTCAGGGCAAATAGTCACTAAAACCTGCAGTAAGCCTGACGTTTTAGAGTGCTGGGCAGAGACGCTCTCTGCCAAGCTCAGATACCAGTTCTTGTTAGAAGACAGGAAATACGAGCAGACATAGATGCTTTCTCATATTGGTCATGTGACCAACTATAGTCCCCCTTAATATCTTCCAAGTCCTTCTCATTTCTCTGATTGCAGCAATGGAAGGTCTGCTCCTTGCCAGATACAATCCTTCTGCAATTTAGTGCTGTCCACTTATGCTGCAGATAAAGGGCTTTTTTACATGACCCCTAAGATCCGCTGGCCACTTAAATTCGGACCAGAGATCTTAGGGGTTCGTCGCTCTTCGGGCGTTCCTGCCCCCCTCCACACTTCCTGGTTGCTGGCTGCGTGAGGGGAGGGAGAAAAGGAGAAAGAAAAGCATGCCACTCACCTCGTTCTGCCTCTCGTCTCTGTAAAAGTAGCTCTTAAAGGGGCGGGAGCCAAAAAACAACAAACAGAAGCAAGGAGAGCCACGCACTCACTATCCTTACACCGGATCAAATAATATTCACCTCCAAAAAGCAGGTACCTGAAAGCTGCGCTGGGACGAGCTAAAGTGGGCGGGGTCGCACTTAATTTCCTGTTAACTCCGGAGCTGGTGGGTAAACATTTTTAAGCTCCGGAGCTGGGAGCCATTTGCCCCGGAGTTTAGAGGTCGTGTATAAACGCCCAAAGATAACAGAAGTTATAGTCCAGTATATCTGGAAGGTAATGAGGAGATTGCCACAGATTCAAAAAAGGGCATTACAGATTAAGGAAATCTACTAAGGTACCTCCTAGACTCCAAAGCAGACCCTTCCTGACTAGGTGGCAGGAGAGAAGCAAGGTAGAGATGCATAAGAGAGAGAGGAGTTGGAGAATTCTTGAAATATCATTCTTTGGTTGCTGATGTATTACCTTGATTCCAAAGTTCTGAAGTTGCCTTGCAGCAGCTAATCCCGCTGGACCAGCCCCAACCACAATTACAGATTTCTTGAAGGAAGAAGAAAATATATTTATAAGAATATTTCCCAAAAGCTAATAGGACTGGTTGTTGTTTTTTAAACATGACTGTACATAGAAAATATCAGCCTCCCTGAGTGACTGTAGAAAGAAAATACAGTACTATACCAAACAAGGACAACAACAACATAACAACAACAATAACACCCTGGTCCTACTGAGGGGTTCCATTAATAACTCTTTTGGTCATCCTGAGCAAATGCTAGAATAATTCATGCTAGAAACTTTTCACAGAGAAGAGGAGCCAAAAATTGAAAACACAGCATACAAGCATGGCTTTTCAAAAGGTTACTCAACAACTCACTCAGAGAGACTGCGAGCATAAGAACATCAGACAACATTAACAGCCCTTTCAGTTGTTCAAGAACGTAAGACTATAGTACTGTTGACATGTTGCATTTAAAAATACCTACATTGTGATAATCCTTGGGAAGAAGAGGCTGATCAGGATTAACGGACAAAACCCCTGTATTAATCAGTCCTTTCCTGGTCATAAAATGAAGAATCCGCTCTGTTTCCCGCACACAGCGAATGCGTACAAGGCCCCGAACAATGATGTGATGTGTGCATTTCTGAGGGGTTAAGGGTTCCTGTTTATTAAGGGAATTTAAAAAAAAGACACACCTTGGTTAACTTAATCAAAAATAGGGCCCTGCTCAAACCAAGACTGTTCTCATTGCTGAATTAATGCGTAGAAACACTTCAGAGGATAAAACCCTAATCACACTTCCCTCCTCCTGTGCTAATATTTACTATCCAAAGAACAAGAAGACTTATCTCAGCAACCCTCCTTCATGACTCCCCTTGGCAAGTTCCTCAAGCACAGAGGAAGAGGGCAGAAATGGAGCATCACTCATATGCTATACAGCTGTGGTGACGAACCTTCGGCACTCCAGATGTTTTGGACTCTAACTCCCAGAATTCCAAGCCTAGATTGCCAATGGCAAAGGACTGTGGGAGTTGTGGTCCAAAACATCTGGCATGCCAAAGGTTCGCCACCACTGCTATATAGGATGACCAAGGCTGCTGTCCATTTCAGTAGCTCCATGTTCCCTAACTGCTTCCTCTGCGTCATAGTATACATTTGGGATAATATGGGCAGGGGTGCTGACATCAACTCAGCCAGAAAGAGAAAAGGATCTTTATTTCCACCAGACCAGCTCTACCGTGATGTGAAAACTTCTCAATCCATTTCAACTTAAGCCTGTTCTCAAAGGAGAACTGCACAGATGAGTCCTACTCGGCAGATGTATACAGTACTTGACAATGGGGCACATACTTGGCAATGGGGCACAGGGCATCTTTAGGAGCCCCATGTGAGTTTCTTTTTCTCAGCAGTTGGAGGGTGCCTCATAATGGCACAGATATCCCATTTGGCCATGATTGCAGCCAAAAGCATGCCTGAATAAAAAATGTCCATGCCTGCTGGGAGAAGGACACCAGGGTAGAGCCAGTCTTGCTTTTCTTGGCAAAGCAATCCAGAACCTGGAGCAACCCCCAAGAGGGATCTCTGAGAGTTTTAGAATAAGAAATACGAGTTTCCCTCAACATTCCTCCCCTGCAAGTATTAAAGATGTGGATTAGTTTTGATCATTTGGACAATGTGCTCACTTTGCAGTTGGAGTACCACAGCGCCAGGACCAGGTTTCTGAGGGCAAGATACATGGTGGGGTCTCGCGAATATTCTGGAAACTCATAGAGTTCATCTAGTTCCATTACATCTGGTCTCACGCACAGGGCTTTACCACACTCATTAGGTTGATAGAAAGGTTGAAAGTATTTGTTCATCCCTGGAAAATAATAAAGCACACAACTCACATTTGTACATAGTATCCCCATGCTCTTTCATATTCACTCCATAAATGAACTTTCCTTGTGAGCTCTTCATACCGTGGAAGGAAAGACAACAATCTGCTTATAAGAATGGCGTTTACTACTGCATATAGCAGAAAATGCTACAATCTGTACTGATTTAACAGAAGTTGCTAAGACAACATATAGCAGGGCTGTCCAACTTTGAATAGCCTGCGGGCTACTTCCAGCCGCTGAACGCTCTGGCGGTCCATGCATGATTCTTGCCGGCCAGGATGAGGGCTGCCTCATTGTCCCATCTCCGGCCTCCGTGCCCACAGTCCCTGCCTCTTCTCTGGGTCCCGTTCCCCTGGCAACGAGTCGCCTCCATCCCTTCCGCTGCTGGCTGCTGCAACAAGGACAGGCAGAAGCCTAGCCACCTTCTGCCTCCATGTGACTGGATGCAGAAGGAAGGAGCTTGCCAGTAATCGAGAGAGCTGAGCCAGATGGGAGGTGGCCATGAGGGGTGAAGGGATCCGGGGAGGAGAGCAAGAATGCCATGGGTGGGAAGGAAGAGCCAGCCAAGTGGCACTTCCGACCCAGACTGGGGTCAGGGCTAGGGAAGGTCCGGAGAGCCACCTTCAGTTGGGCAAGAGACTTCGAGCTTCCCCTGCACTCCCTGCCTTGGATGGGAAGGGGCCGCGACAAGCAAGCCTGGTGGGGGCTGATGGCGGGAAGCCGGGGATGCTCCCTCTGGTATGCCCACCCCGAGGAGTCCGGAGCTCAAGCCTTCTGGAAAAGTTGCCTGCCGCCACCACTGCGCCACGCCCCCTCTCCCTCCACCCACCCATCTGATCTGCCCACTGAGATTGGGCAAGACCGGAGCAAGGACCGCACTTGTCCCGCTGAGCGAGGAGGGACCCCTCAGGGCGTGGCCAAGGTTGAACGCCCACCACACGCACAGCCTGAGGGCAACCCTCACTGGCACCCCCCAGCAGAAGGGTGGAGTCCAGTGAGGGGGCGTGGTGCAGTGGCGGCGGAAGGCAAGGGGAAGGGGAGGTGGGTGGGCAAAAAAAAATGTTTTCCCCTGAACACACCACTGCAGGCGGCACGCTGGGGGGGCACCTGCCGGGCAGTCACCCACGGTCGATGCGTTAGGCAGGCCTGACATATAGCATACAAATCCATGCATTGCTTATAAAGAGTATACTTAAGAATAAAAACGGTATTAGCCCAATTGGAATAGATCCATTGAATCAGTAATACTGAAACAAGTACGGATACACCAAGTTCCCACTGATTCAGCTAGTCTACTTGAGTTGGGACTAACAAAGAGACTTAGTTGAAATATGACATGCTCTCACATATAAGCCATGCTGACGTGACAGTTTTGAGCCTTGTATTTTACTCCATGTTGTATTATATGTGAAGATGAAAACATTCTTTCACATATGCAACATGTTAACAGCATCTTTAATATGACAGAAAACCATCAGTCCAATTCCTATATGGTACCTCATTTTCAGCAGCTTCTGCTCCCATAACAACTCATGGAAGGAATTACGTAGAAAGATGACCTATTTGGCAGCACCAAGGCCAGAGGAGCTGACATCGGTTTTCTGATATGACAGTAAGCTCTGCCTCCACTTACAACAGAGCAGTGCAAGATTCAGTCATAGAACTAATTAACATCAACCATGAAGCATTTGCTGCAAAGAGTATAGGGGGACTTATAGAAAGAGCTAGATCTTAGAGAGTGTTGAAGACCCTACCTTAAAACCCACTTTTCCAGATAAACAAATAAAAAGAATTATCACTTTCAAATGAGGGGCATTATCATGAGCTCTGATTTCCTAGTCTAAAAATCAAGAGCCTTCAAGGTAACCACTGCAAAACTAGGATGAGAATAAGCATGCAAAATCTGCATTAGAAATGCTTATCTTGTTAGGTTTGTACGCTGTTGGCATCTCCTTTAAAACGGCACTTAATCTTTTTTGTTAACTTGGCAACACTGCATGCACATGCATGGTCCACTGCAAGCAGCAAGTTCCTTTTAAATGAAACATCTGTGGCATGGAGCCCTTACAAAACATTTTTATTACTGCCATCTTTAAATTTGCACCCTGGTGCAAAATATTGAGGAGAGGATCAAAAAGCATCCCTGGCTTACCAGGAATGGTAGGTGGAGTTTTCAAATGCTCCATTTTTATCACACTGGATTCCCCAGTTAAACGATGGGTGCTGGTACAAGAGGGACTCATGCCCACACAGTCCGGGTAGTAGGCAGACAACAGAGGAGCAGCCACGCTGTCCTTCAGCAAAGGAGGGAGGATGAGCATGGAATACCACCAGTGATCCGAAACTTCAGCAACTCTCTACGAACGAAAATGAGGAAAGAAAGTCAGGAAAATAATGGCCTGGGTAACTAGATGATCTCTTGGTTCCCACCAGCTGCCAACTATATACCTAAATGACAGGTGGCTTTATCAGAAAAAAGATATTTACACCCTCAACCCCCTGGAATTATAAGCCAGGCTGTTTCCCTTTGAGTGCACAGCTAACAAGATTTCTTGTTAGATATGTACAGGTAAAAGGAGCTTTCCCTTCTGGCTGCTCTATGGGAGACTGTTTTTAACACACACACAACCCCTGCTGAATGGAGAAATTTAAATACATGGGGGTAAGTTATATGATTCTTAACCATCCTTGCTTTGAGATCATTCCAGGTCTTGTAACAGTCCTAGATATTCCCCAAACATGACAAGTCTGACAAGTGAGGTCCTGCATATATTGCATTTTGCTGCTCAACATCCCATCTCTCTCTTTCCCATAATTACAATTTATTTCAGTCCCATATGCATTACTTACCAGATCCTCAGGCATAGAACAGGGGTCTGAGCCTTCCACCTGGAATACACACATCTATGTCAGAGAACAGGATTGCCACTCTGACTCACAAAATCACAAATATCATTTCAATAACCAAATTCAGCTTTCTTATTTAAGGTTATGTAATTGAAGCAACTGCACAGCCTCTAATGAACACCATAAACTCTTCAGAGAAGCTAGCTATTATTCTCAAGTGCATGTATTAAAACTGCAACAGATGCATCTGCTAAAACAGCCCTGTTTAACAGTGCAAGTCAACTTGGAGGCAATATGGTACTGACCGGAAAAACAGCCAGAGAAAAGGATGCTTAGCTCCTGTTCTTCATTTTCTTTTCATATCTTTCCCCCTTATAAATTGTCTTCTCTCTATGGACTTTCAAATGCAGAGAAGCCAGTGCCTTTGCTTTTGACTGGGAGATTAGCAGAGGGCATGGGAAAACAAGCAAGCTGGGCCTGGTGAACGGCTGAATGGCTGAGGAGGCAGGGGTTGTGCTGATGCCTTTATGAACCAGCACAAATTGAAATGAACCAATTTTTGCCCATCTCTAACGTGCATCTTTAGAAAACCATATGGATACAGCCAGGAGCAGTAACAGGATATGATTGAGATGTACAAAATAATGCAGGACATGAGTAAAGTGGATAGAGGGACGGACGCTCTTCTCCCTCTCACAAAATACCAGAACTAGGGGACATCCATTCAAATTGAGGGTTGGGAGAGTGAGAACAGACAAAAGAAAATATTTTTTAACCCAGCGTGTTGTTAGTCTGTGGAACTCCCTGCCACAGGATGTGGTGATGGCATCTGGCCTGGATGTCTTCAAAAGGGGATTGGACAGATTCTTGGAGGAAAAGTCCATCACAGGTTACAAACCATGATGGAGATGTGTAATCTCCAGGCTTAAAACTGGGGTACTTCAAGGACCAGATGCAGGGGAGTGGTATCAGGAGACAGATATCTAGTCTTGTGTGGTCCCAGAGGTATTTGGTGGGGCCACCGTGAGATACAGGATGCTAGACTAGATGGGCCTTTGGCCTGATCCAGCATGGCTCTTCTTATGTTCTTATGTTCAGGCCTAAGCCTTTACATCTGAAATCCTCTAACTTCCTGTTCAAAGAACTTATACATTATTTTTTATTTACTTTCCTGCACCAGACCAAGTGGTATACTCAACAACCCTACCTAAAATTACATACAAACACCACAAGCTGCTTCTGTGAAACAGTGTGTGTGACATCCCTTATAAGGACTGATCTGAATAAATATCATCACAACAGAGCATAAAGCATAGTGATCATAATGCAGTGGCATAGTACGAAGGAGTCTAAAGATGAACATACTGGCAATATTAAAACCTGTCCTAGACAAAATGTCAGCTACCAAGTCATTAGCACTTGTAGTAAATGGTGAAGGTACCTTGGTTGAATTGTTCAGTTTCATGCCACAGCGGTATGTTTTGGCTATTTGTGAGGTAAGCTGGATTTCTTTAGTCAGCTGACGCCATTTTCCACACGCGGGCTTTGTGCACTGGACCTGGGAATAAAACGAAACAGTGATAGTTGTTTTTTTCCCCCTTACCCATCAAGAAGCAACTGATTTTGACAGCTCGATCCCAGCTGGGAGGCTAGCTGGGGGGGGGGGTTAGGAGGAAAGGAGCAGCCAGGCAGAAGTACATTCCCTGCCTGACTGCTCCTTTCTCCCCTGCCACCCCCTCCTCCCAGGGGGGGTGTCTTGGACCGGGAGTGCTAGCATTCATTACAGCCTTTGATATATGTGTATGCATGCCTATGTGCCTTCCATTCATTCCACAAAACTGTGAGAATCTGCCATCTCTTTTTGTTCTTGAGACAGACCTGAACACAGTAAGTCAAACCAGATGTCTCGTTTTGTAAGGCTCGTATCAATTGTATTAGCTCCTATCTCTGGGTAGAAAAAAAAACCACTTGAAGCCCCAGAGAACAATACCAATCTCTCTAGGCAGTACTGAACTAGATAGGCCCATGGTCTGACTTGGCAATAACAGTTTCCTGTGTTTCCATATATAATACACATACATTATTGCAGGACGCTTTAGAGATATAGAGTACATGTACCCACTGCCTGTGCTCCAAGTGAATTTTTATAATCATTCCCAAAGATAAAAGAAATTATACACAGTGCCCATCAGGCAAATTTTCCCTAGATCTACCACTTTGACTGGGCATAGGGAAAGGGAGTGTCTTACCTGTAGTAATTCTATTACTTTCACAATAATTAAGAATTACATCATTAAGAATAAAGCTCTTACCCAGTAAGGTAGCTGTTGATCGGCCATGAAAGCTTTGAGGCTGGGTTCACTTTTTCCATTGCTGGTCCAAATCCTTTTCCAGGCAGTGTACTTTTCATAGCCATCTTTATGACTAAGAAGGATGTCAGTGTGTACAGTCAACAGAAGAAAGGTACAAGCTGGACATTATTTGGTAATACCTTATTTTAATACCTAATGCTCATATCTAATATAAAATCCTAACAAAAAAGGGACAGAAACAAAATTGCGGTTATGATATTGTTTCCTATATAAGCCTAGATTGTAGATTCATTGTCCCTGGTACTGTATTTTGTTTAATCTGAAAAATGTCTTTATATTGTCATTTTATGATAACTCAAGGGATGCATCCGAACAACTCCCTCCTCGTAATTATGGGTACCCATGTGGGTTTCATTGTTAGGATATCTTCCGAATATGTACCTTAGCTTTTCCAAAACATATAGCCTGTATTCCAAGAGGATGTTCACATACTCCAATAGTTTTGCATCTTTTCCAGCAGAAAGCCTTTTTTGAAATAGTTCAGTCGTTCACAAATTTGGGAACAAGGTTACCTCAGGAACAGCTCCACACTAGAGCTCAGGAAAAGCTGTTTTTGGGAAATTCCCTAGCCATCTCAGCTCACATCTTCTAGCTGAAGAAAGGAACATTTCTAAACTCCAGCTTCTGTCAACTATTCAAGATACAGTGGTACCTTGTATAAAGGAATTAATTTGTTCCAAATGAAATTATGTTAAGCATTTTTTCCTTTATACAAATTACCCATAGGAATGCATTGAAAACAGAGTAATCCCTAATCACAATTTTTATGTTGTACAGATTCACCCCATAGGTGATTCTGTTAAGCAAATTTCCCCTATCTCCGGAATTTTTTTATGTTGTACAGATTTTATGTTACACAAACCATTTGTTATATGAGGGTCCACTGTATAAGCTCTAATGATGCATTGGACTTGAAAATGTGGACAAGGTTAAAATGGGGGCGAGAAGAGGACGACACATGTAAACCTCACTTCCCTCAACAGCCCCTACCTACTTATATCTGAGTCAACACTCCATCTATAAGCAGCCCTTTAAGCTGGACATGCTAACAAAACTGCCATGGCTGTGAATCCAGATGATGCAGAGCTCTTAATCAAAATATGTTTGCTGCCAAATATGTTTAGCCAAACACATCTGGAGGATCAATTTTAGATTTTCCTGTTCCTTACATGAAAGTCTTAATAACTTACAGATGACAAGATATGGAGAACATCCACTCTTAACCAGATTTTTAGTCCCCCTCCATGATTTTGGGTACAATGCCTGAACACTTATTAATGTATTCAAGAATAAATATATGCATTTGTTTAATCTCATCTAACAAACTCATTTTAAAGAGGAACTTTTTGGATTATGGGGCAAGATCTTATCTACCCATATTTTAGGATGTCAACTTTTAGACTGAAGTCCAAGGCTGCATTTTCAGACTCTGTTGCTATGACTGAATTTATTCAACCCCTTGCAATATTTAGAGTTAGACACTAAAATCCAGCACTGTTATTTTAGGTTTTATATCAAAATTCAGAAGTGGCAGCAAGATACAGAATTAAGTGTATGAACAAGTTTATCAGTGCAATCCAAAACTGAGGGTAAATCCCTCAGAATTCAGTATGACTCATTTCCAAATAAGTACACTTTAGAACTGTGATTTTCATATATATTGACATGATTTAACATCTAAATAATTTGTTACTCTACGAAAATGCTTTATGTATTATCATGCCAAAAAACCGCCACAATCACAGAAAAAGTAAATACCTTCTGTAGTAATGATCAAAACACTCATTACAGAAATGTTCCCCGCAGGAGAGATGATACCACCTTGATGTATAGCCATTTTTAGCACACCTAAAATTAAAAAAAAATAAAAAGAATTTATGTTTATGTTACCTGTATGCTTTGTTCTGCAAATTTAAAAAACTTCAGAAAATCACACATGTTAGCAGTCTATGGAACAGCTTTATTTGTTGAAAAAAATCAAACAAAAGCACAGAATGAATCTCTAAAATATGAAGAAAGTGCAGGGTTTCTCGGTATTGTAATTGTACTTAAAACTGTCCATTTTGATTATTCTTTTCCTTTACTGGCTGAACATTTTAGAAAGACCTACTGAAGTACTTCTCAATACTCAGTGGGTGCTTCTTTTCACCTACAAGAGAGGCCCATAAAGTGAAAACAAGAAATTAGGCCTTCTCTGTGGTTGTTCTATGCATGTGGAATAACCTTCCACCAGACATCCGCCTGGCCCCCTCGCTCAGTTCTTTCAAATGAGACTTAAAAGACCTGATTATTTAGGCAGGCATTTCCTATAGGCTGATAGGGGACGTCAGTGTTCTTCCCATAGACTCACTTTCTTCACCCAATGTGAAATTTTGTGATTAATAATGTGTTTAAGTTGCAATTTGCACATTAATGTAGTTATGGGTTTTGTTTTCTCTTTGGCTGGTTTTACACGACCCCTAAAATCCAAGGCAAAGGGCTCCCAGATGCAGAGCTTAAAATTGTTTTCCCACCAGCTGCAGACTTTAAAAAAAAATTAAGTATGACCACACCCACCTAAGCGCGCCCCAGCATATTTTACAAGTACCTGGTCTCTGGAGGTAAAAAAAATTTCCGATGCGGATTATAAAGCTGTGGATGCCGGGCTCTCCTCACCTTCTGTTTGGGTTTTTTGTCCCCGCCACCCCTTTAACAGACAGGAATCCCTACGGGGCTGCTCCACGGCAGACAGAGGTGAGCAGAGGTGAGCCTGCATTCTTTTCTCCCTTTTTTTCTCCCTCCACTCACCGCAGACAGGAGCAATGGAGTGCGGAAGGGTGGGAACACAGGAAGCAGAACAAACCCCCATGATCGCTGGTCTGAATTTAAGTTGCCAGTGGATTTTAGAGGTCATGTAAAAGCACCCTTTGCTAATTTTAACTGCTTTGTTGTTTGCTCTCAATATACAGTGGTACCTTGTATAAAGGAATTAATTCTTTCCAGATGAAATTATGTTAAACAAAATTTCCCTTATACAAATTTCCCATAGGAATGCATTGAAAACAGAGTAATCCCTAATCACAACCATTTTTATGTTGTACGGATTCGCCCCATAGGCGATTCTGTTAAGCAAATCTCCCCTATCTCCGGAATTTTTTATGTTGTACATATTTTATGTTATACAAACCCTTTGTTATACGAGGGTGCACTGTATGTTGTAAACTGCCCAGAGTGGCCTTGCTGCCAGATGGGTGGTATAAGTACAGTCAATTAATCCATCCATTTAATACCTCTCACTTTCCTTAATGTAAATGGAGAACTATAAGTGTACATTGCAATGATGGCAACTGCTTTCTCAGATGCTGTGTTAAAAAAGGTGTTTACTTGGCTTAAAATACTGCTCAGTCTTTATGCTGGCTTGTACTGAAATAGTTTTGCTTCATGTTCCCATTCACATGAGGATGCATTATTGTGCTTTGAAAACATTGCACTAGCTCACTTGGTGACAATGGCACTTCACTGAGACATCACATCATCCAATTATAAACTGGCCATAAGGGGGAAAGAATCATGATTACTTCAACAAAGAAATTCTTTACTGAGAAAAGCAAATTGCTACTGTAGCAGTGGAGCTGTTAGGAACTCATTAACTTGGCTAGCACAACAGCCCCTTGCAAGGTGATTACATGAGTCTATTTTTTAGACAAAATTGGTATGGTACTGTGCACTTTACTATTTGGTTTTTTAGAGGGAGGGATTTAATTATCCTATACGAACTGGACTAAATCTACACAGATAGTTGCCTCTTCTGAATCAAGGCTACCAAGTTCTAGAGGAAAGGGGGAAAGGAACTCAAACCTTTCAGCAGCACTAGCAAAGCAAACTGGACATGTGGCCGTGCATCCTGCCTTTTCACACTTCCGATACTTTTTCTCTGAGGCCTCTTCATCTTCCTCAGGTGCCTCTGCTGCCTTCCTCCTCACCTAATGTGAAGAAAACTGAAAATATTAGGGAGTGTGGAACCTGAAATCCATCAAACAATGAAATCCATCGAACTGTGAGAGCTTGGGGAAGCTGGTGGAGATGACAAGGGTCAATATTGGCCAAGAGCAAAGGGGAAAGCAACACTTTCCATTGATTTCCTGCCTGAAGGGACTAGTGCCGAAAAGGACCTAACACACACACACCCACTTTAATTCTCGACTTCAAAAGTCACGTCTGATTCTTCAGGAAGAAAAAAAAAAGTACAGAATGAATCTGCTTGCATCAGTGGATAAAAGTCTTTTCAAACCTCACACACCGATCCCCTGGGATGCGGGGTACGTGGAGAAGCAGTGCACGAAATTTGAAATGACTTTTAGTCACGGAAGCAAGCACTTGACTCCGTGACTAAAAGTCATTTCAAACATTGGCCGGCACTTCTCCCAAACCCTCTGAGATGGGAGAAGCAGTGGACAATGTTTAAAGTGGTTTCCCATAGAAATGCTTGAAATCCGTTCCCTCCAGAACGGATTAATTACTTTTCAATGCATTCCTGTGGAAGACCACTCCCCAACTTACAAGATTAGTGACTTACAAGCATTCTCTCGGAACACATTAATCTCGTAAGTCAGGGTTCCACTGTACTTTACGACAGACAGATGTAACCTTAAAAATAAAGAATAACAGCTTAATTAGCAATATACTGGATGACTCAGAGGTCACTGCAGAGTAATTACAAACCTCCCATGTAAATCTGCACAAATAACAGAGCTAACATAGGCCAAAAAGTAGATAAGAAAAATTGGCTTCGTTCCTTAAATAGTTTGGGGGAAAGTACTATTCTTGTTGATTATCCCCATTTTGAAGGAAGCTAACTTTTTTGTTTGTTTTTTGTTTTTTGCATCAGTTGCAGGGGACTCCGTAGAGCCCTGAAAAATCTGCTCTATCGTGAGGCCTTTGGTGACCAAGCTTAATTTATTTCAAGTTGTTTTGTTTTTAATCCCGCCATCCGCCATCTACTTTACTTAGTAAGATGTTGGGCTTCTGAGCCGCATTTGTTCGTATGCCATGCTACCTGTGCTTTTAACTCTAATTTGTTTGTTGTTTCACTGTATTTGTATTTTGAATCTGTTATATTGTATTTTTGTATATGAATATTGCTGCATTGGTCAGCCTGTTGGAAGCCGCCAAGAGTTCCCCCGGGAAGATGGGCGGGGTATAAATTCAATAATAAATAAATAAATAATAAATAGACTCTACGTGCCTTAAAAATGCATGGACAATCCACATGACTAATAAGCTCCACTTTGACTTACATACTTAAAAATCAGATCAAGTACCTGTCTTCCCGAACTTCTCAAGGGAAGATTGTCAGAAGAGTGGTCCACTGATGCTTTCTTCTTTGCTCGGGCTTTCCCGGTTGACATGATGCTACACAAAATAAGCCAGCAGGATGTTAGAGAATATTCTTAAACGAATTCAAAAAATTTGTTCCAACGAGCCTCCCTGTGCAAGAGGATAAATAAATGTCATTGGTTAACAGTTTAGCACCATAAAGATTAGTGGTTTAAGCCAGCGTTTTTCAACCACTGTTCCACGGCACACTAGTGTGCCGCGAGATGTTGCCTGGTGTGCCTTGGGAAAAATTGAAAAATTCTAAAGAAATTCAACCCAGGGCCGGCAGGCGGCCCACAGCTGGGAGGCGCTATAAATAGCGTCCAAGGGCCAGCTTGGCTCCTCCCCCCCCCGAGGCCCGCAGCGCTGGTGTCACTTCCTGGCCCCGCTCATTCTCTTTAGTGTTTGCCCTGTGTCTGCCGCCGCCGCGACTCGCTCGCTTCCCTCTCCCCCCCTCCTTTTTTACCCTGGACCACCACCACCCCTTTCCTGGGAGCTGCCAATGGACTGAGCCGCCGACAGCCCGCTCGCCAACACGAGCCGGCCCGGGAGCCCCAGCCCAGAACAAACCACCAGGTGAGGGGAAGGGGAGGAGGGGCACCCGGCTGCCCCATGAGCACCGCGGCAGGGCTGCGAGGAGGAGGGGATGGAGGAGGCCTCCGCTGGGCCTGGGCTGAGGAGGCGGGTGGGCAGGGGGGGCTACTGGCACGGCTGGACGGCCGGCCGGCCGGTCTTTAGGGTCCAGGAGGGGAAGAGCCGTCTCTGAGTGGCCCTGCGATGGGTTCCTCATCTGTGTGGGGCCGGCGCTGACAAGCTCTCCTCTTCCTCCTCATAGATTGGGGGTGGGGAACGGTTGCTTGGGGTCCTCCTTGAAGTCTTGCCCCTTTCTTTCTGTCTTGGGTCTGTAATTAAAACTGTAAACCGCCCAGAGACTCCTTGAAGTGGTATGGGGCGGTATACAAGCAGAACACTTTCTGCCTTCTTTCCTTCCTGCCTTCCTTCATCCTCCTCCCCTCCTGTCGCTGGACTTGCTGAAGGCATCTGCACTTTCGTAAAGTGGCAATACAGTAATTTAACCTGAATACAGGTGGCTGTGAAGGGATGATGTCGGGTGCCCACAGAAAGGGCTCCGAGTGCCACCTTTAGCACCCATGCTATAGGTTCGCCTACAGTGCCCTACTGTTAATGTTTTGCAGCCAGTTAATGTTGCTAGTGCTATCCAGTGTACACTGACGGACGGAGACATTTTCTAATGGTGGTGTGCCTCGTGATTTTTTTCATGAAACAAGTGTGCCTTTGCCCAAAAAAGGTTGAAAAACACTGGTTTAAGCACAGCACTTCCTAAACCAGAGTTAGAAAAGAATCAGACTCATAGAGTTGGAAGAGGCCTTGAGGGCAATCCAGTTCAACTCCCTGCCATGCAGGAACCCCCATCACAGGACTCCTCCTGACAGATGGCCATCCAGCCTCTGCTTAAAAACCTCCAAAGAAGGAGACTCCACCACCCTCCATGGCAGCATATTCCACTGCTGAACTGCTCTAACCGTCAGGAAGTACTTCCTAGTGTTTGAATCTCTTTTCCTGTACAGTGGTACCTTGAATAAAGGACTTAATTCATTCCAAAGGAAATTGTGTTAAGCAAATTTTCCTTTATACAAATTTCCCATAGGAATGCATTGAAAACAGAGTAATCCCTAATCGTGATGATTTTATGTTGTACGGATTCGCCCCATAGATGATTCTGTTAAGCAAATTTCCCCCATCTCTGGATTTTTTATGTTGTACAGATTTTATGCTATACAAACCCTTTGTTATACAAGGGTCCACTGTAGTTTGAAACCACTGCTCCGAGTCCCAGCCTCTGAAACCATGGAAAACAAACCAGTCCCCTCTTCAATATGACATTGTTTGAAATATTAAAACATGGCTGTCATATCCCCTCTCAACCTTCTTTTTGTAAGGCTAAACATTCGCAGCTCCCTAAGCTGCTCCTCGTAAGAAAGAAGTAAAATAAAGCACGGGATTTGGAAAGTGTGGGGAAATGTCAGCAAAGCTCCCACAATTTTAAGGAACGATACACAGCAAACAAGAGGGGTCTACTAGAGCCCTTTTCCTTGCCCCTTTTCCTTTTTTTTTTTTTTTTTTGAGGGGGGGGAGAGTCCAGTTCTCTAACACTAAGGTTTCATTTTCCATGTTTATTTACAAATAAGTAAGCTGTACAGAGTCAGCTGTACATACTTATTTCTGAGTAAGTATGAACATAATTATACTAGAAGATGTTTAGTAGAAACTAGGCTTTATAGGCATCACCTATAGCCTAGTCTTGCATTTTTTTTTTGTAATGGCCACACAGTAAAAAAACAAAATGGTTCACAGAACCGTCTCCAGATTGGCAGTGATATAATTGAGAGAGGATCATCTCACAAATACTTGGGGTGCTTTGTCAAGAATAACTGGGATTTTTTTATGTGAAAACCATTGTAGAATTGAACAAGCTAGAAATGCCTACCAGAAAATGAGGAACGTCTTGACAAACCAGGACTTATCTAACAGACTTCGTACTCAAAATACTTCAGTTCTATGTATTCCATATACTTCTATGTGGTGTTGAAACTTGAACCATTACAGACATATTATGCAGAAAGCTGGAAGCATTCAAAATGTTGACGTACAGACGAATTCTGAAGATACCTTGAACAGCCAGAGTCACTAATGTGGCTAAACATAAGAGCATAAGAACATAAGAAGAGCCATTCTGGATCAGGCCAAAGGCCCATCTAGGCTTCCTGTATCTCACAGTGGCCCCACCAAATGTGTCTGGGAGCACCCAAGACGAGATATCTGTCTCCTGATACCACTCCCTGCATCTGGCCCTTGAAGTACATGAATAAAAAGCTAGAAAAATCCTCAATACCATAAAGGTAGAAAAGTGAAATATTTCAGACACATAATGTGCAATAAGAAATACCATCTGCTGCATGTTATCTTTCAAGGAAAAACAGATGGAAAGTGTGGCCCAGGGCAAAGAACATTCTGGTTTAAGAACTTAAGCAAACGGTCCGCAGTGAGCACAGCTGCTCTATTTAGAATAGCTTTAGATAGAAACCAGTTCAGGCTACTGATTGCCAAAGTTCTATGAGGACATGGCACTTGAAGAAGAATGGCCAAATGGCTCCTACTTTTTATTTCAATTAGTAGAAACTGTTATCCCAGTACAGGAACGGTGAAAACCCACTCTAATTTAACTTTGCCATTGCTGCTAATGTGTTCAAATAAGGGGCAAGAGCCTTTGGAATTAGTTTCCAAGGCTACTGATCAAATATGGAGGAAGAAGGAAATGCCTCTTTTGTAAGTCACTTTGAGCTATCAAAAGGTAACATTAAAATAGTCTAAATCATATCAATGAAGCAAATAGATAAATTCTCCACTGGGGAAATTTGGCGGAAAGGGAGTGTGAGAGAGAACGGCAGGAAAATATTTGCAGAAAAACATATAAAATAATATGGATCATCCTCCCAAGAGAAATATATAGGGTCCAGCTGGCCTTGGAATATATGTTATGCTGTTGGAAAGTGAGAACAAGAGGCTGTAATAACATGAAAAGAGAAACAATAATAAAAGGCACAAGGGTATTTTTAAGAATTCTTAGTTTTTACACACACACACTCCCCCAAGCAATTCTTTTTGAATTCTTTCTTCAAAAAACAGAAGTAACCTCTCCCCCGGATCATAGAAAACTAGAGCAAGAAAGGAAAACCAGTTACAGGAAACACATATCTCAAATAGTGTGATAGAGGAACACAAACAAGCATGAGGAGGGAGCCTTTGGAAGAGGCGTACTCATCCATGAGGTTCCCATGCCCAGTATCCTCTGCCCTATAAAATCTCATCTTCTCCATAAGCAATGGATACACAGCAGTGGATGATGTGAACTGTAGTTCAACAATCCAGAAAGGTGAGGGAAAGCTACAGAACTGATATGGGCACTTTCACAAAACAGGGCTGCTGATTCAGCACAAGGTTCCCATAGACCACAAATGCTAGAAACTGACCCAAACAACAGTAGCACATCCATTTTGAAGGCACTGGTCAGGTTCTGTCCACAGTGGCATCTAGTTGTGACATATGGGTTCCTTGATAGCACTGCTTGGCACGGAGAAAAAGATCTCGTCTCCTTGTGTTTCTACTTGAGCCCATCTATCCTTCCCCTTTAAAAAGCAGCCCACATTTTTCTGGCATGGGGCTGGGTGTTCAATCTTTTGGGAATGGTTCATTTAGCTCTTTGTTCTGTCCTTCACCCACCAGTTCCAAGACGGTGGGTGCTTAAGGGCCGTTTAAGCACCCACTGGATGGCACCAAATTCCCCATTGTGGACAGACCCTTAATTTTGCCTTTTGGGTGCTCCCTTTAATTAAAAGCAGTGGTTCATCTCAACCTCGGGTAAACCAAGTCTCTCTTGGACTGCAATTCCCAGAAACCTTCACCACCAGCTGTACCGGGGTTAGCAGGGGAGGTTCTGGGAGTTAAAATCCAAGATGACCTGGATTACCAAAAGGTTAGGAACCTGAAAAGCACCAAGTCAGCCATGCAGAAGGGTCTCAAAGAAGCGGGTGCGGGGTGGGGGGCTGGTCGTGGAATTCTTCAAGCCCTCCTTCTACAACGCAGAGCTCCCGTGTGTGTGCACGTCCGCACGGCCGCCTTTCCTTTATCCCTCACACCGGGGGGGGGGGGGCCTTTGAGGGCAGCGTGCGGTCTGCGCTCCGAGGCCAGCTCCCCTTGACCACGATGGAGGGTCCGCTCCGCCCGCACAATGGGGAGGTGGTGGAGGGGGGGGCACCACGAAGTCCGGATCTGCAGCCCAGAATCTGCGCAAGGCATCCCCACGCCGGGCTCCTCTCCCACGAGGCAGACCTCCCCCCCCACACACACACACACCCGCTTCCCTCCCCCAACACAAGGCAGGGCGCGCCAGCGAGGCAAATCCAACCCGCAGCAGCCCGGAGGAAAGCAAGGGACGCGCGCACCCCCCTCTCCAGCCCCCGCTTCCATGGAGAGCGACCCAGCGCGGAGGCAGGAGCGAGTGGGGCGGCCGGTCGCGCAGGCGTCCTTTCCCCCCCCCCCCGCGCTGTCATCCACCCGCCGCCCTGCGCGACCTAGAGGAGCCAGCGCCCCACGACGGCATGGATCAAACGCCCTCACCTCGTCCAAGCCGGAGGGAATCCCCGCTGCCTCTTTGGGGGGTGGGGGGGGGGGGTGGCGGCTCAGGCGAAGGAGGGCAGTCGCCGCAGGAAGACCCCGCCTTCCTCTGCTTCCCGTCTCCGCTGCGGCTGCTGCTTCCGCCCTCCTCGGCGCGTAGTGTGCGCGGCGCCAAGGGGTGGGGACAATGTAGCCCAGCTCGCGCGCCTGGTCCGCGGCGCCTTCAGAAGGAGGCCGGCAGGCGCGCACGTTGCAACGCTGCTCGACCGGTGGCGGTGGTGGCGGCGGCAGCAGCAGCAGCAGTGGTTGGGGTGAGAGCCGAGACAAGACCCGGTCGGGCGGAAGGCGAGCTGGTTTAGCCCCTTGGAAGTCGCGTGCCTTGCTTTCAACCCACCCCAACCCGACCCTACACCTCCGCGAGGTAACACAAAACTGAACACCCCGGATTCCAAAAAGAAGGATTTGGGGTTGGGGTTGGAGCGGGGTTCCCAATGCCTCCCCAGGGATTGAACTGCTGTAAAAGACGAGACCCTGGAGGGGCTGACCCCCTTCTTGGATTCTTCATTATTATTGTTGTTATTTCATTCCGTGCATGGAGCAGTTCCGCTCCCGGATTCCTTATTTGTGGTTACTGTTTAAACCAGACTTGCCTCACCCCTTACCTTTCATCTGGATTGAACACGAGTCCCATTGCATAAGAACTTTTGGTACAGCTCTGAGGAAGCGGGTGTTGCCCTCGAAATACAGTATTAGCAACCTTTTTGTTGTTGTTATTTTACTAGCAGCCTCAAGGTATCACCTGGTCTGGTTTTGTATATTGTATTTGGTTTTTGTGACGGCAGCACAGCCCCCCCCCAAACCTGTTTTGCTTCAATTGCATAAGATTGATGGTGCTTGGCCTCAAGTGTATCTTGAAGGTAGAGGACTAGTTTATGCTATTAATTGGTTGCATTACTACTACTACTACTACTACTACTACTACTACTACTACTACTACTACTCTTGCATTTCCCCTACAAATCTCAGGGCAGCTTGCCTGGCTTTTCACCATTTTATCCCCCCAACAGGCCTGTGAGGTTGGCCACACTGGAGACAATTTGGCTTCACAACTGACTTGTCCTTTGAGCCTTGGTTTTTAGACCACTTGGTAATACTGTAGCTTAGACTACAGGGACTCCGGTGTAAAGTAATTTATCTGTGACTCTATTCATACTACAGTCATGAAGATTAAACAGGTATAGAGGTGCCACTCTTTTCTGTTTGGCAGCTGAATGTGGGGACATTTATTGAAAAATGCAGTGCACCGGAAGGATATGGAAGCTGCACCTGGGGTGCACATTGGCCCATTCATGGCAAGCAACTTGTGAGGGAGCGTAGCAGTCCTGGACTGGAATCCCAGCTGAATGTATGCACCTGTGGCTCTACCACTGACCAGCATTCCACTGGGATTTTGCAGCACAAATTTAGGATCATGTAACCAGCGTGCACAACTGTGCTGTCCACCTATCACATGCTCTGACATGGCCCAGGCAACCACTGATGAATGGAACTTCTCTATCATCAAGATCAATTTCTGCCTTTCAGGTACTTTGTGTATGTGAATGTCCCTCTGGGTGTGTTGTAAGAATGCACAATCACACAATTTTAAAAAATACATATACTGTATATGCAACCATCTCTCTATCCCTAGGTGGACAAAGCACCTCCTATATTATAATGTGATGGTGACTTCACATATTTTACTTGCAATACTTTTGTAAGTGGCCTGAAAGCAATTGTTTTGTAAATAAATAAATAAATAAATAAATAAATAAATAAATAAATAAATACATACATACATACATACATACATACATACATACATACATACATACATACATACATACATACATACATACATACATACATGGGTCTAGTCAGGAAAACATGCAGCCTTTCCTGTGCTGTTGTACTGCTACTCGCACCATCCTTCCTTTCTCATTGGGTAAGGAGGATCAGAGCTTATATATAGTGTGTGGTCTCATGAACGCTCATTGATGTTGAGAGACAATCTTTTGAAAATGTTTTTGAGTATTTGTAAACTTATGGCAACACTTGTACCTGTAACAGTTACCAAAGATTTCATTTTCAAGTACTCAGAAAACATTGCCTTAAATGGTGATTTGTCCTGCTGTCTTTTTCTATTAGAGATTAGAAATTCATAGCTGGAAAGGACCCTATGGATGATGGAGCCCAGCCCCTATCTGGGAGTTACAGTGGGAAATTGATCTCCCAGCTTCTGGCACCCAGAGACCTAAACCACTGTGCTATCCAGCAGTTTTGCCTTTACCTCCCCCCAGGAGAAGCCATGATGAAGCCAAATATGAGTGACTGCATAAGATAAAGCACCCTTACAATGACTATGTAGTACCTGGTTCAGTAGGATCATGTAGTGAGGGAGAAAGAAACTTAGCTACGCAAAATGACAACAAAACAACAGCCTGTAGGCATGCAACAGAGAATTACAGTCTCAATGATAAAGTTTGTCAAGAGCACATTATTTTTGTCCAAAATACCTATGAATAAACAAATGTCCAGTGCCACTTTGTAGCAATAGACGAATGCTCTCAGATGAATTTTGCTTATCAGCTCCTAGAGAAAATCAGGAATAGTAATGATCAGAATCTTTCTTTCTTGCCTCCTTTTCCCTGACTTCACTTCATTGTCCATTGCAATGGACAATTATCCATTACCTGTTTTTCTGTTTTCTGTCTCCTGTAGGAATGCTTGCAATAGAATTTAACATCAAGCATAGGCCATAAATCACTGCATGAGAGATGTAGCCATTCAAAAATTCAGAGCCAATGCATGTCTAAACATTTTATTTGTGATATAGGGCCTTTTTACACGACCCCTAAGATCCGCTGGTCCCTTAAATTCGGACCAGAGATCTTGAGGGTTCGTTGCTGTTCCTCCGTCCCCACCTGCTCCGCACTTCTTTGTTCTGTCTGCGTGAGGGGAGGGAGGGAAAAAAAGCCTTAGACAGAGACAAAAGAATGCATTCTTACGGAGGTTGCTCCGACCTCTGTTTATTCCTGGTTCCTCTTTAAGGGGCGGAGGCAAAAGAAAAACAACAGAAAGAAGCGAGGAGAGCTCAGGCACTCTCCGCATCAAATATTTTTCACCATCAAAAAGCAGGTACAAAAAAAGTGCGCTGGGTCGCGCTAAAGTGGGCGGGGTCGCACTTAATTGTCTGCAAACTCCGGAGCTGGTGGGTAAACATTTTTAAGGTCCGGAGCTTGCAGCCATTTGCGGCGGAGCTTAGGGGTCGTGTATAAACGCCCTTAGTACTTCATCCAGTTTTTCCTCCCCTCCTCCATATGTCAGAAAACATAGACTTGTCCCCTAAAGTTCACATTAAAATATAATAGTTTTTAAGGTGCGACATGTTTTTGGCTGGTCTAGCTTTGTATTGCTTATTTGAATTTTGCCTAATATACAACAATAAGAAATCTCATGAATCCTTAATGTTAATTTTAAAATTATCATTAAGAACCTGTTTTGCTACAACAGGCTAACCTAACAAACCTGCCAGAAATTTCTTGTTGTCTATTAACTCAAAAAGACAGGATCCATCAATCTTTATTCTTGTAGAAGCACTATTTTTAGTTACAACTCCCGAAATCCCTGAGCCAGCAACACTAGTGGCTTTGGGGAATTTTAGTTGAAAAAAATGTTTTTTTCCCCGAGCTCTGCTTATAAGCCAGGTTTGAAAGCTCTTGTGCCTCTCATTTCAGAAGTGAATCAGGAACTCTGAAAAAAAAAAACACATTAGTCATTTCTCATTTCCCTGGGAACTCGCCAGCTGTACAGAAGGAGAGCTATACAGCACCATTGTGTGTGAAGCTCTCTTTGGTACCACATTAGGGAGCCCAAACGGGGCCCTGTTTAGTTATTCTTGATCCTATGCACCTCAGCACACAACTGGCTATATCCCTGAATTCCTATTCCAAATGTCATGCTCAACACATTTCTCCCCCGGAGCATTTGCATATTCGATACATTTGGAAGTGTAGGACCTGTGTGCCCACAGCTTCTCTTCTCATGCGAAATATGCATGCATACATCATGGATGTAACCAGTAAGTCACTGTGACACATACATGCATGTTCTGGAAATCCCTGTGTTTCTCAAGCTTTGCCTAGGGAGTCTCTGTTTGGATAAGACTAATGTTTTGTTTTCTAGGACAGGAGGCAAGGTCAGGATGTCCTTGGGTCCCACTCAACGCCTTGAGAAGTTGCTGGTACAAATGCTGCCATGAGCCTAGCTAGCTGAATTTAAACTGAAGTTGGCTTTTCCATAGGGATCTTCAAAGGTTCTGGTCTAGTGATTAGACAGATGCATTAACCAATGAGTCACCAATGTTGTGGGCATTTTTCTCCATACAAAGTTTGCCTGGGCCATGGAAAATTCCCCGGATGCCCCTGGGAGTGAAAAACACTCTGAAGCCAAGGTCCAAGAAAGCCGGGTGGTGACGGAAGAAGAATGGCTAGAGAAATGGCGAAACAAAAATATCGGATTTCATGTGGAAGAAGGACACCCGTATGTAGTTTTATATCCTGTTAATGCATCCTCGCTCAGCAAGGTGTTGGGCTACAATTTCCATCATTCCCTGCTAGCACAGAATTATGGGGTTCAAGGAACTCCCATGAAAATCTGGTCCAACCTACTCCCATGGAAGAACATTACAGATGAGGCCTCTCGGAACAGTTAGCCCCACCCCAGCTCTGTTTAATAACATCCAATGAAATAGAGCCTACCACCTACCAAGATAATTCATCCCACTGTTGAACCATTCCTTTCTAACAGCCATGCTGGCCCCAGGGATGATAGTAGATGTGGTCCATCACATCAGATGGGAATTAGGGGTAGGAAGGCTAATGTAGACAATGGCAACTGAAATTCATTGGACTTGGGGACTTCCTTTTGAGAAAAGATGCAGAGCACTATGTCCTGTGATCCTAGGAAGCCAAGAAGTTGGTTTAGATTAATTACCATTTACTGTCTAAGTACTTGGTGTGATTAGGCAATGTGTGAGGGAGGAATGTGTCATAAACTACAACCGTCTGTTGCAAAATTAGTCATGTGTTGTCACGTTGGAACCAACTTACAGCTACCTTGATAGGACTTTCAAAGTAAGTGAAATATTTAAGAAGTGGGTTTGCCACTTCCACTCCTCCAGTGAGTTTCTCTGGCCAAGTTGGGATTTGAACCCTGGTCTCCAGAGCCCTAGACCCTCACTCTATCTACTACACCAGTGGTGGCCAAACTTTGGACCTCCAGATGTTTTGGACCACAACTTCCCCAGTCCTTTGTCACTGGCATACAGGCTTGGAATTCTGGGAGTTGTGGTCCAAAACATCTGGAGTGCTGATGTTTGGCCACCACTGTACTACACCAGAGCAGGTGCCTGCCATTGGAAAATTACAAGGGTGTAATTTGATAAGAAATTACATGGGTCACTAGAGGGAGCCAGAGGCCATGAATACCTATTGGTGAATAAGAGACATTTCTTACCATAGTTGTGGTAATGTATATGAAAATAATTTTTCTGGAGTTTTCCCCTTGTGTGTCTCTGTGTGTGTGTCTGTCTCTGTGTGTCAGTGTCTGTGTGTGTGAAATGCCTACATCAGTAGGTGTGTGCTAAAATGCCTTTAAAGTACTGCCAAAGAGGAAGTAAAACAGTGTGGTCAGTTTGGATTCTCTTCCACCCCACCTCCTGCTGTTTACCACCTCCTGCTGTTTTTCTTTCTTTCTGGGAGTGCTTGATTGCCCTCCTCTCTTCTTTGTTCTCACAGGATCAGACCATTCTTTTCAGTGTGGAAAAGCACTTCTTAATGGGTTGCTCCACCCGCAAGCCAGAAAAGAAGGATCCGTTCCTGCAAGAATAAAGCAGAGAGGAGTCTTCAGAACATAGGAAGGAAAGGAAATGGTGTGGGGGAGAACTCAAGGAGGATCTAATAATTTTCTTAATTTGGGGTCTTAAAAGTGGGGGTGTCTAATATATGGCAGCATCTTATAGCTGGAAAAACACAATATAGTAGTTTCACTATTATCCACAGTTAATATTATCCACAGTTTTCATTATCCATGGGGGAGGGGGACAGGGCTTGGGAACAATCCCCGGCATATATGATAGCCCTACTTATGACTGGGCATAACATTCAGCAAATTTACGCAGGTATAATAGCCTTTTTTAAAAAGAGAGAGAGAGAGAGAGAGAAGCCCTTATCTAGTTTGCAGAATTAGAAAACAAAGCCCAATTATTCTGTTGATCTTTAGTAATTTATGTTCTTTTGACAGTCTCTTGAGGAAGTACCTGGATCTTCTACTAACCAGCAGGAGTGGACTGAAGATATTTTTTCCACTTTGTGGCAAAACCATTGAAATGAAATGGTAAAGGAACAATCACCATTCTTCAGGTTTATTGTGACATAGCTTTATATTTCTGTAAGTGGAGGTGCAGTTATCAGAGGCAATTGCCAAAACAGTGAAGCTGCTATAATGCTGCTAAATAACCCAGATACTTTATTCTTTGCATTGCAAATATCCGCACCCAGGTTTATGAGTTTCCTTCCACCTTCAGATCGTGAACTTTGAGCACTCATTTAATGTGTATCCAGTCCAAAGTGATATATCTGCCTACTGCCAACTGTTGCCTCCGGGCCTTTTGAAACATCACTGTCCTTGTCGATGACTGTGTTGGCTGAGGGTGATGAGAGTTGGGATCCAACATATCTTGAGTAGATTTGGTTGAAGATGGTTGTAATAGTCACCATATTTCAATTCTGAAGGCCTTAGTCCTGAACCTAACAGACCTAAGGCAAAGCAACCCTATGAACATAAGAACATCCATGCTGGATCAGGCCAAAGGCCCATCTAGTCCAGCTTTCTGTATCTCACAGTGGCCCCACCAAATGCCTATGGGAGCGCATGAGACTTGATATCTGTCACCTGCTACCACTCCCCTGCATCTGGCCCTTGAAGTACCCCATTTTAAGCCTGGAGAGCACACATCTCCATCATGGTTTGTAACCTGTGATGGACTTTTCCTCCAGGAATCTGCCCAATCCCCTTTTGAAGGCATCCAGGCTAGATGTCATCACCACCTCTTGTGGCAGGGAGTTCCACAGACTAACAACACACTGGATGAATTTTTTTTCTTTTGTGTATTCTCACTCTCCCAACCCACAGTTTGAGTGGATGTCCCCTAGTTTTGGTATTTTGTGAGAGGGAGAAGAGTGTCTCTCTATCCACTTGACTCATGCCCTGCATTATTTTGTATATCTCAATCATATCCCCCCTCAGGCGCCTTTTTTCCAGACTAAAGATCCCCAAATGTTTTAGTCTTTCCTCATAAGGGAGGTGCCCCAGGCCAGTAATCATTTTAGTTGCTCTATGTCAGGGCTCCTTGCCTTTGTTTGTTTATACCCAGGAACTGGTGGTTGAAGTGGCATTCACCACCACCCCACCCAAAGTGGACTTGGACTTGGTTGGTTGTTTTTATTTTATTTTAAAAGATATAATAACATAGTATAAGTAAGCATGCCATCTTTTATTGTTATATATAGGTTAGCTGACCTGGGGCACCATGTCATCGGTGTGGAAATTAGTGAGAGTGCACTGAAGGAGTTTTTCACTGAACAGAACCTTCCCTTTTCGGAAGAAGCTGTTTCACAAATACCTGGAGCTAAATTATTCAAGGTTTGTATTGACGCCTCGTGCTCGCACTTGCAGCTAAGCACAGAGGTTGGTCAGCTGTCTAATCATGACATCACCCTGGTTCCCTGTTGCCCACATCTGCAAACCAAGAGCCAAATGCGAGAGGATGTACTACTACAGTTAGTGTTGCTGCACATATAGTGGGTCAGTATGTTGGACACTTGAGAGGAAGACAAAGGGAGAAATTTGTCCTGCACAAAGTGGATGTCAGCAGAGCTCTTTCTTGATTCAAAAAAAAAATGACTTCCAGGAAGCCGGTATTACACCAACGTCAGATGTCTTATTATTGTTCAATATGGAGGGCCTCAGTGTGTGATTTTATTTATTCTTCTTTGAAGTAGCTTTCCAGGTTCAATAGGACAAGGCCCATAAATTGGTATATAAATGGTACTAATTTGATCGACCTTGCAAGGATAGAAGTCAAAATCATTCTGCATAGTAAAATAGAACTGAATGCTTTAAGAGTGTCCACTTTGTTAAAATTGTTAAGTATACCTTCTACTTTATTGTGTGTGTTTAAATTCGTTGAAATGTTAACTGAAGTCTCTCTCCCCATTCTTCATTGCAGAGTACATCTGGGAATATATCTTTGTACTGTTGCAGTATCTATGATTTGACCAGGTAGGAACAAAATGGTGTTTTGGACTCTTTCCATCACTTGTAACGTATCTGATTACAGTTTGTTCTGTTTTGTCCCACCAAAGATATTCCAGAGGAACAGACAACACTCAAACATATGCTCTGTTTCTGTGTATTCAAATATGAGTGTCATTGCTTATAAACCCAATAGAGTACCATTTTATACTAGAAGGAAGTGTTCATGGGTTTAAAGGTGCACCAAAATTTACAAAAATACACTCACATAGAATTGTTAGAGGGAAGAACCATAGGGCTTCTTCAGTAGATAGAATGATATCTACTGGAAAGGGTATACTATAATGCTATTATAAATTGGAAGAATTATTAGGGCATTATATAATAAGGGATGGATGTAAAACATGTGAATATGGAAACGGGAGTATTATGAAGGAGACAACAACTGGAGAAAATGCTGAAATCACAAAACTGTATCACCTAGTGTGCCACATTTCACTGGTGGTCCCATGGTCTAATCTTCCTTTTAAAGTTCTTATCCGTCGATGTGTGCTAAAATGCCTTTAAGGCTAGATTGAGATGACTAAGTCAGCTATGCTCACTTGTTTCTCCAGTGCAGAGATTTAATTTTCTCTTACTGCAGGGTTGGGGGATTTGTGGTCTTCAATGTATAGTTGGATTCCCACTGCCTGCTCCTCCAATTAACATAAACAGTAGTCTAGAATGATGCGTGTTCTAGTTCAGTAACATCAGGAAGTCCACATGTTCGACACCTCTGTCTTAAACCTACCAAAATCAAACTACTGGGGACTTACTAAAATCCTGTTAGTTAGAGTACTGGATCACAACTAGAGTAGGCCTATTGAATCAGTGGAATTTGGTGAGTCAGCTCCTCTGTACATTCCACTGACTCAATGGGCCTACTCTGGTTGCAGTTTATTGTGCTAAGCAACAGGATTTCAGCTTGTGGATACATGGTGGGAAGTTAACTTTAAGTCTGATTGATAAAGGCATGCCGTGATGACCTGCCTCCTCTGAAAAAAGTATGTGAGGTGCTGTGATGTGATATGAAATCTGTGTCTTTTGCATTGCTTTTGCAGTGACCATTTCACACATGCATAAATTAATTCATCCCTCATCCTTCCTGTTCGGTATGGTAGGATGAGGCTCCCACATTGGGTGATTTTACAGGAAGAGTACTGAATCGCTGTTGATCATACAACATCACCTGTTGGTGGAAACAGCAATCCAGACATACTTTCTGGCCAAAGCAACTCATTACACAGCTCTCTAGAGTTGAATGCCCCCCCAGATTTCTGGCTCTGAGAACCAGGTGGTAACAGCTCCGACAGCCTCCCAGGGCCACCAGTAGTACTACTAAGGAAGAACTCTGAAAGCAAAGGATATAGGCTCAGCCATCTCTGCTAGGAAAAGCAGCAGTGAATAAAGTAAGAAAGGTTATCAAGATTAAGGATGTGCCACTAGAGACCAAGACTCATTCACACCCTGAACACCATGTATGGGTGTGAAAGCTGGGCAGTAAAGAAAGCTGGCAGGGGAAAAAATGATTTATTTGAAATATGTTGCCGGAGGAGAGCTTTGTGAATACCTAAGACTCCTAGAAAGACAAACAAGCCCTAGATCAAATCAAGCTTGAACGATCTCTGGAGGCAAAAATATTGGGTCTTATGTTGGGCGCATTATAAGAAGGCAGGATTCTCTGGAAAAGGCAATAATGTTAGGAAAGGTGGAGGCGGTAGGATAAGAGAGAGGCCAAGCAGGAGATGGATTAACACCCTAAAGGAAGCCACAGACATGAGTTTACAGGAGCTGAGCAAGGCTGCTGAGGACAGGACATTTTGGAGATCACTCAGTCATAGGGTGGCTGTAAGTCAGAAGTGACTTGATGGCACATAACAGCAGCAGCAACAACAATATCTCTACAGTGGCACACCAGACAGTTTTGGCCAGGGAACCTATTCCGATCATAGAGGAGAAGCAGCAGGGCATATGGTTGCCTCTGTGAATTTGTATGTAGAGTTCTACGTTGGTGAGAACCCAGAGAGTTACACTTGCTCACGCAAGAGGCTTGTCCTAGACCAGAAGAATTTTCTGACCTCCATCCCCGCTTGGAAAATCTAACTCTTTTGCTACGTAATGAATTGGTTTTTTTAAATGTTCTTTAGTTTTGAAAAGTTGGTGGCAATGTAGCGTGAGTAGTAACAGTGTGAGAAACAATATGTTTGCCAATTCTTTTTGCCCTGCCTCAATGTTTACATAGCAAATACTATGTTGTTCCTGCCATGAATACTGGTATTGTATGACTATAATGCCTGCTCCAAGGCACTTGCACCATAAAGAAACACATTTCTGCCACATTACATGTAACAAAGTAAAACAGATTAACTTCAGTTCTGCACAGATGTCCTAGCAGTGCTATCATTTGTGCACCGTTGCTTATGGAGATGGAGAGCGCTTTCTGAAGTACTGTAATGTAAAAATCCTATGCTGTTTTTATGCAATATCTATTTTTATATGCCTTAGAGATCATAAAGATATGATACTTCCACTTTCTAACATGCACATTTCTTTCCTACTTGTAGCACTGTTACTGGCAAGGTGGATGGGATTTGGGATAGGAGCGCTCTAGTAGCGGTGAATCCTTCTGAAAGAGAACGGTTAGTAACTGATACTGCATTTTATATTAAATGTTGAGACCAGCACTATTATTCACTAAAGCTTCTGGCTCTACAGAAACAGTGAATTCCTCCATATCATATTTTGCATTGGTTGCTCTTCTGTGCCCAGATAAGGATTAACAAGCAGAGTGGGCCTTATTTATGGCCTTATCTATAGGAAACTTATGGGCCGTATCTCAATGAACCTGGAAATTTACTTTTAAGAAGAATGAATAAAATCACACACTGAAACCTTGCCCTGAACAGTGGTAAGTTGATGTTTCAGGAACCTGGCCCCTCCTATATTAGATCCCCCACCCATTTGGAGATCCATGTTGCTCCCTTTGGACCATGGCTCTTGCTTGTTTTGGATTGTATCTGGCCCGTTGGACTGCTCTTCCTGATGCTTGACCCATGCCCCCACTAGACTGCATTAACTCCCTTCTGGCTGCTTTGAGTGACAACAGGTTCCAAAGCTTGACCTCTAGGAAATTTATGTTCAGCGTGCCATGTCATATGTAGAAATCGTCTTGATTTTGACGCTAATCTAAGCAAGGTCTTCAAAGCCATGAATTTCACTTAGTGTTTCACTTTGCCCTGGGCTAGCTTGAGACAGTTTTGTGCCTGATTAAAAAAAAAAAACCCAGATAACGCCTCCCTTTCCCTCCCTTGACACACACACACGCTGACTAATTATCAAGGAACACAGTGAATGGAAGCTGCACAAGAGAACTATTGTTCCTCTCCAAGGGATGTGCACAGGAAAACTGTCTCATGGGTTAGATATGTCCGTCTCCCATTCTCTGGCTCTTCAGGGTATTGTTATAGTGATTGTACAATGTTCCTTAGTAGCAGCTGATGTTGGGGTGATACACAGAGATCTGTCTGGATTGTTTGAAAGGAAAAACTCACTGAAGCTTGGAAAGAGTGACATGAATTCCTGCAGCCAAAGAGAGTGGAGGAGTAATTGTGAACTGAAAAACCATCAGTCTTGCTGGGCCGTATTGTGGCACCTTGTTGTCTAGCACAGGAGAAGCACTTTTGAAAACATCTACTTCATGAGATGCATGATCGCAAGATGGTGTTATTGTACTTATATATCCACAGGCTTGCTAATTTTGAAGAGGGTAGATGGTGAGAGGTTACAGTAAAATACTGTAAAAAATAGTTATCACTACCGTACTGTGACTGTTCATAGCACAGACATTCTGGTACATTAGGACCCCCTATCCACTGATTCAGTTATCCATGGTTGGCAGAGGAAAAAATTAAATAATTCAGCAGCCACAAAGCAAGCTGTTGTCACAAACAGCAGCTGTAAAGCAAGCTACTGTCACAAACAGCAGCTGTAAAGCAAGCTACTGTCACAAATAGCATCTGTAGAGCAAGCTACTGTCACAAATAGCATCTGTAGAGCAAGCTACTGTCTCAAAACTGCAGTCATACAGCAAGCTACTGCCAGGAAATAGCAGTTTATGGGTAGGTGGGCAGGCGTTCTCTCTTATCCACGGTTTTCATTATCCATGGGAAGGCCTGGAACCAATCCCCAGCGGATACCGGGGTCCTACTGTGCTGGCAAGTGAAATAACACACTTAATGGAAGAAAACCCCACTTGGTTCAAGAACTGAACTGAACATCCTGATGAGTTCAGATTTGGAAGTTACAGTGAAAGGGCCAGCAGAAGCAGAGTAGGTGCCTCCCTCCCTCTAGGGATCTGCATTTGCTGTTGCTATTAATTAATGAAAGCAAAGTATAACCTTTACATTTGGACATATTGCAAAAAGTGCTCTGTCCCCCCCCCCACCCTACTAAGTTAAACCCACATTCCATTTCTGCTAGTATGCCTCACCGACTGGAGGAAAGCAGGAAGTACATATAATTTTTTGAATCTGCTGTTCAATGTAGTCCTTCTATGAGTCTTTTCTCAGGAGCCGTATGCTTTTTCTGAGAGCATACTGTATATGATGTATCCTATGTTTAAAATTAAAGTTATTTTTTCAGTGAAAGGCTTGTTCATTTAATTTGACATTTTCTGTGCTTTGATTAAGTAAAAAAGGGATACATGTCCAATGTTTAAGTTCTTTTCTTTTCTTTTCTAGATATGCCCAGTTGATATTATCACTAATGAACCAAAAGTGCCATTGCCTTCTAGTTACTTGTTTGTATGATCCAAACAAACATAAAGGTAGGATGCTACCTTTCAGCTAGATATATTGGGAAAGTCACATGGAATCACACAATTTAATATCTCATTAGGACGTGATCTTCCGCGGTGGGAAATAATGGGTCCCTCAAAGGATTATAGGGCAGCAGGAATTCAATGTTGATCTGTGTTCCTAGAACACAATTTGGTCTTTTACTTGTTTTACTGTATTTGTTCAAACAACAATAATATGCTGTCACATTAATTCTGACACAAGGTGACCCTTTTCAGGCTTTTCCAGGTAGAGAATACTCTGAGTGTTTTTACCATTCCTTCCTTCTGGAAGCACCTGAGACTGTGTCACTTAACCAAGGCCATACAGACTGGCTTTATTCGCAGGATGTGCTGTGTATTTGTGTCTGTGTGTTTGTGTACACCATCCCAGCTACCCATACTGTCTCTCTCTGTGTGTGTGTATTTCATCTAGTCTTCTTTTTAGCCTGAAAGCTGAGCTCCCAAGACAAATTCATGGGGTGAAATCCTCTGCAAAAAAGCAAGGTTAAGGAAGATCACATCACTAGTAAATGACAGTGCAGAAGAATTCATGATCCAGATATTCGCGGATGTACATTTTAAGCTCATTACAAAAAGAAATGAGCTGCCGTTCAGTGGGGGGAATGATCATATAAAGCCATCTTTACTTCTAAGTGGCCAGTATAAGTCATAAGCAGGGGCTATGGTTTACACATCAAGAGCAGATCACGATGCAAGGTTGTCCCATGTATCTTTCCTCCAACCCTTTTTTGGAGGTGCCTGGGTGCAACCCAATTTACACTGAAGAAGATGCGTGTATGCCAAGGAATAGAGAAAAGAGTGTGCTCAAATTTCCCAAACTGTCCTTTAGCTATTCTGACCTGTGCTGATCTTTCTTTAATCTAGACTGATATTTTTAGGATTCTTTGTGTGTCACTTCCTTTTCTTCTCACATTTCCTTCTTGACCCTCTCAGGGAGAGGACAGGTTTTTTTTTCCTCTCTCAAGAGGTGAGGAGGCAGAAATTCTTCCCTGCATTTCTGCCTCCGTTTCTGAGAACTAGATGGTAAACACTTGCTTTTGTATTGTTTTAAATTGAAAAGTGTGCATGCCATTTCTTTGGAAAGAGGGAGGCAAACACTTAATCACTGCAGTAACTACAAAAGTTAACTCTGCTGTTGATTGTTCTGGTGACTAATTGCAACTATATTCTCATAATTCCTGTACAACTTACTCTTCTTGTTTTGAAAATATAAGTGGATCATTGCCAGATGACATTATTATTAATTGGTTATATCTGTAAACTCACTTAGAAAACCCAGTAATAGAATTGTGTTCAAAATGAATCTAAAAACAAGCCTGGTTTGATTCCCCTCACCTTCGGCTTTATTAGATTTGACCATTTCTTTTCCAGGTCCACCATTTTATGTTTCTGATTCTGAGGTGAAAAGTTTATTTGGTGAGTCAATTGTACAGCTGCTTTAATATCTATCAAAATCCATCTGCCAGAACAAATGGGATGCAGAAAAATGCACTGTTAACACACAGCAATACCCTTTATAGATATTTGCTTTCTAATCAGGCTCTAGAGACACACACAATCTGAAAACAGACCACAAGCAATGTATCAAAATCCAAAACAACAACAACATTACTTTCTCTTAAGGTGCACATGCTGATTGTTTTGTGCCAAGGAAAAGAAACCTGACACTGCATCTGTACCTAACAGATGCTGCTTCCTTGTGGTCCAAGGTGACTGTCATTGCTGAACTCCAGTATACTTGTCCCAAATATACTTGTCCCAAAGAGTCTCATGGCGCAGTGGTGAAACTTCTGTACAGTAACCCCCTGCCTATTGCGGGGGTTAGGGACCCACCCAACCTGCGATGACAGAAAATCCGTGATATGTGGATGTGGGGCTGGGGGGCGGGGGGTGATCAGATCCCCCTGCCGCCGCCGGCGTGCGCCAGTCCAAGAAGTCTTGGGGCAGTGCACGCTGGCAGCGTTGCAGGATCTGACCACCCACCGCCACCTGCCCGCGCCGCCCTGAGACTTCTCATCTGGGGCCATCTCCATTGAAATGCATGGGCCGGCAGCGATGGGGGATCAGATCCAGGGCGAGGAAAGGTTTTAAAAGCCTGGGCTTTTAAACCTTCCCCCCCCTTCCGTAAACCCCGGGCTCCAGCTCATTGGCACTGGGGTGGGGAAATAAAGGTTTTTCTCCCCCACCCCAGCGCTAATCAGGTGGAGCCAGGACAGGTACTGTGATCCCGCAATATAGTGGGACCGCAGTACTTGAACTGCGAAATGGTGGGGGGTGACTGTACTGCAGCTAAAACTCTGCTCACAACCTGGAGTTAAATCCTAGGTAGTCGGCTCATGGTTGACTCAGCCTTCCATCCTTCTGAGGTTGATAAAATAAGTAACCAGCTAGCTGTGTTTGTGTGTGTGTGTGTTTGTGTGTGCATGTGCACAATATTTACCCTGTACAAATAAATGGTAAACTACCCAGGGAGTGCTTTAAGCACTATGGGGAAGTGTATAAGCAAAAAACACTTTGTTTTGTCAAATGTTCCTTAAATCTGACCTCCTTCAACACTTTTCTCTCTAATTACTTTAGTCAATGGGCACACCCATAAGATCCTGTTTCCATGGATAAGCGGCATGCTGGTGCATGTAGTTGACGTACTGTGCTTGTAAACGTTGATCCATGAAGATATATTTATCTCACTTTTCCATGTAGCTTTCCTTCTATGATTTATTTTTGGGAGAGTAACAAGGCAGAGAGGAGTGTGCAGGTGGGTTCACACAACACAGTGAACAAATCTTAGATTGGAATTCTTTGGCCAATTTAACCCCTCCCCCAAAGGAAGATGTGATCAAGAAACAGGCACCAGCCTGCTCTTCATCACCAGGGTTCATGGAAAGCCCCATGCCTCTATCGGCTTCAGTACATTGGTGCTGTTTTGGTCACAATGCAGTTCATATCCAGCCTGTGTGATCTGCACTACACCGTATTTCCATGCCACATTCTCACCGGTATGGTTCTCATGATGAGGCACAGCCCATTTCAAAAGATGCACCAGAGAAATTCATATCATCTAGAAATTCCTCTGATGGGGCAGTTCTGCTTCTGTGCATGGGGTTGCACGATGTCTCATTATGAGCAAGAAGCTTGACATGGGATAGAAGATCTTGGGCAAGAAACACACTGTGCATTTTCTCATGCAATCAGAAGCACATCAGCAGATTTCAGTTATTTTTTTCTCACGTAAGGATCTTACATGAAATTTGGAGAAATCCCTTGTGCCTGTGAAATGAGCCTTCCTCTTGCAGAAGGCTACTTCCACATCTAACACAGTGTGAACCTGACATACCACAGGATAAAGTGTTCTGCTTATATAACACCCCATAGTGCTTAAAGCACTCTCTGGGTGGTTTACAATTTAATTATGCAGGTTACACATTGCCCCCCACCCCCAGCAAGCTGGGTACTCGTTTTACCGATCTCAGAATGGTGGAAGGCTGAGTCAACCATGAGCTGGCTACCTAGGATTGAACCCCAGGTTATGAGCACAGTTTTAGCTGCAGTACACCTGCTGTCCTTGCTGTTACTGTCAGTACTATGATAGCCTTCCTCTGTGTTTTCATAATGCAAGTAGACACAGGCAGCGTAATGCAATCACCATATTAACATATGTTTATATATTCAGTAAGTTTATACATCTATATTCTGCTTTTTCTGTAATAAGATCAAGGTTCTAGATGTGAGGAGGATCAGGCTGAGCAAAAGTCATGCAGTGAGTTTCTTGGCTTAATGAGGAACCTGGATGTCTCAGCTCCCAGTCCAGGACCTTAACTGCTACACGATTGTGGCAAGCATAGTAATGGCCATAGATACTATTATGATGATGTGTGGATTTTTTTTAAAAAATCTAATGCTTGTTTATATCCAATATTTTATTTAATGGATGCAATCCTCTTGCTTAGTGTAGTAAGTTACAGATTAGAGACACTGAATCAACTCTTCTGTAAGCTTCATTGCTTTTACTGTAGTTGCAACTTACTTTTAGACAATGTGCTGTACTTAAATATTACCCTTCTTTGGTTATAGCATTGAGACAGCATGTAAAGGGTTCCCTGTCAATCTCCATCAGCAGTCTGCTTTTGTTTCACTTCAGCAAGACACTTTGCATCATGTACCCTCAACCATGACCTGCGTGAGGTTATCCATTTCATACAGTTTACATCCATGGATAATAAATTAAATAATATTTGTAGGAAAACTAAATGCTCCTTCTGTCACAATAAGTTAATCTTTCTATGGAATAAATATCCACTCACGTGTTGTTATTTTCTTTTCAGGCAAGCACTGTGATATTAAGTACCTTGAAAAAAGAGACACCTTGTCAGAACGTCATAAGAAATGGGGATTAGATTCATTTTGGGAGGTAATATACCTGCTCATGTTAAAATAGTCAAAACAATAATCAGGATAAATCAATACTGTATTCTACCCATTAAATAGTGTCATGTAAAAAAATTGAAATAATTTCCTATAAATTTCCACATAAACATTACTTTAAATGTGAATGGGCTTGCCTCTTGAATTATTTCTGTGTGAATATGGGATAAAGAGTATTTGAATTCAGTGGAACTGTGAAGGATGGGTGAGGGCCGTGTGAGTGTCTTTCACCAGCTAAGGTTCTTTCAAGTCACATATTGTAGCCTTCACATATCCCAAGATTCCATCCAGCGTCCTAAGAGGGAAGCAGTCTAACGTGATCACAAACCATTTGATACAAGAGGATTTTGCTCTGGCGGCAGTATGCTGATTCAGTTTCTTATCGATCAGTGGTTCTTCAGCACTCCAAATAGCTGCATTAAAGGTGAGCTGGCCGATGCAACAATGCTATCAAGTGTGTGTGTGTGTGTGTGTGTGTGTGTGTGTGTGTCTATACTGTATATGCAAAATGGCTGCCATAATAAACAAAATGAAACCAAACCAACCCCAATTTCAGTTCTTAAAAAACCCCTCTGGTTTTATGAATGTGGGATATTGTACCTCTCTATTCATACTCAAACACTGGGAAAGGGTCCAATATTGCTTTACAATATTGTGCTTGTGTTGCCAACACGAAAAAAGATGCCAAGATTTCCACAGCAAATGGCATCCTGAATGTTGACAATAACAGCGGCCACAGTCACGACAGGCTACAGGATACATTCTTCACAGGGTGGCACCACACAAGGGAAAATCCCAGAAGCTGACTCGTTATTTAAATCAGTAAACCATTTCTCACCCAAACACAATGCAGTGGTCAGGACTGTATTTCAAGGAGTGTAAATACTGGTAGCTCAAATCATTTGCCCAAACATCCCCAGATTTGGCACAGAACAAGAATGGACATCTGCTACATGTTTGCTAGATGTGATGCTGATCCAAGGACCAGTTTCAAAATTATATTTATTTTGTTTGGGGCACCCCTATTTTTTGAGTCGACTTGCGGCATGCTGAATTGGGCTCTCACACAGTATCGTAATGAAGTGGTTTTAATATGCAATCTACTTAAAAAAAAACTCACAAGGTGCAAACTCCTCATACAGCAAAGCCATACTGCCTTTGTCCTAGTGCAGTGTTGGCGAACCTATGGCACGGGTGCCAAAGGTGGCACTCAGAGCCCTTTCTGTGGGCACCCGACATTGCCTCTTCACAGCCACCTGTATTCAGGTTAAATGGCTGTATTGACACTTTGCAAAAAATTAATAGGTTTTGAATCGCAGTTTGAGCACTCAGTCTCTAAAAGGTTCGCCATCACTGTCCTAGTGAATCATTACTGAAACAAACGAAGTAGTGAAATTGGAGGATTTTGTATTCACAAAGGAAACAGTTCGTTCCAACTGTCTCTTATTTCAGAAGGGCTGGTGTTAGTCATTTGCTGAGCTGTAATCCTTCCTTGTGCTGAGGCAGCTGTTCCCTTTGCTTCTGTCACTCCATAGTCCAGTTAAAAGTCTTTTCTGTGCTGGGGAGAAAATGCAGCTGAGGAAACAGCTGGGGGCACAAGACCTTTCTTTTCCTCAGAATGATGGAGAGGCAATAGCAAGAAGCAGGAATTGGTGGTTGATGTAGCAGGACAACACTGCTTGTATATTCTGCAAGTACTTTTCTGTAGGAAAAGAAACATCAAACTTTGGTTAAGGATTGGATATTATTGTTATTTTTATTTTCAGTTTAGTCATCATAAGAAAGAAAAAGAAGTTTGATCTTGTTGTCGCTGTTCAGTCATTCAGTCATGTCCAACTCCTTGTGGCCCCATGGACCAGGCCACGCCAGGTCCTCCTGTCTTCCACTTCCTCCTGGAATTTGGTCAAATCCATGTTGATTTCATTGATGACACCATCCAACCATCTCATTCTCTACCGTCCCCTTTTCCTTTTGCCTTCAATCTTTCCCAACATAAGGAACAATTCCAAGGAGTCCTCTCTCATGAGGTGGTGAAAGTATTGGAGCCTCAGCTTCACAATCTGTCCTTCCAGCGAACATTCAGGTTGATTTATTTCAGGGTGGATAGGTTTGATCTCCTTGCAGTCCAGGGGACTCTCAAGAGTCTCCTCCAGCACCACAGTTCAAAAGTGTCAATTTTGCAGCGATCAGCCTTCTTTATGGTCCAACTCTCACTTCTATACACCACTACTGGAAAAACCATAGCTTTGATTATCCGGACTTCTGTTGGCAAATTGATATCTCTGCTTTTTAAAATGCTGCCTTTTAAGATCTACTCCCTCACAATAAAGAGAAATGACACTGAAGGGAACAGCTGACTGGAATGGAAACAATAGACTATGATTTTCCAAGAGTGTCTATTTAAATATAGTATTTGGAGGCAAAGCAAGACTCATATTTAAAGCCATCAGAGGACAGTAGATCTATGTCACACAACACCCAGCCTCATTGTTAAGGTTCCAAGGAAAGAGCACAAAAACAGATTTGTCCAAAGGAATGGGACATTATTTCAAGGCTATCTTATGGGCATCTGGGACATTCTTGGAAATGGGGGACTGCATTGTGGTCAGTTAGTAAATAAATGAAATGGTCCAGCACTGTTTCCCAAAACAAAACATGTCTGGTTCCAAGGGTTTGAAGACAGACACATTATGAGAAAGAGCTTAGAAGTAGAGAGCTATAAATAACTGGTAATTCTAGAGTTTGGAAGTAGTAAGTTACAAATAAAATAGTTACCTGCAACTTTTGCCATCTGAAGTTCTGACGATGTTACTTTTCAAAGGTAGTGAAATTATCAGGATTACAAAGTCATTTCAATTGTATAATGAACAAAATTTTCTAGTTGCTTTCAAAAGTTACTTTTAAAGGGCATTCCTGTGGAGGAATTTTAACAAATGTTTCAAGATGAATGCTGTTTCCTTATCAATCCTAAAGTCGGACTGACTAACATTTCTTCAAAAAGAAAAAAAGGAACAGAAAGTAATGCAGAAGTAATGAGCAGTACAATAAGCAACATGAGTTATTTTTCTCATCTAGCTGTGGGAATGAACTTTTAAACTCAAATGCCTTATTACTTGGGCTGTGCATTGGCTCCAGACAAACGCTGAGTTGTAAGGGGGCCATTTGTGTTGGCTGGAAATCAATAGACCCTGCAGCTTCCCAACTCAATTACAAATGATTTTTTTCCTAGGGGGACCCCCTTTGGAGTTTAATAACTCAGCTCCCTGAACCCCAAACATCTCCAAATTTGGGGGGGCTTACAGGGAAGAGTCCAAAGAACCTATCCTGTTATTTTGGTTCCTCTAGGATGAATTATTTTGTTCCTAGAGGGAAAAATGGTGCTTCATTTCATAACAAAATGATTTGTTAGGTAATGAAATGATGAAACAGTGTTTCATTTTTCATTTCCTGCCCATCTGTAATGTGGACACATGCAGGACAGTCTAGAAACAAAGACAGAAACAGAATGCAATATAAGGAATGTAGACCTCATACTGTATATGGAAGACACTTGAGTTTTGAAGTGAGAAAAATGGAAAGGAACTGAGTTTTTACTGTCAGCTCCAACCCACCCTCTTGCTATGGAGATAAAGGATCACTCCTATCATCTCTAGTTTCTTCTGAATTGCGAGGGTTCATGTAGCTGATCCTGTACACTCCCCTCCTTCTATTTATGGAATGTATACAAATCTATTCCCATTAAAAACATCCATACCTTTAAGAGTTGTGTAAAATAGGAGGCTTGGGTGCATGGGCGCATGGGCTCCATTTCATGACTAGAAACAGCTACAGGGGGCTCTCTGCAAGTATTTAAGCAGAGGTAGGCATTTGTGACCATCTCGGGCAGGGGTCCTCAAACTTTTTAAATGGGGCTGGTTCACTGTCCCTCAGGCACTGTTGGGGGCTGGACTATACTGTATGACCCCCATATCTGCTGATTCACTATCCGTGAATTCAGTTATGCGCAGATAGCGAGTGGTGGTGCAAGGGCCCGGGCCCGGGCCCGGCGGCAGGCCTGCAAAATTGGGTGCAGAGGCGGCTGCACAGCTGGGGAATGCCTGCCCACCCGCCTGCCTCCAACATTGGCAGCAACAGTGGAGGCTGTGCGGCCCTGGACTGCCCACTTGCTCACCTGATAAAAAGATAGGGGTGGAGAAGAAGGGAGAGGACAGCGGCGGTAGGCACGCTGGTGGAAGTGTCTGTCAGCTGCAGGCAGCAGAGCCCCATGGGCTTTTTGCATGGCTTCCTTTTCTTCCTCCTCGTTGTCCATCTCTCCTCCGCCCACCCCATCTGCTCTAGCCTGTCCCATACCCCCATCTCTCCATTGCCATTGCTGCTAGGAAGCAGCAGGACTGAGCCCTCCATGAAGCTCTTACCAGGCTCCCCTTTCCTCCTCCTCACTCATGCCTCCCCCCCACCCCATCCACTCCAACCCCTCCCACGCCCCCATCTCACTTTTGCCATTGCTGCCAGGCAGCATAAGGACAGAGCCCTCCATGCAGCTTTCACCAGGCTGCCCTCTCCTCCTCCTCCTCCTCCTCCTCCTCCTCCTCCTTTTCCGGGGGTACTCCTCCATTGAGCATCTGTGATCCCGGGCTGGTGAAGTTTCCTGGTGGTGGTGGCAGAGGAAGCCGTGTGGCCTCGGAGCTCCTGTTCACCCGCCTGCCTGCAACAGTGATGGCGGTGGCAGCGGTGGAGGAGGTCGCTCAGCCCCTGAGTGTCTGCCTGCATGCAAGAAGGAGGTTGCTCTGCTCCGGAGCACATGCCCGCAAGCACCTCAAGTAGGAAGAGGCAGCCCAGGCGTCACAAAGGTGTTTGCAAAGGGCCCATGCCCGGCCTCCACCTCTGAACAGGGGGGGAGGGGTTCTGCACTTGCCGGCGGGCCAGGTTCAGGACTGATCCAGCCCCCGGGCCGTAGTTTGAGGACCCCTGATCTAGGGGTTATTCTGTTTTTCTGCCCATAACCCACACGTTCCCTTTTTGCTGACCAGGGCTGATGGAAACTGTAACGTAACTCATCTGAAGAGCCACAGTAGCCCACCTTGTATCAAGGTTGTCAAAGATTTATCTGCTTTACTTTTGAGCACTTTGTGGGAACAGGAGGAAGAGCAAAGGAAAGCAGCATGGGGTGGAGAGATACAGAAAGAAAAAAGGCGGCAGCAACACCAAGGGCAGCCTTGCTAAACCAGTGGTGCTACCCGATCTGTAAGTAAATAATGAATATTTAATAAATCCATTTTTAAAAAGGGTTGTTACAAACCATGCTTAAGATGAACTCGACCAGATTGCCAAGGCAACTCTTTTGAAACTAACTTTCTCCCTCAGACCTTTATTGGTTCTTTAAAAGTTGTCTTTAATGATACATTGATGAGTGAAACAGTGCTACGAATTATGACCCCAGATTTTCTGGACTTAATTGACATACATTCATCTGAGTACATTGCAGCTGTTTAGATTTAGATGACAATTGTTCCAGTAGGTAACTCTTCTCTCCATTCCCAGTCAAGGTAGAACTCTTCTATCCATGTTCCCAGTCAAGGGAAAATGCTGGGAACTGTTCTTATGCCACATGTCCTCCAGAGGGCAGCAAACAACAGCCAACATGTATATCCTGCATCACAGCCTTCTGCATTCTCTGTGATCCATAGCAAGCCCTCTGATGTAAGAGGGTCTTGTGACTATACCAATGTGACCAGATGGCCTAATTTCCCACCGGCGCCGCAACAGTCCTTTTAAGAGTGGTACAAATGTCTGCCCAGGCCACTCAGAAAATGCAAACTATGGCAGAGCTGGTGGATCAGACGGAGAACAATCTTCTTGAATGCAAGGTGTGCTTTGAAAAATACAACCAGCAAAAAAAGCACCGGCCGAGGAACTTACCATGCGGGCATGTTATGTGCTTTGAATGTGTCATGTCTCTGGCCCACCCTCGGAATTTTAAATTGGAGTGTCCGTTCTGCCGCAGAGCTTGCAAATCCTCTGATACCAGCGACTGCTTGCCATTGCTGCACCTGATGGAAATTCTGAGCCCTTCCTCAGCTGCTCCTGTTCCAGTTTCAGGAAAGATGGTTGCAAGGACAACGGAAGACATAGCTGTCCCAGCATCCCAAGTCTTAATGTTCAGCCGTTCTTTTGGAGGATGGGGAACGCTGATCAACCCAACAGGGATGGCGGTGTGTCAGAAGTCTGGCTATGCAGCGGTGGCTCATGATGGCAAGAAGAGGATTAAGCTGTTTACTTTCACTGGGGACTGCTTGCAGCAGTTTGGCGAAAGAGGACAGGCAGAAAATGACATCAGGTACCCAAATGATGTCACAGTCACACTGGATAGTCACGTGGTCGTCACAGACGGTGGGGATTGTTCGGTCAAAGTGTTTGACTTTAATGGTAGAGGGAAACTAGCTCTCCGGGAGTCTTTCTGTTTACCGTGGGGTCTGGATACTACCCCTCAAAATGATGTTATCATGACTGATTCAGGGACAGGCATTCTGTATTGCTTGACAGCTGACTTTAAAAGGGGAGAAGTAAAGGAAGTGAAGAAACTGCATTCTGGTTTATGCAACCCCAGAAAAGTGGCTGTATCTCAGACCTCTGGAGCCATTGCTGTCATAGAGCATTTAACAGCAAAAGGACCCAGCTATGGCAGCACGAGATTGAAAGTCTTCAGTGCTGACATGCAGATCATTAGTCAGGTGGACAGTTTTGGCCTGAGTCTATTCTTTCCATCCAGAATATATGCTAGTGGTGTGACCTTCACTAGGGAAGGTCATATAGTAGTCACAGATGCTTGTAACCAAGCAGTATTCTGCCTTGGAAAACCTGAAGAATTCCCCATATGTAAACCCATGGTCACCCAGGGTCTCTCTTACCCACTGGCATTAGCCTTTGCAACAGATAATTCTCTGATTGTTTTAGATGGTGGTGATCATTCCTTAAAAGTATACACTGCTAGCTGAAGTAGCGGGAACTACTTCCCCGCCCATTGGTAGAAACAAATCTAGCCCACAGCATAACTTGGAAGGCCTTTGTCCATAACTTTACATGTTGTGTAGGAAATGCTGACACGAGCCTTCATGTTAGCTGTAGTGAAACCTTAGTGGTGTCAAACCTCGGGGCCCTCAGATATTTTGGATTCCTACAACTTCCACCATCCCTACATTAGTCATGCTGGTTGGAGCTGCCAGGACAGAAGTTTAAAATATTTGGAGTCTCAGAGGTTCTTCACTTATCCTCCAAATGATCTGAAGTAAATGTATAGCTGCAATCCTGTGCCCAAAAAAATGCACTGAGTATTATTTTTGAGTAGATGTGTAATAGGATTGTGCTGTTAACCATTGCCACAAAACTTAATTGCAGTGAGGTAATTCATAAACTATACATGAATAATTTTGGTACTTTCTGTATTAAGCACTAGATGTGATTCCATTATCTTATGTTTTAGATGGCCCATATGAAAGCACTGTGCACTGTATACTTCCTTAAGCAAACACACATCTTATGCAATTAGTAACATAATTGTGGAAATTGTTTTAGTGGGCATTTTAGTCCTCAGAAATTCCATACTGGGTCAGATAAAGAAACCAGTGCTGCTCAGAACTTGGAAATAATGAGTTACAAATGGCACTGGTAGTGATTTATAGTTTTGTTTTATGTTTTGGCAACGAGAATAATGAAGCTGCATTCCCAAAGTAATAGAAGGAAAGGAAGTGATGGAATGTTAGTGTTACAAGTAGCCTTCTCTAATAATTTATTTAAAAATACTTCTTAAATGCATTTCTAGATCCATCTGGATGGGACGTTTTTGAGTTTTCCATTCTATTGTTAATCCTTTTTGTTTTCTTGGACTAATAGCAAGTACTGTATCTCAGGTCTGTGACTGTATAATAATAAAGGACGAACTAATGGCGAGCAATGAAAAAGGAACTTGTAATGCAATTAATGACTTTTTAAATTTCACAGGTATGATAAGTAATGATTTGACACTTTAAATATGGAAACTAGTCACTAGAACAAGTTGCTTTTATAACAATTTTTTTAAGTTTCTAGAAGCATCCCATTGTCATCATGGGAAAACATTTCAGCACAACAGTACTGGGCAAAGAAAGAACATGTTCAAGATGGTGAAAGCACAGAGATGATTCACGTCTCTGCCCTAAATGTGTTGCAGCTATGTTATGCTAGTGCAAACACGCCTGCCTTTTAGAAAGGCTTTGTTTCACTGGGTGTGCCTTTTATAGGACAGCTTCTTTCGCCTTAAATATTTCAAGCTGTCCATGACTACGGCTCCTTTTTCTCACTATAACTCTCTCCTTCTGTAGCAGCCTGCATGCTGGTTGCAGGGATTCTGGGAGCTCTAATCCAAATAAGTAATTTTACTAAACTCTGGAACTTAGTGGCGGCACCTCTTTGGTTGTTTAAATTAATGGCCAGTATCCTAGCATTTATGTCCAGCAGCATCAATTTCAGCAGCAAACTGCCATTAGTTAAGAAGCTGGCCTAAGCAGCCATTTGACATCATACACCAGACATGTGACTTGGTATATGACAATTAATAAAAGCATGTGAAAATCCTTATTTGAATAAATAAATGTAAGGGCCAGACTTTATTAAACTAACTCCAAATGAACCTTCTGTACCTTAGAATTCCAGCAGGGTCAGAAAATAATCCTATACTCATCCAATACAAGGTTTGGGGTTTGTTTTGTGACTTTTTAAATCCCGAGTCCTGAAAGATAAGGCAGATTACTTTCTGAAAGAGAATGCAAATATGATTTTAGAAATAATGTCTGTGAAGATTCTCACTCATCCAGGTGACTTTATCTGGAAGTTGAGTCATGGCTACTGGACTTCTTTTTTCTTGAGAGATAGAAACGTTTCGCTGCTCATCCAAACAGCTTCAGCGAAAAGTTTCTATCTCTCAAGAAAAAAAGAAGTCCAATAGCCATGACTCAACTTCCAGATGATTTTAGAAAGTTACTGAAATGAGATGAAGGAACCATTTATTATTGGGTAAATGAATGTGTCTAGTTCTCGGGACTCAGAATGTGCAGTACTTTTTGCCCTTTGGCTCTTCTAGTTAGAACACAAAATTCTTATGACAAATTCAGAAAAAACACTCAGGGAGAACTCATAAGGGACAATACAAAGACTTGACAGTTGGAAATGTATAAATGGGGAGGAAGTCAGGATATTTCACCAGATCCCATATTTTCTGCCGTGAAGTTGAATGAGCTGGGTGATCCTACTCCTGCAACTTATGCCCCTGAAAATCAGCACTGGACAATTGGAAGGACTTCCCGGATTGTGCGTGTGAAGACCCTGAAGGCTGCTGGAGAAGGAGAATTCAGTGAAAAAGATCTCTTACTCCTTCCACTGCTGGTTCCCTGTTTCTTCCACCCGTGATCTACCCCATGATTCAAAGGACTTTCTGTTTGAGATTTTGTTTAAATTCAGTTACGTTTCGTAATACTGTACACCGCTTCCTTGTTTGTGGATAGTATAATATTCTCCTTACTTCAGAAATGATGGTATCACACAGCACCAGAAAACATTTTACTCCTTTACTCAAAATGGTACTTCTTCACAATCGCTTTTATATTTTAAAAAAGCCATTGAGTTTTCCCTGAACATGTATTGTGCCCTCCTTAGTTACAAGTGGAACTTTTATTTATGTTGTCCGCTGGTTTGGGAATTCTTGAAGTTACAAGTATAATACACAGTATTTAAAACAAATAATAGATACGAACACAGTGCCTAAATAGAATTTTCCCCACCCCTTAATTTCTGCAGCATCTTGCAAGAGAATCTGAAAACCTGCACCATTTGAACTTGAGAGGCCATGATAAAAGGCATTGTCCAACACTGACTCTTGCTTAAATGTGTGCAACACTTGGTTATTTTTAAGACATGATCAATAAAACAGATTGATAAAGAGGTAGCAGCAGCAAATGTTTGTTTTTATTGTGAACAGGTCTGTATCTATTGATCTAGAATGAAATAAACAAGTCCTACCTAGTCCAATATTCTGTTCCCACAAGAGATAACCTGACGCTCATGGGAAGCCTATGTGCAGGATATGAGTGCAGCCACATACCCTGTACAATTAAAGGTGCACTAAAGAAAGCATACAGCCTCATCTTCCATGAATTTTCGAACCACCCTTTTACAGTTAAAATAGAGGGAGCCAGCAGTGAATTCCGTAGTTTGATTAAGTGCTGTGTGGAATGCTTCTTTTTTTCCTATCCTGAACACCTACCATTGATCTTCATTGCATCTTCAAGGGGGGGGGAGTCTTCTTGTGAACATTTACCACACTAGGCTTAACTGTATACACTTTTATCACACCTTTCTTTTCTCACTCTTTTTCAAACCTAGAAAGCTCACCATGTTTCTTTTTCCATACAGAAGTTACTCCCAAGGTCTTGATCATTTGGGTGTTTGCCTTGCTTTCCAGCTCTACATTATTACCCTCCATGAGCTGCAGTGATCAGAAATGTACACAGTATTCCACCTGCATCTTTCGCCTAAATTTCCATCAAGGTTATGATGAGTTTTATTTTTGGTTCATTTCCTACAAATTCCAACATGGAATTGGATGAAGAGATTTATTAGATACAGAGACAGGTATATACGGACCCTGAAATTTTGGAGAAGTTTCTCACAATTTGGGGATTTGTTCTCATGGTGACAGTCATTAATTATGTAGAAATCTGTGAAAATAAGAAAAGAGTGGCTGTTTTATAGAAAGGTGGGGTAAATTAATATCTGTAGTTCAGAATGATACTCTCTATGACGATTTATATTTTTGCTACTTAATGAACAAAGTTGTGCCGTTCTTTTCTGGTTTCTAAAAAACGCAAGTTAATACCGTTGTCAGGAATACATGAATAAATAATAATCTAATAATGATGTTTATAAGCTGGCCCCTTGTTTTGTGAGGAGCCCATAGTCTCAACTCAGAATTCATCTTCACAATAGAACTGCAGGGATCTGTTTCAGCCATACTTGCATACCAGACATTCTTTATCGTAATGATGAAGAGAGTGGAAGCTTTTGAGGGAGGGGTGAATAATGGAAGTCTTGTCCTTTCCACAGCTCGTACTCATTTATGTTGTACATGTCACGAACTGACTGTGGCTGTTAATTGCTTTTTAGGGATAAGCAAATCATTTTTTTTTTAGTTCTGGAACAGTTTATAAGAAAAAGAACCCAAAGCAGTGGGACAGTGGAGCTTCACATATTAGGAGGAGGGAGTATCTGATTTCATGTTTAAACTTAATCTCTTTTTTTTTTTGCATTAGCAGAAAATATTATGATAAGAATGTCAGTATCCCTCCCTCTCGCTCTCTCACACAGAACTTAGTTTATCACTCCTGTCTTCCTATCATGAAACATAGCACCCTAGTGGCATTCACAAAAATGATAAAAACATGGATTAAAGAAATCCCCCTTTCTCTCTTCTGTTGTCTGAAACAACCATGTGTATGTCTCTTTCAATAAACTGCTTAAGTTTGTTAGAATTTTTTTTAAAGTAAGGACGGATCTTTGTTGGTCTCTTAGCAGGGGCATCAGACAGCCTTACATATTTGAATGGCTTGGTAAGAGCAATTCATCAAAAAAGACAGCACCACAGATAACTGGAGATTTAGTTACGGTAATTCCCTCCAATATTATTCTAATAGAGATTCCGATGGAGATATTATTCTAATGGAGACAATTAGTTTTAATTACAGATTAGAATGTGGCTTGATTTTTCTTTTCTTTTTAACTTTAAAGCCTCTCTGGCAAGGATGTCCAGACTACTTGTAATCATCTATACCATTTTCCCGAAGAAAATTAGGCACAGCATAGCAATTCCTGCTTATGAACACTGTCTTAGCTGTACGTGGTGCATCAATAAGATATACTTAAAAGTCATAGATGGTACTTATTATGCAATTTATAAACATATACCCAATTATGAATGTAACACTGGACACGCCCTTCAGATCACCTGCTCACAGTAAGCTAATCAGTACTTGATTCTATGAGAGTCTGATCCTTAGCACTGTCCTTCCAATGAATTCCAGACAAGGCTGACCACATCTAAAGAAAAAAAAACCCCAACTGATACTGTAGAAGAAAGCTTCGCAGATACTGTACTCTTGACTGCCAGAAACATGAACAAGCAGATCCTAGCTAAAATCAAGCGTGAATTATCTCTAGAGGTCAAATGGTGAAACTGAGGCTGTACTGCTTTGGGCACGTCATAAGAAGGTAAGATTCTCTGGAAAAGACAATAATGTTGGGAAACGCTGAAGGCAGCAGGAAAAGAAAAGAGCCAAATATGAGATGGAATGTTTCCCTAAAGGAAACCATAGGCTTAAGTTTACAAGAGCTGAGAAGGGCAGTTGAGGACATGATATTTTGAAGATTGATCATTCATACAATTGCCATAAATTGGAAGTGACTTGGCAGCACACAACTAGAGATGGGCACGACTTGAAAATTTTTTTTTTGAGTTGTCGTTATTCGGGCCGGTTCCGTTTCAGCTAGTTTCCGTTTTTCGCGAAAATTCGCAAAAAATAGTTGGTTCGTTTTTTCGTTGTCGTTAGTACTGGTTTGGGGAGGGGGTAGCGGGCTCCTGGAGGGAGCTGCAGGAGTCAGCCAGAGCCACAAGTGACGGACTGGCAGACTCTTTGCACTCGCTGTGTCTCACGTACTTGCATGTAGTGCAATGCAAGTAGATCTGGCTTAGGGTTAAGACGGGTTAGCGCAAGGGCTAGGGTTAGGCTAGTTACGGGTGAGGTTAGGGTGAGTATTGGGGTGCACCTCTGGGTGCCTCTCTGACCCACTTAGAAGGACAGTGTACTGGCGTATGGGTTAGGCTTAGGGTTCGGGTTTGGGCTATGATTAGTGGGCTGTTTATGCCCGATTGGCACATCCCAGAAGTCTCTGTGGTCAACCTGGCCAAGTGGCCATGCGATTGGTGGAAAATTTGCATGGTCTACTCCCATGGGCGAGCCCATCATTGCAAATGTGCAGGTGTAAAAAAATAAAATAAAATAAAATAAAATAAAATAAAATAAAATAAAATAAAATCAACGGAGACTTTTTTTTGCAAGAAAAACCCACTGCTGCTACTGTAAAAATTCAAGCATTTAAAATAGCTAATTTTCGCATGTTTCTGTGATGCTTTGGTGGGGTTTTGGGCAACGATTTCAAAAAAAAAAATTGTGGTCGCCATTTTGGATCCCCCCCCACCGCATGGCAAATGGATGCGCCCTCCCAGCCTGGTACAGTCAGCAAAACCTGGCCATGCGATTGGTGGAATGGCTCCAAAACGTTGCATGGTCCACTCCCATGGGCGAGCCCATCATTGCGAATGTGCAGGTGTAAAAAAATAAAATAAAATAAAATAAAATAAAATAAAATCAACGGAGACTTTTTTTGCAAGAAAAACCCACTGCTGCTACTGTAAAAATTCAAGCATTTAAAATAGCTAATTTTCGCATGTTTCTGTGGTGCTTTGGTGGGGTTTTGGGCAACGATTTAAAAAAAAATATTGCGGTCGCCATTTTGGATCCCCCGCACTGCATGGCAAATGGATGCGCCCTCCCAGCCTGGTACAGTCAGCAAAACCTGGCCATGCGATTGGTGGAATGGCTCCAAAACTTTGCATGGTCCACTCCCATGGGCGAGCCCATCATTGCGAATGCGCAGGTGTAAAAAAATAAAATAAAATAAAATAAAATCAACGGAGACTTTTTTTGCAAGAAAAACCCACTGCTGCTACTGTAAAAATTCAAGCATTTAAAATAGCTAATTTTCGCATGTTTCTGTGGTGCTTTGGTGGGGTTTTGGGCAACGATTTCAAAAAAAATATTGCGGTCGCCATTTTGGATCCCCCCACCACCGCATGGCAAATGGATGCGCCCTCCCAGCCTGGTACCAGCAGCACAGCAGTAGCAATAGCCAAGGAGAGGGGGGCGGGGAAACCCCCCCCCCAAATAAAACACCCTTCTGGCCTGGTAGGTGCCCTCAGACAGTTTTCGCCTACTTTTAGGGCCGGGAATCGGTTTTTTTTTTTAACTTTTAAAAACTTTTTTTCTGTGCCGCTTGGCATTGCGCGATCGCTGCGATGCAAGTAACGAGCACGACAAATCAGACCAAATTGTTCGTTTGTCGGTTCGAGCTCGAATTCTGGTGGAGTAATTCCCATTTCCGTTTCCGTAGAGTAACGGATACGAGTAACGGAAACGGAAACGGGAATACCGCTAAGTCGTGCCCATCTCTACACACAACAATGGTGATGCAATATTTAAATGAAAAACTGGTTTTAGTAATAATTTAAAAACCAACAGATACAGTTTATTCTTGTCTATCACCCGTTCAGTGACTACGATTTTCTAAATACCGCTCAGAATTTAAAACAACCCACAGTGTGTTAGACAAGACACAAATAGGGAAGCAAATTCAGCTCTCAATCCAAAATCCCGCTAATATTCTTCAATCTGGACAGATGTGCACAGCTACCTAAACTGATCCCCATACAATTCAGAAGCCCTATAGCATCTGGCCTTTAGCAAAGACCAGAGGGTGATTCTTTCAGTTCTCCAGCTGCAAAACAGGATCTTAGGCCTTAGGGCAATGCATTACTCCTCAGCCTCCCACAAGCAATACTCAGATAATAGTTGATTTACTGTTCTAGGGATTAGGGAGATAAAAGTGTGTCAAGCACTTTGAATAATCTGGGTAACCAGACTGCAGCAGGTGGGTGGGAAACCACAACTGGGTCACGCTCACACACAACTCCTAGAAAAGGTTGCGGCAGTGACAACTCTGCAATTTAGATTTCTCTCTCTCTCTCTCTCTCTCTCTCTCTCTCTCTCTCTCTCTCTCTCTCTCTCTGTCTGTCTAGCATGGGTAATTTAAGAAAAACTGGATAGGAAAAGACTATTAGGAGATCCAGCATGTGTTCTCTCTCTAGGTTTTATTACATTGCAACAGGGAGAGATAGAAAAATATTTTATGGGATGTCCATTGCTTTCATGGTGTGTGTGTGTGTGTGTGTGGGGGGGCGGCGATGGGAAATGAGGGAAATCGGGGCGAGAGGGTAAGAAGAAAAACAAAATGACCGTTGACAGAACTTAAAATGGTTCTGTGGGACTAAAGGTAATTCCATGACCTCAACAAGTTGGACTATTGCCCTGTATGCGCTGGATGATTACTACATTGTGGTGACTCACGGCTCCAACGCAACCCTGACCCTGTGCTAACATGCATTCGGTAGGAGCTGGTTGCGGTTGATTCCTAGCCTCACAACTCGGGATCCCACGATCTTCCTTAAAATGGGGGGAGTTCCCTGTTTATTCCAAGTTTTCTCTAAGTCACAGCCCTCGGCATCTTCCTCCAGAAGGCACCTCTCTGGGTTGTTGTTTTTTTTTAAACCCTCTTCGCCTCGCTGCCTAGCGTGCAGAGAAGCTTTTTATCACTTCCCACTCCTTTCTTCCACTTGACACCTCCATCCTTCCCTCTCCCCAGGAGGGGCAGCCAGCAGGAAAGCGGGGGAGGAGTGAGGGAAACACCACGGGAACGTCCACTTGGTGGCCGGCTGTCCCACCCGGACATTTCGCCTCCGACCATTCCAAGCGCGCTTGCGCCGAGTTGTCAGCCGCGCTCCGGGAGGCCCGGGAGAAACCGCGCATGACCGTTTGGGGGCGCCTTCCCAATCCGATGGGGGGAGGTGTTAAACCCACCCATCCTCCTCCTCCTCCTCCCCCCCCCCCGCCCACCCGCCCCGCCTTCTGTGCCGAAGACGATCGACAATCTCCGTCGCTTTCCGACTGATCCACTCCCCTTCTCCCCCCCCCCCCGGGGGAGCCTGGAATCTCGGCAGCGGCCGCCTCGGGCGCAGCAGGGCGCGCGCGCGCCAGAGAGGGAGAGACCGGGCGGGGAGGCAGGCGGGGAGGCAGGCAGGGAGGGAGGGAGGCAGGCAGGGAGGGAGGCGAAAGCGGGAGGCGCCTGCTTGCAGGGGCTGGAAGATGGCGGGTGGGATGGGGAGGCGGCGGCAGCAGGAGCAGCAGCAGCAAGAGGAGGCACGGCGAAGCTGGGGAAGAGGGCAGCGAGGCATATCGCCGCGCAGGCGAGGCTGAGGTTCAAGGCGAGCGCGCTGCCGGCTCCCTGGAGAGCTTCTGGAAGCCTCCTTTTCTCTGCTGGGCTCCTCTCGTGCGCTCCCGTCCCCCCCCCCACACACACACCACCACCACCCCTCCTTGCTTCCTTCCCTCCCTCCGTCTTTTGCGCCGCCAGCCCCCCCCCCCCCCCCAGGATGGACTCCGAAGCGGCGCTGTCGCCCTCGGCCGCCCGGCTGCTGCTGCCGGTGCTGCTGCTGCTGCTGCCCCTGCCCGAGGCTCCCCGAGGTCGGCTGCCTCCGCTCCGGCGCTGAGCCCGCCCGCTCGCCCGCCCTCGGCTTTTTTTCCTCCCGCCGGTGTCCCCCCGTCCGTCCCCCCGCAGGGGGAGCCGAGCGGGTGCGGTGGCGGCTGGTGCGAAGGAAGCCAGGCTCCGTCCCGAGGCCGCCCCCGTCCCGTCCCGTCCCGTCGGTGGCTGCGGGGAGGGGGCGAGGAGCAGGCGCGACCCACCCTCCCACCGCCACCACCACCACCACCACCAGGGAAGATGTCGGATACCAAGGTGAAGGTGGCCGTCCGAGTCCGGCCCATGAACAGGAGAGGTAAGGGGGCTAAAAGAAAACATCCCTTGCCCGGGGGAGCAAGGCCGCCTTTCTCCTCGGACGGGCTGCTTTGCAGAGCGCGCCTGGGCAGCGTGCGTTTTTAAGAACTTTTTTTTTTGTTGGTAGTTGAGTTTTAGGTTTGTTTGTTTTTTCGGCGGCTGGGTCCGGCAGGGGGACAGGCTCCCGCCGCCCCCACCCCCCAACCAAACCCAATTTTCACCACTTTGGGAGAAAGCTGGGGCCGATTCAGCCAGGAGGGTCCTGCGCTCTCCCGTGTTGGGCAGCGATTCTTGTGTTTTTCGTGGGAGCGCCGACTCGCCTTTTTCTCCCTCCCAAAAGATAAGGAGAGGTGTGGAGGGGCCGCAGACAAACCTCGTTGCAAAACGGCCTCTTTGCGAGAAGGATCCGTCTTCTCGCTGGTTGGATGGGGAAGCTGGATGACTTGATGGCTTCTCCTCGGATAACCTCCCGGCTTAGGAAGGTCTTTTTCTTCCTATTCCCCCTCTTCCTCCTTCGGAGAAGTTGGTGGTATAGTCTCTGAGTCATAAAAATTCCACTTTGAAATGTATAGGATTTTTAAAAATTATTTATTTATTGTTAATCACCCCTTCATTTTTTCAAGAGTGCCTGTCACATAAGGTGGGTGAATAATGTTCTTTAATTGCCCCCTTCCTTTATGTACTTAAAATCCCAGTGATTAAACAAACCCAAAGATGCCCCCCACACCCTTTTTCTTCACAGGGATGTTTTAATCCTACATTAGTGACTGGTGTACATGGAATGGGCACAGCATGGCATACAACAGCCATGATCTTACCTGTGTGGCATGAGGCAGCTGGCACCCCTCACCAGTTGCCCTGGACTGAAGCTGGTTACTCAAATGGATGTTTTACTGTGTGTGTGTGGAGGGGGGGGCTGTATACTCTACATTTATGCACAGTCAGGGAACCTCTGTAGATCTGCCGATCTCCAACTTACTCTGGAATTGTGCGTGTGCATGTTTTCTAGGAACAACGCCCATATCATTTCCTATACTCTTAGCAACAAGTGGGAGTTGTTTTCTGGATCCAAAAAGAAAGAAACAGAAACCAACTCTGCTGGCTAGGGATGAAGTATGTATCATTCTGTAAGAGAATGTCCTGAACTACTTCTCTGTTGTGTTGTGTTCCAGAACTGGAGTTGAATACTAAGTGCATTGTGGAGATGGAAGGGAATCAAACTGTGTTGCATCCTCCACCTTCAAACAACAAACAGGGAGAAAACAGGTAAAAAAGTTCATCCAAATCTTCTGAAGTAAGATAAGGAGTTCTTTGTTGGGAGTCTCAGTTGTTTCTGCAACTTGCCTCTACTCGAGAATAACAAGTTCTGATGCCATGATTCTCCTGTGATTCACAGTGATGTAAATGGGAAACAGCATTAATTGACCTTTAGCACTGACTGCTGAAAGGCATTAAGTGGAAAGTTACTTATGTTACTGTGTAATAGGACAGCACCATTAGTAAATTCATGTAGCATCTATGGTTAATTGGAATTTAAATGATATTCTATATTCTCACATGGAAGTAGGAGTTGTTCGAACTGTTTTTTTAAAAAATTCTGTCATATAGCCTTATGAGCAGATTCATCTTCTGGATTCTTTATTAATTTTGCTTTATTTCAACTTGGACATTAGACCGAAACATTTAATATATCTGGCATTTATTTTGTGAAGCTCTGAAAGAACAGTTGGAAATTATCCAAAATACCAATGCACTAGACTGTAAAAATAGATCAGATTTTTCCTTCATGAAGGGTCAGAAGGGGAGATTGTGCAGGGAAAATGTGGAAGAAAGCTCATTTTTAGATCTGTTGAGTACTTGGTGTATTTTTTAAAGTTGAGCGTATTTTAGCTACATAAGAACATACTGTTTTTCACAGAATAGTTTGTAAAGTATTTTCCCCAAAAATGGTTTTTAAAAAAAATAGAACTATTTATTGGAGTGGGACAGGGGAGTTTTAAAATAGCGAGTTAACTATTTAATGCTAAAGCCTGCCCTGTGTTTTCTGGTTTCTAGTTTGTTTGCCATTTGTATCTATTTTCTTCAGGCTATGAAAGGAAGTAACCATTTATAACAGGTTGAATTGTATGAAATGTTGCATTTAATTTCTTTATATATTGCAGACTGTTAAATTAAAGCTGAATCCTGTGTGCCATTGTAACAGCACAAAGGGGTCAGATTGAGTTGTCATGGCTGAAATCCTATTGCAGTGCATGGGATTATTCTTGGTCTTGTGGAGTGACAGCGAGAGCCAATATGGAATAGTGGACAGAGTATTGGATTAGAGCAGGAATGTCAAAACTTCGGCCCACCAGATGTTTTGGACCACAACTCCCACAGTCCTTTGTCATTGGCAATCTAAGCTTAGAATTCTGGGAGTTGTGGTCCAAAACATCAGGAGGGATGAAGTTTGGACATGCCTGGATTAGAGCATGGGAGACGGGTTCAAATCCCTACCTTGCCACAGAAAATTACTGAGCTGTGACAGTGCTAAAACCACTCTTTAAATGTCTCACATGCTTGAAAACCCAATTGGGGTTGCTGTAAGTAGGAATCAACAGCCTCGTAGCACATAACTACAGAATGCTTGACAATGGCCATTGCTCTTAAGATACAATGACCCAAATCCTGTTCAGATAAAATTACATGATGGAAGCAAATGATAACTTTATTTATTTATTTTAGAATATTTTTACCCCGCCTTTCTCCTTGTAAAAGGACCCAAGGCGGCTTACAGTAATGAGGGACTATATACAGTCCCGTATAGTTAAGACATATTCAAGTTTGAGAACAGGGAATTGAGGGACATCTTACAGCATTAAAAGACAACATTACATTAAAGCTCCAAGAGAATGCAAGCAGTTAAAGAGAGAGTAAAAATTCCATGTAAACGTTATGAGTAATGGAAACTAACATTGAAAACATAGTGTCACTGCAATCACACAAGGTTATAAGTGGTTATAAACAAAGTCTATGTGATCATTTATGGTAGATTCATATAAAAGACACATAGTAGGTAGTCCATCATTCAGGGAAAGCTTGCCTGAAGAGAAAGGTCTTTGCCCATTTTCGGAAAGACATCAGAGATAGGGCAGTCCTGGCCTCTAGTGGGAGGGAGTTCCAGAGAATAACATTAGTTAATATTAATTGAAAGCATCCTACGCTCCCATTCGATTGGTTGTGTAGCAAACCTTATAAGGTGGTGTGTGAAGAATTATTGCCAGTCTGTGACCCCCTTCAAATGTGCAAGGTGCCCCAGGAACCATAGGACACCCCCATAGAGAATGACTGCATTACACCTCTATTTTTCAGCTTTATGGTTGGGATGGCTTTTCCTTTCCTAATCCGCAGTTTAGCCTCCAGTGGACATTAAATATGGGCCAAAGGTTCCATAAGATCTTGAGTAGGTGGCTAGGGCCCTGCAAAAGCTTTTCTTTGCTTCAGCACTCTTGGAGGCCTTCTTCAGTATAGGCCCCCCAAGTTATCTTAGATGTCTACAGCTCCTATAAGTGCTAGCTAATATAGACAGATATTATGAGAGGGGTAGCCCTCAACATCTGATGGGTATCAAGGTTACAGAAGCTAGAGTATTGTAACTATTGTGACTAGACTATGTGTATCTGAAGTTACTGTTTCCTTACTTCTGCCGTTTCCTTTTGATTCCTCATATTTTTCTCCATATTTTTCTTTTCGTGTTAGACAACTGTACAGTACTTTGAGCTAAGGAATGATCTAGCCTTATGTGCAGAGCACCATAGATAACTAAAGGGCACTTGTGCAAAGTGTAGTCTTTATAAAATGACATGTATTCTGGACTTATTGTTTATGCTTTAGACGGTGTTCATTGGGACTTCGAATTGGGCCCAGATATCTTTTGGGGCCCAAATAGTACTGGGTAATATTGGAGTAATGTACTCTGAGCTAATTCCAGACAAGTTCCTGATACTTTTCTGGCAGCTGTGCTCTCAAGAGCAGCTGCCTTTTTTCATATTAATTCAGTTTGGATTTAACTAAAGCGTGTAACCAGGTCTGCCTATTCTAGAAACAGTTGCACCTGGCACACAAATGCACCAAAAAGAGTGAAAGCACTTTTGGCCATTACCGGCAATGCAAGAATGGAACCAGATGCACTCTTACTGCAAACATTTATTGCAAACTTATGTCTAGCTCTCTCCTAGCTTATCTGCATCCCTTGTTGTGGAATGCTAGCTGTATGAAACGGCACATGCCATGCAAACATTAAGTGTTGGCTTAACAGCAGTGGGCTTAGGCATGATCAACTCTCCTTATTAGTAGGATGTTGTTGCCTAACTCAGAACTTTTAGTACCACACTCCACATATCTTTAGAACAAAAATTGTAACTAAGTGCCTAAAGGAGAAAATTCTGGTTATAATGAATAGACTAGTTTATCTTCTTTTTCATTTTATATTTTATGTCTAAAGTCTGGCCCGGGGACCAAATGCGGCCTGATTTAAAATGTTGAGTGGCCCTCAGCCTCTTCTCCCTGCTGGCTCAGCCTGTCACTCATCTCCTCTGGCTGGCCCTTCCCCGAGCTGGCTAGAGACATCAGCTTGCAGTTTTATGGTGTGCCTGCCCTCCCTGCCTCTGTCCATCCCCTCAGCCACCCACCCTGCCTACCCACTCCTGGCTCCGTTGCTGCAGCATCTTCCCCACCTCCTTGCGATGGAGGGCAGCATATGTGAGCAGTGGTGCATCTTGGGTGTGCATGAGCCGATTCCTGGGCCGTCCAACAACCACTGGGCCCTTGAGCGCCTTGAAACCGGAACATTTGCAGCTCTGCAGATGTGCAAGGATCATGCCCTTTCTCCCCCCTTCAAATTGAATGGTTGGCTCCCACACATTTTCACCTCACCAAATCTGGCCCTCCTTGCAAAAAGTTTGGACACCCCTGTACTATAGAATGTATTTGAAAATATTGTATTGCCTTATTTCAGTGATGGCGAACCTTTTAGAGACCGAATGCCCAAACTGCAATTCAAAACCTACTAATTTTTTTGCAAAGTGCCAATACAGTAATTTAACCTGTATACAGGTAGCTATGAAGGGGCGATGTCGGGTGCCCACAGAAAGGGCTCCGAGTGCCACCTTTGGCACCCGTGCCATAGGTTCACCATCACTGCCTTATTTTATATTCCTCTTATTCCTTATGCTTTTTCTAAAAGAAAATGAAATCCGTGATAGATGGCAGACACAATAGATGGAATTTATAGTGGTTGTCATGGTTTGTCCTTGTACCATTGCTTCAAACTTAGTGGAACTTAGGAGAGAATGGTTCCAGCTCTGGAGAGCTGGTGTTTTGTTGCAAATGTCTGGACTCACCGTTATCTAAATGGGGTGTCAAGTGAAATGAGGCAGCTACCAACTGTCTGTTTATCCAAAGGAATTATCAGGCAGAAGGAAGCTGCTCTGCCAGTGCTCCTAATATTACCTGCCTGCAGTAGCAGATAAAATAACGTCTGACAGAAGCTTTTGCCTTTGTTTATAGAACACTTTGAAGAATAATCTGATTTTGACCTCTCCTAAATTTCCTTCTCTGTTAAAAGCGTATTTGGTGAATTGGTTTGGCTTGACTTTTTCTTTAAAAAATGAAGAAATGTTAACTAGTAACAAAATTATATGAGATGATTTCACAACTTTTTCACTAATCACCTTCTAGAGTCTAGACCATGACCTAGATACTATTCCAGTAGATGACCATTCTCTAACTGCATTATTAAAACTCTAGAGTTCAGGTTACATATGTGAGGCAGAGTTATTTTCAACGTATAGGAGATCAAAATGGAAAGTGTTCACATTTATTCTTATTAAAAGCAGTCTGTGTTCCATAGTTACTATTTCTTCATGCCTCTATAAATACCAGTGCTTAAACATTTGGATCTCAAATGAAAACAAAACAAAAACAACTACCACCCAGAAACCTAGAAACATTGTGGCATTTTAAACACTGTTATATGTTAATGTGAGCTTTGTGGATGTAGAGCAAAGCAAAAGCAAAGTGTTCTGCTTATATACCGCCCCATACTACTATTTCTTTGAAAATTTGAACTTCTCGGAGTTTCCCTTTTTAGCAGAAAGGAACTGGGCTCAGTCATTCAAATGCAGAAATATTACAGTAGATTGCTGTGAGAAAATTTTCAATGCTGTTTTTTTTTGGGGGGGGGGTGGAAACCTTGGCTTTACAAAGGTGTATCAAAAATTTGACAAACTCTTGTTAGGAATACTACCAAGCATTTCAGTTGCTGTAGTAAATAGAGTGAAAAATAAGGACTCTATAGAGAACAGGGTTTGAATTCCTGCTTGGCCATGGAAAGTCACTGAAGGAATGAATCTGGTAAAACTACTTATGTATCTCGCTTACTTTGAAAGCCCTATTATGGTTGCTATAAGTGTGTTCTGACTTGATGGCACAAGAACACTCATACACACTTGGTTGTAGATAAAACTGATCTAGTGAAAGGCTATCTACATTTGCAAAACTCAGAAAAATTCTTGGAGTAAAAGGCAGGTTTCACTGTTTTTGCTAATTGGAAGGTATACAACCCACTAAGTATGCTGTATGTTGTAGTTTGTGAGAGATTAGGAAGACTTTAAACATAATTAACTTATGTGGGCACTGAAGGGATCATTATGCTTATACCTCACTGTTATCCTTGCAGCTCAAAGAGGTCATTAGAGGTGTGTAGAGCACTGTTAAATTTAGCATTCTGTTTGATGAGTTAGGCCAGTGATGGAGAACCTTTTAGAGTGCCCAAACTGTGATTCAAAACCCACTTAGTTTTCGCAAAGTGCCAGTACGGCAATTTAACCTGAATACAGTGGTGTCCTGGGTTACAAATGCTTCGGGTGTTACCCTTTGGGAAAATGAGGATTGAAGTGCAGGTGTGTTACCATTTGGGAAAGCAAGGCTCTAAGAACAGGCTTTTTAATTTCCCGTGGCTACAGCAAGGATGCTATGGCCACAGAAAATTCAAAAACCTGCTCTTTGATCTTCACTTTCCCAAAGAGTAGCAACCCATCCTCCTCTTTGCCCTGGTGGTGGCTTGTGGGCTAGTTTGTAGCCCCATTTTACTCTCCAGCCATGGAGTTTTTCTTGGCCTGCAGGAATACTGGAGTGGCTGGCCAGTTCTTGTTCCAGGCGCCTACAGCATCGGGTATTCCCTGGTGGTCGCCCATCCAAGTACTAACCAGGCCTGACCCTGCTTAGCTTCTGAAAGGAGGCAGAGTGGGGAATAAACTCCCAAACTCTGGCTCTGCAGTCAGATACCTTTCATATTGCACAAATAGCACAAACTCAGTACTGTAGTCTCCAAATTGTGATGTAGCGGAATGTTGTGCAACATTACTGCCTCGGTGCATTATTTATTTGTTACAGTTAAGCTCCACCTTCCCACTGCTAGGTGATGCTCAACGCAACTCACAGTTGTAAAGATGCAGTTAAAAAAGAGAGAGTGTAAAGTACCATGAGACAGGTTGCTCCTTAGGTAGCTAGACCTAAGCCATTTGGGGATTTGAAGGTTAAAACCAATATTCTGCACTAGGCCTAGTCAGCAGTTGACAAGTAGTGCAAGTCTTCCATGGGCACTACGGTCCTGATACCAGATAGCAGTCTTGACGCTGCATACTGTGCAAAATGAAGAGCCTATTTGCACTTCAAGAGATGCATTACATGCAGTATACTGCAGCAATCAAGGTATGTTTTAGTTGAAGCATGGATGTTGGCAAGTCAGATGGATTTCAGGAAAGTTTGCAGTTGGTGTTCTAAGCAAAATTGGATAATGACTCATCATCAGTATTGCCACCTAGTGATCCAAGAGTAGAGGATGATATGGCACATACCATCTGGCTAAAAGTTGGGGTGGGGAGAGAATCATCGGTGTGCTCAGGAATATCTGTTTTGTTTATTTGCAGTGTTAAAAGCACTGTAGGTAACTTGCTTCCTATCAGAAAGCTTTTTTTTGTTGTGCCTTAAGTTAAATGGTGTGTTTGTGAACTCATTCCTTATCACTAGGTATCTTGTGCAATGGCCTAGTGTAGCCTGTTGGGAATGGCTGATTATTTGGGGTTACTGTGGATAGCAAGTTCCCCTTCTTAAAGCATAGATACAGTATGTATGCCAGTAAAGGAAGAACGTCTCTTGTATCTGCTGCTGAGAGCAGGGTATTTTTTTAAGTACCTGTAAATGGATTTAAGAAACCAGAGGAATCCTATCAAAATGCAACCATATTATTTTAGGCCTAAGAAGAAAAGTATTATTTTGGCTTATAAGCCTTTAAAAAGAGGTTGTGGCAGGTCCTTACTGAAAATAATATCTTGACTGCTGTTTCTGCTTGTTAATTGCTATTTGGAAGGCAAATGTGTCAGTATAGTTGGTGAGTTGTGTTCCCAAATGAGTAAAATCAGATGATGTTCACAGATGCATCAGATGATTCTTGACTCTGAGGAGAAACAAGAATATCTATTAGTGCTCAGTTGAATGTTGTGTATAAAAAGCAATCTGTGCCTCTAATGGATAGGTTTTGCATTGGCACTAATCAGAATTTTATCTTTTCAGACTACTCTCGCTGTTCAGTCTTTTTGGACCTAAATTTAAAATATCATTTCGGCTAATATGTCACTGCTTATGCATTTGCACGGACTTTACAAAAGATAAAAAGTAAGATTGTGACTACAATCCTGTGCACATTAATATGGAATTTCATTGAATTCACATTTTAATAAAGAATGGTAATATAGGTGTCATTTCCCAAGTTGACTTTCTTCTCAGAGTTAACACAATTAAGGTGTTTGCTTGCCTTGTCTTTTGCATCTGTAGTGTAGGACTAAGGCTGAGTCTTTTAGTGCATGTTTGCTTCTCAGTTTGTTCTGCCATTTGAGATTCTCAGTATAAGTAGGCATGTTAGACTAGTAGGTATACTAGGTAGGTATGTAGGCTAGTTAACTAGCATAACTAGCATAAGGCTAATTATGGCAAAGTAACTTACAGCTATGGAAAACAGCTATGCATTTTGCCTGCTTCTCTCAATCCCTGCTGGTAAAAGTGGCCAGGCTAATGGAGGCCAAAAAGTGATGACAAAGAACAGGGCCTTCTCGGTTGTGTGGACTCCAGTCTGTGGAAGAAGCTTTCCGTTGAGGTATGCCAGGCTCCTTCCCTCCTATTGTTCAGGTAATTACCTATAGTGAAGTCACAATCCTATAAGGCTGCCTTTGGTAACTTATCCCCAGATGATATTAGCATTTATTTATTTTTCATTCTTGTGCTTTCTTTTGTATTGGTTTTAGATCTTGATCGTTGAACCCTCATATTGCTTGTTTTGCTTTACGGGTCATGTTCTGAGCATTATTTGTAAACTGCCACTTGTATAATTTGTTTTCCTCAAATAAATTCTTGATAATGATTCAGTCAGCTGATTGTGCTTGTGAGTGCCATCTTTGCCTTTAATATAACTACAGTAGTTTCCTTTGAAGTGAGACTGTAACACAGAAAGATATAAAGTAACATTTATTAGAATTCTGCATGTGCTGCAGGACCTATCATCCTAAGAAAAAATAGCATGAACTTCCACGTGGCTTCTGTAAACAAATAAAAAAACACTAAAGAGCATAAATGGCTCAAAGACCCTGTGTTACATCACATGTTCTTGGTATCATACAGCAACAATGTAATGATTCCCGGCCAGGATTTCTATCAATATGCACCTCTTCTTCAGTAAACACCTTCACTGAGCCGTGGGTAAACAAAAATGTTTTGGTTCTATAGAATATGAAGCAATAAAAATTAGGCTCAGTGGCTGCTTGAAATGATGATGGCTACAAATGCAACCCAGACATATGGCCTTCAAATAGATGTATAGATCAGAATTACAGTGCCTGTTTCTTGACAGTCAATTACCAGTGAAGCAAAGAATGGCATTAGGTAGAGTAAGAGAAAAATCAATTTCATTTTTTTCTAAATAAAGTTTGGCTGCTTTTACACAACCCCTAAAATCCGCTGCAAAATGCTCACAGATGTGGAACATAAAATTGTTTTCCCACCAGCACCGGATTTTTTTAAAAAAAATAAAGTATGACCATGCCCACTTAAGTGCACCCCAGCACATTTTACAAGTACCTGGTCTGGATCAAGTAAAATCCTTGTTGCTGTTCCTTGTTGCTGTTTTAAAGCATTGCATGCCTGGCCCTCCTCCGCTTTTTGTTTGTTTTTGTTGCCCCCCCCCTTTAACAGACAGGAATCCTAATGGGCTGGAACAATTAGATGCTGCCAACCGCAGGCGGAGGTGAGCCTGCATTTTTTTCTCTCTCCCCTCACCGCAGACAGAAGCAATAGAATCAAGAGTGAGGGGGGTGGGAACACAGGAAGCAGAACAAAAACCCACATTGGCGGGGGGAATCTGCATTTAAGTTGCCAGCGGATTTTAGGGGTCGTGTAAAAGCAGCCTTTATATATATGCGAACTACTAAAGTTCTGTGCAAGTTGCTTGTAACACTCAAATAGAATAGAGAAGCACTTATTAAATTCTGGTCCTGTACATCTAGTGGTTAATTTAGCGGGTTGCAATCAATCATCACAAAGGAGTAAGTTGCAATTTCTGGCTTGTCAACTGACCAAGAAGAATATAGTACTGTATTTGATCAAACAAATGGTCAGCCATAGGGAGGAAGCAGAATAAGAAGTGAATACAAAAGGGTGCTGCTGCTGCTGAAATAAGTAACCAGCCCTGCACTTCTGTTTGCAAGATTAATGCCTTTTTCTTTTACACTGGACACAATTACTCTTGTAAAATGCTATCTGTGTGGATCAGCAGAGTGAAAATATAGGAGTTGTGTGTTCTTGCAGTGGTTCCTGTGGACTTCCAAATATGGCATGGCAGAGAGTAAAGATGATGCGTTATATTTGTAGCAAAGAAAAGTACAATGGCAGTTCTGGCAATCCCTTTTTTTCCAGAAGAACCATATTCTAATACTGTACGATTTCAGTTATATCACCAGAGGCACATTATCTGGATTTGCAAAACTGATCATTTCCTGGCTTAGTCTACTTTAATCGTTTTAAATGTTCTCATGCTTAGGAAGCTAAACTATCTTTAAAAGGCCGTGTATATTTGTTGCTCAGCAAGAAAGAAAGAAAGTGTTATGGTTCTTACGTAAAATCTGAACGGCATGGGTGGGTGGTACTTTTATGCAACCGCTAAGATGAAAACACAGATATAAGATAGCTTGTGATCCAGCATGAGTCTTCATTAGGCTGGACAGCACATATTTAGAATTGTTGCAGAAGAGGCATAAATGCTCAGCAGACCTTGGCTAGACCATCGCTTTAGGTTTTAGTGAAATAGTTGAACCAATGGGTTACTAATGTATTATCACAGTCAAGACTAGGAAAAACATTCTAGTCCATGCCACCAGAGGTGAAATATGAGGCCTGTACCTCTCACCTGAGTCTGCAACGCCAGTTCTGATACTTTCTTCAAATCAAGCTGCCTAGTCTTTACATCTGGACATGATTTTTGGAACTTTTGTGTTTTACCAGCTTTATGGTGCCCAGCCTATAGCAACCCTAACAGAGCTTTCTAGTATGTGAGAGATTTAATAAGTGGTTTTATCATTTCCACTTCTCAAACAAGTTTCCATGGCCGAGTGGGGATTCAAACTTCGTTCTCCAGAGTCCATGATTCTGTTTACTACCCCACACTTGGAATGTGCATGGTTAGGTGTGTGAGAGAGTTGGTGTACCTCCTTGGAATGGTGGACCTAACTGAAAAGTCAGGGTCAAGATTTTGAATCTCCATTGCATCCCTCAGGAGAAGGTCATCTAGAAAGTATGTGTCTGAAAGGATTACATTTCCTATAACCTATGTATCATGGTCAAGCTCCATGGTCCCAGAGTGCTGTCAGAAGGAGAGACCAATAAAACTCTTCTGATGTCTTCTCACTTACAAAACTCGAGATGGATTGCCATAAATCAGAATGGACCTTCATAGCACAGATGTATTATTAAAGAGAGGAGAGAAGATTTAAACTGATGGCAGTTTCCAAATATTTCCTTTATTCTGTTCCTTGAAATGGAACAGTACCAGAAGATTTTTGTTTTAAAGATAGGGAAGACTGTTGAAGGTTGTTCTAAGGAAACAAATGGTGTTTCATGAAGGACTTCTCTGCTCCTTTTGGGTAAAGTTACATTGTGTAGCACTGGCAACAGCATTTAAAATGTGTGTAGAGATGTTGTTTCTTTTACAATCCATGTTATGTTTCTGTCATGTTTTTCAAAGAAATATTGAGCAACTGAAACAAGCACTTGCAGCAAGGCAAGAGAAGTTGCCATAAATCCTTCTGTATACTCATTATAGTCATCTAATTATTAAATAAAAAGAAAACCAAGCTTTAGAAGCATCCTAAGATTATATTATTTATTTTACTGTGACTGTCACATAATCTGTTTAGTCAAATAAATATGTTCTTGTCTGTAAACCCCATATTTTATACATGCAGTTGCGTAGTTATTCTTCAGGTTGTACTCCTATATATTGTTATATAAAAACTGCTTATATTCCTTTTCATCCTGAGATATGTTAGAGCTGAATATTTGTTCTGTTAATGATTTCCATTATTTAATGATAAAATATCAGTATTCTTTATGCCATGAGTTCAAAGTTCCAGGGTTATACTAATTTTCTCAGTGTCATTGCCTCTTTGTTAATTGATAAGGAATGTACTGCTTGCATTGTACTGGATCTGGCAATAACTACCCAAAAGTAGATTTTTTTTTGTATTTTTAGAAGACAAAATCATGAATTTAACAAAATATGTTTGATTTATTTATTTGTTGTATTTATATACCGCACCTTCTTCCAAACTGGAACTCAGGGCGGTTGATTTGCTTGGGAGTAATATATATTGCACTGTTGTCTGTAATTATGATATAGTGTTGGATTACTAAGAACCAAATTCAAATCTCTGCTAATAAGACAAAAATACACTTTTTATCCCTTTAGCCTACTTCACACAATAGTTTTTGTTGTTTCTGTATTTTCCCACCTATTTAGGTTATGTTCTGCAGAGATTTTGTACCATTTTTCTTTAGTTTCCACAGTAACATATACACAGGAAAGTTGTTCTTGTGCAGAAAAAGTACAGTAATACTGTACTTGGTTTATGAGTGCCTTCGCGAGTGTCTTGCAAGATGAACAACGTCTTGCAATATGAGCACTGAAGCAAGTCACTTGAACACAAGTGAACCAGTTTCTCTCTCTCTCTCTCTCTCTCTCTCTCTCTCTCTCTCTCTCTCTCTCTCTCTCTCTCTCTCTCTCTCTCTGCTGGATTGTGCTGGATTGTCTGGAACGTTCCCTCTCAAGAAAGCCTCCAGAGTAGAGGGAGGAGAGAGAAACAGAGGTCATATTTATATTTTTATTTAATTTGTTTTCAACATTTTTAATTTTTATACCATTTCTAGTCATGGGACAGATAGTCAAGTGTGTATGTGGCTACAAATTGCACTTTATTATTGTCACATTAAAAACACATAGTAAAATCCAGTTGTTAGTCCCAAGCAGAGCAGATTCCGCAGCCAGATTCCTAAACCATGGTGTGGGTGTGGACTTCTAGCCAACTTCTTTTGTGATTTTTGGCATTTTTGTGTACTGTATGTGGTCTTTGGGAGCCCAAAATGAATCTTCTGAATTTCCATTATTTCTTAGGGAGAAATTTGTTTTGATACAGTATAAGAGTGTTTTGGTTTACAAATATGGTTCTGGAACAGATATTGTTCATAAACCAAGGTATTACTCTATGTGTGAAATAAAGCTCCTGGAAGAGCAGTAGTTGGCTATAATTTTTTTGCTGAAATTTTGACGTATGTATTTTAGTGCTTTAGAATTGTAATTTCCAGCCACAAAGAATTAAATTGTTGAGAGGGGCACAGCATGAGAAATCATTAAGCAAAATAATCTCTGAAAAGTTAATTCTGTATTTATTCCTTTCGAGATTAATTATGACTTGATTTGGCTTGATTGTTTGCATGACTACATTTAGACTTCAAAGCATTTATATGGATGGACAAAATGGTTTGTCATTCTTGTGTTGGAGCCCGAACTACCTTAAAATGACCTCTTGATGGGAGATGTCCTTTAAAAACAACACTCAAGTCACCCAGTATTGGACTGATGATTCCAGTTAATTCCTAAAAATAATGTTTTATTTCAAATTTTTAAAAATAAAATATTGCCACTTATCAGTTGCAAATGTTGCACATGTCTTTAAGTAAATATCAAAACAGATATAGAGAGAGTACAGTTTCAGAAACTGAGCATAATTGTATGTATGTATGTATGTATGTATGTATGTATGTATTTATTTATTTATTTATTTATTTATTTATTTATTTATTTATTTAACCTCTAAACCACTCAATTAGTGTGCACACTCTCTAGGTATGTATTCTCAGAGGCTATCATGACTGGGATCTGATAGCTGTTGTGAGTTTTTCGGGCTGTTTGGCCGTATTCGAGAAGTTTTTCTTCCTGGCATTTTGCCAGTCTCTGTGGCTGGCATCTTCAGAGGGTGAGCTCAGGGAACTAGGAACTTCGACAGACCCAGGAGTAAGTGCAGGAGGCTTCAAATGGGCCCATGCAGCTTGCCCCAGAAACCCTTTGTTTCATATATTGCGGTCTCGCAATATACCGGGACCGCAGTATATGCAACATGAAATGGCAAGGGACAACTTTATATATAAAACTGGCATACTTTGTCTCAGACTATGAGTTCAGCTAATCTTAATTGTTTTAGGAACAGCTCTTTAAAGTTTCAAAAAACTTCCTGGATACTGCCACATGATATGGTTTTATAGGAACCTTAGTTTTTAATTGCATGCAGAGCATATGTTTTATTTTGTATTCACTTCTTATTCTGCTTCCTCCCTTTATGAATGAGCTTGTGGTTTTTTTTAACCTCATGCTTTTGTTGTTTTCACACACAAAGTCCGGAATAGTACTATTGCCTGTGAAAAATAAACTTCTTGTTCATTCATTGTTCCTATCAGCACATATGTGTAAAAACACATGTTAGAAGTGTCTTGCCTTGATACTGACACACGGTATCAATCTGCTTTGTAAATGTGAGTGTAGCTGAATAGCAGTATGTTTCTTATTAAGCCTTCTGTTTGGTGCAAAAGAATGTCTAGTGACTGTCTGACATCTGGAGTGTTGCTTCCATTATCTCTCAGGAAACTGTGATTGTTGTGTGGAAAGCTGATGTGTGGTGTATCAAATAATACCCCCAATAATGCCGACAATCACATTGTACTTAATGTATATTTTTGTTGCAACTGTAGTCATTTTTGCTTCAGTGGGGTCAGTACAGTGGGTTCTTGATGAGTGTGACAGTGTAAATATAAATACAAATTTCTATGCTGATTTGCATCTGCTCTAGTCATGTAATTTTACTTTTACACACAGGTCCTACGTGGGATAAGGGCACTAATCTGATGAATGAGTCTGTGATAGCATTCAAAATAAGAGTACTGTACTGCTTAGTTTAGAATGTCTTGAAAGATCTATGAAATACTGTAAATAGTGAGGACCTCTAAGGACTCCTTTCATATCTTGTAGGCAATATTCAGTTATTCAGAGTTGCTTAAAAGTAGTCATTATTAAATCCAGTAAATGTTGAATGACAACCAATAATAGGAAAGGTTAGCTTAAAAGTACAATATTATTAATCTAAATAGTGATTTCTATTGCTTTCCTTTCATCTTAAAATTAGTTCAAAATGCATTGTTGCAACACTAATATCAGCAGACTGCAGAAATAAAACTAATCTGAAGGACTCGTTACTTCGTTTTACTTTTGCCATAAACATTATATTAATTGAAAAATCATACTGGTTTCTGATGAAGGGGCCTTTAAACATTGGTTGCTCTCCTTTATTATGTGATTACATTTTTTTTCATGGCTCGGTTTTATTTTATAGTATACTTTGTTCATTTTTGTGTTAATATGGTAACATTTTATCTGAACCTGTTTTAGTTTACCATGCTGTGGGCCTTCTTGAGTTCCAGTTTTAGGAGGAAGGCAGAATAGAGTACAGTAAAATTGAATTACAGGATAGAAATGAAGTTGATCTGGGAATTGGATAAGAAAGTGGTAGCTTGTATTCATAATGGGGAAAAAGTCGTAATATGGGAGAGGAGAGAAGGAATATAAAAGGCATGCCCAACATCTTAATACATTTTAATTTTGGAAATAGGAAAAGGATTGCTTTCTTAAGGTGATAAATGATAAATTCCATTATCTTTTCCCCCTATATAGCTTTTATGGCATAATACATCACACACAATTGTTTCAGACACTAACCATGCTCCCATTTTTTTATTGTTTTCTGTTTATGTTGATGATGTCTTTACAATCCTCTTCTGCTACTTGAATTTCCATGCTTCAGAAAACAACCAAAAGTAAGTGAATCTTTATCCTCTTTATTCTGCTTGTTCTGTAACATGCGTTTACAGTTATACATATTTGTTTAATCTTCATCCAGATGGATAAAAAAAATTAAGTTGATTTGGAAATATGTTGACTTTATTGGAATTCTAGTGTAGTGAAGTTGTCAGGAGGGTTAAGGTTATTGTTACAGTGACATTTGCAGTTTTTAACTATTAAAAATCCTTAGGTGGTAAGTGGCTTAAATTACATTGTTGATAAATTTTCAGTTCACAGTGTAATAGAATACATTCTGTTTCTTTGTGGATTCTAAATAAATCATGACCGTTACGGAATACAATCTCCCATTTAGTTGGGTTACATGCTAAAGAACAATTTATGTTCAATAGTTCTATATTATTGCATGAACTGGGGCAAAATCATGTTTTTTCCCCTCTTGTAATTTTCTTTAGAGTGCAAAACACACCTCAGAAATGGGTATGCAAGTCAATTTTTGTAATATGAATAGTCACATAAGTCTTATTCATTGTCAGTCAAACAGGGCAAATACATTTTGAGCAGGTCTGCTTTGTCAGATGAATTATTCTAGATTTTTTTTGAGTTATTGTTAGTCAGTTTAGATGTTTCTTAGCACAATGATACACTCTATGTACCTTGGGTCAAGTTCTCTTAGTTGTACATCCTTGTTGCTTGAAACTGAACTGATCTACACATATATAGTTGATGTGAATAACTTGAGATCTACTCTCCTTTAAATTATTTTGAAGGAAGAATGATTGGGAAATTTACACTCAGGCTGCATTCTTCCTCTAAGACAGTGGTTATTATGCTTGGGTAAACCAGGTGTTTGTTTGTTTGTTTGTTTGTTTATTAGTATTTTTACCCTGCCTTTCTCCTTGGGAAAGGATACAAGGCAGATTACAGTAATGAGGAACAATATACAGTCCAGTACAATTAAGACATATTCAAGCTTAAGAACAGGGAATTTAGGGGCATTTTACAGCATTAGAAGACAACATTAAAACTAAATGAGAATGTGAGCAGTTAAGAAAAGAGGATATATATCTTGTAATCTACCTTGGGTCCCTTCAGGGAGAAAGGTGACATAAAAATTATTATTATTATTATTATTATTATTATTATTATTATTATTATTATTATTATTATTATTATTATTATTATTATTATTATTATTATTATTATTATTATTATTATTTGTGTATGGGAGACCATTTAAAAGTTATGAGGGATGGGAACTAACAATTGATAACATAGTGCCAATGTAATCCCACAAGGAAATATATAAAGTTATAAGTAATTACAAACACATCTGTATAGCCATGTATGGTAGTTCATCATTCTGGGAAAACTTTCCTGAAGAGAATGCCTATTTCCAGAAATACAGCAGGGATGGGGAAGTCCTAGCCTCTAGTGAGAGGGAGTTCCAAAGTCTGGGTGCAGCAGCCGAAAAGGCCTTTCATGTGTTCTTACAAGACGTACCTGTGAGGGTAGTGGGATGGAGAGAAAGGCCTCTCCTGATGGCCTTATCACCTGAGCCAGTTCATACTGTGGGATTCAATTTTTGATGTAGCCAGGACGCAGTTCAAATAGTGCTTTGCAGGTTAAAGTGAGTGCTTTGAATTGTGCTTGATATCTTATTGGCAGCCAGTGGAGCTGCTTTAGTAGGTGTGTAATGTGATCTCTGTACCCCACTCCAGTCAGCAATCTGGCTGCTGCATTTTGGACCCATTGAAGTTTCCTGAGACCTTTCACCAGACGTCCTACATAGAGCGCATCCCTATCCCTTGTTCTCCCTTTTGACTGACCAGGAGCACCTCTGTCTTGTCTGGGTTTAATTTCAATTTGTTCATCCTCATCCAGTTCATTACTGCAGCTAAACACTCATGTAAAGTCAAAATATTACCCCCCTTAAAATTCAATTTCTTGGACTTCAGTTCCCAGAAGTCTCTTCAGCTCCCAGAAGTCTCCACCACTAGTATGCTGGCCAAAGTTTATGGGAACTGTAGTTGAAAAACACCACGATTACCCAAGCTTGGGAACTACAAGCTAAGGGATAGGAAATGTTCATTAACTTCATACCCATTTTTTTATTCTGCTACATTGCAAGAGATAGCTGATGACTATGTTTATATGCAATATTTGAGAGAGAATCTTCTATTGTAGCTTTTTTTTTGTAAAATAACAGTAGAAAAGCACATTTTTGTTGGAGCGGCAACAACATCGGGAAAATATGAGCTGTAACTACATAGCTCTCCCAGTCTAAACTGTCTTTTCTTAAAGCTGGTATTGATTTTATTAATGGAAGAAAAAAACACATCTAGCTTCAGTACACACCCCTTATTTTCCCTTGCAGAATTCATTATGAGAAATAACATGGAAGGAGTACCTTAGATAGTATAGTAAGTAGAATATTCTTTTGAGTATTTTTCCTCTGCAACTCAGCAAAATATATGCAGCACCTATTGTGCAAAGACACTTAACTTACTGAATGGGCAAGAAGAGGATTGCTTATGTTACGCACTTCCTATTTGTTGTGCTAAGCCTAGCTATGGTGAAGGTCACATAATTAACCTGACTGAAATTTTCTTCAGATAGGGTGCAAAATTAAATTTGAAGTGGTTTTCTTGAATTTGAGAGTTGTAAAGGGGACAGTTAGAAGCAAAATGTGTTTTCCGGGGTGTGCCATTATCCCCAGTACAATGTTGCAACTAAAACAGATTTTTGTCTTGAATTTTTCTTGTAGCTAGAAAAGGCACTGAGCTAAAGATGTGCGAACTTTTTCTCAAAAATGTTTTCTTTATATTTGAACCGAGAAGTAAGATTACTTTCCTAATCCTTTCTGCGCTATTAGTGTACTTTGATCTGCTGTCATTTATTGATGAGATTTCTACCAGATGTCTAGACTTCTCAGCTGCATGTGTACAGTGGAACCTTGACTTACATCCTGCTTGACTTACATCATATTTGACTTGCAGCAAGAAGGGGCCTGTTTGACTTGAGTCGCAGGCTTTGACTTACATCTCGGAGCCCCGGCACAAGGCACCGGAATCGGGCGGCAGTCACATCCCAGCATCGCAGCTGCCACCTCCAAACTGCTCCTGCCTTCTTCCCCTCCTCCGGCAGTGGCGGCTTCGGCGAGGCCAGCTTAGAGCACCTGGAGCTGGTCCTCGGCCTCACCGAAGCCGCCGCTGCTGCCGGAGGAGAAGAGGGCCGGGAGCTCGGGGCTGGCCTTGCTGGTTAGACAGTTGGCTCAGTCTTGTAAAAAATCTGGCTGCAGAAATCTGGTCCAGAATGGAAGCATTTTAGTTGGGGAGCTGTAAAGTTGTGGGACTCTAATGGTAAGCATAGAGTTGTTCAGAACTTTGGAACGTCAGGTTAAAAATCAGTAAAACTTAAATGTTAGACATTGTTGCTATGAACATTAAAAAGTGGAGGCATATAACTTGTGGACTATAATTCCACTGCCTCCTCCTCTCTTTGAAGAGACATTTCATTTACATCCCCAGAAGGAATCTCCTATCCCAGTCAAATTTGTGTTAAATTGCTGTTTTCGGGGGTCTTTTTCATCATCTAGAACGGATTAATCTGCTTTCCCATTACTTTCTATGGGAAATGTTCATTTGACTTAAGTCATGTTTGACTTAAGTCTAGACCACTGGAACGGATTAATGACGTAAGTCAAGGTTCCACTGTATAGGGCAATGATGAATCAATCCTATGTGGACCACACTCTTTCTAATGCTACTTATGGTCAGTTCTCAAGAGAATAGTAACAGGACCGAGATTTTTGTATAATATTCTATAAGTGGAATCTGCTGAATGAACTGGAGAAAATATCTGAGTAGTAAAATAGATTAATTTAAATATTTTTCCTTTTCAACCCTGCAAATATTGTCTTACTATTGAAACCGGTGTGAACTGTGAATTAAAAGTTCTTAATTTAATTGTTTTATGTGCTTTACAGGTGTTTGCCTTTGATTACTGCTTTTGGTCTATGGATGAATCAAACACTGCTAAATATGCAGGTATAATTTTTATTACCAGTATATTTAGCTGAGGAGTTCTAAAATGTTGCTCCTCTATCCTTATTTTGTTGCTTATACAGTTTATATGGTACTGGTTTGAATATGAACATGGAGAGAGCAATAGTTATGAAGTGAGTGCTTAAGTGCTGATACTGTATATCAGTGCTGCGCCAAGATGGTTCTATCTCAGGTACATCAACAAATGTGTTTCTGCAGTTTCATTTCAGTGCATAAAAAGTCACGGCACATAGTATCTTTTATATACAACTCAAAAAGGAAAATTATTTCAAGTACTCTTCACCCTGTCAAGTTAGACATTTAGTTTCCAAGAAATACAATTTCTTCAATTGCATTTTATTTCTTATTTCTTCTCCTTTCATTTTTAACGGATTTCGTAGAACATATCAGCAGCATTTCATACTACTCCCCTTATTATCCCATTCTGTATTCATTTCAGAAGGCTCAGTGGAATTATAAGAATCTACTTAACTAGCCCTTTGGTTCATCAGTTACAGATAGTCATGCACACTCTCTGGTTGCTCCTGCTTTCCACTAAAAAGTTTAGATGCATCATCGTGCATCATCCCTGGCTTGTGCACTGTGCGATCTCAAACAGATGCTCACTTTTCCATTGGTGTGGGTTTCCCCTCCTCTTCCAGCAAACCAAAAGAAAGAACCTAGGATTGGTCTTAGGTTTTTGTTTTTCTTATTTGTTGGGAGAGAAGCAAATCCAAGAAAAAGATGGCCCACAGTTGGGTTATTTGGCAAGCAGACTGCATAGTATGACAAACTGCAAAGCAAATGCAAGAAATTAGGAAGTCAGTGCCTTGTTGGCCATCAGCAGACATTATTTTAATGGATGTTAGGGCCATTTTGCTACCATTGAGGGAAAACTGTGGCTTTCTGAGGTGCAGCTCTATTACAAATCTGAGTGAACACTGATTGAGTGGCAAGCCAATCACTGAGGGACAGAGAGAATGGGTGGATGACGGGTAGCTGTTCAGAGTGGTTTTCTTCATACACTTCCTGACACTTAATCAATGGTTTATTTCCTATTCAAAAAGGATCCTGTGAATGGGCTTCCTGGGAGGCCTAGATCTTTATGGGAGATTTACTGTAGTTCTTTGGGAGGTGCTTTCTGTAGAGGTTAATTGGCAGCAGAACTACACTTCCCACAGCCTTCTCTGCCTCCCAGGAAGCACTGAGACCATTTCCTTCTTGGACAGGAAGCAAGGACTTGCAACTAGCTTTCCTCAGACTGATGAGCATGTTTGGAAGAGCAGCGAAATGTTTCAATCTCTCAAAAAAAAAAGAACTCCGGTTGCCATGACTCAACTTCCAGATAAACTCACCGGGGGGACTGAGAATCTTCCCATATATCCGGTGCATAACCATATCATTTTAAAGCATCACTCAGAATAGCTCAGCTACTCTGAAATTGAAATGATTATGGTGACAGCTGTAGCATCTTTAGTTGAGATTAATTAACGGACATTTTAAAAAAATAGCCGTGCTGCTCAGTTACAATATACAGATAGCAATTGAGTTGTCCTTCAGAAGTTGCATACTTTGCCTAAAGCCAGATGTTAAAAAATGAAAGCAAAAACAGAACAGAATATCCTCAGATATTTCCCCTTAATTTTATAAGCTTCATGCACACGTGCTTTCTATCTGTCACATTAATTGGGAAGAGTTTGTGTAAATCAAAAGCCTGCAAATTCTATTGTGAACATTAGCTATATTACAGATATGGCTAGTATTAAGTTAGAAATGCTCCAATTGTGGATTTGGCTGTCAATTTCATTCTTCTTAATTGTCTCTGCTTTGTTATTATTTGTTAATGTTCAAGGCTTGTGATTCTCAGTTACTTTTTTTTAAATTCTGTAGGTCAGCAAGTTGTATTTAAGTGCCTTGGTGAAGGAATCCTTGAGAAGGCCTTTCAGGGATATAATGCTTGCATTTTTGCCTATGGACAAACAGGTAGGAGAGATGTCGTACCAGGTTGCAAAGGGCAATGTTTCATTGCTCTCTAGGGGTTTGTCATATTCCCTGCTTTGGAGAAGATGAATCCACAGATCAATCTCTCCCACCCCACCCCATCCCCACTTTTAAACTTTCTTCTTAGCTGCCTTGTTGTTTCTGTTTCCCCACACCTTCATCTTTAACATATTACCATATACTGTATATTCTTGAATATAAGCCTAGTTTTTCAGCCCTAATTTTGGGCTGAAAAAAGGGGCCCTCAACTTATATGCGGGTCAATACTTTTAGCCACTGAGGCAAGTGCTTGGGTCGGTGGCTAAAAATAATTTTAAACATTGTGTGCCGCTTCTCATGACCCCCCTCTGCATCACAGGGGAGTCTAGGGTGGGAAATGCAGCAGGGTCTGACAAGTGCTTGGGTCAGTGGCTAAAAGTCATTTTAAACATCACACACCACTCCCCCAGCTTACAAAGGAGGAGCTGCCAGGCCCTGCTGCATTTCCCACCCTAGACTTATACTCGAGTCAATACGTTTCCCCAGTTTTTGGGGGGTTAAATTAGGGTCCTCGACTTATACTGGGGTCGACTTATACTCGAGTATATACGGTACTTGGCTACATTTTTCCTGACCTGTCTTGCTAGACTTTTTACTATCAAACCACTACACAGTCATTTGCTCAGTCAGTTGGTCACTCCTCTGGCTTTTCTTGCAGTCCTCACATCAATGAGATGTTGCAATTTAACTTTAATATAGCAGCATGTAGTAAATAAAGCAGTCAAAATTACTACAATGACTAATACTGTAGTACAAACAGTGTACCTAGAAAAAATGATTATTACCTCAACTAGGTGTCCTGTGCTATCAGAATGTATCCAGTAAAACTTTCTGTAGGATGAGACAGACAATTGTTTGTAGCTTTCCAGTTAAAGGATAGAGCATTAATGTTTCATATAGGGATGTGATGCAAGCCCAAGTATAATGAGAGCAAAAGGAGACCCTCTTATTTCACCAAGGAAACAGTGAAAGTGGGGATTAGATGCGGTCATTATATTCCTTGGATCCTACTTTTGGCAGAAAGGTAGAATGTAAATCCAATGAATAAATATTGTAATCAGTGTCACAGTCTAGTTAAGGGTGATTTGAATTCACTCCAAGACTGCTACTTTGGTAATTAGTGAAGTTGTATTAGTGAAATTGTTCAGTGCTGCTCAAGCTTCTCACTTTCATTATAATTCTAATGCATCCATTTGATTTAAGAACTTTACAGAGGGACCCAGTGCACTTTGCTTGCTAAGGATATGGACAGAACATGGTTTTTTAAAAACACCTTTTATACCTACGCTTGTTAGATGTCTTTGTGTAGACAGTCTAAAGAACTAGCAGCTCTCTTTATTTGTACAGTAACACACACACATCGGTCTATCGTGGGGGTTAGGGACCGACCCGACCCACCATCATTGAAAATCTGTGATATGCAGATGCAGGTCGGTTCAGTCCTGCAGGAGGACGCGCAATGTTTAAAATGATTTAAAACAACGGAGCCAGGTGTTTGGCTCCATTGCTTAAAGTAATTTTAAGCATTGCGCACAGCTTCCCCGTGCCCCAGGGTGGGTGGGTGGGGAGAAGCGGCGAGCGATATTTAAAATGACTTTAAGCAATGGAGCCGAGTGCTTGGTTCCATTGCTTAAATTCATTTTAAACATCATGCACTGCTTCTCCTGCCCCCCTGGGGTGCGGGGGAGTGGTGCATGATGCCTCCATGCAGGCAAACCCTGGGGTCCAGCTGATTGGCGCTGGGGTGGGGGAGAAAAACCTTTTGTTTCTCCACCCCAGCACCAATCAGCTGGAGCCCAGAGCTTGGGGAAGGGGGAGGTTTAAAAAACTCCAGCTTTAAATAATTCCCCTCCCCCAAGCCCTTTCAGGGTACCACTGTACTGCAGTCCCGCGATATAGCAGGACTGCAGTATATGAACCACGAAAGGTCGGGGGACCACTGTACTATCATTCAGAGGAATGTTTCAGGATGTACAGTTCACAGTAAGGAATGAAGGTATCCCACTTGCAGAACATTAGCTGTCAAGGTTTCCTACTGTTTTCTGTATTTAACATCTACTTTGTTTATGAGTAATATTGTATGCATATTACTCATAAATAGTGTAGAAAAACTGTTTTGCAACATATTAAGTTATCATTTTAGATTGCCTACACAATATATTAGTGTAGGAATTCCTTTTAAAATTTCTAGATATCTGTCAAAATGTTATTTTTCTATATTTTCTTTCAGGTTCAGGGAAATCCTTCTCAATGATGGGCAACGCAGAGCACCTGGGTCTGATCCCACGCCTCTGCTGTGCTTTGTTTCAGAGAATAACTTCAGAAGAAAATGATTTGCACACCTTTAAAGTTGAAGTGTCTTATATGGAAATTTATAATGAGAAGGTCAGAGATTTACTAGACCCTAAAGGGTGAGTAGCATGTTACCATAATGGTCAACAGGGCTGGTTGTCAATGGGAATCTACTATGTATTGAGGTGCAAATTATACATTATGGTTTAATCTTGCACTTTTAAACATAGTTGTTTCTCTTCTTTCCCTGCAAAGGATAAAAGGGTGGTGTTCAAAGACTAAAAATAAAAAGCATGGGTAAATGAATGTTGAATTCTTTCTTGTGCATAGCTTTTTGCTCTGCAGCCCTTGCTCCCAAGATTCCCCCCAGGTCCGTTCACATTTTGTATCAGCCAGCTAGAAGAGCCTGGAGGAACGAACTCTAAAAATAAAAGCAGTGTGCTGGGAAGATTCAATACTCCTTGTTTTCATGTCCCTTTGGGTCTTTGAGTAGCATTCCAGTCCTGATTTTACGTGGGAAGTGACATTTAAACTTGCATTTAAACTTAGGAAGTCACCTGCACTGTCAGATGTGCAATATGACCCTTGCTGCATTTAGTACACTAGGTGAATTCTCTGAAGACAGGAAAAGTGAGTGCTGGTTTTAAGGCAGATGCTTCATTTCTGAAGAGCAAAAGGAGCCATTTCTGCCTAACTGTTATGATACTGCTGCTATGGTGACCAAATAACAGTATAATACTAGTAGAAAAGAGAAGAGGTTTTAGAAGGAGTTCAATATTTTGTTTTTGTGATCTATTGTTGCACAGGGTTTCTTGAAGTCTTATTTTTGCATTGTGGCTGTGATAATTTCAGGATGTTAGAATATCATGTTATGTTGTGAAAAACTTGCGTGAATTATAATTATGCAAGTTGTAATCAACCCTTTCTAATCATGTTTTCTCCTTTTGAGTAAATTGTAATTGACAGTTACAGGCAAATTTTGCATTAAAACAATTTTTTTGTTTGTTTCAAAGAAGTCGACAGTCCCTCAAAGTTCGTGAGCACAAAGTTCTGGGTCCATATGTAGATGGTTTGTCTCAGCTAGCCGTTACAAGCTTTGAGGTAGGTAAAGAACAAATGCATTCATTAGTACCCTGAAGATGGAGAAAAGTGGGAAGAGTTTATAAGGAATTGCTCACCACACAGCAGTCAGTACTGAGTTCAGTACTGAGTGGGTGAATGAAAGGTCTTTAACATTTATATTTTAAACTGCAGCAAAAATGTGCATATTATTTATATGAAGAAAGTTACCGTAATTTTCTTTCCTAGAACTGGTTTTAAATATATACTTAAATATTAAAATATTGTTAAAAGAAAAATACATATGTCATAGAAGTACATGTTAAAGAAGAAAAGCATACTAAGTAGCTTTTCCTGTAAGATGTGTATGAGCATGCAGAGTTTCATTGGCACCGCACAGTGATAGCCAAGGTCAATGCCTATTTAATTCTGGGTTTGGGTTGCCCCCCCCCCCCCACACACACAGATGAACAAGGCTCCCATGCAGTAGAGGGGAAAAATAGAGGGAATGTTGATAGGAAGGAAGAAAAAGAAATGCATACTAAGGTCCCTTGACTGCTTACAAAATCAATCAATCAATAAAGCAACTTGCTTGTATTCAGATTAATGCATATTCAAATAAAATATTATTCTGTATGATATTTTAATGTGGTATTCATATTAGCAGTAAACAGCTCTTGATAACAAGAGAACATGTGTTGCTAATGAAATACTAATAAGTATTTAACATATACTAATAGATGTTAATTATCTGTGTAACATAGATATTCTGATGTTAATTAAGTTGTGCCCTTTAGTAGAGGATAGATTAATTCAGCCACCTTTTATTTCCTAAAATTGAGGGGGCACATGTGTGGACGCGAGGTTGCATCATCAATCACATTAAACTTAAGCAAACATGTGTATTAAACTTGTTATAATTATTTTTGAAGTTTACATGTAAATAAAATTTTGCTATTCTAATTCAAATGCTTCTCTGATCTCATTAAATACTGGTAATATTAGTTTAATGGGATTGAGTGTTTTTCTGCTAAAATGATTTGTATTGGTCCATTTAGTCATTAAAAATATGGCATGTGGATTTTGGAAAAGTGTTAGAATAGAAGATTTACTCCATCCTGAATGGTCAGTACTTGCATCCAAGCCATCTTTCCTTCTGATGAAAAGAGATAACATGATAGCTGAAAGTTCTCCTTCTGAGATAACCTTGAGCTCTTAAGATCAGTCCAAGAAAGTGTATCTTAACGGTGCTTCTGAATGGTGCTTTGACTTGGGTATATGAGTCCCTAGAAGGAGCATAAGATTGTGACATCACATACCATGTGATTTGTTGCAGTGATAATACGGTCAGCTTGAATAATCTCATTTTTATCGGTCTGGCCCTTTTAGATCCCAGTGTGGCCTTTTTTCTTTGTTCTTGGGGGGAGCTCTACTTTTTTAAGATGAGAAAAATTCAAATGGATTTATTCCTGTGAGATCAGTTGATTTGGTTTTGTAAAAAGGGGATGTATATGTAGCTGGTGTTGTGGTGGCCTTTGAGACATGATGTTCAGAACTGTGGAAACACCTGACCTTGTGTCCTTTCCCTCTAATCATCAGTTTGTTTTTTACTTATATGAGATCAATGTCAGATCACCTTAACACTACTATTGATATACTAGGTTTGCACTAGTTCACTTCTGGATAAGGAGTGTAAAACAAAAGGAAAAAATGCAAAGAAAAGAAAAACAACCAAGGTGATCTTTTTAAAAAAAGTTCCTTTGGTATGTGACATTCCTCTAGAGGTCAAGAAAAACTTTGGATTGCTGCCACCTTTTCCAGTATGCCCTTTTCAAAGCCAAGTAGCTTGACAGCAAACCCTGAATGGATTGGCAGAGGTGGGAACAGAGGAAGGAAGGAAACAAAGGGGCTGTGAGCTGAAATGCAAATCAAATCAAGTATGAACAGTGATCTGAATGAGTCTGCAGCCTGTGTGTGGGGGGGGGGATCACTGACTGAATGCAGCTATCTTGCAGGCTTCAAAGCAAATTGCAACAAAGCTGAACCAGAGCGATTTGTAGCCTGTTTAGTCTCAGCCTAAGTGGAGGGCAGGACCAAAAGCTGCTTGATTCATGGTTTATCTGTGAGCCCCAAATCATGTTTCACATTCTTTTATATAGAGAAAGAGAGAGAGAATGTTGCAAATGGAAACAATAAGTTTATGTTCACATCCATTGTTTTATGTTATGCTTCAGGATATTGAATCATTGATGTCAGAGGGAAACAAGTCCCGAACAGTTGCAGCAACCAACATGAACGAAGAAAGCAGCCGTTCCCATGCTGTATTCAATATTGTAGTAACTCAAACACTTTATGATCTCCAGTCTGGTGTAAGTGAAGTTAAACTAAGGATTTTTTAAAAATTGCATTGGTAATGTAATCTATATTATGGACTGGTAAACTAAAAACCTAAGCCACAGTTCTGTTGGATTTACTGTTCATGGAATGAATGCCAATTACACAAGCAATTCCCACCATGTTATACGATGTCCATTGCTCAACCTTGCTGAACGGTGAAAATGTTTCCATGAATCCTGTTTGGCTCTCAATAAATCTTAACAATAAAGTGGCACTGGATATAAAAATCTGCTTAAGTAGAAGGATAGAGATGCTATGAGTGATTTTTTTAAAATGAGTGTTATATCTGTACATTCAGTTTTATGAATATATACAGATAAGCATTCATACATAAGATGTACCCTGTTTTTCCTGGGGAGTGTGCAAGGGAAACAATAAGGAGATAACATCCATTTACTTTGTTGTGTAACAGTCTGGTGTTTTTTAGTTTTGACTGATGGTGAATCTCCCTAAGGTCAGCTCCAGCTTGGCCCGTCAGAGCTTCGCAGGCATTCTTGTTTCGGGCGGCCATTTTCAGGGAGGCACGTAAAACCGTCGCTGGAAACTGGGGCTTCTTAGTGGCTGCCCCTACCTTATGGAATAAACTACCTAGCAAGATACGCCTGGCACAGTCCCTGCCAGCCTTTAAGAGCGCACTTAAGACCTTGTTCTTCAAAGAGGCATACGACAATTGCTAGTGTCTTCTGTTGATTCTGTTCCTGTTGCTCCTGTCCCTGGGGTCATAAGTTGCCCTTGTCATTTATCCTTTAGTTTTTTAGTTATCTGTTTATTTGTAGTACTTAATATTTTATACTTTGATTATTATAAACCCACACGGATTTCCTTTTGGAAGACTGGCAGTAGATAGATAGATAGATAGATAGATAGATAGATAGATAGATAGATAGATAGATAGATAGATAGATAGATAGATAGATAGATAGATAGATAGATGGCATGGTTTTGATGGCAGAAATATTTCTATTCAAATCATACTATATCAACTCCTCACAACAGGGAAATAAAATATAATGCATATTCAAACTCAATACTTTGGAAAAATAATTGGATATGTTTTGCTTTCAGTTTATGATAGCGATGTCTTTTGTGGGTGAGTGAGCAAGTGGCTTTAAAAGGGCTTAAAATCCAGCAATAACTTTTTTCCAAGCTTTTTTATGGTTTCTTGGTTCTGTCACTTTTTGTTTAACAGCACTATGTGAAGTTGTAACAAAGCCGCTTTGTTGTGTATTTAATTTTTATTTTTGTTTTCTGTTTAGAACTCAGGAGAGAAAGTAAGCAAACTCAGTCTGGTAGATTTGGCTGGCAGTGAAAGAGTTTCTAAAACAGGAGCAGCAGGAGAACGTCTAAAGGAAGGCAGCAATATAAACAAGTAAGGGCATGGATGATTTGTCCAAATAGAAATGTACTTTTTCTAGTTCCAGTTTTTAACAGCACAACCTCCTGATCAGCTGGATGCATACGAGCAACCAATAATAACTTTTGGTCCTTTTAAGGAGAAAGGTGGAATATAAACAAACAAACAACTTTAAATATTCAGGATTATATTTCATGATTAATACCTTGCATGTCTGTACCTTTTGTACAGTAGTGAGTAAACCACATGACTAATGAGAGATCCTGAATTTGAACTGATAGTAACATTTCAGTGAATTAATAAGTGACCACAGATCACAGTTTCTGTGCACATGTATTTCCTTGCATACAGCTTCATGTCTTGTGCCAAAGAACAACCAAGAAAGTGTTCACAATTTTAATGTCTGTAGAAACCTTATGTTCCTTAGCTTTATGAATTAATTTGAAGCATAATGAACAGATAATAGGCTCTAATTTAAGGGTGTGTAGCTGAAGCAATAGTAGTTACATACAGTAACAATAATTTTTTTATAGAAAATAAATGGCTAAACCAATTGATTTTTTTAATTTAGAGATTTTCTAGAGAGGAAAAAAGACCTGCACAGTGGTGGGTCCGGAAAAGTTTTTTAAAAAACTTATCAATTTAATTGCAATAAAACATTGCTGCTGAGTTGAATTGTAGGTAATTCATCTTTACATGTTTACTACAAAACCAGAAAGGGATACTTTGTTATACAGTAATTCCCTGCTTATCGCAAGAGTTAGGGACCCGACCCACGATAAAGGAAAATCTGCAATATGTGGATGCTGGGTCAGGTTGGGACTGGGGGGGGGCGCTACCTGGGGCCTCCCCGAATGGGCCTCCCATGGGCTTCCTGGGCCTTTTGGAGGCCCAGAAGTCATTTAGGGTTATCCGGAAGGCACTTCCGGTTTTTCAGAAGGCACTTCCAGCTCGCTGGAAACCACTTCTGGGGCCTCTGACAGTCCCAGAAAGCCTGTTGGAGGCCTGCTCGGGGTAGCACCAGGCCTGGGGTAAGTGCAGGAATCTCCAAACAGGTCCACACAGCTTGCCCCAGGAGCCCTTTGTTTCATATATTGCAGTCCCACAATATACCGGGACCACAGTATATGAACTGTGAAATCGGGGGCGACAACTGTACATCTCTGCATGCTGTTCTCCCCTTTTAATCCATTCAAGGAGAAGATATTTTGTGGGAGGATGGATAGATAGTACAGTAGCACTTCATCCTGATGGCGGACCAATAATGATTGAGAACCATTTGAGGATTGGTTTTAGGATCACTTGTTTGTTATCTCTCCCCCTAACTTGGGTTAATACTTCCATCCTTTTCGCTGTTATGTATTAGCCATGGTGGAGCATTAAATCTTCTCCAGCACTGCCAGGAATTTGTTAGCATTGTGTAGTTAGTTATATGTTTTGCATAACAGATTCTGAATATGTAGTTGTATTCGTCTGTCTCAGCCTGTTCCCAAAAGAATGGGGTGAAAGGAGGCAAAACAAAACAAAAAACCCTGCACAAGACAGACTCTGCAAAATAATGAATGGATATATACCTGAAATTGGGAATGATAAAACAGAGAAAACTCATTTCAAAACACTTCCAGCTTCCTGGGCACTCTGTTATAGAGCTCCTAGCGGCTATTGTAGCCTAAAGCAATTAGTTTCTTAAAATAGTCAATACAGCTACCCCCCTCCCCCCACACACCAAATCCCAAAAGGACACCATTCATAACCATCCCATAACAGAGAAAAAATGCTGGTCAATTGGTAACATGCTAACAATTTTTACAGGGGGAGAAATATTTCTGAATACAAAGAGACAGATTTTTGACCCATTCTTGAAGGCAGAGATGGATGTGACCTGATTAATCTCCACCTGGAGACTGTACCAAAGATTTGGGGACACTACTGAGAAGGCTTAAGTACTCATGGAGAACTTTTTTGTCTCCCTCAGAGTGGCCACCCATGGGAAACATGGCCTAAGTTGAATGGGTGGGATGAGCTGATGTTCTCCAGGAGGACAGGCTCCAATAGAAAGCAGGGTCCCAGAATGTTTCAGGTGTTGTCTGTTAAGACCAGTATCTTGATTTTGGCTTAGAAAGGCTAGGGGCCAGTGAAGTTTGGCCAGCACTGGGGAGATATGGTCAAACTTTGCTGCCTCAGTGAACAGTCTGGCCACCACATTTTGCACCTGTTGCAGCCTCTGAGTCAGCTTCAAGAGAAGTCCCACATAGAGAGCATCGCAACAGTGGATAGTCAAGATCCCCAGCACATGAACCAGTGTTGTCAAGGATTCCCCATCAAGGGTAGGGACATAACTGGGCCATCAGCCAAAGCTGGACTGACCTCACCACAGTTATTATTTGATGCCTCCAAGAGATAGCTGTGTTTAAGCTCACCCTCAAGTTATGTACTCAGTCCCCAAGAGGAAGGGTAACTCTGTCCCATGTAGGGATACAATCTTCCACCCTGTCTGGGAGTCCCTCCACCAACAAGAACTCTGCCATGTTCCTGTTCAGCCTGTTAGCTCTGATCCCTGGCCCCACTATGTGGAGCTCTGTCCAAGTGCTGGTCTGCAGGGGAGGAAAAATCCTATATGCATGCCTTAGAGCTCAGTCCCGCCCAAGAGGAAGTGGGAGGACTCTGTGGCCGCCCATGCCGCCGAAGGAGCAGCAGCAGGGATAGGGCAATTGCGGCGGGGTTGGCGGCGAGCGGGGTGGCAATTGTGGAGGGGGGGGCAACCCATTGCGGCCGGGGGGGGGGGTCTGGGAGTCCCTCCACCGGCGGCACGGGGGCGATTGCGGCGGCGGGGGGGGGCAATTGCGGTGGCGGCGGGGGGGCGAACTCTGCGGCAGCGGCATGTTCGGGGGCGGGAGGGTGGCGGCGGCGGCGGGATGGGGGCGATTCAGCCGATTTAGCTCGGGACGGGGGCGATTGCGGCGGCGGCGGGGGGCAATTTGCAGCCTAATTTTTGGCCCCACTATGTGGAGCTCTGTCCCATGTGCATGTGGGACTCCCATCACAACCAAAACAAAAGTGGTTGTTGCTGGTCTGCAGGGGAGGAAAAATCCTATGTGGGGGGGGGGGCACAGGCACACATGCATGCCTTAGAGGAAACCTTGGTCGTGGTCCATTGTAATATTGAGGCCAGGCAACACTCCAGAATCCAAACAGCATCCTGAGCAGAAGTTGTAAAAGAGATAATAGAGTTGTGTGTTGTCTGTATACTGATGACAACACACTCCAAACACAAGTGAGGATTAATGGGAACAATAACATCTCATGGCGCAGATGATAAGAGTGTCGTGGCACAGTGGTTAAATGCCCGTACTGCAGCTAAAACTGTGCTCACAACCTGGGGTTCATTCCCAGGTAACCAGCTCATGTTGACTCAGCCTTCTATCCTTCCGAGGTTGGTTAAAATGAGTATCCAGTTTGCTGGGGTGGGCAATGTGTGGCCTGCATAATTAAATTGTAAATCGCCCAGAGTGTGCTTGAAGTGCTACGGGGCGGTATTTAAGCAGAACACTTTTTAAAAAAATCTCTCCATGCTGGGCTAGCTGCACATTGCCACTCAGGAAGGCTCGGAACCAGCGGAGAATCCAGCCCTCTGATCTTCAGTGCCTCTATCCTGTTCTGGAGGTTACTGAGGTTGATGGTATCAGAAGCCACTGAGGGATCAAGGAAAGCCAACACGGTCATTCCTCCCCTATGGGCTTCCCTCAAAAGGTCACCATGCAGCCTGACCGGTGTTTTCTTTGTGCCGTGCCCTGGGCTGGATCCTGACTGTAATAGATCAAGGCAGTTTGTTTCCTCCAGAAATCCCTGGAGTTGCTCTGCCACTATCCATTCAATCAGCATACCCAGAAAAGGAAAGTTGTTGACGGGTCTACAGTTACTCAAATAATTGGTCACCAGACCAGGACTTTTTAGGATGGGCTGTACTATGGTTTCTTTCACACACAGGGGCATATGACCCTCTTGTAGCTGCAAGTTAATCATAACTACATCTCATGCTACTGTAACACTGCTGACCAATTTTAAAAACCAGGATGGGCAAGGATTGAGCATAGAAGTCACTGTTAAAGGGTCCCTTCCCCCTCCCAATCCAAGGCTCCCGAAAGGCTTCCACATGGTTATAGGAAGCTTTCAGTCAGTTTAAATTAATTGTTTCCCGTGCCAAATCCAGGTTACACTGGCATAACTTTTTGCTACCTGATTTTGCCTATTACAGTAATACCTTGTAAGATGAATGCCCCTTAAGATGAAAACCTCGTAAGATGAATATAATTTCTGGTGATAGGAAAAACTCATAAGATGAATTTTTCCTTCCTGTTTACATCCGTCTTACGAGGTACCATTGATTCTCGCTGTTTGCAAGGAACGGCACAGGCTAGGTGAGGATCACAGAGTCCCTGCTTTGCCTACTGAATTGCTGGGCAAAACAGGATCCCATTGATCTTTGCTCAGCCAGTGAGGCTTGGAAACATCTGCTGCCTCCGCTTGCCTTCCAAGCCTCCTGGCTGGGCAAAGATCTGATCGCTGTGTTGGGTGGGCAGTTTTCAAAGAGCTGCAGCTGATGACACCTCCTTTGAAAACCCCTGTCAGCCGTAGCGAGCCATGCCCAGAGCTCTTGGTGAAAGCAAGCCAGTGCCTTGCAAGCACACAAAGGCACTGCTTGGCTTTCCCCAGGCGCCGTGTGTAGAGCCCTTGGCAAAAGCAAGGCAGTGCCTTGTGCTCTTCTGCCCCACCAAGAACTGCCTCTCGAGTCAGGTCATCATGGATGAGAAGCGGCATCAGAAGAGCTTCGAGGAGGAGGAGGAGAGAGGAAAAAAGCAACTCCAGTCAGCATCAGGGAAGCAAGCTGGCTTGGCTGAAGACGTTGATGGAGGCGCAGAGAGAGGGGAGAGAGAGAGAGAGAGAGAGAGAGAAATGACCCATAATCCCTGGACCTCTTTCCAGCTGGTTTCTCGGTGCATCCTGGCTTTAGAGAGGGTGCCTCTCTCTTCCTCTGGCGCACCAGCGCTCTTCCTTACCCCCCCCCTTAAACCTCCCCCTTTTCTTCCTTCATTCTTTTCAAAAAAAATTCAAAGCAGCCACAGCAATGACAAGGCAAATTGCCTGGGAATCTCAAGCCTCTTTTCTAATATTTTTTCTCTCCCACCCCCCACCCCCACCCCTGCACTCGGAGCTGTCAATATAAGCTGTGTGTCAGCTGGGAGGGGGGAGACAGCCTTCCCATAGGAATGCATTGAAAATCTATTAATCCAATTCCCTCTGGAATTGATTAATTGGTTTTGAATGCATTCCTATGGGAAACCATGCCTCTAAAGACAATTATTTTAGTGGACCCCTGCAACCAAGTAAATTTGTCTTAGGAGGCATCACTGTATTTGGAATTATGGGGGAATGTACCGTATTCAGTCTGGTTGGAAGGAATCACTTTCCATTGCATCAATTCATAATACTGCTGTATTTGAAATCTTTAGGTATCCAGTATTTTTCTGTTGTATATTAAAGTTGTTGAAGCCAATTAAATTATAAATAGCGGTAAAGCTTTAATACTGTTACTGTTTTTTCATGACCAATTGTTTGTTCTGGATAAAGCCTTCTAATACAGGCCAATTTTGATTTTACCTCTTTTATTATTTCCTTAAGACAAATTCTTTATGAAATCCTATCCCTTTTTTGCCGCTTTCTCTCTTGTATCTACCAAGTTCTTGGGTGGTCCTGGGGCTGCTGTTTATTTGACTACTGTGTGTTGTGCTTCTCTTACATCCTACTGTCAGTCTTCATTGTGATTTACTATCTGTAAGCTTCATAGAAATGTATTTTCCTTTTTCACATAGCAGCCACTGTTCTAATCCTTTTCAAACTTTCACTAAATCTAGAGTTTATTGTATGTTGCAGAGCCTGCTTTGTCATGCAGAACTATGGCTTGCTAATGTTATGCAAAATCATGTTTTATGTTAAAGCTTGGAACATTTTTTTTTGTTCTTCTAGGTCACTATCAACACTCGGCTTGGTTATTTCATCACTTGCAGACCAAGCAGCAGGAAAGGGGAAAAACAAATTTGTGCCTTATAGAGACTCTGTACTCACATGGCTTCTCAAGGTAAAACATGGCCTTGTTTCATACTTGGGTGTAAGAGATGGATATATCATGGCATCCCACTTCCTTGCATACCAATATACATCTGATTGTCAGTATGTTTAGAAAAATGGGAGATGCAGATTGTTCCCAGGGTTGCATAGAGATGCGAAGGCCCAGGAAAAAAAAAAAACAGAAAAATTCAGGGGGTGGACTTTTTCCCATTTTTTTTCCTGAAGCCTTTTCAGTATTTTTCAGAAAAATTGGAAAAATTGAAAAAAAAAAAAGAAAAAAATGATTATGGAATGTTTTATTTTAACATAATGAATAAAATATTTTCAGACAGTTTGTTCAAATATTTTCCAAATCATTTCTAAAAAATATAATTGAAACTTAGTTCCACTCCCTTCTATGCCTTTCCTTCCTCTTCCATTGTTTGTATGAGAGTGAGGTTTTTCTTTTATTTTTATTTAATACTGTGGAGAAGAAATCTGAATAATTGTTAATTCTGGATTTTTAAACATTGTTTTGTAGAGTATTTTTGTTCCACATAAACTAGTAAACAGTTCAGGAGATTGCTACTCCATTTGTTATTTACAATTACAAATGCCTTTCAAGCTGCAAAAAGTGGGGGAGTGCTAATGTAGCAATTTTTTTTCAAATTTTCTGAAATTTTCCTTTTTTTTTCCAGGGGGGAAATGAAAAAAAAAAATGGATTTTTTTCCGAGCTTCAAAATTCTGGAAATTTTATATCTCTGGGTTTTTGCAGGGTTTTTCATACAGTCCTGACATTTTTAACAAAGCTATTTATTTGCTTATGTGTTTTTATACAGTCATTTTTCATACTAAGAATGAAACGTATTTAATGCATTATATGTCAGATGCAACACATTTAAGACATTACAGTGATCCCCCACCTATCGCTCAGGTTAGGGACCTGACCTGACCCGCGATAATTGAAAATCCACGATATGCGGATGCAGGTCGAGTCAGGCCTGGGGGGCCTAGCTGGGGGCTCTTGTACTTACCCCCAGCCTGGCCCTACCCCGAACGGGCCTGTGAGAGCCTTCCCGGGCCTTCTGGAAGCCCCAAAAGGGACTCCCTGCGAACTGGAAGTGTCTTCCGGTAAACCGGAAATCGTTCCTGTGGCCTCCGAAAAAAAGATGAAGAAGAAAGAGAAGATTTCTGTGGACGGCTTCTTGGGGATGGGGGGCACTTTGTACTGGTTAAATTGTCTATTCTCAATTGTTTATTAGTGGTCTTTTTTCATGTTTAAAAAAAAAAAAAAATGAAATTTTCAGAAATGATTTTCAGTGATCTGGAAAGTCACTTCCGGTTCGCAGGGAGGCCGTTTTGGGGGCTCCAGAAGGCCCAGGAAGGCCCTCACATGCCTGTTCGGGGCAGGTCCAGTCCTGGGTTAAGTATGGGAGGCTTGAAACAGGACTTTCCCCCCCTTACACTAGGGGACCTTTTTCATATACTGAGGTCCCGCGATATAGCGGGACCGCAATATATGAACCGCGAAAGGCCGGGGGACCACTGTAAATATAAATACACAAGGAGCTGTGTTCAGCGTTAACCTCAACTAGAGCAGATCAATTGAAATTAAGTTGCCTTTTATTTTTCCCATTCTGTCTTATTTACTTAATGTATTCATTAATGTATTCACTATTTAGGACAACTTGGGAGGAAATAGCCAAACAGCAATGATAGCTACAATCAGTCCTGCAGCTGATAATTATGAAGAAACACTCTCTACATTGAGATACGCCGACAGGGCTAAACGTATAGTTAATCATGCTATCGTAAATGAAGATCCAAATGCCAGGGTCATCAGGGAACTGCGTGAAGAAGTAGAGAAATTGAAAGAACAGCTTTCTCAGGCAGAGGTAAAGTCTGTGGCGATCTGACATTTACTTAAGGTGTTTGTGTGAAATATGTCTTTTTTAATTGGTTTGTTATAGTTTATACAACAAGAGGTTAACTTTGCTTCCTGAAGCAAATCTAAAATAAGTTAGATGATATCTTTGGATATAAAATTTGAATCCCATTTAGTTTTATTTGAAATTAAATTTGGAAATTTGCTTATCAGAAGGGAAAGAAATGAATGTTCAACAAAGAGAAATAAACAGTGTGACTGCTTTGAGTGTTTGTATCAAAGAAGTGATATTGTTTGCAGTTGTGATGCTTCTCTTGTAACCTAAATCCTGTTTAATTATTTGACACAACCAACTGAAAGTTTTAGTAAAATGGAATTCAGAATTGTTCATGAACATAGAAAAATCTTCAGAGGGTTGTAATTTTCATTTTTCGGATATATAGGCTATGAAGGCACCAGAGTTGAAAGAAAAGCTGGAAGAGTCTGAAAAATTAATTAAAGAATTGACTGTCACCTGGGAGGAGAAGTTAAGAAAAACAGAAGAAATTGCACAGGTATTCAAGTATTTTCTGTATTGTTTATGCCAAATTACTTTTTATCACTTACCCTACTTAACAAAAAATGAACAACTACATTTTCAGAAGTTACCTGATTGTGAACATGTTATTTCCTTTATTTTCCTGTATACCTTACTATGCAATTTAATTTGTCTTTTATATCAACGTTTTCAAATTTTCATACCCTTTATGAAACAATCAACGTGTTAGTGCACAATCTTAGCATACTTTGTGTGTTTGCATGGGCTTTGTTCTGGGCTTGAATAAATTTAGCAAAAAAGCTTTCTTCATTATAGCAATAATTTTGATAGCTGAGATTTCATCAAATTTTCATTACCTGTGAACATAATTATTTTTATTTATTTATTTATTTATTTATTTATTTATTTATTTATTTATTTACAACATATATGCTGCCCACTACCCAAAAGTCTCTGGGAATCTTACAATCAAAAGAATTAAAACAGTTAAAACATCAAATATCAATAAATAATTAAAACAATAATAAAAACCTTACACTAAAATGCATAATGCATGCCTTCTTAAAGCAGAGCTGAGGAGATTCAGATTTGGAACTAGAGGATTAATATGTTGCTTAATTTGACCTGAGTCATACTTCATTTATTTTTGTTTTCTCTCCTTTCTCTGAAAAATTTCCAAGGGCTAGAAAGCTGAAACTGTTGGCTGCAAAGTCAACAGCTCAATGGTTTGAATCCTGGGTGCCACGCAGCGGAGTGAGCTCCTACTGTTAACTCCAGCTGCTGCCAACTTAGCAGTTCGAAAGCATGTAAATGCAAGTAGATAAATAGGTACCATGTAAAACATGGGAAGGTAAAGACAGTGTTTTCTTACAGCCATGCCAGCTATGTGGCCATGAACTTGCACAATACTGGCTTCTTGGCTTGAATATGGAGATGAGCACCACCCCTAGAGTCGGACATGACTAGCACACATATGCAGGGGGAACCTTTACCTTTTTATAAGAGACACCAGTTGTGGTGCAGTGGTTAAGTGCTCTGTATTGCAGCTAAAACTGTGCTCACAACCTGAGGCTCATGGTTGACTCAGCCTTCTATCCTTCTGAGATCGGTAAAAGGAGCACCCAGCTTGCTGGGGGTGCAATGTGTAGCCTGCTGCATAATTAAATTGTATACCGCCCAGAGAGTGCTTGAAGTGCCAAAGGGTGGTATGTAAGTGCTATGGGGTGGTATATAAGTGCTATGGGGTGGTATATAAGCAGAACGCTTTGCTTTGCTTTATGAATATATTATAAAATCAAACAAATCCCAGCAGCCGTTAAATAGTTGTTAGGCACCAGGAAGGAATGTGAAAAATATTAATGGGAAGGAAGAATTTATATTCTAAAACTAATTTTTAATATACTATATATTTTTTTATTTAAATATACATTAAGACAGAAGTAGGGGGAGACCAATGCACTTTTTATAATATTAAGCTTTAAAATTAATTATTATTTATTATCTTAAGCAAAGCTACTGGGTATTCATAATAGAATCATAATGCATGAAAGGTTTTCACTGTTACATACAATTCCATTGGTTCCCTTTAACATGAGAAGTACTGCTTTTGCTTCTCAATAGAGTCAGTTTTACACTTCAAGGTAGAGAATTATGTATGACAGATGCATCTAAATCCAAAGATGATATTCTACTTATGCAGCCTTTTGTGAATACAGAAGCATGGATATAGATACAGAACCTATGTGTTATAATCTACTGAGGGAACTCTTGTGTAAGCATTTACAGAGGAATGCTAGCAGCTGTTTTTCTTCCGCTCATGATTTTTTGGATACAGTCCATAACATTTAGATTGTGATGATTTTCAGGTTTTCTGTGTATTTTACAGGAGAGACAAAAGCAGCTAGAGAGTATGGGTATTTCCCTTGAATCCTCTGGAATAAAAGTTGGAGAAGACAAGTGCTATTTGGTGAACCTCAATGCAGATCCTGCACTCAATGAATTATTAGTTTATTATTTAAAGGTAACAGTGAACATAAGTTTCTGTTGCAATTCATTTTTGTGAAATATTCTATAGTTGCCTTTTACAAAGTACAGTACTGATTTGTTGCATTTGTTACATTTCATTCATTAAATTAAATCCCACCTATCCTATCTGTGCACAGTAAGATGCCCTAAGCACATCTGATTTCGCCTGGTTTCGGAAGCTAAGCAGGATCGGCCCTGGTTAGTAGTACTTGGATGGGAGACCACCAGGGAATACCAGGTGTTGTAGGCATCTGGAGTAGGAACTGGAAACCACTCCAGTATTCCTGCCAAGAAAACTCCATGGACCTGGGGTCATAAAGAGTCAGTCACTACTGTAACAACTCAACACACACACATCTACTGCCTAACCACTGCTCTAGCCAGCTAGCAGCAGTTAAAACACAGTTACCCAGTCCCATCCACAATGACATAAATAAAGACAGCCAGTAAACATTAAAACCCAGAATCCCCCCCCCCCCCAAAAAAGAAGGAAATGTCAAAGAAAAGAAGGAAAGAAACCCCAGTTTGGAGGTTCATGCCAGCTCATACACAGGGCAGCATAAGTGCTATGTGTTTCTTTCCCCCATGTTCTCGGCTGGTACCCCACTCACCCTCCAACACATGCTGCTGTTGTCATTGTCCTCCTCTTCGGCTGTTTGACCAGCCTGTGGGAGGAGCACAAGGAAACCCATCCTCCTTCCAGGGACTGATGGAATAGCTGAAGAGGAGGAAGAGAGTACAGTACAGTAGGACTACTATATCTGTGAGTGGGTCATTGGCCAGGGAGGTGGGGGAAAGGGGATGTGTAGTGATTAGGGTGCTATATGGGTGAACTGGCACAAACCTCCCAAATGAGGTTTATGCCCATTTCTAGAAGGAAACCTGGACAGCAAATCAAAATAAGTGGTTCAGTTCAGTTCAGGGATCCATGAGGATGTCAAAGGGATAAGATATTTCTAAAGGCCTCTTCAAACCATATGGTTTTTACTCATTTCCTGAAGGCCAGGAGGGAGGGAACTTGGCATATATCTGTAACAGCCAAGGCTGGATTTATGAAACAAAACACAGCAGCACAGCTGCTGTTCGGAACTGGGACCCACCCTCCAGAACAAAATCAACCACAGACTTAACTTCCTTTGGGCCACACCAGGGGAAACTCCAACAAGGAAACAGCTTCTGACGCATCATCTTTCTTTCTCCCTGGCGCTGGCCAATCAGTCAGGGAGGCGGGTTGATGCATGTCCTTGCACAGCTCCTGATTGGCCAGCACCAGGGAGAAGGAAATATGATGTGTCAGAGGCTGCTTCCGTGTTGGAGTTTCGCCCCACGCGACCCAAAGGAAGGTAAGTCAGTAGTTGATTTTGTTCCAGAGGGTGGGTTGTGGTTCCAAACGGCACTTGTGCTGCTGTGTTTCATTTCGGAACCGGATCCCTTCGAAAACTAAATGTGCATGTCTAATTTCCTCTTTTAGCACAACTGCATTGTTTTATGTCAATTTAATTTATGTCTAGTGTGGTAATTAATTCTAATTATTTAAGCTTTCCTCATTATGGGTTCGTAATAACATAACAGCATAGTATTCATAATAGCTTCTTGGACCTCTCCGATAGACTCAACAAAATTCTCATTGGAGTTTAAGCAGGATATACTGTGAGCTGTCAAGACATGAAAACACGACTGTCTTACAAAGGCCATTTGTTGTGTTCTGGTATTCCAGTAGTAATACTATGTTTTTATTTCTCTGAAATCATTCATAGAGTGTTTTCTAAGATGACAGTCCTCTATCCCATGCAAGGGTAGCTGTATTTCTTCCTGTGTAATAAATATGAGCAGAGGATGAGCAGAGAAAGTTGCATGCACTTTATAATTAGAATGTTTGTGCTTAATATTAATAGGAACAAACTAATTTATTTTCATTCTGCGTGTCTTAATCAGGATCATACGAGGATTGGCGCCGATACCTCACAGGATATACAGCTATGTGGTATAGGGATACAACCAGAGCATTGTGAAATTCACATTGCACCAGATGGGGAGGTTTCTCTTTTACCAAAAGAACATTCAAGGTAATGGCAACTGTAAAGTCAGTTTGGTTTTGCAGAGAGAGAGACGACTAGATCTCTTCTGATAAATATGCTTTATTTCAGGTTTGGCTTTTATGCTGCTACTTTTCATGAAATACTAAGAGTTTGGACAGATTCCACAAATGTTGTTATTGTATCTAATTGGTATGTGCCTTCCTGGAGACAAGAAATCTACATTACCTAGCATAGTGCTAGTGTGCATGTAACTTGTGGGCTAAGCACTCTTTGAAGATGGCTTAGTTGTGCTCCTGGACATTTTAATATATGCTTCAAAATCTTTCTGTAGTCAGAAACACAATGGAAAAAAATACTGTTCAAAAAGATTTTGATATCTTTATGTGATTTTAATTTGAAAAATGAAGTTCATTCCACATTAAGTTTGCTGTAATGTTTGCAAGATACATTATAGTGTCTTGTACTGAAATTCTATAGACTTAAAAGAGAACAAAAATTTTAAACAGATGGCAGTCATTGTTATAGTAGAACTACATTGTTGGAATTAGTCCTTTTTAACTGCCAAAAACAAAGGAGAATGTCACTGGAGGAAAAACGAACCGTTGTGCTTCATCTGACATTTAATAGCTACAAATCTTGTTACTAGAGTTACAGCAGACAGCAACCAAAAGGAACTTGTTTCTTTGGGAATACTGATGGCAATTTATAGTACAGTAGGACCCCATATCTGTGTGATCGATATCCACAGTTTCACTTATCTGCAGGCTTAAAATATTAAAAATGATTAAATTTTTAAAAAAACAGAAAAATGTGTTTATGTGATGTACCTACCAGAACTGGCCACTATGGTTTGCAAGTGGCTTTAGAACTGATCTTCTGAGGAGACAGGGGTCCTGCTGTAAAGCACTGGTATGGAGTAGAAATGGGAAACACGAAGCACCACTGCCCAGGTGGCGGAAAACGCCCTCCCACCCCAGCTGCCTGGACCACTCACCGGGCTCTGTGTGCTGCTGGGGTCTTCTGGCTGCGGTAGCATGCCAATTGTCACTGGATCCTGGATGGCTTTTCCTGCCTCTGCATGGAGGTGACCATTTGATGGCTGAGCAGGAAAACTTTCAAGTCCTTGCCAGAGTGGTTGGCTGGAAAAGCCGGCTGGGCTCCATTTGGCGCACTGCCACAGGCAAAGGTCTCTGTGGTGCACAGAGCCTGGTAAATGCTCAAGGGGGAGGGAGATTATCCACACCTGGCCGGCACCCATCTCTAGTATGTCGATCAAGCACAACAGTATTTGACACATTTGTTTAACTACACTGGGAAGACTGAAGTGTTGTTTTGTGAGTAATGAGAGAAGCAACTGTTTTAATGTCAGACTTCTGGGGGGAAATGATGTAAAATATTTACTTCATAATTTTTCTGTGCTTAAATATAACACCAGGGAATGTATATAAATTATGGCACTGCCTCCCCAAATTTGCCTCATAAACTATAATAAAAATATAGTTTCTGCTTTCAGTTGCTACTTATTTGTGGACTAACCTCCTTTAGCTAAAGTAACTCTGTTCTGGAAGAATTTGTATGAGTTAAGATGCAGCATATGTACATGCTTCATTAATAATATTTTAACTGAGTTTGTTCTAACTGCTTACAGTGAACAGCCTGTGACTTAAATACTTGTGCTGCATGTTCTATTGCTAAAATAGAAGCCCTCACTCTCTCCTGCTTACTGCAGTGAGGTGCTGCAGCAGCATAATTATTTGTCAGGAGGAATCAGTGTTCTTTTAGTTATAACCTTCATGACTTAGCAATAAGTTCATGGGTTGTGCATTTACTTCATGCATGTTTGACCTGTGAAGATGGAAAAACTACATGAGATTTTTTTTTCTTACGAGGTGTTCCCAGTGCTGAAAGAGAATACATTTATCCTGATCTTCTACTGATTAAGCGAATTGGTAGTTTGTCAGTTGATGCATGTTAATCCCAGAGTTGGGAACAGTAAACCTCATTTCTCTCAGTATTGTATTTCTGTGGGTCTTGAATGGAACATGAAGCAGAACATAAATTTTAGTTATTTTTAATGCACTTGCGTGAACGAGATGGTTTCCTCTTTAACATCATTTTCAGTCACTCTCCCCCCCCCCTTCATAGATCCAAGGATAATTGTAATCAGTGGGTAGAGGAGAACTGAGCTACTTCTTTGGTTCTCTGTTTAAGAATAAGTCCTGCTGTGGCCCAGAATAAATAAGAGGCTGTGGCAGAATAGAACTGGTATTGCAGAGGTTTACTATGCTGGAGTCTGAGGACTTGTATACAATGAGATGATTTTAATTGTAACAATATTGTGGTTATATATTTTTTCCAGATCCTGTGTAAATGGCAATTTGGTGTGCTCTGAAACACAGCTATGGCATGGCGATAGGATCTTATGGGGAAACAACCACTTTTTTAGGTATACAATAAAATATTTAACCTAAAATCATGTCCAGATTTAAGTAGCAAATATTTTTGCTTCCAAAGGGTAACTTTCAGCTGTTCCAATTTAGAATTTTTAAAGCTAGATTTCCTACAATAGCAATGTTTACATATTGTTTCATCTATTAAGCTTTTACAAACACTGTTCTCAGCACAATTATTTGTCAGGAGCAATCAGTTCTGAAATTATTCCTCTTTTATCATGGTAGCTGTTGGAGACACTGTGAACCTGTGGAGATACTTTTTCAATGCTAGTGTTTATCTAGCTTTAACTTTGGTATAAATTTGATCGGTGATCACTGGCATTACAGTTTAGGAGTAGGTTTTGCATGAATGCTCAGATCAATAGTGGTGAAAGCAACATGTAGGTGAATTACTAATATTTACCTTGTCAGATAAAGTAGTATATTACAATACAGAACATGATATTTCATTTTGATTTTTTCCTTTTTCTTGGTAAAGAGAAAGAGAATGCTACTGATAGTCTAGTTCACTATTAGATGCTTTTCTTTTGTTGATTGTTCATATCATCTAGCATTTCCACAAATGGGAGAGAGGACAATAAATCAGAAAAAGATTGATGAACAATTGAGGTGGCCCTTGTCAGATGTACACTCTTTTTTCAGAATGCGTATAATGACCAAGAAAAGTAATCACATATTTGGCCCACTGCCTCTTAACTTCTTTTGCCTCTTCTCTCCCCCCACCTTTGGGAACATGTTTTCATTTATAATTTCCCCTCATATTTCTTGTTATATACAAATCACAATCAGAACAGTGATTCTCATCCTTCGTTTTGCTTTTCTATAAACACCAAGACCTTTGATAACTGTGTTGCTTTTAAACAGAATCAATCTACCGAAGAGGAAGCGGCGAGATTGGCTGAAAGACTCTGAAAAGGAGATGCTCTTAGCAGAACATGATCTAGATGCAGCTAGTGAAGCTTCTTCAGAACCAGACTATAACTATGAATTTGCACAAATGGAAGTTATAATGAAAACACTGAATAGCAATGGTAAGAGTATGGTTGTTCAGAGCTAGTGAAAAGGCCAGACAAGAGCACAGAAATTTCTGGGATGTGATAATATACTTGCTATTTTCTTATATTCCATTATTTCTCTTCCATCATGACATCTCCTCCTAGAAAGCCACTACTGTACATAATTAAGAGTCATGTTTTCCTTACACTTCTTGACTCAGTGGTAATAAGGATACCTGATTGTTCCCAATGTTGTGGCTTTTGAGACTAGAAGTGATAATGGAACAAATCATGTTATTTGAGCAAGAGTATTTTTGTTCTGATCAGTTGACCCCAGTTAGCCTTATTTGGAAATAAGTCTCAGAACCTTGTAGAATTAGCCTTGTTAAATGTGCTTTGGTCTAAAATCTCAATATTGTTACTTCTATAACCCATTGTGAAATGGCAGTGGTGGTGTGCCAGTCTGAAGTTCTGCATTTTGGCATTTTTCTTCGTCTTTTCATTTGGTTGTTAGTAGGACCCTGATGACAGAAAATAGAACATGAAGTCTTCCTTTTTCATCTTCTGACCTACCTTTGGATCAATGTGGTTGTGTGATTATTTTATTTCATGTGTAAAAAAGTGGCAAAGCAGATAGATAATGTCATTGTAGCTTAAATATCAGCAATATAAGGAATGGATTTTAAGATATGGTTGTGTCCTTTCTGTCTAGATCCAGTCCAAAATGTGGTGCAGATTTTAGAGAAACAATATTTGGAAGAGAAGCGCAGCGCTTTGGAGGAGCAGAGGATGATGTATGAGCGTGAGTTGGAGCAACTTCGGCAGCAGCTCTCTCCAGAAAGGCGGTATCCGCGCTGTAGTGATAGACTGTCAGATGCAACCCACAGTGCTCAGCAGAAAGTCACTATCTGGTCAGAAGAGAGGTAAGAGCCCCAGCTGTCCTTAGAACACGGTATATTCCTGAGCCATGGAAGGAATGCCAGGGAGATAACAAAACACTGGGGATGTGGCTCTTGTTAAAAATGATTCTGCCAGTTTTTATATTATTAGCCTTAGAGACTAAGATTTCCCCATCTGCTTCTGGTTTAACTTGGAGTCAATATGATATTTTTCTTGTTATTTCCAAATATATATATATATACAGTATGTATATCCCAGATTCAAGGAGATATTTAATCTAAACTGCATAATAATTTAAGACCTTTGTAACATTTGGTACATAAAGAGGAAAGAATGAAGATGAGGTCATAGCAAGAACATTCAGTTAGTAAGCAAAGTTATTTTCTAGTCATATTGAAGAGGAGACAGGTTTGTTTTCCATGGCTTCAGAGACTAGGACTAGGAGCAATGGTTTCAACCTACAGGAAAAGAGATTCTGTTTAAACATTAGGAAGAACTTCCTGACAGTTCGAGCTGTAAAGCTATAGAATATGCATCCGCTGAGGGTGGTGGAGTCTCCTTCTTTGGAGGTTTTTAAGCAGAGGCTGAGTGGCCATCTGTCAGGAGTACTTTGATGGGGGTTCCTGCCCGGTAGGGGGTTGGACTGGATGGCCCTTGAGGTCTCTTCCAACTTGATGATTCTATAATTCTAAGCACAACCAAAAGCATATTAACTACAATTCTGAAATCTAGATTTCACAGGCTGAGTTAAACATGCTTTGATTATGTAAATGTAAATAAATACAATTTTACAAACACAAATGCAGATTTAAATACAAAACTATATGATCCATGATTGACCTTTCAGACAGCTGTTGTATGTAGGCGTATTTTCATGCAAGCCCAGTTGTAAATTCCCATAGCGACAGAGCTGGGGTGAAGGGGAGGAGGAGGGGGAGAGGGGAATACGCCTACATACAACAGGCAATGAATATTTGGTATGAAACAAATCTTCCATTACATATTATATTGCACACCTCATTCTGCTGCTATATGTCTGAAGAAGTGGACATGTCCACGAAATGTTACATTAAAATATGGAAGTTAGAATTTAAGGTGCCACATGTTTTGTGTCTTTTGTATCTTTTGTTTTGTTTTATTTTTCTTTGATTTTTGCCTGGAATTCAATTTAACAAAGAATTTTGCTAATGTGCAGTTTACTTTGTAGTTTTTCCTCTTTCACTGAATTTGTTTTACTTTTGCAAGTCGGAAGACTGTGCTGAAACTCTCATATCCAGAAACCTTATTCTAGATGTTAATGTTCTAAAATACTTTTTCAGGAAGCTTAGAATTGCAGCATGTACATAGTCTTGTTTAGACATGGTCCATCTCACTGTTTATGGTCAAGTTTTTAACAGGGTGGCGTTCGGTTTTGCTGTCCTTTGAGCTCCACTGAAAATGTGTTATGTCTTGTCACCCAGGACAGAAGGCAGGAAATATGTGGATTTCAAAAAGTTTTCCTTCGGTCTGGAGCTCTCTTTCAACAGTCTTGTTTTCTTCATCCACCCACATTAGATAATCTGTATAAGCTCCCATTTGATTCCTGGTCTCTCTTCTCCATTCTAGAGCTCTGTTATTTCCTGGTCTCTTCAGTCAATTTTCTTTTTCTATTTTGAAACAAGAACAAATATTTTTTTTTAAAAAGCCACCAAGATGTAGTATTGGAGCACTTTGGCATGCTGTACTGATGGCTTACTGATGGTCAGGTTATTCTCATCCTCAGGCTAGGGGCTCATATGGGCCCTCCACGACATTCTCACAGATTCTCCATGCTTTGTGATGTTACTTTGAACAATTCATCACAAATATGGCACCTTCTGAATCAGAGTTGTGCAGTGTGGAATCATTTCTCAATATTTATTTTCTCAATTTACCAGAATCCCAGGGGTGAGAAAAATGACCCAGAGGGGCAAGCATGCTTCCCTTTCTCAACATCCCCTATAAAGTACTTTCCTTCCATCCAGTGTTTATTTCTGTAGGGAGAAGTAGTAGGGGGAGGATTCATTTTTAATTGTTTGCTACATTCCAGACCTAGAAAGGCAAAGTTTTTTCTGTTCTCTAGACAAAATTCCTGCCATCTTCCAGGAGGTAAAGAAGACCATTCTCTTCAGGTTCCTTTCCCTGACACTGGTTCTGGGTCTTCTGGTCTCCACTATCCCATTTTGTAGGCCAGCCTTTACACTGGTCATCTCTGGTGACTTCTTTGTACCAGCTCCACATTGCAAGCTCAGCATTCCAGTTCTCCTGTCTGAGGAGGGTAAGTTCTCCCCCAGAAGGTGGTGTAGGCAAGGCCATCAATTCCAAAGGTTCTTCACTTCATGATAGAAAACAAGTTCTTGGCTATATCAGATGTGAGCATGACAGCCTGATTGCCAAAAGCATATAGTTCATGTTCCTTGTGTAAAGGACCAAGATTAAAGGATGAATCCATGCCTGCCCAAATTTCTTGTTTCGTTTATATGAAAGGAGGGCCTCTGTTTTTTTTTCCCTCCATAGGCTGAAAGCTGTCAATTTCTTTCCCCTCAGTCTCTCTTCATTCTTCTCTGTTAACTATGAAAAATATTATATAAAAGGAGCCCCAGAACCAAGGAAAACTCATAAATTCATGTTTCTTGCCTTTGATCTTGGCAGTGATAGGACCAAACCATTTCACAGTGGATTCCTCATCTGTACATATCAGAATGGACCCCCACAGTGAGTATGGAAAGTATTACAATATTTTCTTCCCTTTTATCTTCCATTTCAATCTTATTTTAAAAAGAACTATAGAATTTCTCTCATTTCTGATAAACACTTTTTATGGAAAACAGAAGGCCTTTATTCAAACACCCTTTTCCTAGAGTTATTCAGGAGGAATTTATTGAATGTAAAACACAAGGAGTGCAGCATCTCTCTGCAAGGGTTGGCAGGTGTGGCGCTTTAATCAGTAGAAAAAATATGTGACTTACAAAGGTATTGTGTAACTTCAAACTTTACTTCAGGAGTGGGCAGCTTTTGAAGGTCTGGAGGCCCTTTTGCTCCATTATTTTTCTCCTGTCTTGTGAAATTCCAAACGAACTCCCTTGACCTTCAGGAAGTGCATCCTGTCTTGCCTACATAATCCTAGCAACTTTGCTAATAGTATGAAAAATGCTTATGAGATTCAAACCAAATTGGATTTGTTTTATATTCCCACCATTATATAAGGAAGAACCTAATGTTGATTGTAGTTATTATTTGTGAACTACTCATGTCCACTTAGTCTACCTGGGTTAGATGGAAGGTGTCTTTGCATAGACCATTAGATAGAAGTTTCATGCATGTATTAGAGATGGGCACGACTCAAAAAAATGGTGCTTCGTTTGTCGTTTGGTCATTTAGGGGTCTGTTTCAGTTCGTTTTCGTTTTCGTGACCTGCATTTAATTACGTGAAATGCTTCCTTTTGGGGCAGAGAGCCAAGTGATTCCAATGATAGACCTATTATTGAAATTTTCTTTTCAATGTAGTCAAGTTCTTGTGCCCTGACCCGCTCTTGGAGAATTTGGTGTATAAAACTACCCTCTTTAAAGTTGTAGTGGATCCTCAACCAGTATTTGATTGCTCTCAACCATGCCTAAGTTGCAACCATATTCTGGTCTGTTTCTAAACAAAGGACCACATATGGTACACATGTTGGTACTTCCAAGATTTTCCGCAGGAACATGGATTGCACTTGTTCTAGAGAATGGTCCCATGCCTTGATCCATAATGGTATGACATACAACAACTGAGGTATAATCTTTGCATTGAACACTTTTAGTGCAGAGGGTACATATCTATTTCCTGTATTATAAAAAAAATATGTAAACTGCCTGGGTGGTGCCTTTGGCCCATTGTATTGTGTGGCATTATCAGTTAACTGTTCAAAAATTCATTAGTCCTTTGGTTCTTAGGGACTAAGTTCTGAGGGGATCATCATCAGAGTCTGCATCAAAATTTTATTCATATAGGCACATACTGTGTATATCAGAGTTATGGATAAATTTCATTTGAACAAGTGACTCTCTAAAGAAGCCATAGCTGAATATTTTCATTGCATTGTAGCTCCACAGAGAATTTGTATATTTCACCAGAGATCACAGTTTTTAATTAGAATGCCTATAAAATAGATTGTAGTTAGATGAAACTCATTTCCTTTCCAACTGGTAAGTTTTAGTCTTTTATCTTCCCTTAGTTTTTTTTAAAATAGGAAGCATCCTTAGATTCATACTGATGCAGTTTGCTTTAAAAATTACTTTAATTATTTTTTACTTTTTATCAAACTCTAAATCTATTATCTAATTCCTACTCTTTGACTGAGAATGTAATTTAAAAAGACATGGACAAATTTCACCTATAACATTCTACTCATTCTATTAGTTACTTACGAGTTTTGTTGTCCCTTATATTTTTCTGTTATTTTTATTTTTTTTTTTTTGTCCAATTAGGGATGAGTTATTTCGTCAGAGCTTGGCAAAACTAAGAGAACAGATAGTTAAAGCCAATACACTGGTGAGAGAAGCAAATTTCTTGTCTGAGGAAATGAACAAGCTAACAGATTATCAAGTCACGCTGCAGATCCCTGCTACTAATCTGAGTGCCAATAGAAAGGTAAGAAAACTAATGAAGATTTTTTATAAGTCTTTGAAAGATACCAAGCCTTTCACATTCAGAAATAGATCTTGCAAATATGTATGCGGTGAGTGTTGTGTATGAGAGAGAATGAGGCTGTGTTTGGTATATAGTAATACCATGGTTGAAGAGTACAGTAACCCTCGCCATTTCGCGGCTCATGTACTGTGGTCCCGCGATATAGTCGGGACCATAGTACATGCTGGGGCTCTAGCTGATTAGCACTGGGGTGAGGGAGAAAAACTTTTATTTCCCAACCCCAGCACCAATCAGTCGGAGCACAACCCTTTTTGCTCCTTCCCCAGGCTGCTGGAAGACATTTTAGAAAGCCTTCCAGCAGCCCTTAGCTTACTGTAGCCACCATTCCTCCCCCAGCCAGCACCAATCAGTTGCTTGGCACTGGCTTGGGGGCAGCGCTCCCCGCAGTCGCCATTGAAATGCATTGGCTCAATGTTTTCCAATGGGTAAAAAAATTCTCCATTGAAATAGCAGCTGACTAATAACTCGGTGAGTTGGGTCCCTGGTTGTAGAGCCAGAAGATGGGAGTTTGATTTCTCACTGTGCCTCCTAGAAGAAAGCTAGCCTGTTCGGCCTTGACAAGCTAGAAGGGAATGGTAAACTACTTCTGAGTACTAGATACGCAGAAGACCCTGGAAAGGGTCACCATAAATCAACATCAACTTCATGGCAAGTAATTGTTTTGTTATTATAAGAGCATAAGTGTATCTTCTGTGAATGTTCTGTTTGAATAAGCTTGTCCAATGTTTGTACATACGATAGAAATTGTACATTCATAGTTGTACTATCTTGATGTATTAGCAAATGGTTCTAATGTTTAATTTTAGATAGAGGAAATGCTCATCTCAGAATCGATTATTATGTTCAATATTTTTTTTAATTTCAATTTTATACCACGGGGGCTGATTGATATTTGTCTCAGAAGCAGTTCTGTCTCTGAATTCATTTGATTTAATTCCAGAATATTATTTTTTCAATATGATTTGATTGAATCCTAGGGCACTTTTTATTCTGTAGAACATAAAATGCTAGGTTTTCCTCTTGGCATGGAAGTTTCTTATGTAGGGACATTTTGAAACAGTCATACAGAGGATGACCCATGTCTAAGGCCATTGGACAGAACTGTGCACTTGTTTGGATCCCCTCTGTGTTTTAAATAAGTACTGATTGTGGGGTGTGAAGGTGATCCGGCTGTGATCTCTGTTACACTGTTGATCTCAAAGATAGATTTGACTGGGCTGGTTGGCTAGGCAGCTGACCTTTCCTCCCTCATCACTCCATATTCTTCTCTCCTGAAGCTCATGCATGGTGGGAAAAGGACAATAGTTTCTGATAGGAGGAGTAATTAAGAGTACTCAGTGTATCTTCACAATTAGGAAACTAAATAAAGTGTTGTCAGCCACAGTTTGAGTGAAGACGAAGGGCATATCAGTACACCCTAATCTAATATGTAACTTTGAAAATACTTTGTCAGTATATAATCTTATAATTTATTTTTTCTCCTTCTTCCTTCAGAGAGGAGCAATAGTAAGTGAACCTGCTATTCAAGTAAGAAGGAAAGGAAAAGGTACTCAAGTGTGGACCATTGAGAAGCTAGAGAACAAATTAATTGACATGAGAGATGTATATCAAGAATGGAAGGAGATTGGCCATGAGGTACTGAAGCTCAGTTTCCAGTATGTCAAAAACATTATATATAACACAAACTGTTTATAAAAAGAGTGTGGGTCTGCAAGTGTTGCAATTATATGATTATGAGAAAAGCTCTGTTGTCGTAGATTCCACTGCTACATTTGGTTACATCAATGATTGATTCTGTCTGCTTTTATATGTTATGTCTGTGCACACCATAGAAAACAGTCCCAAAATGAATTTGACTCCTTAAGCTGTCCTTTTAAAACAATTGTGTGCCCTGTTATTTTAGATTCAGTCATAGACAAGAGGTCATGTAATTTGCATGTCTGCAGTAAAAACTTTCAGCAAGATTTTTCCCCTTGGGTAGGAGGGTTAGTGTGTTTATACTATGTGACATATACTGCATCAGTTGGAAACAAGGACGATCAGTCTTGTTTTAGTTTTTCCTCTTTTCTAAGTCCTGTACAGTATTTCATTTTGGATCTTTGGTGTCAAACTGAATATTGGTTTGTTAATGTTTTTATCCTTTTTTATTATAAAAAAAGAGTGGCTTTCTAGTCTACAGTATGGTTAGTTTCATCACACCGGATGAAATCCAATAGGAAATTTCTACTATAGTAGACTCAATGAGTCATTGGACCTTATGGAGTTGACTCGCCAAATTTCAACTGATTCAGTGAATTGTGTACCATGTGAAGTTCTGTTGTTAAGTGGGTTATTTTGTGTTTATTAACATTGTGCAATGATTATTCGAGAAGTAGAGTGGAATGTTATAAGAGATATCTTTAAAATTTTCAGATATATGGATGTTCTTATTGAATAACTATGCTTGATCATTTTTTAAAGCTAACATTGCATTTTTTAAAAAAATAAATAATAGATGAAGAGACCCACTGGAAGAAGAGGTGACCCTTTTTTTGAAGCACAAGAAAATCATAATTTAATTGGTGTAGCAAATGTCTTTTTGGAATGCCTTTTCTGTGATGTTAAACTTCAATATGCAGTGCCAATAATTAGCCAGCAAGGAGAGGTAAGTTGTAAGACACTGATATCTGTAACTATCAAGAATCTGAAGCTTAATCCATGAAAGACAGAGGACTATTGGTCAGTCTGAAGGCAGATTAGGGAATAAAGATTTAGCTGGTAGTGCATGGTATTACACCCCCACTGCAAACTTAGATTTGCAATTTGGAGTTATTCTTCCATTCAGACCTAAGCCTGGATGTCATGGTTTCCACAGTTACTAGGTATGCATTTGCACAGTTAAAATAATTGTGCCATCTGCACTGATTCCTGGGGAAGTCTGATCTGACCATGGTGACACATTTTTACATGCCTCCTGTTTGGAGTGTTGTAATGTGCTCTGTGTAGGGATGCCTTTGGAATTTTCAGTGGATTCAAATGGAGCCAATTTTCAGTGACGAGAAATTCTCATTCACAGCTTCACTAGTTGTCATCTGCTTCCAAGCAGAAAGTGCCTTCTTATTAGCTGCTTCTAGGCTATGGAACTCCTTTTTTCTAGCCATCCTTCCACTGACAAAAGCATATTTTAAAAAAAAACAGTCTTGGATCAGATTAACTAAAAAACTTAAAACGATTTTAACCCTTAATCAATTGTTTTTAATCTGATAATCCTGTTAATTCTGTTCAATATTTCATGTTAAAGTATTTTAATGTATTTTATTTTTGCCCTGATCTGTGTTTTTAAAAGAGTGTTTATTTAGATTGCAAGCCCTCTTGGCTACTTTGAAGGAGAAGAGTGTACAATACATTTAAAAAAAAAACCCTCTGTATTAGGTTTGATGCTGAAGCTTTGCCATAAACATTATGTTAGGAATGCTGGACAACTGAGATGTTACCATTTTCCTTTCTTATTATCAGTGCTGTTGATTGCAGCCTCAGTTATCTGTGATGCGTGGGAGGAGTGCACCTCATGGATTGTACCTTAAAGAAAGAATATCCATGATAATATGCTGGCAACTGATAATGAAAGACGGCACCACCATTTATAGACTGTTAACATAATCAGCAACACATATGGGGCATGAACAGAAGGCAACACTGGCAAAGCAATTCATTTTTATTGATTCATCCACTTAGAATAATTGTGTATTTAATCCAGAGTCACAGCAAAGGGAAATATTTTGAATTTTACAGGAGAGATTTATAAAGACGGTTAGTGCCACTTTCTTGTTCAGTAGTAGACAGTCAAGGAGATTTAGAAGTATTCTCGAAGGCTTTCACTGCCGGGATCTGATAGTTGTTGTGAGTTTTTCGGACTGTTTGGCCATATTCTGGAAGTTTTTTTTTCTGTACAAGTCTTTTTCTATACAAGTAAATGTTAAGTTCCTTTTGAGACTGATTTGGAAATGACATGATTTTTAATATCCATGATTTTTAATATTTCATTTCATTTCATTTGTATGTATTCAGATAATTGATAGCTGTGCAGTACACCATTGTCTTAAATCTTAATATTTATATAATCAGGTTGCAGGGCGTCTGCATGTTGAAGTGATGCGTGTTACTGGTGCTGTCTCTGAACGTGTGGTAGAAGGAGATGATTCTTCTGAAAACTCCAGTGAAAGTGGAAGCCTAGATATCATGGACAACAATGGAGAAATTATTCACAGGCCAAAAAAACTCACTTGCAGGGTTAGAGCAATATTATGTATTTATTAATACTGTAACTTAAAAGTGCAAATATATTTGGAGTGCAGTGTTTCTGAATCTTTCCCAATAATGCTACCATGGGAAATGTTCACTTCCCAGCAGAATTGACATTAACCTTCAGTGATCTTGCTTTGTATTTATATTCCTATTGTATCATCACATACTTCTATAATGATTGTATCAAAGGCATTTATTTGTTGAGCAGAGTTAATTAGATTAAATTGAATTTGAGCTGGATAATTTTCAGTTCTGCTCTAACAATAGAGGTGCATAGAAAGAGATTATTTCTTAGTCAGTTGATAGCCTAATTTTAAAAGTAGCTAGAATATATGTAGTGTGCAAAATGTATTACATATATTAAAAGTGTTGATTTTGACATTCATAAGTCTAGTTTTGAGATAAAATTGCTCTCTTTGAAACTAAGGTATTGACTGCATTGCTCAAATAATGTGAGAGTTGTGTCACAGTATTATTGCATCAATTCATGTCACAGGATCTTTATACCGCTATCCTTGTCCTCAAGGGGCAGCCTCAGTTGAACTGGGATGATTTGGTGCAGAGGACTGCACTCCTCTTCAAATGACCTTAAATGGACTCAGAGTTGGCCCTTGGATCCACCCATGGGTCTGTCCTGACTCCACCTGGCCTTGTCTGCAGTTTTTTGTTCTAATGCAGGGTTAAAGTGGAACAGTTTATTTTTAAAAAAATCAAAGGAAACATTTCGGACAGCAGGCATAATTGCTGATTTCCAGATGGGATAGCATCCTGCACACCCCCTCACACAGATTACAACAGCACGGCCATTTGCACAACCAAAAATGGGTTTTAAAAAACCAGTGATTTAAAATAAACAACCTCCTAACAGATGTTCAAAAATAAACAGTTCCTTGAAGAAAAGTGCGAGTTTCCCCCGCACATACAATAACATTGTGTGGGTGGAAAGTGTCAATCTTTTTTTTTGTATACTGCAGTGCAGTCAGGCCCTTAGTCCTCCATTTTGTAATTAAATAGTTTGTGAAAGAAACAATATTAGTGTAAACTTGTCAATATATTAAATTTTAGTTTTATTGTTTTCCAGGTAAAAATTAAAGAAGCAACTGGACTACCACTGAATCTTTCAAACTTTGTCTTTTGTCAGTATACATTTTGGGATCAGTTTGAGTCAACTGTTGCAGCACCAATTGTAGATCCAGATGTACTTTTACCTCTACGCAAAGACGCCCACTTTACAGTGACTTTCTCTCATTGTAGGGTAACTATTTTGTTTATTTCTTTAAAAAGTAGTGTGGACTTATATTAAAGTGCATATTTTATATATTTAACTCCATGATACTGGACAGTGAATGGAGTACAAGGAATTTTATAAAATTATTCAAAACCGTTCAACCCTATCTACCAGTCATCTGTTTGTTAACAAAGCAACATTTTAATAACCATTACTCCTAAGATTTTAACAGCCCTGGATGTTATAAAAATAATGAAGACATTGTTTTAAAAGGGTAGGTTTGAGTTTGGAAACTCCCTTGTTTGTTCTTGGCAGTACAGCACATTTTATGTACAGTAAGTTTATATGTGTATGAAAGAGATAATTGTGTAACAAAACAAATAGGGCGGGATGGTTTCCAAAAGAAGTCCACAACACATCTCTTATTTATATTTCTTAAACTTAAAACTTCACATCACTTTTTAATCACAGCTCCATGACCGGGTCCTCACAGGTTCATTAAAAAAACTTACAAGTAATTTGCAGGTGGTGTCAGAGAAAGGACTGTAACCAGGCCCAGGAATATAAACCTTTTGTTTTGTGCCATCGAGTTACTTATGGTGATCCTAACAGGGCTTTCAAGATATATCAGATGGCCAAGGAGTGGTGTAACATTGCTACACCGCTCATCACAAGTGCATAATGGGCAAAAGTCTGTTCATGCAAATGTAATGTAAAGTCGGATCTGCATAAATTTGTCAGACATTATGCCTGGCAAAAAGCAACTATGCAATTCGGTTGAGATGCACAATATCTCCAGTGTAGCCAGTTGTGCAATGCTGTAGAGGAAATGCTTTGTGAATACCACTCTGTGCTATCATAATTGCAACAGCCAATGGAATGGAATGCAATTTATTGTCAATGTATAAATACGAGATTAAAACACCAAATTGTGCCCATGTAGTAAATCAACACGATTTTGCACAATAAAATAGCAATATCAAAGCAGTAACTCCATTGTCAGTAAAATCAAAGTGAAATATCTCTGGTTTTGTTAGTCAACTGTGGGGGGGGGGGAGCGCACACACACAGTAGTTTTGAAGGGGTAGGACCAGTTGTCAGCTCAAATTGTTACAGTTCAAATTGTTAGAAGCAAAAGAAAATGCTCTTTGTCTGAACCAGAAAGCAGCCGTTGCAAAGCTGTTTCCTCTGATGACAGTGAGGGAAAATTCTAGTCTATCAATTCTTTAAAAATACATATGTTGTCATTTAAAGTAAAGATTTTCTCACTGCAGGTACCATTTAATATCCCAAAATGATTGTGTAGTTATGTTTAACTAAAGAGACCAGAAATAAACTTCAGAACGCTTAGTACAATATTAGAAGCAAAGAGAAGCAGCATTCAGTGTTACACATTAGGTAACCATCTTGACAACTTTTCTGATCATTGCAAATTAAGCCTTGTTTTTTATTTTTTTTAAACGGTGGCATTGAGGTTTGGGTTCATTACAGTAGATAAGAAATTGAATATTTATTAAGTTATATCTATTAATTCAAAACATTGGATTTTGATAATGTTTGTTAAAAGAATCATTAACCAGCTAAGAATTACCTCAAGCCATCACCACACAGAATTAGTCAACTTTCATAGCCTAAGAAAGATATTAACACAAAGATTATTGTAATAGCATATAAGGCCACATATAATTTCTTTGTCTGCCACTGATTAAATGAAATGATAAATCATATATTAAATATTCTATAGTAAAAATTACAATTTTACAGGATTATGTGGTGAATGTAACAGAAGAATTTCTGGAGTTCATTGCAGAGGGAGCACTTGCTATTGAGGTGTGGGGTCACAAATGTACTGGAAATGGCAGTTCCATATGGGAGGTCGATTCCCTTCATGCAAAAACCAGGACTTTGAGAGATAGGTAAGTCTAGGTGACGTCATTCTCATGGTAGTAATGCTTCATCACAAACAACTTGCAGAATGGAGGAAGTAACCATAAATAATAATATGAAAGAAGGGCAGTTTGCATTGTGTATACAAGAGATGAACAAAAGAGGATAATAGATGTGAGAGTCTGAAATGTGAACAAAAAGAAGAAGGGTATCGGAATCTGATTTACATGCTCTGTATGACTGTGAGAGAGCCTTCATTAGTGAGAGTGGAGAAGGAAATATTCGGAACTGATGCTTATAAAAAGGTCTGCTGCTTCTAATCCACACAATACTCTCTCTGCTCTGGCTTATTCTTTAGTCTTTTCTTCCTATCATTACTGAACTGATTATGATCTTTATATTCTTATCTGTAGTTGAAATATAATTAGTTGTTCAAAAACAACTTTATTGATTTGCTGTCATTTGGGATGCCCAAGTTCTAGCTTCTGTTCTTTTTTTCATTATTAAGTTTCTTGATACAAATAAACTATTGTTGGCTTGCTGCACTTTTCTTTATTTGTATTTGTATGTGTTTATTTCATAATACAGTAATATATATTTGTAAAGCATTTGTTAGCTACTTAGTTGAACTCTTTCAAGGAAATGCTCTTACAGATCTTACAAATTTTTCATTGAGATGTCAAGAACAATATTTTTGAATTGTCTGCAGGTGGAGCGAAGTAACACGCCGAATAGAAATGTGGGTTTCGATTCAGGAGTTGAACGAAATGGGAGATTATGCAGCTGTGGAGCTCCATCAAGCAAAGGATGTAAATACAGGAGGGGTTTTCCAGCTTAGACAGGTACAATGGATTCTCTCTGCTTGGAGGAGAATACCGCCATGTTAGTAAATATTTACATCATTTTATTTTTCTCCCCTGCTCATATGACCAGGGTCATTCCCGTAGAGTCCAAGTGGTGGTTAAACCAGTGCAGCATTCAGGAACCCTGCCACTTATGGTGGAAGCCATTCTCTCTGTCTCCATTGGCTGTGTGACAGCTAGATCAACTAAGTTGCAACGTGGCTTGGACAGTTACCAGGTAAGAGTACTGGCTTTAAACCTTGGAACTGTTACCTTGCAGTGCAGATTTGCAGTGCAGATTCATGGCTTTTCAGGATGTAGCTTCTGGAATTTTTATGTGAACTATATGCAATACTTGCTATACTATATTCCCTGAGGCTGTTGTCAATAGCTGCTGAAAGAACAATCATACCAAGTTAGTTGTTGTGAGGGTTTTTTTTCTGTCCGAATGTTCTGGAAGTTTTTTCTTCCTGGTGTTTCACCAGACTGTGTGGCCAGCATCTTCAGAGGGCAAGGGGCTCAGGGAACTCCTTGAGCTCCTTGCCCTCTGAAGATGCCAGTCACAAAGTCTGGCAAAACGTCAGGAAGAAAAACTTCCAGAACACGGCCAAACAGCCCGAAAAACTCACAACAACTATCAGATCCTGGCCGTCCTCATCCCTTTAAGTACTGGGTGCCAGATGATCACCATTGTTCTCATTCCCTGGTTGTGATCTTCTAGAAGTATCTAGTTAGTCCATCTAAAAATACAATGTTGAGTAGATAAATCTTGAGGGTGGAACTGTGCTTGCTGTCAAAAGCAATTCCTGAAACTACAAGTCTAGTAAATCCTAGCAGTCAGAGTCAGATGCTAATCTGGGTCAAAATGGGGAATTTGTTATCTTCAGGTACTGGGTTACAACTTCCATCAGTTCTGGCCACCCTTGGCTTGACTATACAGGCTGGTTTGAGCAGGCTGCTATGGTATAAACAGAGTCATTTAAGGTTGGGTGGAGCTCCAGTACGCCGTGTGTGGGATATAATATTTGCATCCACAGCTTTATGCACCACAAGCAACCCTATTTAGTCAGCCCCCTTTAAGAAAGCAAAACAAAAATACATAGTCTACCATGGAGTTATTAGACTCTCTAGTCCCACTCTTGCAAAATGAGCAGCATGTGAGGCTAGTTTCCCATCTCGCTCTTGCATCGCTGCACCGCTCCTACCTCTTTCTGAACCCATGAGTCTCAGGCACCCAGAGCTCGCTGTTTTCTCCCTCTCATTGCTGCTCCAGCCTCTTCCCGGGTCCTCCAATCATGACCCTTCTTGCCCCCTCCTGTCTCCTCCCACTTCCAGAAGGAAAAATTCCATTTAATTTTTTTCTCTCTTAAGAGATACCATGCATTAGCATTGCCCTTGTTGACTTTAAAATGCACGTTTTTGCTTCCTCCCTCCATTGAGGAGTAAAGGAAGGAAACTTTTAATATTCTGATTTCACCATATCATTAAGTGTTTGTGGTGTTTGTTTAGAGTTGCTATAAATCAGTTCTAGCTTGATGGTGCATAACAAGAAAATAAAACCATCTGCATGAAAAAAAGTAATCTATTCTGGAAAGGAAGTTGTAACTGTAAATTATTGTACTTTGCCAAGTGCAATATTCCAAGGGAACATTTTCCTGAATGAGTGACTACCTATTATGTGACATCTAGATGGATAGTCATGCATCATTGCTTGGACTGAATTTATAATACTAGTGTTTTCCATTTTTAGTTTTCCATCTCTTATAGTGGATTTTTCCCCTTTAAATTGTTTGCTTTTATTCTTAGCTTTAACGCCACCTTTTAAACTGATGTAAGACACCTCTTCAAATTCATTGTTCTTAACTTGAATATTGTCTTTAATTTTTCTGGGTTGTTTACTGCTCTTCAATGCTGTAAGTTGCCTTGGGTCCTTTCCAAGGAGAAAGACAGAGTAAAAATATTTTAAACAAACAAACAAACAAGCACACACACATACATACACACACACACACACACATACATACATACATACATACATACATCTAGCCCATGGTTGATGTACATGATTTCATGAGCATTAAAAAGAGGCTGATGCAGAGTTTTGATAGCCTACATAATCTGATTCAAAATACGACCTTCCATTCTTCCTCTACCCACAGTGCATGATCATTGCATATCCACAACTGTAAACAAGAATCTTAAGAATGAAGACATCACAGTCATTTATTTTTATTGTATTATTGTAAACTGCCCAGAGTTCTGGTTAGAAGAGATCTGGTATAAATAAATAAATAAATAAATAAATAATCATAGACACTCCTTACGGTGGATGGGCAAGTGTTCTCTCAGCAATCATGAATAATATGTAAACAAGTGCTCTTGTTAATGCCTAGTAACAGGAAGGCCCAATTTACATCCTTCATTCTTTAAGAGAATGGAGAGTATAATTGTACAATGAGGTCCCTGCACAACCAGATTGGCACAACTGAAGCTCTCTCTTATGTATTCTTTGTCATGTGTTGTAGAGTGAACAGGTGCTCACTCCTTTCCTCTTGCTAGTGGAACCCTGAGGCTAAGTTTGGTGGGTGTGTTTTTAATGTAAATTTGATAGACTTTGATGCACTTTTTGGTTTGTGAGAGTAAGAAAATTGCATGTTCTCTTTGTTTATAAAGTGTATTTTTTTCTACCAGAGAAGAGATGATGATGATGGTGGTGATATGGATAGTTATCAGGTATTGCTGCTGTTGCTGTCAAATCACATGGCATGGGGCACAGCTAATGCTAATTATCATCAGCTCCAAAGGGTCTCTAGAAGTGTACGTCAAAGTAGCTTTCAAAACATTCTCTGCATTAAAAGTTCTTTAATTTAGTTTTAATTATATACTCTTTCATATAGCATCCCCTGTCTACTGATGTGTCATGAATGATTGAATTGTTTGATAGCTGAAGATATTTTTACACCTCCTCATCACATTAAAATGCTTATCCATGCTCATTAAATTTAGTAGATAAAAATAGCAGATAAGATTCCAGGAATTAAAAATAGTCAACAACCTGACAGGTCAAAGGCATGTCATAAAAGAGAGATCTTTGTATATTCTGCGAGGGCTGTCAAAGAGGAACCAAGGAAAGCCCGAGTTCAACAAAGGGAAAGCTTTCTCATAGGTTCCAACCAGACTCCACTCAGAGATTAATGTGATGCTATGGGAAGCCTATAAACGTTTCATTTAGATGCAATGGATATTTCATGTAATTATTTGTAATCTAGGATCCATTATAGATTTAATTAAATCATGATCTCCAGAATCCTCTTACAAAATAAAATGAGTATAAGGGAAATTGTGAAGTGACTTTAGTATTTTTGTTGCTATCTCTTGCACACCTGGATATGAAACCAAAATGAGCAATTGAATACACATTTAGAGTGCATTTAAACACATTATAGATAGCCAGCACAATCGCACTCAACAGGTAATGTGATTTCTGGTGTATCCTGCACAAACCTAATAGGATTCTGGCCAATGGCTTTTAATCTAGTTGTTAATCCCAATTAAAGTAATAGAACATTGAAGCTATGGTACTTACATTCTGATTGATTTAATAAGTCCTATTCATTTAGTGGAGCTTCTGTATTTGATATTAATGACTAGATTTAAACCAGTGTGTTTTGTGCAACGATGACTACAACAACTATTTACAGTACTTATACTGGTTAACCATTTTCAAGGTTGTCCCTGTAAACCCTGCTGCCCTAATATGAACAGCCTGGATACATTTTTTAAATTGCATAATAGATGTTCCCTTTTGAATTTTTAAGAAGCAGCAGAACTCACGGTGGTATAAATTGAGAATCTCTTCATAGAGCTTAGTAAATGTTGGACTTGCTCCAGAAACATTAAGCTCATCCAACCACGAACAAAGAGTAGAGCAGAGCAGTTGATTTCTTTACGGTGACCAAGGCTGAGAAGAGGTGAATCCATCTGTGGACATTACTTGCCTTCCTGCCTTCTTTTTTCCTGGTCCTTTTCTTTAATGTGGGCTTTTATATTGGGCGCATTGTTCCAATATTAAGCCTGCCTGAGGGAAAAGTCTTTTCAGGGGAAAGACAGTGGGCCAATAAGCTTCAAGCGGGAAGAGTTTACATGTTCACCCTCTCATGCTGCTCTCTACATGACCTTGGCAGATCCAAGTGGGAACACACAATTGCACTTTTATTAAAAGTAGTTTCAGCATAAATTACTTACTAATTTGCTTCAAGCTATTCATAGTGTGTCTCAATAATATGTTATAAAGAATGGCCCGAACCTCCTTCTAGTGCCAGAAAGCATGACAGCATGATGGGTTTTTTCTTTGCATGGGGCTATTTTAGTTGCGCTGATATCAGCTATTTCTGATTAAATGTATGCAGGATTAAGGTACTATGTTGATACTCTGCAATCGCCTTCACGTGGTATGCCACTAAATAGTTTGTTGGCCACAACATTATTATTCTGCTTTGATCTGCTTGTAAATCACAAATTTACGAAGGATGAAATAGATCTAACTGGGGGATAATTGAAATAAAAACTCAGCTTTTCTTTCTTTTTGCTCTTTGCAAATTGGGGCAAGCTTATCTTCTTGGGTGGTGTATTACTTAATCTGAATGAAAAACTTACACTCCGATATTAATAACCGTTCAACAATCTTTTCCAATCAAAATTGAAAAACATGACACTACATGTATTATTTGGGAGGGTATATTGCATGCTAAGAAAAAATGTTCTCTCTTCAATAGGAGGAAGACTTAAACTGTGTGAGGGAGAGATGGTCAGAGGCACTAATAAAACGTAGAGAATACTTAGATGAGCAGATTAAAAAAATCAGCAGTAAACAAGGTGCGTGGCATTTCTGGTTTAATTTCTTTTAAAAAAAAAACGTTTTAACTTTGTGAATTCCAGTGGGCCCACCCTGAGGAAAATATGATTCTTCTTCCATCCTGGTCTCTGTACATAACAGACCACTAGTTTGAAACCAAGGAGGGTTTATTAAACTGGGAAGAGGTTGTAAAAGAACTGAAGATTTTCTAATTCACTTTTCATATCCCTAGTTTTCTTCACTAGTCCGCAGTCTCCTATCACGGTCCACCTCTCTCCCCTGCTTTTCATGGGGGGAGCCTATACTCTCAAGGGCAATTTATTTATTTCACCAGCCTTTTAGTTCCAAACAGTTCTCAATCCCAGGTTGCCTTGATTTATGCCTCTGTGCAGAGAAAGGTGTTACGCCTACATTAACTGAGGTCAATCCAGAAAATGGGTTTTCTGATGGTGGTTCAGACTAATCCCAATTCCCTGGGTTCAACTTGGCCACCACCTCTTGTCACCAAGTCTCAGGGGTCCCTCTACTGAGCCGGGCTTCATTCTGTGCAGGTCTTGTCTTTCCAGCCTTTCTCTCCTGTATGCTTTTCTCTCTTCTAAGTAGAAGGCTTTATGAGGGATAATTAAAAGGGAATTATCTCACTTCTCCCCTTCCACTTTTGGGACTTGTACCAGTTTTACCAGTACTCTCTTCTGGAGATCCTTCTTATAAATATAATCTGGATTATACCAGAGAACCCTCATTCCAAAATATGCCCAATCATTCTTCCTGGGCATCATCCCATCCTATTTGTTCTCCTCCTTTTCTACTTATTTTGTTCTCTTGGTCTCTTTCGAATTTCTCTCCTGGTTCTAGAGACTCTCCTATACAGTATTTGCTTTTTTACCCTCTCCTGGTATACTGGGTTCTTTTTCTTACTACTCCTTAATTCTAATTCCTGTTGGAATTTCTACTTCCCAGCCATCTTCCTTTCCTTTTCTCTCCACTCCTCCTCTCTTGGCAACAGGGCCACTCTTATATTTGCCATCCAGCGTAGACATAAGAACTCCCCTCTCTCTCTTTTTCCCAAAGGTATCTGCTTATGGCAGACTCCACCACATAGGAGTCTATCAGCATCCTGCTGTCTTGGGACTTAAATGTAAGGTTTCCTTTTCCTAGGTGGCCTTGCTTTACTGTCCCTACATCTAGCTCCCTGAAAGGCTAGGTGTGGGGTTCCTGGGTTAGATTTTGTCCTCCTCATGGTCTTGCTAAGAAGAATGTAGAGTGCTATAACATATTAGTGTTTTTAACAAGAGTTTTTTTTTCATTTAAAGTTGTTATTTAGCTAATCTTAAAAGAAGTGGCTCCAATAGAACTTCTTTGTATCCATTGTAATCCACTTTACTACTCTGACCAAAATATAGTTTATAGCAGGGCTGTTCAACTTGGAACAGGCCAGGGTCTACTTTTTCTGGCCCAAAGTGCCTGAGGGCTACTACACTAAAACCTCTACTTATGAATTTTATTAGTTCCGAGCACATGCTCATAAGTAAAAACTTTTGAAAATAGAGCAGCGGTTTTCCATAGGAATGCATTGAAAACCAATTAATCTGTTCTGGGGGGAACAGATTTCAATGCACTATGGCCCTTGAACTGCCCCGCTTGACTGAGACAGTGGGCTGGCAGACCCAGAACTTTGCTGGGGCAGTGGTGGTCCTTGGGATGGGGGAGGGAGGGGTGGAGAACTTATCCCCTCACTTTTTTTAAATTGATGTCCGGTGAGCTACTTTTGAACCCTTCGTGGGCTACCAGTAGCCCGCGGTCTACCTGTTGGGCAGGCCTGGTTTATAGGATGTGGACCTAGCATACTCTCTCTGTCTCTACCTTTTCTCACATTATAGAGAAAACAGAAGATGACACAGAAAGAGAAGCACGGCTTGTAGAACAATGGGTAGGACTGACAGAGGAGAGAAATGCTGTTCTAGTCCCTGCACCAGATAGTGGTATTCCGGGCGCCCCTGCAAATTGGTAGGTACAGCTTGCTTGCAAAATAACTTAACTACTGTATGCAGTATTTCAGGGGGAAAGAAGCCACTACAATGCTGGCTACATGTTGGCTTTTGTAAATGTTGATGTTTTGTCCCAGTATATTACAGTGCTGTCAGAATAGCTAACAATGAAACAATATCATTTTAAAAACGTTTTCAACTTTTGTATCTCTTGTATCATACCATCATCGTAATGAAGTATTCACTTTAAAGTGCACCGGTGTATCTACAAATTCTTAAAATTAAATAGGTTTTTGTGTACAGTAGCAACATTTCTAAGTATAGAGAAATATATTGGTTTATTAAAGTAAAAAAAATAGAAATAAATCCAGTGCTAGTCACAAGAGGAGTAGTCATACTGAAAACAACAGGGTGTAAATAAGTAATTATTAACTAGTCCCATTCAGTCATTGCATCTGAATTTAACCCAGGGTTGCATAGCAGGCAGCAGGAGCTGGATGCAGCCTGCAAGATATGATCATTTATTTATTTTTAATTTATTTATATGTCACTTTTCTCCCCAAATGGGATCCAAGGTGACACACAACTAAAACTATTTTTTTTAAAAATCAACTGTTTTAATTTATCATGTAAATATGCCGAAAGATAATAGCATATATTAAGACTAAAGCCAAGTTTTAAAACAATTTTCAAACATTTTAAAAATTTAATGTACATTTGTACATTGACAAGCAAAGCCTTACAGAGACACTTAGTTCTTGTAAACCTCCCTGAAAAGGAAGGTCTTTGCTTTATGACAGGACAAGAGGGAGGGGGCCTTCCTGGCTTCAGGGGGGCAACACAGAGAAGGTCCTCGCTTGTGTCCTCAACAAATGAGCTTGCAAAGGTGGTAGAACCAAGAGACACCCCCCCACAAACACACCCCCACACACTCCATATATCTTAAAAGCCAAGTAGGTTCATATGAGTGATATAATAGTGATAACAGAGCTTTCTAGGTAATGACCAGCACTTGTAATTGGACCCAGAAACAATCTGGCAGCCGGTGAAACGAAGAGAGTTACATGCTGCCTGCCACCAGTGCTAGTTAGCAGCCTGGCCAAAATATTTTGAAACAGCTGACGTTTCCAAAAACTATAATCTAAATTGCAGTAATCTAAACTGGGATGTAACTAAGGCATGTGACACGGTGGCCAGATCAGACATATCTAGAAATGGACGCAGCTCGCACACAAGTTTTCACTGTAGAAAAGCAACTCCTGGCTACCACTGAAACCTGGGCATCAGAGGTGACTCCTGTGTTTTCAGAAAGCTCTGGATACATTGCAACATCTTGTTAACCTTTTATACAGATGCAAGTTTGCATTATTTATTTCTTGGGTTGAATTTGCCATTAAAATAAGTACATTATTTATTATATTGACTAGGGTTTTCTCTTACTGATAGGATCCCACCCCCTGGAATGGAAACACACATCCCTGTGCTTTTCCTTGATTTAAATGGTAAGTCTGAGTGGAAGTTTGAATTTATGTTGCAGTTTCGTTGCTATAACAGAAAGTACAGAATATCTACATTGGGTTCCATGCAAAAGCTGCATTTCCTTGAAGTGACCTTTAGAAAATGTAACTATTGCTTCTAGATATGTTGAGAAAAGTCCAGGTCTTGGGCTGCAGAATTCTTCCATAATGCAGAAAGATAGAAATAATTCATAAACATATTAAAGATTCACAAAATACTATTTTGAAATAATTTGTATTTTAGCCACATGGTTGCATTTTCTAGTAACAAATTATAACAGTTGATACAAATGTTACCTGGTCAAATTTAGCCACAGAAAACAAAGCTAGTTATGGTGATAAGGAAAATGCTAAACCCATATGAGGTCAGTGCTTTCATTCGATGAACCCAGGACTTCTACATTTATTCACAGTAGAATTATTCACAGTATGGAATATGGGAGTGGGTTGCAGGGGTTTAAATGAAGATCAACTATATACTATGGTGGTTTCTGGTTGCCTTTATCTCTAGAGTATCTTGGCTGAAGAAATAAACTGTGATTGATTCCCACTTCAATCAGTCAATGAATCGATCAATTTTTATCCTACCCCTTTAGCCAACAACAACTTAAGTAGGGTACAAAAACACAGTTATAAAACAAATTACTGTATACCTAAAGAACAAGAATCCAGGGAGCAAAAAAGGGGGAGTATTTCGAAAAAATATTATTTACAAAGCTATAAGCTTTAACTAATGTGCTCTGAATTGTCTTATACCTTTGTTGTACTGAACTGTTGTTGTACCATGGCAGGTAACATTTTTAATGCTAAAACATACTGTCTTACAAAGTTCACTTTTTTTCTTTTTAGCTGATGACCTCAGTGCCAATGAACATCTTATAGGTCCAAATGCATCAGGGGTTAATTCAATACTACCTAAGGAGCATGGAAGTCCATTCTTTTATCTACCAATCATAAAACACAGTAAGGATGAGGTAAATTGTCAACAACCTATGCTGAACAGTTGAGTTCTGGTTACTGGGGAAAAATCCTATTGATTATTTTCACTGGCATAGGTACAGCATAGAGATGGGCACGAAATGGGAAATTAGTGTTTTGTTTCATTACTCATTGCGTTTCACTTCATTTCATTACTAAATGGCTTTTTATTGAATTTTAGTAACAAAACAGAACGAGTAACAAAACGATTCGGAAGCTGCTGCCGCCTGTTCCCAGTCGGGACAGCTCCACCTGTCAAAAAAAGACCCACCTGGTGGCGGCCGCTTCCTAATTGTTTTGACCTGTCAAACCCAGCTGGGAGGCAGGTGGCAAGGGCAGAATGGGAGCAAGCAGCACTCAGCTTGAATTTTCCGCTGCTGCTTGCTCCATCCTCCCTTGCCGCCTTTGCTTCCCAGATAGGGCTTTTTGACAAGGGGTGGGGAGTGAGGGTGGCAACCCTTCCTCCCCCCCCATCAAAAAGCCCCAGCTGGAAAGAGGGGGGGAGGCACAACTTGTCAGAAAAGAGCAGGTTTTTGCTGCCTGATCCCTTGTGTCACCCCTCCCCCTACCTCCCAGCTGGGGCTTTTTGACTGGGAGTGGGGTGGAGAGCCTTTTTTAAATCCACCACCACAACAGCGAGAACGCTGGTGTAGTGGGAGATTTTTAAAAGCCTTTAGCCCACCAACCTTTGTGGTGGACTAGAGGCTTTTTAAAATGTCCTGGCGTCCCAGCGAGAGAGCTGTGGGTGGGACATTTTAAAAAGCCTCTAGTCTACCACCCTTTGTGGCAGCCCCCACTGCCCACAGCACTGCCTGTCCAAAACAATCCCCTAGGAAGAGGGGGTGGCATGGGAGAAAGGAGCGAATTTACTGCTGCCTGGCTGCTCCGTTCTTCCTAGCTGCCTGCCTCCTAGCTGAGATTTTTTGACAAGTCAAGCTGTCAAAACCAGCTGGGAGGTGGTGGCGGGCAAGAACTGAGTAGGGAAACAGCCGGCGGATCTCACTGCTGAAGTGAGATCTGGTGGCGGCTCCCTGATTCAGTAACTCCCGAAACGAAAACATCATTTCCGTTCAGTTTGGGATGACACACTATCTGTCGTTTTGTTTCAAAACCTTTTAAAACGTTATGAAATGACAAAACAGTGTGTTGTTTTTCTTAAGGTGCTCATCCCTAGTACAGTGATATGAATAGCAGAATTAAATTGTCACTAGTTGATCAAATTGTCACTAGTTAACAAATCATAGTTGTATCAGTCATCATCACATGCCAAGTGATGAGACTGATGTGCAATGCAGAATATAAGTAGCAATTTATTATTTAGCAGAAATTCATTGCTGCATTTAATACTGTTCCTGTTCCACCAGCATCAAGTAACCAAAAGAATTTTGGCCGATGTATTTCTGCTTTTTGCTTTTCATTGGTGGTTTAATTTATATCAATATTTAATAGATTTAATACTGCATCAAATCTTTGAAATCACAAATATTTGCTTTGACTGGAACTACAGATTGCAGATAAACTATAGCAAGATTTTTACAGCAGATTATTTGGAAACTGGAATGAAATTGCTTCTATTTCATGTCCTGATTTGATGCAGCACATCCTGTTTCGATGTGGCAAAAATGGAACTGCTGGCGTCTCCCTCTGCCTCCAGCAAAAATAAAGCTACTGTAGCTGGATAGCTCTGAGGTAGCTGGGAACCTCCCAGCACTAGCTACCCAGCAACATTGTTCTTGCCCAGAGGATCAATTTCAGCAACTGTGTTTTCATCATTCATGGAGCAGAAATGGACTTTGCCGCCTTTCCTGATACTCAGGGCTTGTTCATCTGGTGGTGGCTATGACATGTCTTGCTGGCAACACTGTTGGCAGTGGGTGCCTCACTAGTAATCAGGGATGCCGCTGCTGTTGCTGCTGCCACTCCATTCCTGGCAACTACCAGACAAGTAAGGCCTGGGGAGAAGAAAGGGCTATCTCTCACTTGGCTGAAGCCCTGATGCACTTCGGAATTGTATCTAATGTGTACTACTGTATTTTAAACTGCAGTGGAGCTTAGATCACGTGCAATGACGAATGTTGCATCATATTCAAATTGATTTCTACCATCGACATAGTTCCACCCAGTTGCGTATTTTAAATTGAACAAGTATGCACGTTCTCTTGTATGTCAGAGTTGCACTCTTATCAAAGTGACCTTTCAGTAGTTCTAATTCATGTGGGACTGAGAAACCTTTTTCAGAATGTATAAGAAGGGGTTGCTTAAATAGTTTATTCTCATTTTCTCTGATCCTGTTCTATTCTTGACTAGACTGGGCTTTGTAAGTCATAAGCAACTTAAGTCCCAGGGACTCAAGAGGGTCTACTCTAAATTTAACTGCATTTGCATCTAGCTGGCTGTATCTAACTCAGTGTTTATTACATGGACTAGCTAATGGACTTGGCTTCACTTGGGATAAAATACTATGAGTCCCACCCTCATCCCATTTCCCTTTCCTCTGTTTTCCCCGCCACCCCCATTTTAATTTTGCACTGCTGTCACCCTCCCCCCACATTCATTCAACTTTTCTGTGGAGTCCAGCTTGTAAAATTCCTCTGCCAACTTGGTCCTACTTAATGATAATTTGGAGCACTTTGTCCATAAAGTTACAGCTTCAGTCAAAACATGTACATGGTTGAAATCAGCTTGTCAGGATTTTTGATATCATAGTGCCAAATGAATCTGCAGACAACAAAAGCTATTTGCAGTGCTCCTGAAGGAACTCCAAAGTGATTTTGGGGTATGCCAAATAACCCGTGAGATGATTTCAAAGATGCCCTCCCAAATTTGATCAAATACCATCCAGCTCTTTAAGTCAAAATAATTGGAATGTCCCCATTTGAATTTTGTATAGGGCATCTCATTTCTATTATCAGGTCAGTCTATCCCAAACCTCTCCAGCCATTTTCATGTGATGCAGTAATAAATGATCAGATGGCAGAAATTTACTTTTTATTTAGATATCTAAATTGTCCTTGCGCCCTTTTGGAAAGAAAGGCAGGAGAGAAGTATTGTAAAGAAATAAATATTGTATTTTGTTTTTGGGGTAGGTAGGTTTTTTTTGGGGGGGGTGAGACTTGAGGATCTTTCTGCTGTCATTAAATAACTGAAGTGTGTTGGTTGGATTAGTAAGGAGCTGTTCCCAGGAAAGCAAGTAGGACTAGTGTTGTATGCTTCAGATTCTTTCTTTGAATTGGTACAAGGACCAGTGTAATCCCTCTCTTCAGGGTGAAATTACTTGTTTCAAGAAAAGCTGTTGTTCACCACCCCCCACCACCACCCACATTAATGCTGTGTTGACTGTCATTTGTAGATCCATATTTAGATCAGTTTCTTTTTTTCACATTCTACCAAATAATGCACTTAGGTTTCTGCCACTGCTGCCTGGGACCCTTCTGTGCATGATTCAGTGCATTTGAACAGGGTAACACCTCAAAATGAGAGAATCTATTTGATTGTAAAAATTACAGTCCAGCTCAGCCATCCAGCTGCCATGGAACTGGTGTTACGCAAGAGGATCGCTGCTAATATTTACAATAAACAGGTAACAGTTTTGTTTCAGCCTGATGAACGTGCACTTGGAGTTAACAAACTGAGATTGGAAATATGAAAGCCTTCGAGAATACAAATATGTCCATGTAATTCTCTTGGGAATTCCTCATCATTCTCATAAATTAGTGCAATACAAATATAATTGAATCAAAAATCAGTATTGTACTTTAGTCTGATAGCAATTTTTAACTTTAATTATTAATGTCCTACTCAAGTATTACTTTGCTTAGCACTCAGTATATCTTCCAAGAAAATGGAACACTTAAAGTCGGCAGTAAATGGGGTCGTTTTAACAAACTAGCATGGAGCATGTAGACTGGGCCTGAGAGAAGCTGCTTACCTATATTGAATATTCTTGCTAAAGCAATGTTCATAAATGTGTTTAATTTAAGAGAGGTGTATTGTACATATAACTAATCTGGGTAGTATAGATTCCATTCTTTTCTTTGGACAGAAAGTAATATTTCCAAAATAGCCATTTAAAATGAAGTTTTTAGCAGCTGGCATATTCACTGCTGAGAGCGTGACTACATTGTTATAAAATGGGCTTTGTTTTTCTAGAGTTTTACCCAGAGTCTGAAAAGAAGAATATCCTTGAAGAATATATGGTATGCCTGTGGTGTGACCTATGAAATAGTGTCAAACATACCAAAGGTACATTTTTCTTTGCATCTATAGTTAGAATAAATGCCAGAGCTGAACTCGAGAACTCTGCAAACTGATTACTCAAATTGCTGTTGGTGGCATTTTGATGTTATCTTTTTTTTAAAAAAGTTTTCAGTTTTGCAAGGGAGACCTAAGCATTATTGTATTCTAGATCAGCGTTTTTCAACCACTGTTCCGTGGCACACTAGTGTGCCGCGAGATGTTGCCTGGTGTGCCGTGGGAAAAATTGAAAAATTCTAAAGAAATTCAACCCAGGGCCGGCAGGCGGCCCGCAGCTGGGAGGTGCTATAAATAGCGTCCAAGGGCCAGCTTGGCTCCTCCCCCCCCCCGAGGCCCGCGGCGCTGGGCCTCGGGGCGAGGCCCCTCTGTCCTGCTTCTCCCTACACGAGCAATGGCAAACCTTTTAGAGACTGATATAGGCACAGAGTTAAAAATTTTAACATTTTCTAATGGTGGTGTGCCTCGTGATTTTTTTCATGAAACAAGTGTGCCTTTGCCCAAAAAAGGTTGAAAAACACTGTTCTAGATTAATGCTGGATTTAAATATATACAATTGAAATTGTAGGCCACAGAAGAAATTGAGGATCGGGAAACTTTGGCTCTGATGGCAGCCAGGAATGAGAATGAGGGTACATCCGATGGTGAGACATACATTGAAAAGTATACACGAGGAGTGCTACAGCTGGAAAATATTTTGAGTCTTGAACGACTACGACAGGTAACTAGATAGAGAGCAAAAAGCCAGCTTAGTGTGGAGGACTGAAACTTGTTGTTGTTAAGAATGTCTTTTTACATTTAGTATTAGGTACCTGAAAGATTTAGTCGATACAGACTTGATTTCAAGAAGTCATTTCTTTGTCATATTCCATCTTTATAGTGTGGGCCCAATCATTAGCAAAAAGAATAAGCTGTAAAATAAAAGTAGCTTACACATATGCTTTCTGCAGTGAGCTTTAGGCTGCAATCACAGATAGTAATCTGGAAGCAAGTCAGTGAATCCAGTTATTTCTGAAGAGGTATGTCTAGAATTGCACTGCTGATTTTCAAGATTGATAACTGAAAGTATATTTTTCACTTTATTCCTATTTTCCTACAGGCAGTCACAGTAAAAGAAGCTCTTTCTGCAAAGAATCGACACATGCAGAGGAGTATTAGCTCACCAAATGTGCACAATGTGAGATGTTCTTTCATGTTTGTAGACAAATGCATGAAGATGCATTGTTTCAAATACATAGTTAGTTAAATGAAATTTAGAGTAGAGTTCTTGTGATTTGTGGCATTAAACAATATTGGAATAATGGTTAAAATTTAATAATGGTTAAAATTTATTCCTCCTTGAGAATAATCAGCAAAATAGTTTGTTTTTCATTTTGTAAGCCTCCATGAGAATACATCTTGAACTTGTAATACATTCATTCAGTAGCCATTTTCCAGGCATATTTATTGTATGATGTTGTCCTATACGCTGCAGATAAATGTTAAGATCCTGAAAGTACTGCTATAATGTTTGTCTCGCTTTTGTGTTCTGTTGCTCAGAACTCCAGAAGTTTAAGGGCTTCACAAAACCATCTCTGGATCTTGGTTGGCTGTGTCTGCTCCCTCACCTGAATGTTTCTAACAAAAATAAAGTTTTTAAAACTGTAATAGCCTATTATGCCCTCTAGTGGTAGAAAACCCATAATTGTTTTATTTTTGTTAACTGAGGATAGGGGACAGGTGTGCTTCAGGAGGCTCAAAATATGGCAGAATTACCCCCTATGTCCCCAGAGGGCACAATGGAACCTTCTGAGTAATTTCTCAAAAAAGAAAAAAAAATGATTCAGGTGTGGAGAGTGGTAGGGGGGCTGAGTGTGGGCTGTGGGCTGCTTCTTGCCCACCCCAGCTGTAGCTGAATAGAATTGTAGTTCTTCTGTGGCCTTGGTGGTGAACCTTCAGCACTCTAGATGTTTTGGGCCACAACTCCCAGAATTCTAAGCCTGTATTGCCAATGACAAAGGACTATGGGAGTTGTGGTCCAAAATATCTGGAGTGCCGAAGGTTCGCCACCACTGTTCTATGGAGACCAAACAGCTGTTTGTCCAACTGAAACCATTCATTTGTCTCATAACTATTTATTGTTATATTTTAGGTATCCTGCAGCCGATTAGATCTTTTTGGCTGTGATGATGATAAGGTATGGACATTTAGAAAACTGAATTAGCAATATAGTCTTGAACACTGTTCACCACTGCTGGTGAAAGAAAGCATAGACATATTTCACCAAGCATCATTATTAACATTAACTTTTGTTTTTGCCTGGTATGCTAGCACATATAAATATGACTACCTCATCTAAAGGGAGAAATTTTGATTTGTCTGAAATGTGGTGCTGGAAGAAAACTTTGCAGATACTTTGGACTGCCAGAAAGATGAACAAGTGGGTTCTAGCTCAAATCAAGCCTGAATTATCTCTGGAGGAAAAATCGTGAAACTGAGTCTGTATTTGCTTGAGACATATCATGAAAAAGGCAGGATTGTCCAGAAAGGCAAAAATACAGGGAAAACTGAAGGCAGCAGGAAAGGAGGAAGATCAAATGTGAGCTGTATTGACTATCTAAAGGAAAACACCCTCTTGAGTTTACAAGAGCTGAGCAGGGTTGTTGAGGACGGCACATTTTAGATCATTCATTCATAGGTTTGCCATAGGCTGGAAGTGGCTTGACAGCACATATTAATTAACAATTTATTTAGGTGGGGAATGAAACATTGCTTGGTTTTTAACAGTTGAATAAATCTGCTGGTATTTTCCTGATTCATTATAAAATAATAGACTACAGTACTAGATTTTTTTTAAAAGATATTTTTGTGGCAAAATAGGGCTGCAGTTCTGAACACATTTGCTCCAGCAGAAACCTCAATGAACACTTTGTTCTGCTAAATAAGCACAGGGTTGTTCTGTGCTAACAGAACACTCTTACCCAAGGATGACAGGGGCAACAGCAGTGGTGGGGTGCCGGGGGCAAAAGTGGTGGCTTCACACCACATGGGCTGCCTTTTTCTCTTCCTCTTTTTGTGCTCCCTGGGGTGCAGGGTGGGAGTCCTGCCAGTGGCTGGTGGGCTGTTCCTGGAGAAGCTGTGCCGGGTGCAGTTGGGCCCGCCAGCAGGAGGAGGCAGCGGAGGAAGAAGTGGTGGCGGCAGAGGCACCCTGACAATCCCCACCGGCACCCTGGCAAACCCCATCATGGCACTGCGCCCATTTGCCACCGCCCTGACTACGTCCCACCACAACCACCTCTGCCTAGGCCCCAGGGGATGCCCCCCAGGCCACGCTGCTGAGGGCCACGTGGATTCTACTGCCAGCAGCGATGTTGTGGGTGGATGCTCATGGGCTGTAGTGCCTCTGTTGCTGATGCTACAGGCAGGGCTTATGGACCATGCAGCCTACAGCGCCACCGCTAATGTCCCAGGTGAGAGCCTCTGGGCTACGCAGCCTCTGCAGCCGCTGCCACTGCGCTGCCTGGGCTGGTGCGCTGCCACTGACCAGGCCCCTTGCACCACTACTCACCAACTGAATCTGTGGATACTGTAATTCATAAAAAATGAATTGTTGAGAAGGAATTGAACTCTTAAAATATATACTGACAACTTAATATGTTCCTTGATTTTTCAGGGTTGGTCAGAAAGCCATCTAGATATATTAGATTTTTCGTCAAATTACCAAGATATATCATGTTATGGTACTTTACCCAGGGATTCACCTCGGAAAAATAAAGACACTGGTGGTAAGATCAGGGCTTTTTTTTAAAAAAGTAAATAACTTTATGAAAATAATGAAAGTCATTTTTCTATTTTTATCACCTTGAAATGTTAGTGATGGTGTGTGTGTGTGTGTGTGTGTGTGTGTGTGTGTGTGTGTGTGTGTGTGTGTGTGTGTGTGTGTGTGTGTGTGTGTGTGTGTGTGTGTGTGTGTGTGAAGTATTCAGTCAAAAATATTTCAGGATTTTAAAATGTGCTTGCAGTGGCTATCTTTCTAATGTCCCCAAACAGAAATCTTGGACATGTGGCAAGCAATTTCTCTGCAAAATATTGTAATGAATTTTCCTTCCTAAAATAGAGATAAAACTCTTTTCCAAAAAGTGTATTGCCAAATAATCTTTTTACAGATTTGTCTTGGGAGGAAGATCTGTTAAAACAAATTGTTAGAGAACGGTCAAAAAAGACAACAAGATGGCAAAACAAGAGAAGGAGGACAATCCTCCTCGTTTTAGGACTGCTAGAAGGGCCTCTGTGGGTCATTGCATCCAGCCCCTGTCAAGGAGGCACAGTGGGGAATTGAACACCCAACCTCTGGCTCCACATTATTTATTATTATTTTTATTTTAGAGTATTTTTTCAGATCACTTTACCATCTGATTGATTCACATCTCACCACTCTTCATTTATTTACAGTAGATATTTTCCTTCTCCTTAAATGAGCACAGTGTGGCATACAGCCTGCCTGATAACACCGATTGTGTTGTAATATTTTACTATTACAACGACTTTAATGACTGCATTTTAGTGGCTCCAGATATGTTGTTTTTATATCCATACACCTGGAGCAGCTGACTTGTCCCATTTGTAGCTGTCTTAAAGCTTGTAATAGTTGGAGGGTCAAAGTAAGGCAGGGAATGCCTGGCTCACATTCTGTTAACAGGTATAAATTCCTTTTACAACTGCCAAATTTCACACTGGTGACAAGATACCTTCATAGTTCCCAGTCCCACAACTAGTTACTACTGGGCAAATGTTAACAAGTGTGTGGTGTGTAATTGTATGTAACATTTCTGACATGTTAACAGCTAAAGGCCTCCCTAAATAAAGAAGCCTTTAACTGCCTATGCAAGGCTGTAAGGGAGGGAGCTGGATGAAGCTCTGCTGGTCGATTCCAGAACATTGGGACCACCATCGAGAAGGCTCTGTTTCACATGGCAACATGGCAGACTTGCAAGCCTCTCTCAGGGTGGCCACATGGTGCATTTTAGACTGTGGTGCCCTAGTGAGACAGGCATATGAAATTGGGGCAGTCCACTCGGACATGTACTGTGGTCCCAAACTGTGGACTGCTTGGTTCGTCATAGACAGAACCTTGCACCTGATCTGGGAGGCAACAAGTAGCCAGTGGAGATATTTAAGGGCAGGGGCAATATGATCAAATATGCCGAGGCCCATCACCAGTCTGGCAGCAGCATTTTGATCCTGTTGTAATCTTCAGATCACATATGGCAGTCCCACATAGAGGGCATTGCAGTAGTCAATATGAGAGAGAACCAGTGCCTGCACAACAGTCCTGAGAGACTCCATATCTTAATATGGATATGTCTAGATCAGGCATGTCCAAACTTCGTCCCTCCAGATGTTTTAGACAACTCCCACAGTCCTTTGCTATTGGCAGTCTAAGCTTAGAATTCTGGGAGTTGTGGTCCAAAACATCAGGAGGGCCAACGTTTGGACATGCCTGGTCTAGATAGTTACTTTTCCTGGGAAATTTGTAGCATCTTTTCTCCTGGCAAAATTACTACTTGGCCTTTAAATAACTACAGTATCAGCATCTGTTTGTGTTATGTTTTTATGCAATGGTTTGGATCATCTGTATTAACCCAGGAAGTGTGACAGTTTAGGGATACAAAGAACTACTGTTGTAACCTGACACTGCTCTTTCCCTGTACAGCTCATCTTACTGTAAGTGTTAACATGGCCATAAACTGTCCAATAGCATGATACATCATGAAGAGCAGATCAGAAAATTCTGTAGTGTCTTATTTCCCTTTAACTAGCTTAGTTGATAATATTTTTTGCAGATAAATAAAATATATAACCTTGTGTGTATATGTTTGTGTGTGTTTTTAAATTCCAAAGGTTATGTGTCTGAGAATCCATGTCCATCAACTATCAGTCCATTTAAAGCATTTTCCCCACAACCACCCAAGTTTTTTAAACCCTTAATGCCGGTAAAAGAAGAGAACAAAAAGATCTCTCTTGAAACTCGGCCTCTACTTGGCAAAGAGGTAGGTAGCTGGAAGAGAGTGATTTTAATTTTTCTGAACCTTGGGATATTTATGAGTAAGTAGTGATGGTCTTTATCTCACATAGTGCTTTGTAGCTCACATTATGACATGGAGCATCTGGAAATCTGCATTGCAGTTATGCAAATTACTATTTTCTATTGGAATGATAGATTTCAGTTTCTTTTCCCTTTTGGTAAATGTTCTTGCATGGAATTTTATTTTTGTTTAAACATGTGGGGTGGAGTGCAGCAGGAAATCTGTGAGTTTACACATGTGTCCTGAGTTGCCAGTTTCCATTAAATGGTAACCTCATGTTGGGAAACAGCTTCATGTTGTCACAACTTTAGGCTTTTTTTCCAAGTCACCAAGGATCATGTTGCATGGATTTCTGTAGTTAACATGGGCCATTACACCCCATTGCCTGAATTGTTTTTATCAAGCTAATACCCTATTTTACTAACTTGCATAGTTTGATGTCAGTTGTTGTTTGTGTGATGTTGTGTATGTCTTAACCTTTGCAGAGCATGCCATCATCTCAGTTACATAACACTGATTGTGTTGTACCTTCAGGAAGTAATGGCAATAGCATGCCAGTAGAACACAGTAGAATGCATGAGGAGAAGATTGTAAGTGCTCATCTGTTTTTGTCATAATGCCTGGTGGTGGTGGTGGTGTTCAGGACCTAAAGCGAGCATTTATGCCACAACTGTGAGGGAGAATAGATAAGTACTTGTGCCTTGATGTCATGCTGGGTTTTGTGCATGTAACAAAATGCATGTTTTTCTCCCCTAATCATTCATGGTAAGTAAATGATACAAGAGAACGATTGATAGCATGTAGGACATACCTACTAGTAAACTAGTATTCCTTCCTATCCCCAACTGTTCCACCAATGTCAAAATCAAAATGAAACACACACCCAAAGTTTCCAGTTTTCAAACATGTTTTCATTTTTAATCTATAAGGTATTTAGATGAGAGTATGGCTTAGACTGAAAACAATACATGTTAAAAGCAGAGTGATTATATACATTCACTTGTATTTCTTGTAGCTTCTTCCTTCGGCTTTGCTATGTGAGCTGCCAACTTCAGAAGCATAAGATTTCAGACTTATTCCCGCACAAATCTGGCAAACATATGGGAAAACAAATCAAAACACAGTAATACCTTGGTTTACTAGCATAATCCGTTACAGAAACATGCTATGTAAACCAAAACCATTTTATATTAAAGCAAATTTCCCCATAAGACAATGGAAACTCAGATGATTCATTCTGGGGTTCCATAGATCACAGACTGTACACACAAAATACCAAAACTCACAAAAGAAGTTGGCTAGAAGTCCACGTCCACACCATGGTTTAGGTAAGTGGCTGTGGAATCTGCTCTGCTTGGGACTAACAACTGGATTTTACTTAGTATTTTTAATGTGACAATAATAAACTGCAATTTGTAACCCAATACTTAACTAGCTGCCCAATGGCTAGAAATAGTTTGAAACAATAAGAAAGAAGATTAGAAACAAATTATATAAAAATATAGATATAAAGAAAAATAAAATCCTAACCTGCATGTTCCTGGCAGGTGAAAGGGAGACGTCTGTTCCCTTCTCTTCCCTCTGCTTTGGAGGCTGCCGGAGACGAACATTCCATAGTCACCCACAATCCAGTAGGAGGAGAGGGTTAGAGAGAGCTACCATTGGCTGACTTGTGGTCACGTGGCCCGCTCCAATGTTTGTATATAAGAACATTGCTTGTTGATCAAGGCAAAATTTAGACGAAATGTTTACTTGTCTTGCAAAATGCTCTTAAACCAAGTTATTACTGTAATAAAATGTTTAATTTTATAAATGGTTTGAAATAGGAGAGGGTAGAAGGTCCTTTGGAATATGGGACGAGTGCATTTGCTGTATAGCTGGCTGGATAGTTCCGTAGTTTTAAGTATCGCACTGTGGAACTAGAGATTTGGAGTCCTATTCCCTGCTGTGCCAGTCTGTTCTCTGTTGTGGCCTTCGGCACCCCAAGAAGAAAGGAACGGTACACCATTCCTGAGTATTCTTTACCTAGAAACCCCTAAAAAAGATCACCATAAGTTCAAATAGACTTGACAGAACCTTATTGGTATTAATTTGTAGTAGACATAGAAGCAAGCAACATAACTTGCTTCCAGTTATATAGCAAACAGCTATATGAGCACCATGGCACAGTGGTTAAATGCCTGTACTGCAGCTAAAACTGTGCTCACGACCTGGGGTTCAAGCCCAGGTAGCAGGCTCATGGGTGACTCAGCCGTCCATCCTTCCGAGGTCGGTAAAATGAGTACCCAGCTTGCAAGGGGGGGCAATGTGTAGCCTGCATACTGTAATTAAAAACTACAAACTGCCCAGAGACTACTTGAAGTGGTATGGGGTAGTATATAAGAACACTTTGCTTTTGCTTTATATAGCTAGTTATGCAGTATAGTGACTATGAATCTCCTCTATCTCTTGAGACTACTTTTTTAGTTACTTGGAGGTTCCTATATACTGTATAGAATTAGTGACAGAGCAGGAAGCAGTTGTGTAAGACAGCCCTGACTTTTTGAGATGCAGCATGAAATCTTAAGTATCTCTGATTTCCTGATACTAAATAATACTAAATAATCTCTAAACTCTAATACTGGTTTAAGATTTCTAGTGTTTAGTCCAACTGTGTTTTTTTAAATTTTGTATAGTAAATGCAGGGAAATTCTGCATATAAGGCAGTGAAAATAGCAAACCCCGTCCGAGGGTGATAAAAAAGGTGAAAGACAAATTTACTTTAACATTATGTATTATGTATATGTTCCACGGGACAAAAAGTCAATATCTTTGTTAATTAAAAAAAACTGTGGATGCAGATGTACATAAGTACACACAGGTATACTTGTAACATTTCTGTGATGAAACACAGTCAAATCTACAGTATATAAAAATGGATGACTCCTTGGAACATCCCTAACCCTTCAAGCAGCTTCTAACCTAGTGAGTTTATGGACAGTTAAATGGATTTTATAATGAATCACCATGCTGTAATTTATTGTGCAACATACAGCATTGCTGTGCAAAGTTCCATGCAGAGAACACATTGTAATTATGCACTTTGTTAATAGGAAGTTATAGTTAAAATTGGGTATGTGGTGTGATGCAGGAGATAGAAGCTCACTTCTTAAGTATGTCATCTTGAAAACCCTGTCTTTGTCACTATGAATCAGATGTGATTTGGTTTATTATATGAATCAGATGTGATTTGGTTTATTATACCTATCTGTCAAAGCCCATAATTTGGTATGTTATAGAGGAAATGGCTGCAATTGAATGTATCTAGTCAGTAACTCACATTTTCATTATGACTCCTCACTGAGACCTGAATTAAGATATTCTTTTTAGAAATATCTTCGAATTTAAGGACTTTTTTTCCCCAAGGTCCAGAGGCGGATAAACTGGTTCCAGAGCAGAAATGGCTTCACCATAGTTTTTCCTCAAACCACAATGCCCCCTCCCCATCCAGCATTTCAAACTAAAGGGAGTTGCCTGTGATTATGACATGGAATCAAGCAGCTAAAACAAAAATCAAACTCGTCCCCCAGACACTTGTAAATCATTCACTGAAATTTTGGTAGGAATTTGAATCCCACCTGTAAAACTTCTGATATCCTGGAAGATAACAGTTGTCATTGGCACAATAATCAAATTCTGAAGAAAAAAAAGTGAATTGCCCTTATTAATGGCAGTGTTAAGAAGAGGCTTACCTGACTGTTCTTTGTTGTTATTTAATAGATAAGTGTTCCATTTAGTTTGGTTTCGTGTACTGGTAATCAAATAACCATGTGTTGTACACAGAACAGCAAGAAATTGTGCTAAATCTTTTATCTTGAATCTACATGTTTGGAAGTTATTGATAACGACAAATAATACAGGAGTCTTTTTTCAGCAAATCAGATAAAAACATAAAATATATTCATCACTGCTAGATTCTTGTTTTTAATTAGGAAAATAATTAAATAATTATGTGAACAGAACTTTTATGTAGTATAATTGACGGAACTGCTTTTGGAATTGAAAGATGCATCTTGAATGTATTAATAAAGTATGTTGCCTAAACAGTGCCTCTTTGATTAGGTACTCATCTCATGTATTGTTCATAGACTGCATATGACAGCAATAACAACTCTATATCTTTTCCATTTTTTAGCTGGATTCTGAGGAAGATGATGAGTTGCAGACCAATAATAAGAAGCCTTATGTGCCCGAGGAGTTTGCGGACTTCAGTGTTTACAATGCTAGCCTCGAGAACAGAGAATGGTTATCTTCTAAAGGAGATTTTGTGAACTCTCGTATTCTTGAAAAAGAAGTATCCCGTAGCCCTACCATGAGCAGTATTACTAGTGGCTACTTTTCCCACAGTGCCTCTAATGCTACTTTGTCTGATATGCTCGTTCCCTGCAGTGATAGCACAGATCAATTGGCCAGTCAGGTGAGGGATTTGGACATCAGTGACCAATCTGTGGCTCAGTTAACCTGTGATTTAAAATCTTCAAACAAGGAGGCTTCACAACCAGAAAGGGACTTGGCTAATAAGAGATCCGTGTCACCAGTCAAAGGAAACAGTGCCTTAACGACAGAGATTCCGGTGTCTGACAACACAGATACAGATGCTGCAAAGTTGCACTGTTCATCTTTGGAGTCATCAGCAAATAAAAGCACACATCCTGGGATTGAATTCCCATCTCGTGAAGCAACGGTTGAACATACATTAACTATTTTTGAAGATCATGCATTTACAGAATTCATGGGTGTTGATGATGGAAAGGAATTGGAACATTCAGTAGGTCCAGCGTTCTCTTCCAGTGGAGGTTCTAGCAGAAGAAAAAAGCTGTCAGCACTTGGAATGAATTGTGCCTCAGGTTTCTCAAAAAATACTGATGGCCAGGATCATCTTGTGAGCCAGGTGGAATCCATACCCATGGAATGCCAGCTATCGAACAGTGTTGAAAAGCCATCATTGGTGGCCAAAGTGAAGGAGGTTTCATATGGCCAGATGTATCCGGATTCTTTCCTAGTAGAAAACTTCACGGGAAAAAGCCATTTAGATGGTTCTGGCTGTGTAGATGGTACTTCTAAAGAGCACACTGATTGGGTGGCGGTAGGAGAACAAGTTTGTATCGGCAGTAATAAGACTGGCATAGCAAGATACGTTGGGCCTGTCGATTTTTCCACTGGTACCTGGGTTGGCATTGAATTAGATTTGGAGATGGGTAAGATAACATTGTTTTTTTCTTGTGTTTGTTATCCTGGTTGTTTGTTCTGTCATCACCTCTATTTGAGGAATAGAGAACTGTAACCTATGAAAATAGTGATACACTTTATCACTACAGTAACCTCCCACCTATTGCAGTGTGGGAATTACTCCCGTGGGAAGCCCCAATCTGTGAGGCTTGGAAAGTTGCTTGCCAAATGTAGGAATTAAACCCAGGGAAGCCTTAACGTTTAAGGCTTGAGAGTAGATGTGGGAACCCAGCAGGAAAGCTTAACCAGCAAGCCCCCCCCAATGGGTTGGAAAAATAAAGACTCCGACAAGTGTTCTTCTTGGTGCAAAATGGAGCAGCTTCTTCTTCTCTCCTTTATTCTTGATTCCCCCTTGATTCTCCCTTGATTCTTGATTCCCGATTCCTGATTTCCCCTTGATTCCCCCTTGATTCTTCTTGATTCTCTCTTGATTCCCGATTCCCTTGCCGCACCCCAGCAAGGCTGTTTTATTGAAAACCACATGACTACAAATCCCATATGACTTTGCAGTAATTTCTTAACCAATTACAAACTTACACATCTACGTAATGCCTAAATAAAGTTACTTCTTTGTCTAAATCTTAACACACTGAGCATGAGCAGGAATGCAAACTACTGCGCATGTGTGAAATTAGCCTGGGAACCTGATGAGAAGTGAAACATAGTATCTGAGCATCAATTTAGTACAATATGCCTTTGTTAAACTGTCCTCGCTAGTTACGTGATTTCCAGCTTACATTAAATGGATGCCACAGAGGCACTGTGAGAAAGATTCGCCACATTGCAGGGGTTAGGGACCCAACCCAACCCATGATAATTGAAAATCCGCGATATGCAGATGCTGGGTCGGGTCGGGACTAGGAAGCCTGTCTGGGGCCTCCTACACTTACCTGAGGCCTGGCGCTACCCTGAATGGGTTTCCCCGTGGCCTTCCTGTCAGAGACCCCAGAAGTGCTTTGTGGTGATCTGGAAGTCACTTCTGGTTCACTAGAAAGCACTTTTGGGGCTCTGACAGGCCCAAGGAGGCCATTGGAAGCCTATTTGGGGCAGTGCCAGGCCTGGGGTAAGTACAGGAGGCCTGAAACAGGCCCAGCCAGCTTACCCAGGGGGCTTGCCTTTCATATACTGCATTCCCACAATATACTGGGACTGCAGTATATGAACCGCCAAATGGCGGGGGAACACTGTACTGTATCACTATATCATAATCTTCCTTTACATGTAAAATGGTAGAAACTTCATGTTTCAGCAGGAACAAGGTGTTGAACAAGGCAATATTCTACAAGGACAGGGGATTCCCACTACCTGCCCCCGGGAAATCATTTTAAAAGTCTAGTACACTAGTCAAGGGTTTTTGATAAAATACTCTACAAGAGATGTAGCTTATCTTTTAGGGCCCAGCAACCAGTTACACCATGTTGTTTTCTGTAATGGAGAGCAAGGGAAAGCTTTCTATGAAAAGTTGAGAACTAAATGCACATTTTGTGTGTGGAGATGGCCATGCTCTGAATACTTCGCTTCCAATTATCTCCCCATTTTATAACTTTTTTGGGGGTGGGAGGACAGATTTCTTTTTGAATTTAACTTTGAATAGTAAGATTACCCCGAGTGATACCCCACCCAACACACGCCTTAAAATACTGACAGGCTTTCTCCTTCTCAGATAATCTTTTAGCAGGGTGGTGAACAAAACAAAATCTGCTTAGCTTCAACAGAATTACTGCACTTGATGATTTAAGAATGTTCATTCAGCTTCTAAAGATTATTTTAAATTATTCAAGTATTATGAAATCAAAATATCGAAAAATGTAAGTTTCAAGTTCCAAATACCCAAAATAAATCTTAATGCATTTAGCGACAATATAATAAAATGATCATTTGACCTCTGTGTTTTTGCTTTTAGGGAAACATGATGGAACGGTAAAAGGCAGAGAGTACTTTCGCTGTAAGCCACAACATGGGATATTTGTTCGTCTTGAATGCCTCACAAGAGCACCAGCTCCAACAAAGATATGCAGTAGCACTTCGCAACCTCAGGTATCATCCCACCCGGAGAAGGGGAAGAATTCAGCGCTTCAAGGGTCACCCTCTTCCAAAATTGGGGCAGGAACCCTCTGTCAATCAGGAAATGCTGCAGCTTCCACTTTTTCTAGAAAACAAGAGATCAGGAAGTCTTGGATTAACTGAAGCTGCCACTTTGTTCTTGTTTTTGCACTTACTGCACACATCACTGTGTGGAAACACTCTTTTTTTCAAAGTAGTTGTACAGTTTTAATCTATTGGTATTGAACATTTGAGTCTATTTTAATAAATCTTCTAGAAAGAAATGTATATATAGAAAGAGACTGTGTATCACTTACTTGCCTGGCTACAGGCAAACATGGCTGCACACAAAAAGACAGCCTGCAATGCTATATCCACTTAGGGGTAAAACCCCAGTAAACTCAGTGAAGTTTGCTTCTGAGTAAATACATATAAGATTGTGCTGTTTGTAAATAAACGGGGGGTACATGACATTGTTAACAATTGAGATCATACTTTTAAACAAAATATTTTATTTTATGTGGAAGCTTCAGGATGTATATATATATATAGGGGAACCCTACCATATGCTGTTTATAACCAAAGAGATTGTACTGTATTAGATTGACAAACCTGTTTATATTTGATTTTTGTTGTACATGTTTGTTTTAGCTGATAGCTTGGTGCTATATTTCTAAATATTAACACCTGGCATCATGCTGCCTTATATCCTATGTTTTGTAAGCACACTGAAGATATTGGTTTATTTTCATTTTATTTTTCGTCTTCATATGGGCCTGTCACTGTGTTGACTGGACATTTATTGAAAATTTCTATTAAAATGCCTAAGGGTTGCATGTTGGGCATTTTTCATGTGCCAACACAGGCCTATCAGGCAATCTGGATGCAGAAACAGTATTACTGCAAAGGAGAAGGTGGACATTTTTTTTTGATAAATGGCTTCTCTTTTGAAAACCAGGACAAGAAACAGTCATAGATGTAACTACAGACTGCTTATTGCTGCCTGTGACCAAGCTCAGATAAAATGATTTAAAGTGATTTCATCTGTACAGTTCATTATGGATTAAGGATTGTATAGTGCTTTTGAATTCTGGAGGGAGCTATTCCATGTATAGATACTGGACTGGATATCTGTAAAGTAGAAAATGGTAAAACAGAAATATATGAATCACCTGCTGTTATTTGTAATATTTTAGAAATTAACTGAAATAATGGAACATTACAGACAAGCTGCTGCTCATCATTGATTTATATGTATAGTAAGCTAACGCCTAGTAGTTTTCAATTATTGTAAAGAAGTGTAATTTATATTTTATTTCTCCTATACTGTATTTAATTGGTACAGAAGATTTGTGTTAGAATACAGATGGTTTACTTCAGATTTTATAAATGTTTGTGCCTGTTTGACTTTATCTTCTCTAACATAAGACTTTTATTAAATGTAATGCTTATCGTTTCATAGATTTGTAGGTGCTTCTGATACACGTATTGAATATGTATATTGAATATGTATACCAGAGAAGATACGGCATTTATTTATTTTAGTTTATCTATTTATATAGCTTGTATGCTGCCCACTACCCAAAGGTCTCTGGGTGGCTCACAATCAAAATAAACAATTAAACATCAAAATTACAATAAAATTAAAACAATAAAAACATAAATACAATAAATACAATACATTAAAACACAACACTAAAATTGCCATCATGACCCACAATCATCAGTTTAAAAACTTCTGGAACAGGAAGGTTTTTACCTGGCGCCAAAATGTTATCAACGTCGGCACCAGGTGCGTCTCACTTCGGAGGGCGTTCCATAGCCTGGGGGCAGCTGCTGAAAAGGCCCTATACCTGCAAGCCATCCCTTTCACCTTCTTGAGGGATGGCTCTTTCAGGAGGGCCCCCTGGCTAGATCTTAACTGCCGGGTAGGTTTATTTGGAAGGAGGTGGTCCTTCAGGTATATAGGTCCTAAGCCATTTAGTATTGAAAGTGAAGTATATTCTTTAATTTCATCAAAAGTCTGTGCTTAGCAGTAGCTGATTTTTTCACATTGGTTGTGGCATTCAATCCATATTTGAAAAATTCATTTCAGTTTATAAATTGTTATATACAAAATAGCATCCACAGTATTTTTTAAATAGTAGCCATATTGTCAATAGGATGGAGGACTAACCTATTCCTCACTATATTTTCACGGGGAGCTTGACTACACAGCAAAAAAATGTGGGAAATACTATGGGTTTGGGGCAAGCTGACTCACCGTTTTCCACTGATGGTATGATGCAGTAAGAAATGCCTGGAGTCCCACCACCCTAATCCATAGTTTTCCCTTTCCACCTGAACCCCTTCTACGGTTTTTTAAAAAAAAAAAACCACCAATGAATCCTTTTGCTTCAGTTGCAAGTGTGTGGTTTCTTTGAAAGACTAACCTGCATACATAAACAAAGGGAACAGTGGTTTGGCAAAGCACAATCCCCCTTTCCTGCTTCACAACGAACACAGAGTGCACACAGTCATACACAAGCAAGTAGCACCTGCACTCGCCACTGTCTGAAGATACTCTTTTTTAAAAAAAAAAGTTACTGCTCTAACACAGCTTCTGTTCATCTATATTATTTCTCTGCACCTGTTCTATACCTATGGCCTTGGAAATGATACAGGTTGGCTCAGACCAGCTAAAGATTGGAAACCAAAAATGTCTAGTTCTAACATTTTGTTTTTTCTGTTTTTCAAATCACTCGACAACATATCTAGTACAGGATGCATTAAAATGCAATCAGGATACAGGAAAGCACTAAGTCATTACTGTGTAGTAAGAAAAGCAGTAAAAACCCTTTGTCCAAAGAAAATGAGGACCGGCAGAAAGAAACAACAAAAATTTCAAATGGGAACTACAACAAATAGCCTTATTTAAGTACAAATGAGGCCAGTAATAGAGGAAATATAGTTGTTCTGAGTTTTTTGGGCTGTTTGGCCATGTTCTGGAAGTTTTCCTTCCTGACGTTTTGCCAGACTCTGTGGCTAGCATCTTCAGAGGGCAAGAAGCTCAGAATTAGGAGCACAGAGACCCTAGAGCGCAGAGAGAACTCCTAGTTCCCTGAGCTCCTTGCCCTCTGAAGATGCCAGTCACAGAGTCTGGCGAAATGTCAGGAAGAAAAATTTCCAGAACACAGCCAAACAGCCCAAAAAACTCACAACTATCGGATCCCGGCCATGAAAGCCTTCGAGAATACAATGGAAGGAATATTTACATACAAGCTAGAACTGAACATTCTAACAAGCCAGAACTGGAAAACTGTGAAATAAACAATATGATAAGTCAAGCCAAAACAATAACCCAGTGCTTATATTGCCATTCCAAAGCCTTCACTAGTACTTCAGGAACGTTCAGTCCGTGTAACATAAAATATTTTAATTGAAGCAGATATGATAACCTCAAACTGAAGCACCAAGAATCTGCTGTTTGGCTACTATCCTGAAAGCAAAGCATCTTGACTGTAAGTATAATACCTTTTAAATTCTGTAGGGCTATTTGTTTACTTATATCTATTGATGAACCTTGCAAACAATTTCACAAAATGATTCTCATCTTAATTCACATTTATGTAACAGACAACACAAGTAATTATAACAAAATGCAATAATTTGTGTACCCACAGCTTTGGCAACAGCACCAATAGAGAAGTTGCTTGTAGAATTGCAAAATTCAAGCATCCTTCTGAATTCAAATTCAGACAAAAATCCAAGATATCTTCCTCAACTGGATTGGGTATCCATAACATAGAACAATCAGCTGGATATGCAGAATTACTAGATCAAGGATAGGGATCCAACTTGTATTGGATGGGATTTCCCCTCAATTGAAAAAAGAGGTGCATAGCTTGTGGGTGCTCCTGGACTCATCCTTGAACCTAGATGCCCAGGTCACAGCTGTGGCCAGGAGTGCATTTGTAATTAAAACTAGTATGCCAGTTATGGCTGTTTCTTGAGAAATCTGCTCAGGTCACTGTGACACATGCCCTAGTGACCTCCCAGCTGGACTGCTGTAATGCGCTCTATGTGGGGCTACCGATGGAAAGTCTCACAAACTTCAACAGATCCAAAATGCAGCAGCCAGATTGCTGACTGGGGCAAGTTATAGATATCACATTACAGTCCTAGTAAAGCAGCTACACTGGGTGCCAATCAGCTATTGGGCACAATTCAAAATGCTCACCTTAGCCTACAAAGCACAAAATGGCCTGGATCCAAGTTAGCGCAAAGATGGAATCTCGCAGGAGAGGTCTTTCTCTCCATTCCGCCACCTTCATAGGTGCGTCTCGTAAGAACACATGAAAGGGGCTTCTCTGTTGCTGCTCTCAGACTTTGGAACTCTCTCCCTCTGAAGGTCAGGATTGCCCCATTTCTGCTGTCTTTCTGGAAGCAGGCAAAGACCTTCCTCTTCAGGCAAGCTTTCCCTGAATGAGGGATTGTACTATGTGACTTTTATATGGACTTGTAAGGGTTCAATTCTCTCCAGAACCGGTTCCGATCCATATAAGAGTCCAGAATCAATCTTGTAAGTTTCAAAAGGATTTTTATTTAAATTAACATCAGTAGAACAGGAATAAACATTGTCTTCAAGCACTTGTGGTAACTTTGAGAACTTAGATAAATTAACAGTTTCTAATAAAGGTTCTTGTGAGGGTTCGAATCTCTCCCTCGGCGGATCCGAGTCACAAACCGGAGACGAGTCAGTTTTTAATAAAATATCGAAAGGATTTTTATTGTGATTTAAATCAAAGCTTCTATGGGCATATTTAGTAACTTCAGGAGTCAATTCAGGCATAACAGGACTAAAGTTTCCCTCAACGTGAGGGTCTTCAAGAACAACATCAACGGACGTTAAACATAAGTTCAGGTCTCTTACGGGTGAGGGGGAATAGCCGCTCCTCGCCCCCGACATTGTGGGTGCTTTGCCTACTGCGCCACAGGAACAGCAGGTCTCATGCTTTTCCATTCTTGAAACCTCCTAGAGTTTCCCGGCCACTGTATGGGTCTTACATGGACAGCCCACACCCATTTGTCACCTTTATGGACCTTTGTCCATCCGACACCCCCACAATCCAGACCCTTGTCAGTTTTGGTCCCTGTCTCCCTTGACCGTTGGTCCCAACTGTCATTCTTTCCTCCCCTCACCTCACACCGCTTTTTCTCCCCTCGCGCGCGTTCACCCCATTGGTTGGAATTTTCCTCTACCACCCAATAGGCATCCTTTGCTCCCTCACTTATCTCTGCTTCCCAATCTTCCTTTATGTCATCCACTAACTCAATGACATGAAGTCTTTTAATGTGTCTCTCTAATTCCTTGTCTTCTTCGCGATTGCTCTTGGGAGGTCCAGACGACACACCCTCTGGTCTGTCTCCGGGTTGTTCCACCATCTCACAGTTCTTCTAACACAAACGCAAATGGACTGGCTTCTTTAGAGGTGGTGCTTAGAAATAAGGGCAATTGTGGAAACCATACCCCATGCACTGTGTGCTGCAGCACGGGTGTTTGGCCCATTGGGCTACCGGGTTCTCGTTCCTTCCCCGTTTCCATTCCAGTATATTTTTATCAAAATGTCCCAGCCACTTCATAGGCTTTACCTGCACAAACCATTCAAACTCATCAATCTCTCTTATTTTATATTTATTATCTTCCCACCTCTGCCTCCAATCCTCTGTTTGCGTGCTAACCTCCCTCAACAGCTTCTCCCAACTGTCACTTTTCCACTTGCAACCTGCACTCCCTGCTCCCGGGTCCTCGCGCTCAATCCAACCATCCTCCTCCTCTGACACCCATAATGCTTCCTTTGCCCCTTCCTCCACTACCTTTCTTTGTTCTTTACTCACCTCCTTGCTTTGTTCCTTTAATTCTAATTCCTCTACTTTCCCAGTTATCACACTAATATCACTTCTTTCCACATCATCTTCATCCCGTCGCTTTACTTCAGATGGCTCACTTACATCTCCTTCACAGGGCTGCCATGCATGATTACATTGACTGAATTCATAAGAACACCAGTGTTTTCCATGTTACTTTCCACCCCTCATAATGGGTTTTTTTCTTTTTCCGTGCTCTTTCTAGCTTTAATGTTACCTTTTAATGTTCTAAGATGCCAATATCTTCCAATCACTTTCATCCTGCAGAGCAGAGATGGGCCTGAATTGATTCAGCCCAAAGTCAGAACATTCATACACTCTCCCCTCCCTGCAGCCGACTTCCCTACTAACCTGCTGCTCCCGTGTGCAGGCCAGGTCATCCTCCTGGGCTGGCTATCCAGTCCAGTCCCGGCTAGCACTTGGGGTTCCTTTTTCCGGCTCCTCCAGCCAGCCACTCAGACAAGCAGATGGTCTGCATGGACAAGTTGTGGCTGCCACAGGAGGTGGGAAAGGGAAGCCTGGGCTCTGTCCCGGACTGGGCAGCTAGCCCAGGTGGAATGACCCAGATGGCTCACAGACAGGTTAGCAGGACAGCCAGCTGGGGTGCTGTGCATACAATATTTACTCTCTTTGGGCCAAATCTATTAATGCCCAATATCTATGACAGAGTGTACCTTGAGTTAAGTTGCTCCCACTGTTTTGTACTTCAAATTCCTCCTCTCAGACTCTAGAACTCCCTACTGCAGGAGGCCAGACTGACCCCCATCTTTGCTGTCTGTAAACAAAGCCCATTATCTTCAGGAAAACATTCCCTTAGTGACTGGCTGACTGGGTGAAACTTTCAAATTGATTGTTATGCCTTATTTCTTTGAATGTACTGCAATACCTTGGTTTACGAGCATAATTTGTTCTGAAATCATGCTTGTAAACCAAAACACTCATGTCAAAGCAAATTTCCCCATAAGAAAAATGGAAACTCAGATGATTCATTCTGGGGTCACACAGAACACACAGTGTACACACAAAATGCCAAAACACAAAAGTTGGCTAGAAGTCCACGTCCACACCATGGTTTACCTGGTACCTGGCTGTGGAATATGCTCTCCTTGGGACTAACAACTGGATTTAACTCTGTCACGATTTTCATGTGACAATAATAAAGTGCAATTTGTAACCCTATATACACTCTTAACTAGCTGCCCCATGACTATAAATGGTTTGAAAAATAACAAAGAATGTTGGAAACAAAGAAAAATGTAAAGAAAATAAAACAAATCCCTAACTTCCCTTTCAAAATGTTCCTGGCTGGTACAAGGGAAATCTGCATTCCTCAACCTTCTCTCTACTTTGGAGGTTGCCTGAGACAGGATGTTACCCAAAATCACCCACAATCGGGGGGGGGGGTATCACCATTGGGTTACTTGCGATCATATGACCTGCTCCGGTTACTTGTACTGCAAGACATTGTTGATCAAGGCAAAATTTAGAAATGTTTGCTTGTCTTGCAACTTGCTCTTAAACCAAGTTACTCTTAAACTAATAAGGTATTACTGTATTTTTTAGTTTTGCTTTTGTTTACCATTTATCAGTGGTATTTGTTTGATCCTTTATATACTGTATTTGAATGCTAATTGTTTTCACCTTGAAATTCTGCCTTCTAATGATGTAAGCTGCCTTTGTACAGTATACCAATTGTTTTTAAGTTTTAAATATTGTCTTTTAATATAAGCTGCCTTGGGTCCTTTTTAAGGCCAAAGGTGGGATAAAAATATTTTAAACAATAAATTACATTTTTAAAAAAACTTTGCCTTCTCTTAAAGAGCCAGTTAAGAATCCGCCTACTGCCTCCACTGTCCATTTGCGTGCAGTCAGATTCTCTATTGGCCTTTTAAGAGAAGGCAAAGAAAAGACTGATTTGATTGATTGGTTGACGGGAATAAATAAACTGATGTAGGCCATCAGCAAGAGCCTGTGTAAAAAAACGGTAGTTCCCCAGCCCTCTGCCAAGCAGGAGAAGTGATTAATTTGTCAGCATCCTGAAGGGTCTCGCTTATTATTAAGCCACTTCACAGTATTGGCAAATCCAAACTACAAGACCCCCTTCGGATGGGTTCCAGCAACTACATATATCGGAACCGAGCCAAGCCAGAGCGATCTCCCTCCCGGGGCCAAAAAGAAGCGGAGCGGAGCGGTCCAAAGGACTTTCCACCCACCCATCCCCAGTAATCCATAGAAACGGCGATGGTGTGTGTGTGTGTGTGTGTGTGTGTGTGTGTGTGTGTGTGTGTGTGTGTGTGTGTGTGTGTGTGTGTGTGTAACGAATAAAAGGCGCTCGTTCCAGGACTTTCCACCCACCCATCCCCAGTAATCCATAGAAACGGCGATGTTGTGTGTGTGTGTGTGTGTGTGTGTGTGTGTGTGTGTGTGTGTGTGTGTGTGTGTGTGTGTGTGTGTGTGTGTGTGTGTGTGTGTGTGTGTGTGTGTGTGTGTGTGTGTAACGAATAAAAGGCGCTCGTTCCTGAAGACGAAGGTCCTGCGGCATCTGAAGGACTTGCCACATTTATTCCAGTTTGGGCGTTTAAAGTTCTTCCCGTCTTTTGTGTGTGTGTGTGTGTGTGTGTGTGTTGGGGGGGGGACGGGGACTTGGGGCGGTCCTCCCCTGCCTGGGCCCGGCGGGTGGCTCGGAGCGTCACTGCTCGGGGAGCCCCGCCGGACGGAGGCGCAGCGGGGCCGGAGCGAGCGAGCGAAGGGCCGACGTGCGCTCCCTCACGCAGGCAGGGCTTCTCCTCCCGTTGGCTGGCCTGGCAGACGAGGGAGGCCCCGCGCAGGCAGCGCTTGCTGGGCCCCCGCCCTCCTCCTCCTCTTCCTCCTCCTCGCCGCCGGCCCGGCACTGGCTGTGGGGGGGGGTGGGGGTCGCGGCGGCGTTGGGGGCTCTCGCGGCTGGTGCTGCGGCGGGTGCGGCGGTTCCGGCCTCTGGGCTCGGCTTGGACTCACGGCAAGGGTAGGAGCGGCCAGGGCGACCTCCGCCTGGGCGGGAGGGGAGGGGAGGGGAGGGGAGGAACGGGCGGGAGGACACAGAGGCTCGGGAGGCGTTCAGGAGCCCCCGGGGAGCCGGCGGGCGCCGCCGAGGCTGCTCCTTTCCACCGGACCCCGTGTTTCCGCCGGTTTTCTTCGGCGGGAGGAGGAGGAGGAGGAGGGGAGGGCAGCGCGGACCTGAAGGGAAGACGGGGTAGTTCCTCATCTTCCCCCCCCCCGCCGCCCTTCCACCACCGTCGCTACTACTTAGCCCCCTCGGGATGGTGGTTCCTGCGGGGGCTAGAAGGGCGTTGTTAAGAGAGGAAGCCACGACCCCCCCCCAGCCTCCTGCAAAGAAAGCCCCACCATCAGCACCCCCACCACCCTACCCTACTACTCGGAAAGGAACGGCGTTCCTTTTCTTGGAGCGCCTGCCTGCCCCCTCTTGCACGTGGACCGGCGGCTGGCTTTTTGAGGCCTGTGTGGATGGTGGTGCTTCCCTTGCTCGGGGGGACCGTCGCCCCGTTTGTGTGTGTGTGTGTGTGTGTGTGTGTGTGTGTGTGTGTGTGTGTGTGTGTGTGTGTGTGTGTGTGTGTCAGGGCAGCCTTTCCCACCTGGACGCAGAGAGAGAGAGAGAGGCGGAGCTGACCTGGACGTTTGTTTACCTTTTTTTAGGCCATGTTTTTCCACGCCCGCCGTGTTTTGCAGGCCTGTTTGTTTTGACAGAAGGCATCTGTGGGCCCCTGATTAACAGAAAGGCAGGACAGATATAAAAATCAGTACAATAAAAAGTCTAAAATAAAACATGTTTTACTTTACCTAAGCTAAGTGGTCTAGATGCAAACTACAAGGCACAGTGAAACATATGCTTTATTTTCCCTTTTAGTTTGCATTTTGGAAACAGGCAAAACATCTTTCTCTTCAAGCAAGCTTTCCCTGAATGATGGACTACCTATAATATGTGTCTTTTATATGAATCTGCCATACTTGATCAAATACGCTTTGTGTTTATAGCCACTTATAACCTTGTGTGATTGCATTGACACTTATGTTTTCATTGTTAGTTTCCTTCACTCATAACATTTACATGGAATTTCTACTCTCTCTTTTAACTGCTCGCATTTTCTTTAATGTTCTCCCTCAGTTCCCTGTTATCAAACTTGAATATGTCTTAATTGTAGTGGACTGTATATTGTCCCTGATAAGGAGAAAGAAGGGCTAAAAATAATCTAAATAAATAAATCCAGACCACTTAACTTACCTAGAGGAGTTAGCTAGTGTTTTTTAATGTGTTCTTCCATTGTTAGCTTGTGGTGATCCACCCAGTTTCAGAGGCAGTGGACAGGGCTTTCCAGAATGAAGTGCCAGACATCTGAATCTGAGGCTTAGTAAGAGATCCTCTACTTTCATGCAGTGTGGCACGTAGGGCAGAAAAATGTTTATAGACCATATTGTTTACAGACCGTAGATGGTAGACAAGGCATAGATCCTAACTGAATGGACAGAACATCTGCTAAGGGGAGTGATAAGTTCCATCATTTTAGGTAAAATGGGAATGAAATTAATGGAATGTACTTAACAAGGTTCAATTTTTTTAATGTTACCATATAAATTGTCTTGAAAATGTTATGCAGAGTATCCCTCCTATGGGAAAGGATTCATCACACAGGCTGTATACATAACTGTCTCAAAACAGTCTCTGTCGCCCAGAGACCTCTTGGTAGTGGGGTGGCTAAACAATTTTGTAAATAAATAAAATAAAAAATAAAGTAAAAGGAGCTTGAATTATTCAGAGGCCCTGTTTCACTACGTCAGTCTTGTAAAAGGAACTCCAAAACTCCAAACATGCTCCCCTTCAAAAAGATAAATCTCCATATGCATACAAGCCACCCACCCACCCCATCTTGCTCCTGGGTGCCAGAGGAGGTCTAAACTTCACATTCCAGAGCTGAATGCGGCGGGGGGGGGGGGGGAGTCTGTCTCTGCCTGCTTAGTTTCTCTGGCTGGCCCAATAAGAAGGGTAGGGCACACTAATTTCTGGGTGAGCACATTCACTCACCTTGATGCAGTTCACAGTCACCTGTGGCTAGTGCTTAAGGTATTCCATGCTTAAGACCTATCTTAGCAAGTTTAAAATATGTTGTGGTCCCTTAAAGACTAACATCTTTTCAGCCTCTGTGGACTCTGGCTTATTTCTTCTTGTGTACCTGTGGGCTGGAGTTCTGCAAACATGGATGGCCACAGACTTAACACAGCTCCCCCACTCCAGACGAGCATTGACCACAGTGAATCCTGAAATCTGTCAGCATGAGAACAGAAGAGCAACACAACACACAGGCTAGCATTACTGTTGTGAAAGCGCGAGTGGGAAGGAATCTTCTGGTCCTCCTGCTCAAAGACTGTCAGGGTGTTGTGCTGAAGTCTGTAAGGGTAGCAGCCAGCTCTTACTGGGCACATGAGCCGTCTGTACACAGCCCAGTGAGGGGGCAGAACATCACCCACACAGAGAATATATCCCAAATTGCTGTAGCTAGAAATACTTCATCTGTGGGTTTGATTTATGAAACATTGCTGTCTTGTTGGGTCATGTCTCTATACCTTTTTTTACATTTAGCCCTTTTAAATTTTTTTACAGTTACTACCATACAGTGGCCCTGATGCTTTTTTTACACGTTACCACGAGAAGGTTGGTTTCTCAAGTTTACTGTGGACTTAAAACCGCTTCATCCAAGAAGCAAAGGACCTGCTATGAAATGGCACGACCTAGTTCAAGTAAGATATGCTGCTGCCTGAGGCTTGTGTCTTTCTGTATGCATACAAAGTAAGATATTGATGAACTGATATTTTTTGTCTTGCAATAAGTTAACTTTAACGGGGGAGGGGGAAGAAACCTATTTGAATCATTTCGGCTTTGAGAGACATTTTTGAAAGAGATAACTGCTTCTACAATCAGTCATCATCATCTTCATTCCTTTCTTGGCAAAGTAAGAAAAAAAAAAGAGAGATAATAAATTAGTACATGGGAAACTGGTAAACAAATACAATCCAACAAGTTAAAATACATAGTAAAGGAAATAAACAACTTGGAAAAGTTCCTTAAGAAGAGAGAGGGCTGGGCAGCTTTGGAGAAAATTAGATACAGTATATCATTTTGGATGTGAATGCTGTTGTATCAGAGAAATTGGCAATGTTCTTGAAATCAATTATCCAGAGAAGAAGGATGCTACCCGGATCTAGTCAACAATCTGTCAGATCAATTAATTTGTTCCCTTAACTCAAAATGTTTTAGAACTGTGAATTTGTTAAGACATCACCTTAGTAAAGTAATATTTTCTAATTCTCTTCCTCTTTAATGGTGGAATTGCCTATTGTCTTGGTAGATACATGTGTGCAAACAAGCCTTTGGCCAGCAAAGTTGTTGTAGTAATGCCGTCCAGTTTTCCCTTTGCGGCTGTTCTCTATGCTTCATACTGAACCTGTTTGTGACTTCAGCATCCAGCTGCTTTAAAAGAGGATTCAATATGGCCCTCAGGTGATGGAGAGAATAGAAAAGCTGGAAATCCATCTCTCTCCCATCCCTGCAATTGTTTTTGCTTTTTTGTTTTCTGAGGAAAATTGATTCTGAATTCTCATTTCTAATAATGTGTCATCACGCCTAAAACAGTGGAACAGTACTCAGTGTGACATTTTTGAGGAAGATATTTTAGCAGGAAAAGTTTTTTAAGTGAAGTTGATGTTTCATTATTTAAGAATCTGTTTACAGCTGCCATTATATTCTTGGTTCAGCAGCATTTGGAATGAAATGTAACAGTTTCTGCTCTCTTCCCCAAAAGAATGTGTATATACATGTAAATATGTGCACATGTACTGCTGGAATGTACTTTGCAAGATTTGGACCATTACGTAGGTGGAACAAATTGGCTGGAGTTATTAGATCACCATACCACCGAGTTCATTTTTACCTTAAAATGTTTGAATACTATGAGGTAAAAAAAGCAAAGTTAGTGTTATGGTGATCAGATGATTTCACCTAATATCCACTTCGCTAAAATCCTATGAATTACATTTGTGAATATAACTGTGTAAGTTGTAGAGGCCATTTTGTGGGACAAATTATGAAGTCAGTATAGACATTATTTGTTGCATAACAAATTACATCATTCATTGCACAAAAAATATCTATGCTAACTTTATCAAGTGCATCCATTCACTACTAAATGTTACTCTGCTTGCATTATGCCGGCAATAGAATTTTGGCCTTTGCCTTTCTTGGTGTGAAACCCAGCACCTGCTGTACTCACCTCCCACTGCAATTCTCTTTGTAAGGGGTAGCTCAGTGGGTTAGGTATTTGGTTACAGAACCAGAGTTGGGGGTTCAGTTCCCCACTGTATATCCTAGAAGAGCCAATCTGTTTGGCTTTGGGGCAAGCTGACAGTTCCCAGGCCACCTCCAGTAGAAAGGAATAGTAAACTACTTTTGAGCACTCTCTGCCTAGAAAACCCTGAAAAGGATCACCAGGTGTTGCTGTATTATTTAAATAATTTTAATAAAAATGAGATGCCTTCTGTTGTCTTCAGCCGTGAGGCCAATTAGCCAAGTATTCTCAGTTTCCATTGTCATTAAGTCAGTCCATGATTCTCATCACTTTCTAGTTCTGCTACTCAGAATCCCTTATTGGCAAAAAAATTGAGAATGCCAACATACAATATAGTCTTTGTATTTTATTTAGTTTTAAAAGACAAACTATCTGTCCTTTACAGATAGCATGCTCCCTTTAAGACACAGGGCCAGAAGATGAATAAAATTACTATTCATATACAGTACTTTTTCATGTATATTTTTGTCTAAAATTGTTAATGTAAAAATTGAGGGCTATCTTATACATGAAAGTAAGCCGAGGAAAGAACTGCACAGTTGTGAAACTATCATTTTGGGTTGGAAAAGTTGGGATCATCTTATACATGGGGGGGGGGCTTCTAACAGATGGAAAAATAAAGAAATCTAGTGTCCCTGAAACAGTGTGTAAGCACTTACTAGATAGAACACTTACATGTTTGCAGGGCCAATATGCAAACATGACTTACTGTGAAATATTTATTTCCCATTCTGGTCATAGGAGGTTTCCAATCTAAATCTCAGACAAAATTACTCCAGTTAAGAGACAATTATTTGCCATCTAGTCCAGCCAACTTGTCAATGGGGTTGCCCTTGACTCTCCTTCGGTGCCTGCAGCAGGTGCAAAATGCGGCAGCCAGACTGGTGGCGGGTGTGCATCGACATGACCACATCACCCCAGTACTGACTCGCCTGCATTGGTTACCTGTTGCTTCCCGAATCAGATTCAAGGTCCTGGTTTTAATTTATAAAACCCTCCATGGCCTGGGACCTGAATACCTGGCAGAGCGGATGTCCCAGCGGTCTACTTCGGCCCGACCAACTAGGATGTTGTGGGCGCACTCGCTGCGGGTGGCCATGCCCAGGGAGGCTCAGAAAATATCTACTCGTAGCAGAGCCTTCTCTGTGGCTGGCCCCACACTATGGAACCACCTCCCTAGTGAAGTGCGCATTGCACAGTCCCTGCCAGCTTTCAGGAAAGCTTTAAAGACCTTGCTTTTCCGGGAGGCATTTGGTGACTCTTAATTTAATTTTCTTTCTTTCTTTTTGGTCCGCCATCTGTCCCCATGCTTTTTTTATTTTTTTATTATGTGGTTTAAATTGATTTTATTATCTGTCCTTATATTGTATTTAACTGTTTGCTGTTTTACTTTGTTGTGAACCGCCCGGAGTTCCTTCGGGAAGACGGGCGGTATATAAGCTTTAAAAATAAGTAAAATGAATAAATAAATGAAATGAAAAAGAGTCCCAACACGGGTCCTCCTCTTTCAACTCAAAATAGTTCTGCATATATTAAAATGTGTCTTTTAAAATTGCAACAGAGTTGACTTTGCTTTCTTTTTAAAGATATGGCTGAGTTTCGGGAAATATTTGCTAAAGCGAAGCACATCACCATTATCACTGGGGCTGGTGTCAGTGCAGAGAGTGGTGTCCCAACCTTCCGAGGTGCTGGGGGCTACTGGCGGAAATGGCAAGCTCAGGTGTGTACGGTCGGTCTGCGTTCTCAGGATGGCAAATGTTGTTGCTGAACCACAAAGTAATATGAACTGGACACAAAAGCAGAATATAAAATAAAACCCATCAGTTGTGAAATGGGAAGGCAAATCTTAATCTTTGTTCTGCTTCATCTGGAATGCACATGAGGAGGACATCACTCAAGTGCACTGCAACCTTTCTGATTTAGTCAGTGTAGATTAAGCAGCAACATTATCTGTCTATTTATAATACATAGATAATTCTGTTCCCTCTACAGCACAAACTGTTTGACCGTTTGTTTTGTCCTGGATTAGTCACTTTTTCATTGCTTTGCCTGTCGTGCAAGAAGGATGTGCCTAGTGTTTGTTGTGGGTCCATGTCCTGATGAGGTGATTGGCTTTAACAGGTCTGGACCTGCCCCTCTGTTGGTTTCAAGTGACTTATTTATGGGTATCCACACCTCCCCAGTGGTCCCTTCTGGTGCCTCAATATTTTCTTTTAACACCAAACATTTTAGGGCTTCCACTGATCCCAGTGTTCATGGGTACAAAATGTAACTTCTATCCAGAAACTGCCGGCCAGCATGGCTGAGATTTAATCTCTCCAGTTGATAAATCTGTAGTATTGATGCAATACTACTTCATGAATCTAAGTATAACTGCTTCAGGAAGAGGGCTACAATGTCCAGAATCCTCCAGCCAGCATAGCCGGTGAATATACAATCTTTCTATTAATTTATAGTGAGACGCCAATAGTATCCATTTTGGGGGGGGGGCAGATACCTATCTCTTACTGCTTAGAAGATCTTTCAGACAAGCAAACAGACGTTTGGGTTTAAGTAAGATTAACAAGGCAACAAATGATCTCTTCTCTTTCCAGGACCTGGCTACCCCGGGTGCTTTTGCCAAGAACCCCTCTAGGGTGTGGGAGTTCTACCACTACAGGAGGGAACTTATGATGACAAAGCATCCAAACCCAGCACACATTGCCATGGCCGAGTGTGAGGCCAGACTGAACAGGCAAGGCAGAAGTGTTGTGGTCATCACACAGAATATCGATGAGCTCCACAGAAAAGCAGGAACGAAGCATCTCTTAGAAATTCATGGTAAGAATTAACATTAGAGTCTAGCTCAGTGGTTCTCAAACCTGTGGGTCCCCCAGATGTTCCTGGACTGCAACTCCCAGAAGCCTCCACCACTCGCTGTGCTGGAAGGGATTTCTGGGAGTTGCAGTTCAGGAACATCTGGGGACCCACAGGTTGAGAACCACTAGTCTAGCTGCTGATGCCTCTTTCAGAATTCATTTTTATAGGTTTTTGGAGTTTTCATACTTTGTGGTATACCAGTAATTGGAGACCTTTCTCCATTAGACATGAAATCAGACATGCATATAGTTTAGGACAGACATGTTTTGGAGAAGTCTTGCACTTGTATATTTTAATGTTGTAGGAGGAAATACAGCTCAAATTGATTTGGAAAGGGGAAGGATTAAAAAAAATTCTGGTGTCACCGTTTGGATTACATTGACAAAATAATTGACTTTTTTTGGATAAAAAAGAAAATCTTGGGAGAAGCAATCAAAAGATCTCTTATGTCCCTATGTAAATTTGCCTTTGAAAGGGCCTTAGGAAATTAACAGCTGAAAACAATAAAAATTACAATCATGCATAAATAAATCAGGTTTCAAATAGCTGTGTGCAGCCTTCCCTGCATGAAAGCTTTAGATCCCCTTTCTCACTAAGGATGCACTCTGATAGGCATTTGTCTTCTGCTTTTGGTACAGGTTGTGGATAGTATGATTTATTCTTTTTCCTAGCAAACACATGACAAAATTACCATTGTGAACCAGCCTGCCTCAATCAGTGTTTACCTACTGCTTTTTGGGTTCCTGTTAGAAGCTACTGTTTATTTGTTTTGGGGTTTTTTTGTGGGGGGGGGGCTGCTGGTAGGATCACTATGTTTTGGTAGGTTTCCAGTATGTGTGATCACTGTGGTAAAACCAAAGTGACTATCTGATTATTAATCAGCTTCAGCAAAGGGACAACCAGGCAGCCGCTTAACAATTTTGGGAAACAGGAAGTTTCCTTTTCCTTTAAAGGGAAAGATTATCTTGATCATGTTAAACAGAATAACTTGAGGGGGATATGTGATTGATCTTTGCATGTGAATGCAAGGATTAATCCAAATAGCATACTGTACCTAAAACCAACCTTGTATAGCATGATATAGACCAGTGGTTCTCAATCTGTGGGTCCCCAGATGTTCCTGGACTGCAACTCCCAGAAGTCTTCATCACTAACTGAGCTGGCCAGGATTTCTGGGAGTTGCAGTCCAGGAACATCTGGGGACCCACAGGTTGAGAACCACTGATATAGACCAATCCAGACAGGATAATTTGGCTATTTAGTTGCACCTGAAACAACTCATCACCCCTTTCCAGCCATTACTGAGGACTTGGGGACCCATCTTCTACTGCAGGAAAAGAAAATTAGGAATATTGTGCTTTTGGCGTGTGTATCATGTTCCATAATTCCTAACCACACTATTTAATTCACTTGTTCTCAGAGTATTAATTACCAAGGCATTGTTTTTAGCAGTAAAGAAATTCTGGGCCATAAAGTCTATTTTTAACTTGTAATAGTGTACAATCTCTACATTAGATACTTGTCTACTCAGTGGGATAAATTGTTTTCAAAATACAGTGGACCCTTGTATAACAAACGGTTTGTATAACATAAAATCTGTACAACATAAAAAATTCCGAAGATAGGAGAAATTTGCTTAACATAATCGCCTATGGGGCGAATCTGTACAACATAAAAATGGGATCACTCTGTTTTCAGTGCATTCCTATGGGAAATTTGTATAAAGGAAAATTTGCTTAACATAATTTCCTTTGGAACGAATTAATTCCTTTATACAAGGTACCACTGTATTGTATGCCATTGTCTACAGTACTTAGGGTTGGGCCTTTATATGTAAACTAAACCCTCCAGTGGGTTGTGGCTAGCTAATATATTATCTCCTTTGTAAGAGCTCAGTGATATTTTGTGTCAAGTTAGAAGTCTGACTTTTGTCATTTGTAGTTCCTACAAGATACATTAGGCCTACACTTCTGTGTTAAAGATTTAATATCAATATTTTGAAGATAAATTTTAAAGTTCTGATCTGGGATTTTCTTTACCTTACAGGTAGTTTGTTCAAAACACGATGCACCAGTTGTGGAAATGTGACAGCAAATTACAAGAGTCCAATTTGTCCTGCTTTGGCTGGAAAAGGGTAACCAAAGTGTGTTGTCAGTGGGATGTCGTAGAGATGTTGACTCCTACTTAGGGGCATTTTCTCACAAATATTTTATTTATTTATTTATTTATTTATTTATTTATTTATTTATTTATTTATTTATTTATTTATTTATTTTATTAATTTGTTTTATTAATTTATTGGATTTTTATACTACCCATCTGGCAGCAAGGACAATCTAGGTGTGTGTGTGTGTGTGTTGCATCATCCTCCATGGAGTTTTCTTGGCAAGAATACTGGAGTGGCTTGCCAGTTCCTATTCCAGGCGCCTACAGCACCTGGTATTCCCTGGTGGTCTCCCATCCAAGTACTAAACAGGGCCGACCCTGCTTAGCTTTTGAAATCAGGCGAGATCAGATGTGCTTAGGGCATCTAGGCAGCTTGACACTCTGGGTGGTTAACAACAATTAGTGAGTACAATACAGTGCAAAATAAACATGCATAATTCATACAGTAAAGTAAACATTTTAAGTAAACAAACCGGGTGAAATTTATGAGTTGAAAGCTCTAGTACTTCTGCACAGGGAGAGGCACAAAAATGCTTTCTGGTAGCATCCTCCATAAGAGGCAGTTTAGTGTAAGTCAGGCCTGCCCAAAGTGCGGCCTGGGGGGGGGGGGCAAATCCGGCCCTTCAGGCCATTCTGAGTGGCCCGCGACTGGCTGGCCTTTCCCCCCCTCCTTTGTCCCATGTTTTTTTTAAAATCTTCTGCCAACACTGACACCACCGGGAAGCTTGAGGGGCTGGGTGGGCCGTCCGATGGTGAGCAGAAGCTTGTGGGGCTGGGTGGGCGGGCAAGGGGGTGGGCCACCACCAGCAGCACCGCTGGGAAGCTTGTGGGGCTGGGTGCTTGCACGGGGGGGGAGCCGCCACCACTGGCATCCCCGGGAACCTTGTGAAGCTAGTGGGGTTGGAAGGGGTCAGTGGGTGGGGCTTATGGGTCAGTGAGTGGGGCTTGCAGTGGGGTGGCAGGGTCAGGGAGCAACCGGCCCCTGACACATTCTCAGCCACCAAATCTGGCCCTCCTTACAAAAAGTTTGGGCACCCCTGGTGTAAGTAGAGTATTGGACCTGGGTTCAAATCCTCATTCAACTGAGAACTCACAGGGAGGGGGTGGGCACTGGGAAAGCCATTTCTTAAATGGTTCTTAAATCTTGGAAACCCAGCTAGAGTCACCATGTGTCAGGATCCACTTGACAGCACATAACACAGTATCATCCATGTGTGTGAGGCGGTGCTTCAGAGGGTCCACTAATGCTATTGGTGCTTGACAGAGACATTAGAAGCTCCCATACATGAATGTCTCATGCAGATATCAGAATTTGTGAAAACTAATTTCTGTAGTTTTAGAAGATAAACCCACTACATACAAATTAGCAAAATACCTCTCTTCCTAAATAATAAAACTCCTTTGGCACTAGGCTTCTAAAGATAATTGTTCTTATTTCCTTCAGACTAGTTTTCAGCAGGAAATAGTTTGAATAATATTGCTCATTATCTCACTAGAATAAATATTTTCACCGTCCCAAGTGAGAAGTCCTCCTGATAGGATTGTAATGTATATATTGGGCTATGGATGTCAACATGTTTATAATTTAACTTAAACCTTTTTGGGGGTAATTTCAGTGCTCCAGATCCTGATGCAGAAGACACCAGAATTCCTGTGGAAGACCTTCCTCGGTGAGTCTTGAGCTGTCAAGTCTTCTGATAAGATAGATATCCAGTTAAATAGGTGGTAGAAATTCCTTGTCAAAAAGCAAACTATTTTTTATCTCAAATGGTTCTAAGCCACATTTCTAGCACTTCCCATACATTCATGTGAATATGCATGCCGCATAGCCTAGCCTTGCCCTATAATCTATACAGTCGTTCAGTAAATGTTAGAAACAACCTGTATGTCTGCAGTTTATGTCTGAAGGTCGAGTCCACGTGACCAGGGAATTCTGGCATATAGGATGGTATCCTTCTGCAGGTAGTTGGAATGGGATCACCAACAGAGACAGATTGGAAGTAATCAGAGTTCCCACTTTAAGCTGTGTGCAATGTGGATGTAATGAGATGAAGTCGCCTGCAAAAATACATACATACATACATACATACATACATACATACATACATACATACATACATACATAATTGAGACAAGAACTTGTTAATTAGAGACTGTCTGCTGCTGATGTCACTCCTACTCCACTAGTGGAGCTACACAGGATTTTGGTTCATATGCTGTACACCAGGCATGTCCAAACTTCGGCCCTCCTGATGTTTTGGACCACAACTCCCAGAATTTCAAGCCTGTATTTCCAATGGCAAAGGACTATGGGAGTTGTGTTCCAAAACATCTGGAGGGCCGAAGTTTGGACATGCCTGCTGTACACGTAGCTCTTTTTGTACCTGCCTCTAAATAACACACACGTGATCTCTGTATGTAGAGAAGCTCATCTCTGCACCTCCACCTCATGTATTGCTTACTCTGGTGGGACACAGAAGAACCCATCCCCAACCCACCCACAAATTCCAGTGGTTAGGCAGCTGCACAGAGGGGAAGGTGTTTCTTTAAATTTCAAAGTTCAAACCTACTTTGGACTCAGGGTCATCACCAGCACTTTGAATTCTGACTGGAAAGATATTGGGAGTCAGCGCAGCTCCTTTAGAAATAGTACAGTGGAGTCTCTATTAAGTGTCCCTACCAGCAGATTAGCTGCTGTATCTTTAACTTCGTGCAGCATCTTGGTCATTTTCAGTGGCCGTTCACCACAGAGTCCACTGCAGTCGTCAAGGATGAACTACAACACAGCAGGGAGTGGAACAGACATGCTACTGATACAGATTGGTACAATACTATCAATATTATTTTCCTTGTAGTTTTGTTTAGAATATAAATAAGCATTGTCTGAGGTTGCAATACCATTGCAGCAGATGGTAAGATGCAGCAGACATTGTACTGAATTTCCTGAAGGCTTTTAAATGCCTTACTTCATAACTTTTTCTTCATAATTTGGGGGCAGGTGTGATGACTGCAATGGACTTTTGCGCCCTCATGTTGTGTGGTTTGGAGAAACATTGGATTCCGATGTCTTTACAGAAGTTGAAAAAGAGCTTGAGATATGTGACCTTTGTTTGGTAGTAAGTGATTTTCTAAATTTACTGTTTCTTTGCCTTTAATACTTCTTGGAATTAACGTAATAAAACTGAGCATTTTTAGTGACATGTGACTTTAATAATGAAGCTACACTGTGTTAATATGGCACAAGTCTGATCATATATTGTGACGTAACAGTCAAAAGGGTGTAAATGAATGATTATATTTGAACAATAAAACACATATCTTTTTTATACATGTACTTAACTATGAAAAAGTAACTCTTACAACACCTTGATTAATGTTAAAAATGAGAGGGATGGGCTTATAAGACATTATAAATCTGCAGTTAAAGAGGCAGGAAAACATAGTATCTACTTAGCAACAAAGCCAATGTATGCTGAGTACATTAATTAGGCTATTGGTGACTTGGATGGGATGTGTTCTCTCTCTTTCTCAGGTTGGCACTTCTTCATTAGTAAATCCTGCTGCGATGTTTGCTCCTCATGTGTCTGCCAGAGGAGTGCCAGTTGCAGAATTCAACATGCAAAGCACTCCAGCAACAGATAAGTTCAGGTAACATCCAATTTTTTTCTGCTAATAAAGCAGGTTCTTTCTGTCTGTCTGTCATACTATGCCATTTTGGAAACAGAGAGAAAGGTGCTCAAGGCAGCTAATTAAAGTGTTACCAAAAAATGAATGATCTTAGAAATAAACAATAAAAGATAGTCAGAACCGATCTAGCTCAGATGCCAAACGTCTGCATGAATTTGCTTACAGGCAAAGGATGAGAAAGAAGCATGCTAGCCTCTCCTTGTAGAGAGTTTCCAAGTCTAGGAGTAGTGACTGAGAAAGTCTCTTTTGTGTTCCTATGAGATGTGCTTCTGGTTGGGATGGGACTGAAAGAGGAGCCTTCATTGGAGATCTTAAAGCTCTCTGAGAAGTGCATATGGGACAGTGCAAAAATAGACTTGTCCCAAAGTTTTACTTAGATCCTGTCCTTGGCTACTGCAATGAAGGCATCACTACTAGTGTGTCTAAAATGTAGGACAGAAAAGACGGTGCCAGTTTTGAACTTAAAGCCACAGGCCTTGAAGCCTATTCAGTATCATAGAGGTGGGTGAGATGACATTAAAACTGAAAGATTAACTGGTTTAGGAGATAAGAAATACCCCAAAAGGATGGCCACAACCTCTTGTGCTGGGACAAGGCTCATTTCTTTCTCTTCTGTGTCCCTGCTTGGGATATCAGTTTAAGTTCTGGTGTAACAGCCGAAGTGCATTCATGTATTTCTGTATTATGTGATAAAGAATGATATGAATACTGAATAATCTTTTGTTTAAGGTTCCACTTCCAAGGTCCCTGTGGCACTACATTGCCTCCAGCACTTGCTCGCCATGAAACTGAACTGATCTCATGAGCGTTTATCAGAAGCATGGAGAAAACGCAGCAGGGTGCATACAAGGACAACTCGGAACTTGTAGAGAAGACATCTTGTATGTAGCAGAGCAAAAGGATACGGGGATCTCAGTGAGCAAAATAAATCATGGTTCTCCAAGGAATCACCAGAATGAGCCAGGGAAAAGAATTATCATGTACGGGGACACTTAAAAAACAGTTCCAGTTGTGTTGAACTAAAATATATGTGAAAAGAAAGCCTACAAAGCCTAGACATTTAAACACTGATAACTTGAGAACACACAATCACTCTTGTCACAATCAGAAGGTATGTTTGGTTAATTTGAAACAAGGAGGGCCTCCACTATAACTGCATACCACCATAGGAATTTTCCAGAACTGGTGTAAAATCCTGCTTTTTTAAAAAAAAAAAAATATGTAACAGTAAATAACCAAATCGCCAAGTAACAGGTTTTAATAGAGCATCCACTCCAGTGTTTTTGCAGGGAATCAGAATATTAGTGGTGTATCTCCTGAGAGTGTGCACTCACAAAGAAAGTTCAGATTTGAGACTGTCTCTGTGATGACAGCCTGAGCAAATCACTGAATGCTCATATGGAACATCCATATGTATTGTGTGTAGTCGTGGTTTCTTTTGCTCTCAGACTTACATGAATATACTTCTGGGTTTATCGCTGTCTGGCGATAAACAAGTTAAACTGGCTGGCTTTATGGTTGCAAAAAATGTTATTTCTGATCAAAACTTAGGCTTTTTGCTACAATGGTACTAATAAAATTGATCAATATTTATAAATATTTGTTGATAAATTTGATCAATGTTTATTGAGAAATGGAGTGGAACTTTGAAATACATGATACGGCCTTTTGATCTCAATATGTATCCAGGCTTTGGCATCTTGTAGTTTAATGCTGAATATCCGTATATAGGATGGGATGAAGAGCAGCACCTCTCTTAATTTGAGGGAAGGGCTTGGAAGAGTCACATTTTCTGCTTTGTTCTTCTCTTTGCAACCCCCTGTGCCTCCAAAAAAGCTGCTTTGGAAAGCTGGAGTACTTTGACTTGCAGGTAAAAGGGATGAACATCATCTCTCTCTTCCCTTTCTTGGCCTAGAATGTCCCATTATTCCTGGAACCTTTGGTGAAATCTGGGGACAGCTCACAGTATTTTGGCATGACCAGAGCATTGTTATCTACATCCATATGCCAATGTGAGAAACTAATGCCAGCTATTATTAAGGAGATGCTATGAGTGAATTTGGTTGTCCTGTTTGCACACATCATTTCTATGTGAACTGGAAGAAATATTGTAATGGTTGAAGGCAACATTTCTGGAAGCTAATAAACTGGAATGTATGCCAGTAGTTTTTAATTTTGTTCCATTAACAGTATTAATAATGCTTTTGAAATTCTCATCATCTATTCAGACTTTTTGAATGAGGGAAATTGGGTTTATATAAAAATTATGAATACCACAGGCTAACTTTAATTAGATAATCTAATGATGAGGGCAAGCGATACATTTATAAGACCACTAAAAATTCACACACGAGAGCTAGCTTTCGATCTGTACAGATCTTGACCAGGTTGGGCATTGAAGGTCGGTGGGTATGGTGCAGAAAAATATTAAAAAGTTCCAACGTTGATGAACCACATTTCAACATTAGCTCCATAGTTTCCAGAGGTATACGGTCACATTCCATCTCTGGTGGTGTGAATGGGAATGTTGCTTCCAGTTCTTCCAGACATAAAGACCTCCAGTTACTCTGCCTCCTCACCCCTCTCTACATGCCAAGGAGGAACTGTGTATTTCAGTGTTGAGCAGTGGACGAACCAGGAGTGCTGAATGCTTGCAGGCCCCAAAATTGGGAATCGACCCTATATCAAAACACACAGTTCCTTTCTGGCTGGAGCAGAGGCACACAGAAATGTGACAAAATAAAAACAAATAAATAAACAAAAAGATGATGTTGGGATAAAAGCTGTTGGAACCCAAAACATTATTATTATACAAAACATTATTATTACTACCCAAAACATTGGGGAGCTAATCCTACAGGTCCAGCTTTCTGTTCCCTTTCTGTTGTCTTAAAAAGGGCATTAAAAGTAAGAGAGAACCAACCTGTCTAGAAACATTAACCATAAAGTGGCTCTAGATTTTTTAAAATCCCTCTTGCAGACATGAGAGGTGCCCACAATTTCAGGTTGGCAGGCATGGGCTTTGATTGAATAAGACTTCCAACAGCCCCAGAGCATAATCCACCTTTAATGTGTGAGGTAGAACTGGGGGCCTCTCCTAGCAGGTGTACACAATGGATGGCTATTTGGATCACTCTTGGTGTAGTTTGGTTTGAACTAAATTAAGGTGCCAGCAGATTTCCTACTTACAGCAAGTCCTTTTAAGAATTTGCCCCATTCCGTTCTGCACAAAGTTTGGGGCTTCAATTTTTTTTTTTTGTAAAATTCAGTGCACTCCTAATTATCCAATTGTATAGCCTGTGTGGTTATTTTGCAGCCAAATGGAGCTGTGGATGGCTTTATCTGAAGTGGCAAGCCTGTGATCATTAGGTGGTTTGTGACATTAAAAGATGGAGAGACCCCTTTTATTTTTGTCTTAAAATATTCCCTAACTCATACAGTGCAATTCTAATATGCTCAGTTGACCCATTTCTGTCACTTTATTTAACAGTAACAATAACAACACTGTGGCCCACTGAACTGATGACAGTGAGAAAAGGCAGGAGAGATGGATATGTCCCAGCAGAGGAGAAAGGGGGGTGTTTACCCTTTTTCCATCTCCTCAACCTGTCCCCAGTGTTTCCTCACACCACTGCTGTCTCCTTCTGAGCAAACAGACAACTCAGACACCCATGTGGACTCTTCTAATGGGAAAATAAACTTCTCCAGTGTGAGTGGAAGGATCACTCGAGAGATAAACTGATTGCGCTGAGGATGATAACATTTTAAGAGAGAATCAGACTGCTCCAGACTCCCCTGCCTGGACAAACCTATAGTCTTGCTTGCACAGAAACATCACCATAGCAACCCAAAAAGACGAACTGGGTTGCCGCAGATGCCTGCCCCCCTCACAAATGTGTACAGTAATACCTTGGTTTAGGAGCATAATTTGTTCCAGAAACATGCTTATAAACCAAAACACTCTTATATCAAAGCAAATTTCCCCATAGGAAATAAGGAAAACTCAGATTATTTGTTCTGGGGTTCCATAGACAATATACTGTACACACAAAATGCCCAAACTCACAAAATAAGTTGGCTAGAAATCCACATCCACACCATGGTTTAAGTACCTGGCTGTGGAATCTGCTCTGCTGGAGACTAACAACTGGATTTTACTCTGTGTTTTTAATGTGACAATAATAAAGTCCTATTTGTAGCCCTATACACACACAACTAGAAATTGAAAAAATAATGTTGAAAATAAATTAAAAATATAAAGAAAAAAATAAAACCCTAACCTGCATTTTCCCGGCTGGTGCAAGGGAGATCTCTATTCCTCTCTCCTCTCCTCTGTTTTGGAGGCTGCCTGAGAAAGAATATTCCAGACAATTACAATCCAGCAGGGGAAGGGAGTGAGTGAGCCACCATTGGCTCACCTGTGACCATGTGATCTGCTCCAGTACTTGTATATCAAGACATTGCTTGTTGATCATGGCAAAATTTAGAAGAAATGTTTGCTTGACTTGCAAAATGCTCTTAAACCAAGGTGTTACTGTATACAAAATGCTGCAGTGTTAAAAGAATTAGTGGCTCAATTATTATTTTTAAATAACGCCCAATTCAGAAAAAAGCAATCTTGAGCCAACCAATTTTCCAAAAATATTAGCAGTTGCTACTTTCAAGTAAAGAGTGTATTATGTGTCAAGTCACATCCAACTTACAACAATACTAATGGGTTTCCAAGTCATTTTGTGATTCAAAGGCGTTATTGGATCACAAAAAACCTGAATAGTTAGTTTTCCAATATAAATCAGTCTTCCTCAGGCTGTAGGGAAGATACTGGCGCAAGCCTGATGAAGTGGGTATCCTGAACCACAAGAGCTAGCCGACTGCACCATTGCTTTAGTGGTCTGTAAAGGCATCCCCTACTCCTGCGCTTGTATTCAAAAAGTTGACTGTCAAACGCATTGGGGGTGAGGGTTCAGACCACCCTTACCTGTTGGTTGGATTCCACCTCCCCACTTAAACAAAGGGCATTATCCTGTGGTGGGCGGCGGCTTGCCTTCAGTCTAAACCAGTGGTGGTCAAACTTCGGCCCTCCAGATGTTTTGGACCACAGTAAGTTTGGACACCCCTGGTCTAAACTCATAAGTAAGTACCTGCTTGTCCAGGGAAAAGGCCAACACCCGTACACAGTTTGTGGCGAGCCCTGTCAGGGTTTCCATGGTAAGAGATTTCAGAGGTGGCTCAACCGATGCCCCTCCTCCCCGGCGATTTCATGGAGGCTCGAATCCAGGGTCCTGGCCACGCCATCCACGAAGCCCTCCTGGCTCTCCCCCCTAAAGAGCAAATGCGCCGAATCAGTTATTAGATGACAAATCAACACGTGCGCAAGGTTTATTATCAATGGGTCTACTCCTTGAATTTAGTGGCAATGCGAGGCCACGGCAGACGAGAGCGCCAACTGCTGCTGCGTTCAATTGATGGGAAGACACGCGGCTCCGCTTCCCCAGGTCCCCTCCGGCTTCCATCTTGGGCGGAAGGCGCCCGGGGTGTCACTCAAAGCGACGGCCGCCATCTTGCCTCTCTCAACGCGGAAGCGGATGGCCGCGAGACCCACCCGCTCCCCTACGGAACGCCGTCAGGACATTCCGCGCTGCACCGCCTCCCCCCCCCCCGGAGGCCTCGGCCATACACTTCCGGGTCACACGAGGTCAGTCGGAAGTGGGACGACGACGACAAAGATGGTGGCGCGGAGGAGTCGGGCGGCTGCCATGGAGGCCAACGAAGCCGAAGCCGCCGCCCGCCGCCGCCGCTGGTCCCTCAGACGGCGAAGAGGAGGAGGAGGAGGAGGCGGCGGCGGGCAGCGACGGCGGCGACGAGGCGCCCGAGGAGGTGACCTTCGAAAGCGCCCGGGTTGCCGCGGAGGAAGAACGCCGGTTGGCGGGGGAGCGCGCGCGCCGGTGAGTCGCCCCCCCCCGCCTGCCTGCCTGCCTCCGTTGCCCTGAAGGCGCGGCCTGCCTCCCTTCCTCGCCCGGCCCTGGGCGCCTCACACACACACACACACCGGGGGTGGGTGGGGGCGGAGGAGAGGGGCTGGAGGTAACAGGCCGCCTTCTTCCCGCGTTGAACGCCGGGGGTGGGGGGGGGGCTTATAAACAGTCCCGAGGCCCCGTCGGGGTTGGTCTGAAAGGGAAGTCGCTCTCCACCGCAGAGGCCGGGGAAGAGGGTGGAGGGCGGGTGGAGAAAAAGAGGGGGTCGCGGAGGGAGGGCCACAAAAAGCAAGTCTGGACTTCGTCCGTCCGTCCGTCCGTCCGTTAGAAGGAAGAAGCGAGGAGGAGGCGTTTTGTTTCCCTTGCCCTCTTTGCAAGTAAGAACTGCTGCTGAATCGACGCCAAACAAATTGGGGAAGGGGCAGGAGAGGAAGGGAAAGTTGGGATAGTTTTGTTTTGAACTTGAAACCTCAAAAGCGCTTCATTAACACGCTACTGTTGCCTCTCCCAAGGCGTACACGCACGCACTCTGAGTTTCAGACTTGTGTAAAGGTACACTGACCAGCCACAATATTAAAACCACTGACAGGTGGCATGAATAGCATTGATTGTGACAAACTGGCGAATATTAGGCAGCATGTGAACCGCCCTGGCATTTCATTTGTTGAAAGCCGGAAATATGGGCATGAAATGAAATGAAAAAGAATCTTTGTGAATTTGACAAATAATGATGGTTAAATGATGGGCTTAGAGCATCTCCAAAAACAGCAAGTGATATGGAGCGTTCCTATTATGCAGTGGTTAGTACCTGCCCAAGGTGAACTGGCATCAGGGTCGTGACCACCCAAGGCTTATTGCTGCATGTGAGGAGGCTAGACCACCTGGTCAGATCACACAGAAAAGCTACTGTAGCTCAGATTGCTAAAAAAAAACTTCATGGTGGCCATGATAGAAAAAGTGTCAGAGCATACCATGCATCACAGTTTTCTGTGTATGGGGGTGGATAGCCACAGACCAGTTAGAGTGCCCATGATGATCCCTGTCCACCCCCTAAAATTCCTGCAATGGGGATGTGAGTATCAGAACTGGACCATGGAGCAAGAAGATTGGTCTGACGAATCACAGTTTCTTTTCTATCACATGGCTGGCTGGGGGGAAGAGATGATAGGAGATGCACTATGGGAAGAAGACAGGCCAACAGCAGTTTTGTGCTGAGAAATACTAGGTTCTGACATTCTTGTTAATCTGACATGTACCGGCTAACTAGAGGTTATTGCAATAGTGTTTCCTTTCCTGATGGCAGTGGCCTCTTTCAGCAGGATAATGCAGTCTGTCACACTGCAAAAATTATTCAGGAATGGTCTGAGGAACATGACATATTCAAGACATTACTTTGGCCTCCAGATTCCCCAGATTTCAATCCAGTAGAACATCTATTCCACAGGATGCGCTGGGAGACAACATACAATCCATGGTTGTCCCACCTCACAATTTATAGAACTTAAAAGATCTACTGCTAACATATCGGAGTGTTTACCAAACAGTTAAATGTTGATCCCTCTGCTCTTTCTTTCTTAGAGAAAAGGCTATCTTGAAAGAAAAGAGACGGCGAAGAGAAGAACTATTTAAGGAACAAAAGGTAGTAATTTGCCTCTTTTCTCTGGTTTTCAAAGTGGCTTTTGAGCAGGATGGAGACCCTTTTCTCTTCTTGATTGATGTCTTGAACTTGTTCCCAGAAGTCTTAGCCAGTATAGTTTTTGATATGGGATTATGAGAGTAATTGGCCCAAAGCAACTGATGTGCCAAAGGTGCGTCACTCCTACTTTAGAAAATATATATTTGGACATGTTCTGAATTGCTGTACTGTTCTTGTAGGCGGCAAGTCAGTTCTGACTTATGGCATCCCTATATAGGTTGTTTTTTCCCCCCGAGAGGCAGTACTCAGAAATGGTTTACCATCCCCCTTCTTCTAGTGGCACTTTTGGGATTGTGCAGGTTGCGTAAGGCCATACTTTTCAGGGGTGCGCAGTGGGCACTAGAACCCCCAGCCTTTGGCTTCACAGCCCGATACCTAGCTCACTGAGCTAAGTATACGGGGGTAATCTCTTCGTGAATGTATAGTCCCAAGGAATTGTCTCAGTGTACAATTGTAGGAGAAAACCAAGCATCTTAGGTAATGAAAATTTATTTGCATATCATTTTTTCTGATTTCCCAAATCTTTTTAAAAAAAGTAAAATATGAATCATATGTGGGTTGGGTTTGAACACCACAGTAAGCCAACATTTTAAAAAATGTTATTTTTTCTACTCTGGTCAGCTTTACTAATACAGTGTTGACCAAGATATACTCTAAAACTGCATGGCCAGCCTGCAGTTGTCTGTTGTTGATTTCAGCTTCAATGTGGGCTGGAATAAGATGCCATAGGACTGGTAAAAAAATTGGTAACTCCTGTGGCATCTTATAGACTAATCATTTATAACATGTTTTTACTTCAACCTAGAAGGGATTTGTATCCTGTTCTTGTATTTAAAGAAATTTTATTTTCCTTGAACTTGGTACAAAACATATTTAAATGCAGAATAGATAATGGAACCCACCCACCCCCATCACATGGCTTCGTTAGAACTTCATATACAACCTTCTAAATCCTGTGCAGCAATCTTGCAATGCCAGCCAACTTTGGACTTTGGCTGGTATTTCAACCAAACTCCAAAGGAAGCAGCCAATGCCAAGTTAAAATGTTTTTAGATGCCAGTATGTGCTCTCCTGAAAATGTATAAACTCTCCAGTAAAATATGAATTGGATACTTACTGTTATATTTTCAAAATTGTAAATAAGTAAAGATTATCTGGAAGTAATCTTGATTTGCAGAAATTGTCCATTTTTCTTAGAAAAGAAAGCTGCTTCCTGAAAAAGTGTTAGAGGAGCTGGCTTCAACCACACAAGAAAGGTAAGCAAAATAGGTTTTACAACACAAGCTGGCATCTCCAGCTTTAGTTTGACTGAACTGCTAGTTGCCTTTAGTGGTACCCAGAGAAATGGTTGTTAGCCACCTAATTTATTAGGCTTTTTGACTTGTTTTCCTCATTCAGCTGCATGCTGTTCCAGTTGCATGGCTAGCCACTTTTAAAATATAGAAGAACATCATTGTATGGCAGCAGGAGGATTGCTACTGTGGACAGTGAAAGCGCTATAGGCACATGCCACTTTTTGTGGGTGCTTAAAAGAGAGACAGCTTATTCCCTTTATTATAAAAAGGTTTTCTTACTATATTCATGATACATAATTATAGCCATGTCTTTGTAGTGTAAATTAATAAATGCATATACAGAATTTATATTAGCTGTTATTGTTACATTCCAAGTCACTTCTGACTCTTGGCAGTGCTGCATTGGCAGTCAGAGTTCCATAGTTAGTATGCCACCATCATATACATGAATGAGTACCCATCAGTTGGTTTACTGAATGTCTTCCTAAATACGGCTTTCTTTTCCTTAGCAGAAACCAGCAATGTGATGCACTTGAAAATGGTAAGACTCTGTTATCTTACCATTATTGTATTGCTTTTGTCATTTCATAAGCTTTGCAGTCTACTAAAGCAAAAAAAAAAAAAAAAGAAGGAAAGTGTTCTGCTTATATACCGCCCCACAATGCTTAAAGTACTCTCTGAAAGGTTTACAATTGTATTATGCAGGCTACACATTACCCCCCCCCCCAAAGGTTGGGCACTACTTTACTAGCCTCAGGAGGATGGAAGGCTGAGTGAACCTTGAGCCTGCTCTGGGATTGAACCCCAAGTCATGAGCACAGTTTTTGCTGCAGTACAGCAATTTCACCACTGTGCCGCAAGGCTCCTTGGCAATTCCATTTAAGTAATCTGTTGAGTATTTATAAAGGGAGGTATTTTCCCCTCTGCTACCTTTGGTTGTAATTATGAAAATCTTTTCTATAGCACAGGATGCTGAAGATGATTCTGAAACTGAAGACGAAGATACAAAGGAAGTCAGTGAAGAAGAAGCAACAACCACTAGGTATATCTTAACAATCTTTATTTAGTACCCATTCTGTACCTTATTATGACCATGGCCACAAACTATGAAAGAAAACAGGCCAGATCAGGATTGTGCAAGTTGCATAATGTACCTTATAAGATGGTGTGTGAAAAATTGTTTCCAGTCTGTTACCCCCGTCGAATAAGCCAGGGCCCTCCAGATGGCCATATTGCACCTATTGAAAATGGCTGATTTTGTATATGGTGCTCATTCTTGATTCACTCCAACCTATTCTGCAAATGTAGTAGGGTTTCAGATACTGTTCTGTATCCTGTCAAAAGCATTTAGTTGCTAGCTAAGCCTGAAAGAAACTCATTAGAAGCACTGTAGCATACTAAATGTGTAAATCTGGTCATGGAAGATTTGGATGTACAGTGGTACCTCATAGCGAATTTAATTTGTTGTCTGAAAAATTTGTTATCCGAAATGCGGTTTCCCATTGAAATGAATGGAAAACCGTCTGAAAAAAGGCAAAAAGTTGGGGTTTTTTCCAGACCTCTTTATAAAGCACTTTAAAGGCTTGCAGTGTTGGAGCACACACACATCCTAGAACAACCCCCCAGCAGTGCAATGCAAACATGGACAAAAGCAGCAAATACTACCCCTAGCCTGTTCTTGCCCAAAGTGCAGTGCAAAGCAGTTCAAAGACCCAGAGCACAGAGAGAAACTCCTTTTTTCCCTGAGCTCCTTGCCCTTTGAAGATGCCAGCCACAGAGTCTGGCGAAACATCAGGAAGAAAAACTTCCAGATCATGGCCAAACAGCCCGAAGAACTTACAACAACTATTTCCTGCCCAAAGTACAATGCAAAGCAGTTCAAAGATCAATAAAACCAAGCTTCAAAGCAAACACTCAGTTTGTTCCCACCAAGCGCACAGAAAAAAACCAGGACGATTCTCAGCTCACCCCTCTGTATTGCAAGATAAAGCAATGCAAACGGACAGGAAAAAGCAAGGAAACCTCAGCTAAGTTCAAAAGGTCTAGATCCCTCAGCAAAAAATGTTCCAGATGGCTCCAAAACACTATGAAAAAACCCGCTCTTAACTCCTCCCACCTGCCCACAAAGTGCATCCTCCGTACCCCCCCCCTTTTTTTTTTTGCAAGGCATGATGAAAAATTCATTATTGAAGGCAGCCTCTAGGGAACATTCGTTATCCAAGGAAGCTCTAGATCTGGAAATTCCCATTTGCTATACGAATTATTTGCTGTCAGAGGCATTTGTTATCCAAGGTATTACTGTAGTTTTTTCTAGTTCATCTATTGGGAATACCTCTCCAGATTTACCTTACCAAATCTGTAGGGGGCCGGCTGCCCCCGATCCTGCCCCCTGCAAGGCCCACCCACTGACCCCTTCTTACAAAAAAATGGGACCCCTGAATTAGGGAAAAACGGGGGTGGGAGAGTCCTAGTCTAATGGAAAGGGGCAGAGCACTGGCGGAGGAGCCAGGAATAACGAAGCAGGGAGAGGAAGGGAAGGCGAGAAGGGAGCGCAAGCAAAAGATTAAATAAATATATCCCTCCTGGTGCCTGGCCATCCCGCTCAGACTTGCCTCCACATCTGGGTCCACAGTAGTGCCACAGCCGCTCCCGACACTGCTGCTCCTTCCCGGCTCTTGGGCTCACCTTCCTTGACGGCGGCCGGAGCAGCCTTTGGCTTCGGCACATGGGCTGGGCAGGAGGGGAAAGGAAGGGAAGGTGCTTCTGAGCACACTCCTGCATTGCCCGGATGGGTGGGTGGGTGGGTGTGTCACAGAGTGAAGATGGCGGCGGTGGTAGGAGGACAAGCCGGTTCCTCTCCTTCACCCGGGCTAGGCTTCGCTGCCGCCTTCAGTGTTATTAGCAACGGCAGCGGCAGCAATGCGGACTCACAAGTGGGTGGGTGGGTGGGTGTGATGAGGACGATGCCCACTCCCTGATGGGGCTTGCGGGTGCCTCTTTCCTGCCCACCCCCCCGCGTGCCATTTCTCGGTGCGCTCCTGTTCCTCTTTCTCTCTCCCCCGCCCCGTCTCCTTATCTTGCGTCTCTTCTTCTGCCACCCCTCCTCAAAGTGTGACAGGAGCCGATCCCTTTCCCTCAGCCACTTGTCCTCCCCCCATCCATTTGAATGCGGCATTAGGAAAGTTGAGAACCACTGGGCTAAAGCTTTCCACCAAGCACGCCACTGCCTTCCTAAGCCATGTGTGTCGCTTTCTCCCCAGGAAGAAAGGCAGGCAGGCAGGCAGGCATGGCAGGAGTTGGAGGATGGCAGGCAGTGCCAGCGCTGGGCAGCCATCACAGTCAGGAAAGGGGCCAGGATGTCTCTGCCAAGCCTGCAGCCTTCCGATGACCCCTTTGGATCTCCTGCATGCCTGCGGCTGGTGGCAAGCTTCCCTTGCTGGATGGCGGGATGAGCGAGGAGAGGATGAGTGGGGGTTCCCTGGTGGAGGAGGTGGGAGCAGAGCAGGAAGAGGCAGCCGTGGCTGTGAAGGAGGAGGAGAAAAGAGAAGGAAGGGAAGGAGGAAGAGGGAGAGAATCTGGAAAGAGTGTTGCGAGGGAGGGAGGGGGGACAGCCAGCCGCAGGCCAATCAAAATGGCCTGATGGGCCAGACTTTGGTGAAAGACAGGCAGGTAGATAGGCAGATAAATGCTTATGCCACATTTCATAGTCTCATGAAGTCATAATGTAGTTAAAGAACTACTAGAGGATACCTTCAGAACAGTACTGCATTAAGTGTGGTGAGGTCTATGCTGAAATGTTGAACTAGAGTTCTTATATTGACTTACAATGAGACAAATTAGGGTCTAAACTTTTGAAAATCAGTATCTGTAAGTGTGTTAACTTGCTATTGTGTCACAACCAACTTCAATACTTGTGGTCACATATATACACTCATGCATGCATTTACATTTGTAGTAGACAGTTTCTATGTACCACATGTTGGACTATATTCACTCTGTCACTGTTTGATGGCTGGTAGTTGCTCACGCTATCCGATCTCGCCTGATTTTGGAAGCTAAGCAGGGTCGGCCCTGGTTAGTACTTGGATGGGAGACCACCATGGAATACCAGGTGCTGTAGGCGCGTGGAGTAGGAACTGGCAAGCCACTCCAGTATTCCTGCCAAGAAAACTCCATGGACATGGGGTCACAAATAGTCGGTCACGACTGTAATGACACAACACACACAGTTGCTCATGCTCGGTTGCATAGATGGCATCTCCATGTTGGCATAAAACAAAAGCCTTCTCAATGTCCCACATTGTTTTCATGTGTGAAGTTCCACTACGTATGACAGATTATTTAAGTGGTAGTAACCCTGTGCCCACTAAGCAGCAACTTTTACTCTCCAAGGCCATTGAAGGGATTATTGTGAACTCTGAGTATGAGTGAAAATATGTTCATGTTTGAGAGCACATCAGGACATGTTAAATTAAGCAAAATAAAAGTATTTGATCCAATTTAAGGAAGCTCGAAAGTGTTTAATTCAACTGTTTTGAAAGCATTTCTGTTTCAGAAGGACAATACAAACTACTACATATCTTCTAACCTGCTTTATTGTTAGGTTCCAAGAAAATTATGTGGCTGTAAGATTAAAGGATCAGGATACAATCAACAGGCAACAGCAAGAAGCTAGAAATTTTGTACAAAAACTCTTATACGGGCAAGGCTCCAACCGAACTACTGGTAATGGGATTCTTCCTTGAATTGTATTTAGTACATGCAGTTTCTGCTGCATGCAAACTTTGACTGAATTGCTATTTGTCTTTTCAGCAAATCAATATTTTTCTATTGAAAACAAGAAAAGGGCAGTTAAAAAAGCTGCAGTCCAGTTTGTGAGTAATTCCTGGGGTAAGTGTTCATATTGCTCTTTTGTATTGGTGCAGAGGGCTCCTTGGTTTGCATGGCAAGGTGCCATCAAGAAAATAGAATCAGCCTTGGTACAATAGTTCATTGTACCTTGCTCTTAATGTCTTAAGTTCAGGCTTGGCCTTGGAAGACCCTAGGGATCATTTATGCGTTTCTCATTCAGAAGTTAAGTGACAAACTATATATTGGTGTTGATTCCAAAGGTATAAGAATCCTGTGGTTTTGGGGTATAGATCGGGTGCACAGCTGTACCCAAGTTGAATGAATCAAATATTTGTCTGAATGAATTAATGAATGTTGTTTTATGTGACTTCCTGTGACATGGCTTCCCTGCACAAGAAAGGATCACAGCCCTCTTTAATGCCAGGAGATTCAATCTCAGGAGTTTGAAAATAGTTTTTTTGTGAGGCAGTTTTCAGGCCGAGCAGAAAATTTAAGAGAAAGAGACAGATTGCAGGGAGAGCATATGAATGAAATGTGCAAGCTAGAGAAAACAACAGGAGCAGACTTGAAGCCTCCACCCCCACCCCCGCAGTGTGTGACAGACTGCTTAGCTAGCCCAAGTGTCTCTGGCCTGAGAGGAGACTTGGAATTGAGTAACTGCTTACAGGACTCCCACTCCCTCCTACTGCTTGTTTTCTTTTGATCCGGGACTTTGATTGCATGGTTATTTGAAGCAAAACAAGTTGAGATGCTGTATAGCCATCACAAAAAACAAATACAAAAGTAGAACAGGGGATACCTTTAGGCTACTAGAAAAATGACAAAGTTGCTAATATTTCAAGGGCAAAAAACCCTCTTCTTCAGAGCTGTACCAACAGATTAAAACATGGCAAAAGATGAAGTTACCAGGAGTTATTTCTTAAATGTAGTATGCCAGGTATGTTCAAGAAGGGGCCATTAGCCTCAAAGAGCCACATGGAGAGGGTGTGTAGAAGTGTGTACGTGAGCCCTGACATGTTGTTTGAAGGACTGGGACAATAAAAACACCACCCTTTATTTCAGATGCAGCCTCAGAACATCTAAGCTCCGGGCCTCAACTAAGAAACTACCTGGCATATTTTCCATCTTGCCAAGGAGTTTACATCTAAGAAATAACCCCTGGCAACATCGTATTTTGCCATGTTTTAACCTGTTGGTACAGCTCTGAGGAAGAGGGTTTTTGCCCTCAATATATTAGCAACTTTTTTGTTATTTTTCTAGTAGCCTAAAGGTATCACCTGTTCTACTTTTTTCTACGGTTATTTGAGTGGTCCCTGTCACTTTCATCTCTCTTTCCCCCTCATTAAATAGCTTGTTAGGCTTTGTGTTCTCCATGGCTTTCATGGCTGGCCAGGAGGGATCTCTTGGTTGTTGTGGGTTTTCCAGGTTGTTTGGTTGTCTTCTGGAGGTTTTTGTTAAAGTTTCACCAGTCTCTGTGGCAAACGTCTTCAGAGGAGAGTTTATGAAGAACAACCTCCAGATCATGGCCAAACAACAACAACAAAAAAGCAAAATAATTTTTGGCCTTGGTATTTTTAAAAATCCATTTATAGTATTATTACATTTTATTTCATACTAATATTTTGATGGGTAGATAAAAAGCTACTTTAAATAAGTGAATTATATATTTTATAGAGGCCTACAAACATTACTTGAAGAACTTGACACTTATTTCTGTATAGATGTAGCAACAGGACTTTGTAAGGAAAACATTTAGAAAAAGAGGATTTTATTTAGACAACATTCTTAATTGCTGTTGGTTCATAAAGAACCTTTAATACTTCAACAAAAACCAAAGGCTTACCATAAACTTTCATATGTTTTACCCTTAGTGTAAAAAGGTACTAAATGGTCATACAGAACCCCTTTATGAACTCATGTACACAAAACCAGCTACTTGTATGTAGTATACACACGCTGAACACTGTATGGATAACTACTGTGTTTTTCCTTTTATCAGATGCCCCTCACTTTTGGGACATCAAATTTAACAAAATGAACAGATTTGAGGAGCCTTTTAAGAAGTGCCTTTCTCCACTGAAAAGATGACCCTGATTTCTGGGGGGGAAGGGGGGAGGCATTTTGGAAAGGTGGAGGGCAGTGAATGAAGGGAAACAGTGGAGAACCCCTTTAGCAGCTAATCATGGGAGGGGTCTTGGAACATCAAGACAGGCATTGGTGACGCAAGTGGCTGACTTTTCAAATACACTTCAAATAACTACCTTTTCTTTCCTCAGGTAAAACGAAAAAACAAAAAGCTAAGCGATTCAAAAAACATTGGGTGTCAAAGATAACCCCCTGAAACTTAACTATATTTTGTTACCCGCCCTATGGAACATAATCATGATGATTTAGCTTATTTGTAAAACTTAAGTGTTTTCTAATTAACACTTTTATATGTTATGTGTGCTAATCGAGTTGTAAGATAATTATATGCTGTTTCTGGATAATATGTTGTCATTTCAAACATGCCTCCTAATTAAATATTGTTGTTTCCCTTCAACTCTTTACTTGAATATTCTTCCTTCTCCATTGAATGTCCGAATGACAGATGGACTTTTCCAATGCAGGTGACTTTGTTCTGTGCCACTGAAAGGCTTTGTGCATATGATTCAGAGGTTGGCAATATGGTGCCCTCCAGATGTTTTGTACTACAACTCAGATGCCATAGTCACCCACCAAGAATTCTATAACTAATCCAAAATATCTGGCAGGGTGTCAGACTGCCTCTTAAACACAGGTATTTAATGTAGCATTTAGCAAATGGAGGGAGCGCAGGAGGTCCGGGGGGGGGGGGAGTTCAGATCTTCGCTTGGCTATGGAAACTCATGGGAGTGGATCTCCCATCATGCCTTAACCCTAGAAAAGTTAACATGTCTAAAGCAACTCATGGCATGTTACAGGTTTTTTTTCTTTTGCATGTGCACATGCAGAAACTGTATTTCAACTCTACAAGCCTCTCTGACCCCTCAGTTCAAGCAAGGGACTTTGTTCCTCTTTCATCCAACCCTCCAAAAAGCCCAGGCCTAGTCAGATGATGGAATATGCCATTTCAGTGCATGGCACTTTCTACACAGCAGTGATCTCTAGCTCCAGTTCACTTCCAGTGTTCAAACACCACATACAAAAAGTAAGGTAGCCATCCTACCATACGTAGAAGTATTTAATGACTGATTAATGATGATATCACTACATTTTATTGCAATAGAGTACTCATTAAGCACTTTTAAAAATGCAAGGTGTACAAAGATTAAATTAAGACTGAAACTGACTAAATATTTGGTTTTTATATAAATAGGCCATAAGCACACTGTGTTGACATATAATACTGTTATAATACAACAGTTAAACAGGTGAGTCTACAACGTAAGTTGCCTGCAGTTAAACAAGAAACAATTTGAAAAGACCATGTTAAAACAAAAACCACTAGGAAACAGGTTGAGATTGTAAGTAGCAACAAACATATTCACTCAGCTCCTGAGTATTTCAAGTTTTACAGTACACATTAAAAATAGTTCTTCCCATCAATACTATACAGCCAGACTGTCAGGTACTTATGCATTTTGCAAATTACACTGATTGATCTATGTAATAATGAGGGTGAAAGTTGGCAAATTATCCTGCTTGAAATTTACATCACCCACGTACTAACACATCCACGACATTATCTAGTTTGCCTTGCCTTTCATGAAGGCAAGATATATTTGGTTTTTGGAACAATTTAAGGGTTTGTCAATTAGATGTTGCTGATGATATTAAAGGTGGAAAACTTCTCCTAACAGTAGTTAAGAAAATCATTTGCGTCATGCTGTAAACTAGGAAGCAATGTAAAGCAACAGACCTGTCCATAGTACATAATTTTTAAAAAATCTGAACTCCAGTTGGCAGAGCCGGTCTACTTTCATGTTGAATATATGCCACGTTATACACCTTGGTTGCCATCTTATGCATAGCTAGTGTAGATAATCTTCCACTGTGGCAAATGCACAGGATCCAATTCCTGACCGGGCCATCAGTCCTAGGCATTGTGAGGCCTGCCCCATTGCAAGAGCAAGCGGAGGCTGCTTTGGTAGATTGTGTGTCTCTGAAAAAGATTGGACGATGGATAAACAAGGTTTTATTCTGAAGAATATATATATATATATATTACAATTAATATATATATATATTACAATTATGCTTTCAAGAAAAGCATTAGGCCTGAAGTTATTGGATTTAATATTTTTTTTAAAAAATATTCCAATTGGTGAAATTAAACTACTGGACTCTTGTATACCAGAATAACATACACATAAATCATCAGTATAATTCAGTCATTCCTTAGCACTTTGTGGATTTTATTCGTACCCACTGCCTTTTCTCTGTTCTCCTAGTATAGTCAGTATGATGGAAAACTTTTAATTTTATAAAATTTGAGTTAATCTGTGCTCTACCCATTTTCCAACCCTGGCTGTCACTAGCTGATAAGGCTTCTGGATACAGCAGTGGCAACACCAAGAAATCTCTCACCATCCAGAAGACAAAATATCTGTGCATGTGGTGATCAAACAATTAGTTTTCACAATAAGTATCAAAGCCTGGCAAAGACTGATATTTACTTGTTAAGATTCTGAGGTTTTAAGAGAGTTTGCAGAAAAAAGCTCAACTTCAGTAACAAATTTATTACAGTGGTACCTCACAAGATGAATGCCCCGTAAGACAAATGAAACGGTATAGGCATTTTTTGCAAGACTTTGGGGCAGGCGTTTGAAGTTTGCATGCCCACCACCCAAGCCATTATCAAAGCTGCTGCTGCCACCACCATCCATGTAAAGGGCCCTGTGTACAGAGCCCTTTAAAGGGATCCGCTCACGGATGCTGGCGAAAGGAAGGCAGTGCCTTGTGTGCTTGCAAGCCGCTGCCTTCCTTTCGTCACGTTCTATCCACTGAGCCCTCGAAGGAGAGGTAGCTGCTCCAATGCAGGAAGGACATGAGCGGGCAAGTCACTCCTCGCCTGCCCCCTCCCCCCCCCCCCGGTTGAGGCAGCCAGTAAAATGGGGGAAGCTTTTCCTCTGCCCCAACCCAGCAAAGAAGGGGAAAAGCTTCCTCCCTTTGCTGGGTTGGGGGTAAACCCCCTCAATCCACTGGCAGCAGAAGGCTGCTGGTGGATTGAGTTGGTTGGGACAGCCTTCCCATAGGAATGCATTGAAAACCAATGCAATCGATTTCTCCAGAATGGATTAATCGGTTTTCAATGAATTCCTATGGGAAACCGTGCCTCATGACAATTTTTTCATAAAACAGATGGACCCCTGGAACCAATTAAATTCGACTTAAGAGGCACCACTGTAACTGGATTTACAAATGCTCTGAATCAATTACAGTACTCCCCCGTTTATTGTGGGAGTTAGGTGCCCAACTCGCCCATGATAAACAAAAAACCACAAAATGCAGACGCCTCAACAAATTGATCTTGGACTGCTCCTGCTGGCGTGCATTTCCAGAGAGGCTGTTAACCCCCTCCTGACACCTCAGCAAACAGATCTTGGGTGGCTGCTGCTGGTGCGTGCTGCCAGGAAAAGCAACCTAAGGTCAGTGTGCTGAGGTGTCAGGAGGGGGTTAAAAGCCTCTCTTTGGAAGCCTGCTTCTCTCAAGAAAAAAATCTGCAATATATTGAAGCCATAATATATGAACCGCGATATGGCAGGGGATTACTGTAGTGGCAAAAAGGGGAATTTAAAAAGTAAATCTTACCTAGTATTGCACTGTTGAGGACTGAACACACAGGCTCTCTCTGAATGGGATCCAGCTGATTTCCTACTGGACTGCTCCAGGGATCTGAATATGCAAGTAAACTGAATGCATCCTGTTGAGAAATCAGAAAATTGATGACTCAATTACATTACACAATTCTACATTTTTTCTGTATTGATCAAAATCAGTGGCACCATCCTGTCACGCTGCCTGTTCTTCACACTCTCCAGGCCGTCTTTTCCTCATGATCACTGGGTGTGTGGCGTGGGCGCCCTGCCAGTGACTGGTGGTCTGCCTTCCCACCCACCACCAGCACTGGCACCTGGGTAGCAGAGGTGCCCCAACAAATCCCAACATGGCACTACGCTGCTTTGCTGCCACCCTGATCGTGGGCTGGCCTTTGGACCATGCACCACCACAGCCACCTCCGCCAAGGCCGCAGAGGACACCCTGGCCCGTGCTGCCTTTGCTACTGCCTCTGATGTTGCCAGTGGGTGCTCGCAGGCTGCCCCTCGCCAACTGAATAACTGAATCTGCGGATGGCGAATCAGGGGATATGGGGGTGCTACTGTACATGATTATTTGCTCTGCTGTTTGACAAAGAGCAGCGATCGCAGCACTACAGTATAAGACTACATTGCAATTCTTCAATCTAAATAGATAACTGCCAGCGATTAGCATCCACAGAAGTAATGTGCTACCTCATGAGCTCACATTTTACTTCCAAGCCAGTTTAACTTACTTTGAGCATTTTCTTATTTGCCATGTTTTTGCCACACTCTCTCCTTAGTTGTTCACTCATAGCTTGCAATTCTCTGCCAAAGTGAATCATTCTTTCAATGGCTGCTTGGCTGCCTCCACACAGCTGACGTCTTAACTGACTGGAGTCAACCTCTGTAAAAACAACAAGGTGCCTTCAGTAATACAACACAGTTCCAAGAATACACTGTGTTTTGACTAAATACTGACTTACTGAAAGAGTCAAGAACAAATTAGAAGTCATTTATAACTTTAATTTACACACCACTTTTTGCATTTCAGAAGTAAAAAGCAACATACAATAAAGACTACCACCATGATCTTTCTATGTTATGCTAGTTCCCATTGGATTTTATCATAGCAACACAATTCCCTCAACAGTAAAACAAACATGTTGAAGAGGATGAGGAAAAGCAGAATATATTCTTCTTTGAAAGTATGCAATCATTTCCTATAAGAAGTCCCAGAAAACTGAGCTCGAAATACAGAATTGCTAGCAGAAGCTAATTTGGGGTCCTTCAGCAGAAAGACAGAACATCATTACTGCCACTAACTACAACCAGTACTCTACAGGTAAAACTTGAAAAAATAGAATATCATGCAAATGTTAATTTATTTCAGTAAGTCAACTCAAAAGGTGAAACTAATATATGAGACAGACTTATTACATGCAAAGCGAGATATTTAAAGCCTTACGTTGGTATAATTGTGATGATTATGGCATACAGTTTATGAAAACCTCAAATTCACAATCTCAGAAAATTATAATAGTGTGAAAAGGTTCAATATTCTAGGCTCAAAGTATCCCACTCTAATCAGCTAACGAATCCATAACACCTGCAAAGGATTCCTGAGCCTTTAAATGGTCTCTCAGGCTGGTTCAGTAGGAATCACAATCATGGGAAAGACTGCTAACCTGACAATTGTGCAGAAAGCCACCACTGACACCCTCCATAAGGAGGGAAAGCCCCAAAAGGTACAGATTGCAAAAGAAGTTGGATGTTCCCAAAGTGCTGTATCAAAGCACATCTATAGAAAGTTATGTGGAAGGGGAAAGTTTAGAAGAAAAAGGTGCACAAGCAGCAGGGATGACCGCAGCCTAGAGAGGGTTTTCAGGAAAAGGCCATTCATAAGTGTTAGGATTTTCACAAGGAGTGGACGGAGGCTGGAGTTAGTGCATCAGGAGCCACCACACAGAGACAGATCCCAAACATGGGCTTCAACCATTGTATTCCTCTTGTCAAGCCACTCCTGAACACTTGCTCAGTGGTCCAAAGTCCTCTTTTCTGATGAGAGCAACGTCTGCATCTCGTTTGGAAACCAAGAACCCAGATTCTGGAGGAATGCTTGAATTCCAGTGTGAAGTTTCCATAGTCTTTGTTGATTTGGAGAGCCATGTCATCTGCTGGTATTGGTCCACTGTGCTTCATTAAGTCCAGGGTCAACGCAGCCATCCACCAGATTTTGGAGCACTTCATGCTTCCTTCTGCAGATGAGCTTTATGGGGATGCTGACTTCATTTTCCAGCAGGACTTGGCATCTGCCCACACTGCCAAAAGTACCATTACCTGGTTCAATGACCATGGGATTACTGTGCTTGCTTGGCCAGCAAACCTTCCTGACCTGAACACCATAGAGAATCTATGGGGCATTGCCAAGAGAAAGATGAGTGACATGAGACCGAACAATGCAGCGGAGCTGATGGCCGCTATTGAAGCACTCTCTGGTCTTCCATAACACCTCAGCAGTGCCACAGGCTGATAACATCCATACAAAAGGGACCCAAATCAAGTAGTGAGTACATATGCTTGCTTATACTTTTCAGAGGTCCAGTGTTGTTCTATTTCCAGTCCTTGTGTTATTGATGTCATGTAATATTCTAATTTTCTGAGAATGTGAATTTGGGGTTTTCATAAGTTATGCACCATAATCAGCACAATTATACCAAAGTAAGGCTTTAAGTATCTTGCTTTGCATGTAATGAGTCTCATATATTAGTTTCACCTTTTGAGTTGACTTACTGAAATAAATGAACATTTGCATGATAAATTCTAACTTTTCGAGTTTCACCTCTATATACATCTACCATGTTTCCCCGAAAATAAGACAGTGTCTTATATTAATTTTTGCTCCCAAAGATGTGCTAGGTCTTATTTTCAGGGGATGTCTTATTTTTTCATGAAGAAAAATACGGTACACATTTATTGTTATCTTATTATGGGGAGGCCTTATTTTCGGGGGATGCATTATATTTCAGTGTGGGGTAAAACTGTAGGTAGGTCTTACTTTCAGGGGATGTCTTATTTTCGGGGAAACAGGGTATTTCAAGAATGCTCTTAACACAGGTGTACTCAAAACTAACAAATATAAGTTAAATGGGATTTATTTACCAGAAAAGGTCTGTATTTTTAAAAGCCCCTTTACTGCCCTCCCAGCATCAAAGATGGAAATTTACAATAAACGAAAGTGTTGCCTCTTTTTAAAACCCTGATAAATATTTGTTTATCATTTGAAATAATCAAAATGTGATGATAGTATAAAAACAATTCTAAAAACTAAGAATTAGCCCATAGCCCATTCTTCTTCAACCAAAGAAGACTCACTATCTGTATGTCATCCTTTGGTTTTCCATTTCCCTCCCCCTTAATTTCATCATCATTCTTGATGTAACACCAGAAGCCTGACAAACTAAGAGACCGTGCTAATAGAAAACTTTTTCTTTCTAAAGCACTACAGAAGCATACCTGAATGGTCACGTATAAGGAGTTCTTTTTTTAACTAAATAGTTCAAACAGTGCTTGAAAGGGAAGAAAAAAGAAGCGCACTACAGGTTACAGGCACTAGCCAACTGTGCACACACTGCATATACTAAAAAGAACAGTCCTGGTGGGTACAGGAGAGCCGTTTCAGCTTCTTCTAAGACACAACTACAAACACCTGCAGAAAGTGACTATGACCAGAGACCAAGTGATGGAACAAATAAAATACAAGCTTCTTGTTGCCTGTTAAAACAGTTTCAACAGTATATCCGCCAAGTCTCTGAAAACTCTCATCTTTATATTGCCTTGGAGTGTATCTCACAACAGCTTAACCAATACAGGTCAAGTACTATTCCCTGAATGCATTTCACAGGTAGGTAGTCCTTGGTGGATGTCAATTATCTGACTATTTATGTGAATCAAGATATTCTGTAATGCTGGGGAAGTATGCAAGACAGGAAAGACTGAGACTTTAATTAAAACCACAATGCACTCAGTTGCACATTATCTTACTTTTGCAGATACCAATAGATGGTTTGTTCTAAATTGTCTCACTGATTTTTGAGCCAGAATGCTGATGAATAATTTTTTAAAAACTCTAAAAAACTCTACAAAGTGAAGATTTAAAAAAGCTTTCCGTAAAGTACTTTCATGGGAATGATGGTTTACTTACTTGTAACTATAGTTCGTTGAGAAGGCATATATATGAGTTCACATTAATTAGTTCCTTCTGTGGCTGTGCAGGCATCCTCAGAACTTTCCAGAGCCTGAAAAAAAGCCATTAGCCCCACTCTCTTACCTAGTGCGCCTCCACCCAATGGCTATGCCTCAGTTCCCTTGTCTGCCTGTGAGATTAAATAGTGTGTCAGAGGGAGGAGAGAGTGGGTGAATTCACAGATGACCACTGGAAGAACTACAGTTGCAAGAAAGTAACTTGTCCTCCTTTGTGGTCTCTGTGATTCACAGTAACAGGTGACGGACAAGCTCACCTGGCGGCTGATGGTGGCAAACCAAAACTGACATGAAAGTATACTCAAAAGAGCCATCGGCCTCTGCCCCGACTCCAGTCCATAATGTTTTATGAATGACATGAGCTGGCACCAAGTGGCTGCTTCATGTATCTCCTTCAACAGGACTCCCTTCAAGAAAGCTACAGAGGTAGCAAACAGCTTTGGTGCAGTGTCCCCTCAAAAAACCAGGCAGATGTTTCTTTGCTAAATGATAGCCAGAGAAATGGCAGTGACAACAGATGATTTGTTCTGTTAAATTCTTTTGAGGTAGAAAGCAAATATTCTATGTACGTCCAAAGTATGCCAAGATTTCAACAGATGGGGACAGTATGAATGATAACAACACTAACAAATGGCTGATATGAAAATCTGAAATGACTTTAGGTAGAAAAGTAATGTTGGTGAACAACATAATTTTGTGTATTCTCGAAGGCTTTCATGACTGGCATCTGACAGTTGTGAGTTTTTTGGGCTGTTTGGCCGCGTTCTGGAAGTTCTTCTTCCTGACATTTCGCCAGACTCTGTGTCTGGCATCTTCAGAGGGCAAGGAGCTCAGGGAACTAGGAGTTCTCTGTGCGCTCTGTCTTTATTAAATTATGGAAATGGAGGAGTCATAACACAAGGTGTTTAACTCACTTGCCATTCTTGCTGATGCGATTGCCACCAAGAATCTAGTCTTGTATATTAAGAGTTATAAATTTGAGGTCGCCATGAGCTCAAAGTGTGGTTTTGTTAGCTGGTGTAACACAAGGGGAAAATGACCACTTTTATATTGTGTTTTTATTGGTTGATATGGTCATAGGACTAATCAATAAATTTATTTGTTGTTGTTGTTGTTGTTGTTGACCACTGAGGTATTGGTGGTTTGATATCAGATTATAAATTTTTCAGTCTTGAGCTTTTAATTTTTGGATTTTTAAAAGATAATTTCAGGAAAAATCAAAGAAAAACAAACAAACAAACGACACAAAATGTGGCACCTTAAAGACTTTCATATGGTCGCGAAATAAACTTTACAAGAAGAGTGGCTTAAACCTTTCTCTTTTAGATGTAACAGGAAGATTAAAAGTGTGTAATTTTGAAAGTCAACATCACTCTCCCATCTACTGAATATAAGCAAACTTTAGTTTTCTCACTTGGAAAAAATACATTTTTCTTGAAGATTTTCTGAATTCCATGAAAATTCTGTTTACTGTCAGAAAATTCTCCATGCTAGTATCAACCTGTTCTGATCTGGATGGTAAACAGTCTGTTTCTGTTGTATTAAGAGATCTGGGGTCATCAGCAGGTGCAGAATCTCTGTGCCATTTCAAGAAACACTACAGAGCAAGGCTGTGGCGTTTTCTTGATGCTTTGGGAGATAGAGGACAAACTACAACAGAAGACAGCTTTTTTTTCTCTTTTCTTTCACGCGAGCATTTTGACCTGACTGGCTTCAAGAATGACTGTTTTGGTTCCGGTTCCGGTTCTGCCGCAGTGAGACATTTCAATAAGCTCTCCGGCTTATCAGGCTGAATTCCTCCAGATAAACAGGATCTGAAATGGTAAGCCCCCCTTGGGGATGGAAGAGAGGTGGCATCTGGGGACTGCAAAGAATTGTGGCAGCAAGCTTCATAGCTTTAGAAATCGCCTCATCTCTTCTGCTGGGGGAAAGTCCATCTGCCATCTGTCATGGCGGCGGTTCAAACTATGTGCACCGGACAATGTAAATAATCTTGTAGATATTTTGGAACTTTACTACCGTAACTAAGACTGTATGTTTTCCCCTATCTTTCTCATTTTGTGAGCTTCATCTTGGACACTTTTCTTTTCTGCTTCAATAAGTACTCATTCCCCCCTTCCTTAAAAGGTGGCTACAAGCGTGTGTTGGCAGATTAAACTTTAAGATAGCATTATTTAGAAGCTTTTACATTTATATATTGTTCTACAGGTCATTTGCCCAGCTGGGAGAAGAAGAAAAAGAAACTATTTTACCTTGGAAGTCTCAATGTTTCCAAAACAAACTTTTTAAATAACCAACTTGGATTTTTTCCTCTTTCGCTCCTTCCTGTCCTTGCTCTCCTTTTTACAACCCTCCCTTCTGAAAGTGATTAACCCTTTAAAGAGGATTAAAATTGAGTGAAATCAGAATAATGAGCAGGGAACCAATGTCAGAAGAGCAATTTATGGATATGCTTGATAAAATCCAGAGTCAAGCTGACTCTCTTTGGTCTGAGCTTTCGCCCCCCGAACTCAATTTAGAAGCAGATGAGAGTCCCGACTTTCATCTGGATCAGAACACTGAGCTCAATGTACAAGCAACAAGAAATATTCAGAAGGAATACTTGGAGAATGCGGAATCTAGCACTGCTCGGGAGACTAAGCTTTCTCTAGAAGAGGAGAAAAGACTCATCTTCAATCCTGATTTGAGCATTAAGCTGGAACAGAGTATTCACCCTAATCTGCAAACTTATAAACGGTTTGCTTGGGAGACAATATCCTCTTCAGAAGCAGAGGAGAATCTCAATTTTAACCTTGTTAGGAACAGGGCATATCCCCCAATCTACAAATCTCAAGAAATATGCAGGGAGAATTTGCACTGGAGGTTTTTGCATCACAGGATGGACTGACAGGGAAACAAAGTATGAATCTCTGGCTTAATGAATCAATCAAATAAAAAGCTATTAATGGATTACAATGAACAATAATGATATGGAAAATGGATAACAGAAATCTGCAAGCCAGCCCTAAACAAAGCTTTGTTTTAATTAGAGATAATCATGTGATAGAAAGCTGTTAAAATTATCTACCTATTATCAACAACACAAATATAACTGGTTGAAGACCAGTTAAGACTGCTGTTAACTATTGTTAACTAGACAGGCCAGTTTAACATCTTTGTTTATGGAACATCTAATTAATTGAATATTTGAACATGAAAAATGGAATGTGGAAATCAGCTTGAAAGGTCAATTTGTTAGAGCTTTAAATGTTAGCCGGGCGAAGAAAGAGAAGGATTTTCCCTTTTAATACAACAAGAAACAGAGAGATAAGATGTAATGCTTTTTTTCTTTTAATAACCCATTAAGCATTAATCTTAAACATATAAGGTTTTGAAAACGTGGTAAAATTTATAAGAACAGAGAGAATATAATGAGTTGATGTCTATTATATATCTAAGGTTGTAGACTAGACAGAATAGCTTAACTTTGTACTTCACTATCTTCATTTCTTGTATTAGACAAAAATAGATGTAAGCATATATCTACTATATAGAATTAGTCGAATATAATCTAAACTGTTTAGTTAATTTAAGAATTAAGTTTTAGGATTAGGAATATTGCTAAGACTAAACTAGCTGATATAATATTGTAACCTATTATCTGCATTTTTGTACTAGATGAAGACAGAGATAAGCAAAGACGAACATGATATTGATGGAGAAATATTAGAACAATATGGAAATATGAAAACAATATTGTTTAAGATGAGAAGAGAATTATGAAATAACTAGGCCAATATATTGGGGGAAACTTCTGATATATGTAACACAGCAGGAGATAAGCAATGTATCTGTTTTTACTTTCTTTGTTTTAAAAGTAATTTTTTTTAAAAAAAATGACTGTTTTCTTCTTTTTAAGTAGATACCGGAGATGTCAACGTGGAGGGTTTTGACCCTGCTTCTGTCCTATGAGTGTTGCAATGTTTCAAATGCTTACGGTGCTGGTTATTCCTGTGTGTTGGTAGGTGTTAAGTCAGTTTATAGATTCTCCATAGGTGCTTGTTTTGATGGTGTCATGCAAATGAAGATAATAGATATTACCACTGATGTATATGTCATAGTTGAGTCCACAGCCTGTAATTATTTTTGCCAGAAGTAGAACTTCAATTTGTCTGTTTTAAATGGAAACCTGGGTAAACAAATTACATATTTGGCACAAATGAGTTTGATGGCACTCTCCTAAGCAATAAGGGGTTTTGTGTACATGACAGGGATTTTAATGCTGCAAGATGCACAACTCTAGAAAAGGCATGAAGAGATCATAAACTTCAAAGCTAACCTTACAATAAATGTAATTCTTTTTTCTTTTTATGAAAAAAGGGGGACTAGCAAGAGAATTTGAAAAAGAAGAAAACTATTTACAATGAATGTTATAAAGATGCCGTCGTGTAGAAACACTGGTTTGAAAGGTTGTTGGATGTTCTCATAGTGGCAGTCAAAAGTGAACGAAGATAAAACTTCTGAGTGGTGGTGTGCACATGCTAGGTGAGAAGGGAGCCCTTTTCTGGCTCCGGAAGGTTCTGAGGATGTCTGCATAGGCACAGAAAGAAACCACTAGTATGAATCACAGAGACTATGAAAAAGAATTTTTAGTTAAAGTATCAAGAGTTATGGAAATTATCTAAAAACAAGCTTAGATTTCATTTGGAAATCATTGCAATCACAATGAAAATAATGACAATAAAAATATTGCTGCAGACCCATTTCTGTGTCACATTCTTCCATTTCGTGATCATGTTTTGAACTACCATTCAGGAAGCCATTGGATGATGTCTCTCCAACTCCATTAGAGTAGTGATCTGTTTCCATGTCTACATCACTGCTGAGAAGAGGAAAAATGCACACTTAACTAGATAAATATTTAAAATTGAGTCTTATTTTTAAAGTGTCCTACATTCTGCAAGACAACTGTGGACAAATGAACAAATATTCGTTTTACTACACAGTCATATGCAATGACTCCACTTGAATGGGAAAACTGAAAGCAAGGGGTGGTCTTAATCTCTATCAGGTTGTTTACATATCATTGAGATATTAATGATAGCTGGGTTATCCTAATGGGAAACTTTGATTTATGTTGTCTTTGAGGAGTGCAGAGAAGATTCAGGTTTCAGGGGCATATGGTGAGGCTGCTCTCAGACAACGTACTATGCCTTGGGAGACCACCGCTACTGCTTGTCCCTCACTGGGGCCCATCCCCATAACCTTACGAGTTGGTGATTGTGGTTCTAGTCTGCACATTTAATTTTCTGGCACCCCACCCCATCTTAATTACCCTGCCCCTGACATACCAGCTGCCATCTCATCAGTCCCCACTGACTGCCACTATGGGCAGGCAGGTGGCAAGTGGCTACCACCACTCAGAAACACCTGTGAGCTCTGTTGAGGCCTCAGTACTTGTCCAAGCATGGCATGCTGATGCAAGCAGACTGGCATGAAGGCCAAAACATGAGCTACTCAAATGTTAACATCAACACACACTGCTTGTTAGGGCTCTTAATATGTCCAATTACATTTTTAAAGGTTCCTTCATATAGCCTGATAAACAAGAAAAAGGAGGAGGAATAGCCTTCCCTATTATTCCTGTTCACTAATGAAAGCATCCTGTTTCTTAGCATAATAGAAAGCAATGAAATGCTGTCCTGCTTTTACCTACTTTTACCTTCTCTTAGGTCCAAGCAAGGCAAGAATTCTATCATTCTGTTAAATGCATGTGCTGAATATATTCACACATTCAAACCAAAAGCAGAAAGGAAAATAACTGATTTCTATCTTAACATTTTGCACACGGACACAATACACACCTGACAAACTGGCAGTGCCTGATGGAGAACTGGACCATCAGACTAGATTTAATGCACAGTACTTACCTGGAATAGCTATTAACCTGTTGTGATCGTGTTACATTTAGATTATTGAGTTCTGGTACATTCAAGCTGGTGGACTGATGCTTACTGTGACAGTAAGACTGGTGCATTTTGTTTGATATCACTCCATTACTGCAACTACTTTCAAAACCTAAAATCAAACAAGTAAAATATGTTTAAAACTTGGAATATTTGCTTATGCTGCATATTTACAACTGTGAAACTTGTGGATGCTAAGCCCCAAAACTCCAGCCATGCGTCTTGAAGGAGGAATCTGTTCATACAGCACCCCTTCAGAAAAACAAGAAGCACAAACAAGCTGTCCAGTAACAGCAGGCAGACTGGAATAGGGTGCAGATGAAAAAACTCCTCCTTCCTGCCATCTTAAGATCCATGCTAAGGCCAGAATGTTTGGCTGGGAGAAGCATTTTCTTCTCAAAGAGCTACTTTGTATAGGAGCACAAGAACTACTACTATTCTTGCTCATTTAAAAAAAAAACACAAATTAACAGGCTGTTATTCTTTGTGCCAACAATTTCTATTGAAAACCCATGTTATCACAGTATGCGGATGTATAGATGAAGCTCTCCCCACACAGCTGCCCTAGCGTCTGAAGTCTCTGTGCCTCTTTGGGAGGAGGTGGATTTGATTATCCATAGGGATCCTTCCAGTTTTAACGGCCAAAGGTTCAAATGATATTAGCAAGCCACACTGGAGTCTAGGGACTCATCACAGGATTAGCACTACCGGTGCTGAAAGAAGAAATACAAAAGATTGCATCTTGAATTAATATGCCAAGAATGGCAAACAGAGAACACCTCGTCTAAGTCTGCATGACAGCAACCACTATACAGACTACTTTACATCTTAAAAACAGAAAGAATGCTGAAATAAAATATATCTTTATAACACCTTATTCTGTTACCCAAAACTCACCAGAACAATGTGTGCTACTTCCTTTGCTTGTTGCTAGACTGTGAATATTCATTCCATGACTGGGGCTCATACTGGGACTATTAAATGACCGAGGACTAACAGGATAGCTATCTTGAGATTTTGGACTGTGACCTCCTAGACATCGTACTTCACTATCTGTACCATTGACCATTTCTATGAACTGGCGTACCCTAGAAAACAACGCAATAGTTAGGTACATAAGATAATACATTCTAAAAATCTAACTGAACTCTCTTAATTATGAAAGATTGGTATGACTAATTTTTACTATAGAAAATGACACATTTATTCCCGTCCCATATTACTACCCTTTATCTAACAAAAATACTCTGATTCAATTATATGGGAAGAGAGAAGGACTTATGGCAGCCAGACATAGTTTGCTTTGTGTACCTTATTCCCAATAAACATCCTCCCTCCCAAATATCTCAGAAGAATGTATACAAATAGATCTATTTGTAATCCCATTTCTCTCCTCCCCTCTTTCTGGTTTAGAGTTTTATTTATACAGAAAGGGAAGAGTATCATTATTGGTAAACAAAAGGCATGAAGTGATCCGCAATGTGATATATGACCTGAACTTGTACAGGGAGATGTATAGACAAATGATGTATGCAGCTCCTTGCCTTCAAAATCATTTCAACAGATCATGGTTGAAACCCTTGCTCTTAATCTTTGGTACCTTTCCCCCCCTTCTCTTTTCTTTTTCCACTTTTTCTCTTAATGGGAGCATGCAAAACTAGCAAATGTAGGCCAGTGCTTCAAGACACATTTTGCAATGAACTGCATAATCATAATCATACGAGCTTACCAAGATGACGGCATGTTATTACAGAAGTTGAACATCATGATAAGACAAACATTCCCTCCCAGACCAGGCAATATTTTATTAACAGGTATCTGACTCACTTCAAAGCAAATAAAAGATTGGGATTTCTTTCTAATAAACTTGGATACAACTGTTGTGTTGTTTCAATGGCTTCTCCCATTCTTCCTGCTAAAACTAATTTCTGAATTCCTGTTCACAGAAACAAAAGATAACAGTTTGAATATTTTATATTTTGGGTGCAATTCAACAACAGTTGACCACTTCTAAGGCCTACTGACTTCAGTAAAAGCCTTACCACTGATACATCATTTAGTTTACAGTATCAATCAGCTACTGGGCTTCAAAATTCTATATGAAAATAAAAAATAATGGTTGATTTCAAAATGGGTCCTGTTTCATGACTGGACAATGTTTCACAGAAACAACTGAAATACATTTGACAGCACCTTAATCTGCTTTCCTCACCAGCCTATCAGAGAGCCATGGCTGGGGAGAAACAAAGAAAGAGCATATGGGTGATATTGTGCTAGAAATATTTGCAATATATAATTAATAAAATGTTTGAATCACCATATTTTCTATGGTTTCTATATAAAACTGATATGCTTTCTGAATTAGAAAGCAGCTAGTTCCTAAAAATCCAGGTGTGTACTACAACAAGAAAAACAAAACTACAAAAAGCAACAGTTACTAATCTAAATTACAGATAGAGACATAAGCCGCCAGACAAGGAAATCCTTTCAGAAATTTTTGAGAACTCTTATCTGCTAGGATAAATTAAAGAAATTATTCTTTAACTCTAAAAATAAGGCAACACTCGTAAGACAAGTGCTAGTTAAATAGTATAGCAGAAAACTACAGTGAACAATCCTTAATCCTTATACTCAGAAGTATCTCTCTGAAATGCTAAAGATAGCATCCCACTGTGATACTTTATGTTGACTAAATACACATCAATAACAAAAACATGACCCCATAATATTAAACTCTGGGTGTATTTTTAGACGAGTATACCAATTCATTTATATTCAATCCATTGGCGGATTGGCCAAAAGAGGCACATAAACTATTCTTTGTCAGATAAAAATCTTATTACCTAGGATAATTCAGAGCAGTCCGTGAATTCACTGAATATTAAAATATCTAAAATAAACTATCACAACAGAACCTCTGAATTGAAAACAAACTCATCACAGCTACCAATGGTTCAGATCTACAAAATAACAAGCAACAATAATCCATGAGTGTGATAATGGAACAGAACACGGAAAAGCATTTTCAGATCCAAATATATGGATCCATTTGTATTCAAAATAAAGCACTGTTTAGACTTACTTTGTCTATTTTTAATGGAAGCTAATTCTTCAAGAACAGTCTGATCGGTAGACCTAGCAAAGGCCTCTGCTGTTGCACAGTACCCATGATGTACCAAATAAGACGACACCATCCTATAAAAAGAAGCCAAAACATGTGAAAGTAAACATACAGAATGGATGCAAATTTTAAAACAAATCGTGACAAATGCTGTGATCAATTGGTATTATTTAAATTCATTTTGAGAAGAAGGCAGAGATTATTCTTAAATATACTTTCATAACTGAAATGAATACTGTCAATCCCAACAGTGTTTTACACTGTTCCTGCTTATGTACATTTTAAATTCACAACAATACGTAGTTGCTTGTTTGCTTGTTAAAACTAAAGATGTTAAAGTAAGCAGCGCACAGAACAGCAAACCTGAAACCACCTTCCTCTAGCTATTCAATACAATACGGACAATGCCAGGAGGAGAATTAGCATTGGTGCCCTGATCAAATATTAAATGAGACAAGGTAAAGCATACAAGTCAAGTGCACAGGCCTTCACACATGTAGCAAATTCACCGCACAGGAAACACTCAGTCCTGGGACTTAAAGCAATTCTAGGTAGAGGCTCAGGAGGAGTAAGGGAAATCCTTGTCCTCAATCATATTTTAATTATTTACAGTACAGTATTTTCCTTTTCCCCCTTGTGGGAGCATAAAAGAAATTTAAAGTAAACAGTTAATCAAAACAAATTAAGTTTTTAGAGACAAGAAACTTGCAATTCTGAAAGACCAACCTATAATAATTTGCTATTTAATAAAAAGAGAGAACAAAAGGGGAGTCATCTCCTCTCAAAGAAGTGCAAAGGACAAGGCACATTCGCCCACAGAACAAGAGCAGAAAAAAAATCCTTAAGATATCCAAAAATAACATATATAGCCACGATTTCAGAACCATCACAAACATGCTAATCCATAATAGCCTGAACATTCTAATCTTGATTCTGGAGTTCTGAAGTAACAAATAGAAAAAGTACTGGCAAGTGCTTTTTTCTGCTACAGGGTGCCTAAACCACCATGAATCAATACATAAACAGCAACTAGGAAGTAATCTTAAATAATGAGTAGCCACTTATCCCCCTCCTTCTCTGTGTGCTATAATCATTTTTGAAGCACCAGTGTATCAGCATGTATTTTTATATAAAACTAGAAAAGTATGTACTTAAGGTAACTGAGTGGTACCTTGGTTTAAGAATGCCTCAGTTTAAAAAAAATCGGTTTAAGAAAAGAAATTATTGGACATTTAAGAAAATTAAATTTTAAGAAAAATTAAAGTTTAAGAAAAAATTTAATGGATAGCCCTAGTTTGCCTTTTTTCTGACCTCCAGAATGGATTAATTGCTTTTCAATGCATTCCTATGGGAAACTGCATCTTGGTTTACAAATTTTTCACAATACGAAACAGCCTAGAGAATGAATTAATTACTTAAACCGAGATACCAGTGTACTAATGAGTCTTTTTCCAGTCCAGAATGATTTGCATCTCTCACCAATCGAACATCTTTAAATACAGAGGTGGCTCAGCTTCTGAAGAAACAGCCCCATTAGTCTGCCTTAGCACATTGACAAAATTAATGAAGGAGAAGAAGAAGAGAAGGGAAAATGAGAGAAAGCGAGTAAAATATTGTGCTTTCATTGGTTAAAATCTGCTTCTTCCAACACAGAATCTTGAGTGACTCAAGATGCTCTCATATATTCGCAACCACTCCATGACAAGTATGCCTACAAACAATAAGTCTCTGTAGAAATCAAGACATACCTACCACATTGGCTCATTCAAAGTCAGAAATACTGAATGGGAATAAGGTTAACATAAAGCACTCAGAATTAGCTAACTGCTCAAGTTGGGAGTTTAAAGATAAAGGGATTGCAGAGCTAAGGTTTTCACAAACTATAGTCCGAAATTAAATTACCAGAGGCAAATAATAATTTGATCTTCACTATATGAAGATAAACATTTGATTTTACAAGAAAATAATCCCACCAGATTATTTCTCTCAGGCAAACATGGCAGGTTTCTTCCACTGACACACAAGTCTATCACTAAAGATATACAGAATAGGGATGACACACCAGGATCAGCTCATTAAACTGAATAGGAATTTAAGCAGGCACTCATCACAATCTTTAAAACCTTACTTTTGGATCATTGTCTGCCATTCTCCTTCCCGATCTCCTATAGGAAACCTGTCAATCTGAGCTTGAATTTTGGTTCTCCATTCTCTCATATAGTCTTCAATATCAAACACAAATGGATGCTGCCCAAAATTCGCATCCACCACTTCTCCTGGTGTTTGAAGTCCAACTGTAGGGTACAGGTTTGGCTGCAAGAGATAATCACAAAATATGCTTTCTTAAAATTTAAATATATCCCCTCCTATTTCAAAATATCATTCATTCTTTCAAAATCTCCGTATGTTTACACTGATTCAGCATTACAGCAATGAAACAACAGAAAATACAACATTAAACACATTAAATTCAGGTTCTAGAACTATTTGAAGACTCATATAGTAAAAAAGCAAAATATATTGTTATTGCTATATTAAATTCCAAGTAGCAAAATACCTTTAATCAAAATCTCCATGTTAACATATGTACTCCTGTACCATTCAATATATTATCTCAGAGATATTTTATAGGCTCTCTCGGGTCAACAGGGTCAAAAACCCAGCTCTAGAGACAGAAGCCCTGAGTTCAAATCCCCACTATGCCTCCTGGGAGAGAGCCACACAAGATTAGCTGGCGAGTGTGATCATCAATGGGTCACATAGTCCACTACTGAATAGGATTAGGCAAGATGCATAATTCCAAGATGAAGGAAACCACTTATGTATATTTTATTCCATGATTCCATGGAATGTATAATCTTTTCTTAACTGCTCGCATTCTCTTTTAGTGTAATGCCCTCTAATGCTGTAACATACCCTTCAATTCCCTGTTCTTAAACTTGAATATGTCTTAATTGTACTGGACTGTATATTGTCCCTCCAGACAGGTTAAAATACTAATATATAAAATAAATAAAATACTTACAAATGTCAGGTACATGTCTCAGGAAGTATTTACATTCCATTTCAGGGACATCATCATTGTGCTGTTGTAACTAATACTAATGGTCGGCTAAATTTAGAGTATTTTTACATGTTACTAATGTTATTCAAATAACATTTGAGGGAATAAGATTAAGAAAAAATTCTGGCTAAAATCTTGTTGCCTGATAGAATACAGAATACTGGTTGGACAAATCTATGGTCTCAATTGCTTCAAGGAAGATTCATATTTTTGTTCCCTGAACAGGCTTCACTCGTTTGGATTTCTGCCACAATCTTGAGGACACAGCACTAGCATTCCAGAATAATAACTGGTTAATTAATTCATTTTCAGTTTTCTTGTGGCAAACAGTATTTCTCAAAATCAAACATACTGATAACTCAGGAAGTTTGCTCTGGGAAAACAGTCATTTATACTGAATCAGACCATTGGTCTGTATACCTCAGCCATGACTGACTAAGAGTGGCTGCCCAGAGAGTCAAGCAGACAGATTTCCTATGGTCTTGGTTGTTTTTTTAAAAAACAATTTTACCACTACACTAAGAACACTAATTATAAATCCACCTAATATGCAGTTTAAGTACTTTCTGAGATATACAATAAAAATACTTAACCAATGCTAACACACCAAATGAGACACAGCACTTATCATTGTTTCTTAGCACTCCTTCTAAAATTAAAAGTTTCATTATCAAAACAAAAGTAATGTTTCCATTACTATGTTTTTACAGGTCTGTGAAGATTCTCGGTCATCCAAGTGAGTTTATCTAGAAGTTGAGTCATGGCAACTGGACTTATTTTCTTCAGAGATTGAAATGCTTCGCTGGATGAGTAGCGAAACGTTGCAATCTCTCAAGAAAAGAAGTCCAGTTGCCATGGCTCAACTTCCAGATATCTTTTACAGGTTTTACTACCTTGCAGAGTGGATTTGATTTAAATCACAATTATGGGGCGAATACGTACAACAGAAAAACAGTTGCAAATTTTAAAAAAATGGAAGTTACCTACCTGTAACTGTAGTTCTTCGAGACGAAGTCTGTGAATCCCACTAAAGGGTTAACCTGCAGCCAGCCTGCAGCCACCGGATTGATACAAAAGCTGTTGACGGTTAGGACCTCCCCCTCCTCCTGCGCATGCTCCAGCCTTCCCGCTCTTTCTCCTCAGTTCCCCTGTAATCCGCCGCTGAAAGACAAAATAGAGTGACGGATAGAGGGGAGGTGGGCGGGACGTGAGGATTCACAGACTTCGTCTCGAAGAACTACAGTTACAGGTAGGTAACTTCCATTTCTTCTTTGAGCCATCTGTGAATCCCACTAAAGGGTGAGTAGCAAGCTATGTTACTGGAGGCGGGTTGTCACTGCAGCGCAGCGGCCAGAACAGCTCGTCCAAAGGAGGCATCAGTCCTGGCTTGAACGTCTAGACCAGGGGTCTGCAACCTTTAAGACATAAAGAGCCACTTGGACCCGTTTCCGACAGGAAAAAAAAACTGGGAGCCGCAAAACCATTGCGACATTTAAAACAAATATATACAACCGCCGCTGCCGTTCTCGCTGTTCCGCCTCAGCAACCGGGCGCTGGGCCAGCCGCCGTTCAAGGCTCCGTGAGGCGATGACCCGCGCTCCGGGCCTACCAGTGCCGCCGCCGCAGCCGCCACCGCCACGGTCCCGCAGCCGGAGGCGAGGGAGCGGCGCCCGCCTCAGCCATTGAAAGGACAGGCCTGCGACCCCACGGCTGGTCCCTTTTTTTTGAAGCGGGCGAGCGGCGAACTCTCCCCCCACACACACACACACTTCTTGCAGCCGTGGTGTGTGTGCGTGTGTGGGCAAAGTTTGGCTTGGGAAGGAGACGGAGGGAAGGGGCGGGGGCGGGTGACACACACACACACACACACACACACACACACACACACACACACACACACACACTTCTTGCAGCCGTGGTGTGTGTGCGTGTGTGGGCAAAGTTTGGCTTGTGAAGGAGACGGAAGGAAGGGGCGGGTGATGCGACACACACACACACACACACACACACACACCCTTCTTGCAGCCGTGGTGTGTGTGCGTGTGTGGGCAAAGTTTGGCTTCGGAAGGAGACGGAGGGAAGGGGCGGGTGATGCGACACACACACACACACACACACACACACACACACACACACACACACACACACACACACACTTCTTGCAGCCGTGGTGTGTGTGCGTGTGTGGGCAAAGTTTGGCTTGTGAAGGAGACGGAAGGAAGGGGCGGGTGGTGCGACACACACACACACACCCTTCTTGCAGCCGTGGTGTGTGTGCGTGTGTGGGCAAAGTTTGGCTTGTGAAGGAGATGGAGGGAAGGGGCGGGTGATGCGAGACACACACACACACACACACACACACACACACACACACACACCCTTCTTGCAGCTGTGGTGTGTGTGCGTGTGTGGTCAAAGTTTGGCTTGTGAAGGCGACGGAGGGAAGGGGCGGGTGATGCCACACACACACACACACACACACACACACACACACACCCCCTTCTTGCAGCCGTGGTGTGTGTTCGTGTGTGGGCAAAGTTTGGCTTGTGAAGGAGACGGAGGGAAGGGGCGGGTGATGCCACACACACACACACACACACACACACACCCTTCTTGCAGCCGTGGTGTGTGTGCATGTGTGGGCAAAGTTTGGCTTGTGAAGGAGATGGAGGGAAGGGGCGGGTGATGCCCCCCCACACCCTTCTTGCAGCCGTGGTGTGTGTTCGTGTGTGGGCAAGGTTTGGCTTGTAAAGGAGACGGAGGGAAGGGGCGGGTGATGCCACACACACACACACACACACACACACACTTCTTGCAGCCGTGGTGTGTGTGCGTGTGTGGGCAAAGTTTGGCTTGTGAAGGAGACGGAGGGAAGGGGCGGGTGAGGCTGAAAGAAGCGGGAGGGCGAATGGCGCGCTGGGCCACCGTGGATCTCCCCGGTCCGCTCCTCCATTCTGCTTTCGGACCCCCTTTTTTTCCGTCCAGGCCGCCGCCACCGCCGCCACCGCCGCCACCACCACCACGAACCGACCGGCTGCTTGGGCCTGGCCGCCACCGCCTCCCCTCGCCCTTTTCCTGGCCGGGCGCGGCCATTGTGCCCGCTTCCTCCTCGCCGCCTCCGCCTCCGCCTCTTCCACTGCCGGCGGTGGCGGGAGGAGGGGGAGGAGGAGGAGGATTACCAACACGCGTGGCTTCCTGCTGCTGCTGCTGCTGAGCGGCCCCTGACCCCCGTGGCAGGAGGAGACCCCGGCGGCCACTGATGCCACCCCCACCACCCCTCCAACGCCGCCGCCGCCGCCGCCATCCTGGCCCTGGCCGGCCCAGGAGCCTTTGCCACGGCCGAGGTGGCGGTGGCGCACCGGTGGTGGCAGCAGCGGCTGCAGCAGCACCAGGAGGAGGAGGAGGAAGATGAAGACGAGGAGGACGGCGGCGGCGGCGAGCTGGAGTTTCCCCCGCGGTCCTAGTTTAAATGCCGCGGGACCCCTTCCACGAGGGGAACCTCCCGGAGCCGCGGCAAAGGTTCCAAAGAGCCGCATGCGGCTCCGGAGCCGCGGGTTGCAGACCCCCGGTCTAGACAGTAGTGGGTCACAAAGGTGGACGGGTTAGACCATGTTGCCGCTCTACAGATGTCGTCTATAGGGATGCCTCGCAGTAGCGCGGTGGAAGAGGAGACTGCTCGTGTGGAATGGCCTCTGGGGGGAGCCAGGAGCGGCGTATCAGCTAGTTGGTAGGCAATAGTGATGGCCTGGCATATCCATTTGGAAAGAGTTTGTGCAGTCACCGGTTCTCCTGGAGAAGGTGCATGAGGACGCACAAAGAGTCGGGGCGATTTCCGAAAGTCTTTAGTGCGGTTGGTGTAAAACAGCAATGCCCGTCTGACGTCCAGCGTATGAAGAGAACGCTCGATGGCTGAAGATGGATTAGGGAAAAAGGTAGGAAGGACCACAGGATGACGGAGATGGAAATCAGACGCCACTTTAGGCAGGAAGGAGACGTCGGGGTATAAGGTGACTTTTTGTGGATGGAATTGCAGGAACGGGGGATCTGCCCGAAGAGCTGCCAGGTCGGAAGCACGTTTTGCCGAGGTAATGGCTACGAGAAACGCCGTTTTAACAGATAACATATGTAACGAAACGGAAGCCAATGGTTCGAAGGGCGGCTTCATTAACTTGTTGAGAACGAGAGGAAGGGACCACTGGGGGGTCATTGGCCTCGCTGGAGGACGGACGTTCCTGAGGCCTTTAAGAAATTGTTTAATGTCCGGGTGACGGAACAATTCAGAGGCAGGGGAGTTACGTGGTTGAAAGGCCACGATGGCGGCAAGATAGACCCTGAGGGTCGAGAGAGAAAGTCCCCTGTTAGATAGTAGTAGGAGAATTTGTAGAACGGTGTCCACCGAGGTTCGGGTGTGACGACAGGTGGTGTTTAGTCGTAAAGTGTTGAAAAGCAGCCCACTTATAACTATAGAGAGTGGTCGTGGACTGTCGGCGGGCGTGGGCCATAAGTCAATGTGAGTGGACCAGCCAAGCCGTCAGGTGCAGAGACTGCAGGTCCGGATGTAGGATCGTCCCGTTGTCCTGGGACAGAAGGTGGGGTAGTGGCGGGAGCCGGCGATAGGTGGAGGCCAGGGACAGCAGTGTTGCAAACCATGGTTGGCGTGGCCACCACGGAGCGATGAGGAGAAGGGATGTCGGGCTCTCCCGGAGTTTGACTATGGTCTTCTGTACCAATGGAATCGGTGGAAAGGCATATAGAAGGCACCGGGGCCACTGGAAGGCGAAGGCATCCCCCAGGGAACCCGGGCCCAAACCCGCTCGGGAGCAATAGAGAGGGACACTTTGCGTTGCGGTGAGTGGCGAATAAATCGATGGTCGGAGTTCCCCAGGCGTTGCAGAGGCTGTGAAAAACGGACTGGAGAAGTGTCCATTCGTGGTTGTTGTAGGTTCGTCTGCTGAGTACATCCGCTACGTGGTTGTCGGCGGAGGCTATATGAATGGCCTGGGGATGAATGTTGCGAACGCAGCACCAGTCCCAAAGCTGCAGGGCAAGGCTGAGGAGACGCCTGGACCGAGTACCGCCTTGTTTGTTCAAGTAGTGGAGAGCCGTTGTATTGTCCGTCACGATTTGGACAGACTGGTTGGTCAAAAGTGGTTCAAAGGCCCTCAGAGCTTTGAAAATCGCTAGAAGTTCGAGGTAGTTGATGTGGTAACGACTCTCTATGTCGTTCCAGGTCCCGTGAATGTGAGCACTGCCGCAGTGGGCACCCCAGCCAATAGTGCTTGCATCGGTGGTGACAACACTGGATATAGATGGTCTTTGGAACAGGCGGCCCATGCCGAGATGCAGAGGAGAGGTCCACCATTGAAGGCTGAGGTAAGTGTCCCGGGGAATGAGGACTGGTTTGTGTAGACTGTCGCACAGGGGGTTGAACTGGCGTAGCAGACAGGACTGCAGTGGTCTCAGGCGGAGCCATGCATGAGGGAGCACGGAGGCCGTGGAGGCCATTAGGCCGAGGAGGTGAAGGACGGACCGGGCAGGCAAGTAATGGTTCGGTTTGAAGAGAGCCACAGCCTGTAAGATCTTTGCTTTGCGGTCTTGTGGAAGGAATGCTTTGCCCTCTGTTGAATCTAGAATGGCTCCGATGTAGCGAACCACCTGATGGGGCTGAAGAGTAGACTTTTTGGTGTTTATCTGGAGGCCCAAAGATGTGAGGAGGCGCAAGGTGTAACGAATGTCCTCTTTTGATTTTTGGCGTGTAGGTGATACGATTAGCCAATCGTCCAGGTATGGAAAGACATTCACACCCTGGACGCGAAGGAAGGTGGCTACCGGAGCCAGACACTTCGTAAAAACCCGAGGGGCCGTAGAGAGACCGAAGGGCAAGGCCTTGAATTGGTAAGTTGAGTCTGCGATCTGAAATCTCAGGTATTTGCGGTGGCATGGTCTGATTGAGATGTGAAAGTACGCATCTTGTAAGTCTACAACTGCAAACCAGTCTCCTGTGTGCAACAAGGGAAGGATGGTCTCTAAAGTAGTCATCTGGAATTTGGTGCGTTCGATAAAGGAGTTGAGCTCTCTTAGGTCTAGAATGGGGCGCAGCCCTCCATCCCTTTTTTGGACAGTAAAATACCGGGAGTAGAAACCCCCGGTGTCGGTTGGGTCCACGGGTTGTATGGCGTGTTTGGTTAGGAGGGACTGAACTTCCTCCTGCAGGACCCTTGATGTTGGTGATCAGACGATCTGTCCCAAGGGAGGTAGAGAGCGAAGTTCCAGGGCGTAGCCTTGGGAGACGATCTTGAAAACCCACGAGTCCGATGTTATCCTGGACCAGCGAGGGAGAAAGGGGTGCAGTCGTATGTCGGATGCGTGTGGAGGTAGAGGTGGAATCGAGTCAAAGATTCTGCTTTGACTTCCGGTCATAGCGCCTGGGGGGTTGGGAGCGGCGCTGCGATCGTTCGTTGTTTTGACGGTGAGAGTAGGACTGGTAGCCCTGCCGAAAATGCCCGGAGTCTCGGCGTGGAGGTGGGTTCTGCCTCTGCCAGGAATATTGTTGCTGTTGTCGCCGGTACTGTCCCTGCGGCTGCGAAGATGGGTTGGCAATAGACTTCGCAGTCCTGCGCATCTTGACGAGAGTGTCTAGAGACTCGTCCGTCGTCGTAGTGAAAAGGCCCTCCCCGTCGAACGGGGAGTCCTCGATCCTGTTTCGCGCGTCATCTGGAATGTTGGTAGTCCGGAGCCACGCGTGTCGCCGGAGATAAACGGCATTGGACAGCTGTTTAGCGGCTGCGTCCGCCATATTGCGTGCCGCGAGGGTCTCGTAATCAATTAAGGAGATGAGCTCCTCATGAAGGACGGAGAGCTTAGCCTTTTGGTCGTCCGATAGAGAGTCCAGCACCGGAGCACCTGGAGTAGGATATGGCGGGAATAAGCCTCCATGGCACACAAGTAGTTTGCGGAGCAAAGTGAGAAGGACGCCAGAGAGTAATGCCGGCGACCAATGATGTCTAGCTTCTGGCCCTCCTTTTTGCTGGGAGTGAGGGCGGAGCGACCTCTGGTCCTGGTCTGGGTGGCATCCACAACTAGAGAGTTGGGCAATGGATGTTTGTCCAGGAAGGATGTAACCTCACCGTGGGTACGGTACATATTGTCCACATGACGTGACATAAGCGGGGCAGATGAGGGTTTGGTCCAAGCTTCCTTAATGCGATCAAGCAATAATGGAATGAAGGCAAGACGGAGAGGAGGCGTCTGGCGCTTATTGAGATGGCCGAAGAACCTACAAGAGTCGGCAGTCTGGTCCTGTTGGACCTGAAGTTCCATGACGGAAGCTATTTTGTGGATGGTGAGAGTAAAACTTCATGTCTTCCGTAGGAGAAGGGGGCTGACTGCCCAAAATGTCCGTCTTTGGAGGGACGTCATGGGGGGACGAGTCCTCAGAACAGTAAGACTCGTCATCTTCATCGTAATCACCCTCATCCGATAATTCGGGGGGAAGCTCGTCCATGGAGGTCGGAGACTCTAAATGTTGGTGTGAAGACGTCGATGCCGACGGTTGCAGAGATAGTGGGGGCGGCCTGTTAGGACGAGAACCCTTTGCGGCTGTAGAAGTGGCAGAAGTGCCGGCATCAGGCCGGGTGGTCGAAGCCGAGAGGTTGGGAGGGTCTTGAGCGCGGCGTCGAGGGACATCACGGCGCGTACGGCGTCCCGAACGGGAGCCTGTCTCGGAAGAACCAGAGGGCGAAGAGGAACGTCGGCGTCGTTTTCGGCGCCGAGAGATGGCCGTTGTCGACTCCGATCGGGCGGCCTTGACATCGGGGAGTTCTCGACGTGGAGGACAGTCGACAGTGCCAAGACGTCCGGCGGTGGAGGAGCGATTGACACCGGAGGGACGTTCGGCAGCAGATGAATGCTCTCGGGAAATAGAGAGCTCAGAGGTGGCAGGCCCGGCATCGGTGGCACGGGCGGCCTCGGCATCACCCGATTTTCTCTGACGTCGACGGGGTGGTGTGGACGTCGAGCGGTCGGAGGGCGATGTCGAGTATCGTTGACGCCGGTGAGCCGGGGATCGATGTCGACAGCGGTGTCGGCGTCGGGCACGACGACCGCTGGAAGAGGAGTCAGTGTCGGAATCATGGTAATGGCGATGCTTACGTCGGCGTCGACGCAGTGGAGAGGTCGACGGCGAAGACCAGCAAGACCGTTGAGAATGGTTTTCTCGCTCCCGGGGTCAAGCGGCTCGGCGTGGAGATCTGGAAACCGCGGTCTCAACAGGCAGGCGAACGCGCTTAGCCTGTGCCTTAGTACGTAGAGGCTCTTGGGCTACGGTGGGAGCGGAAGCGACGTCGATTGTCGAGGTCGGTGGTCGGTGAGCCGTGACGTCGCGCAGAGGCATCTCCGAGGTCGAGCCCTGTTGAGCTGGAGGGCTGAGGGGGACCTCAACGACAGTGGAGGGAGCATGAGAGTCATCTCCCAATGTCGAGGAGCGATCCGACGCCGGGGAGAGCGTCGACAGCTGACCGGAGGGAAGATGCTCGTCCTCCGAATGCTCCTGAGCCATTGATGCCGCAGTCGAGGCCGAGCGTGCCGGGCTCGGGTTATGTTCCCGAGGCTTGGGGCGTTTCTTGGCGTCGGAAGACTGCTTTTTCTTCCACTTCTCGGTGGCCACAGTGGACGTCGACGCCGATGGAGAAGGCGGCGGAAGAGACTTGGCCTTGGAAGCGGGCTTGGGCTTAGAGGTGGAAGGGCCCGGTGAGGCGCGGCCGGAGGCAGACGCGCGTTGTTCCATAGGGGAAAGCGATTGCTCCCAGAGGTGCAGATGAAGACGGGCCAGGCGTTGTTTAATGGCCGCCTTGGTCAACTTTTTACAGTGGGGGCACTGGGAGGGTTGATGGGCTTCTCCCAGGCAGTAAAGGCAAAGCGAGTGGTCGTCCTTGAGAGGGATTTTGTTAGAACAAGACGCACACCGCTTAAAGGGGCCTGAAGAGGCCATAAAACAAAGGAAAGCCGGCCGTAGGGCAGGAGGAGGGTGGGGGCTCACCGACTGGAGGAGGAGGAGGTCGTTTGAAGCAGAAGTGAAAAGAATCTAACAAGTAATTTCTCTTTCTTTTCCTCGTGCAGAGCCAGTGGCTGAACTCGGCGGCGGAAAGAAAGGAACTGAGGAGAAAGAGCGGGAAGGCTGGAGCATGCGCAGGAGGAGGGAGAGGTCCTAACCGTCAACAGCTTTTGTATGAATCCGGTGGCTGCAGGCTGGCTGCAGGTTAACCCTTTAGTGGGATTCACAGACGGCTCGAAGAAGAACCTTGCTTTGCAGCATTCAAAAATTTTAAAGCGTATAGCAGAGCTGTCCAACTGTGAACAGCCCACGATCTGCCCCACGGTCTCCCTTGCACACACCTCCCTTGCACCCCCTCCAGAGGATGGCAATTGAAGGAGAGACTGCAGGGTGCCACCGAGCTCACTCTCCCCTCAGGGCCCCAGGAAGCAGCCAGCTTGAGCCTTGGAGGCTTAGCCGGCGAGCAAGAAGCAGCCCTCCCTCCCCAGCGCCGATCAGCTGGCGATCAGAAGGGAGATTGCAGGGTGCCGCCGGGCGCACTCTCCCCTCAGAGCCCTGGAAAGCAGCCAGCTCGAGCCTCAGATGCTCAGCCGATGAGCAAGAAGCATCCCACCCACCCTCCCCCAGCACCAATCAGCTGGCAATTGGAGGGGAGATTGCAGGAAGCTGCTGGGCTCACTATTTGAGGTGGGGGCATGGCCTGGATGCAGGCTTCCCCTCCCCATTGGCTGCCTTGCAGGGAGCGACGGTTTCTGGTGGTCTCCACAAGGGGCAGGAGGGTGCTAAAAAAAAATCTCCCAAAGACACTGCCGCTGGCATTTTTCGGAACATTGGAACGGATTAATCCATTATCAATGCATTCCTATGGGAAATCGCAATTTTTACAAAGGAAAATTTGCTTAACACAATTTCATCTGGAACGAATTAATTCCTTTATACAAGGTGCCACTGTAATAACTTTTCAGATAAGTTTCAGTTATATCAGAAAATTACTGATTTGGTGATTATATATCACTAGCAATACATAGGTAATTATGACATTATTGCAAGGTGAACTATCTCCAGTTTAACAGGTTAATCATTCATATTTGGACAACGTTATGTTGTACTTTATTGGAAGGAGAAAAATAATTATTACAATAATAACAATTTAAATAGTTTTATTTAACCAAAACAATATTATATAGCATTAAGTATGCTTTATGTATGCATTATGTATACATATTCATCACTGCACTTCTCATCACTGATGTTGTTTCATTTGGGCCACAAGGCCTTGCATTTCTTTGTTGCAGTGTTTGCATTTTGCATGCAGGCCTGCCTTGCCCATAGGTACAGGAACTTCAATAAAATATTCCCAAACTGGGTCTCTTTTACGGCCTGCTGCCATTACAGGTTTTTCTCCTCAAGGAAGTGAGAATAATATGATAACCCTCAGGCCGCTGTGCACATAAAGATCTCAAGATGTCGAGTACTGCGGTCAAAATGTTTCAATTTCATTTTACTGCTTGCCCCTCCCTCCTCAAAATTTACTCCTTGTGCCAACCTATTCCATTCCAAACAACCTTCTATTCATTGAACTTCTTGAAACGTAGCACTTAAGAGGTAAGAAGGTTGATTCTGTGTACACAGATTTGCAGAGGAACAATGGGATTAAGGTCTTTTCTCAATTCTAATGTGTTTATTCTATAACATTTTTTTTGCTATGAAGCATGTTATCGTTGCAGACCCAAATGCACAGTTTTGAAAATAGCAAAACCAAGCATCTTTGATAATATCTTCTAGATAGAAAAACTGGCCCAAATAATCAGAAACCTCTGGGAGAGCATGAGACTGTGAATGGATTAATACAGCCTTATGCTATATAATTATAAACTAATTTCATGATGAATAAATAACCTTTGGACTATAATGTATCTTTACTAGAACATGATCTTTAAAGAGATTTTTTTCCTCAAAAAGCATTTAAATAAAAAAAAATCTGATTTAAATTTTAAAAATCTGATATAAATTTTTTAAAAAATTATTGATTTTTATCCACCCTGTTATCTTGTACTATTTTTAGTGTCTTTGCATTTTTAAACAAAATTAAATTGGGTAATTTGAAAAGAAAAGTTCATATTGCATAAGCACATGAAACTGTTTTTTTTCCTATAGGAATACTACAACATTTTAAAATAAATAGATTTATCTTACCGGCAAATCTGTGAAAGCAATACCTGCAACCAAGAGATGTCTATTAAAACTTTAGAATTACAATTGAAAAACATGTTTTAAAAGTGTCAAAACATATATCTGCATGTTAATGCAATCAAAGCAGAAAATTTTAGATCTCAATAGACCAAGACATAGTAATTTAATTTCCCCCTCTTATCTTCTATTTTACGAAGAAAATTCAAGCTTACAATTTACCGGAAAAACATGAATTCTCATTTAAGAATTTCAATATTACAACCCTAATACCATCCTATAATTATATATCACACTGTAGTGGATTGCTACTCAAGTTTCATTTATACATGCAAGCTCTAATTAGACAATGGTCAGTTTAACAACTTTTAATAAAGCAAACTTTCTAGACTATAGGGGTGTGTGTGTTGTGTCGTTACAGTCGAGACCGATTCTTTGTGACCCCATGACCATGGAGTTTTCTTGGCAGGAATACTGGAGTGGTTTGCCAGTTCCTACTCCAGGCGCCTACAGCGCCTGGTATTCCCTGGTGGTCTCCCATCCAAGTACTAACCAGGGCTGATCCTGCTTATCTTCCGAAATTGGGCGGGATCGGATGTGCTTAGGGCATCTAGGCAGCTTAGACTATATGTACTCCAATGCTATTGTAAATCAATTGCTCAAGTCAACACCTATTTGTTCAGTAGGTACATTCTAGCTGGGACTACCCACCAACTCAGGTCAGTGGACTATCTAATGTTGTGATGATATGGGTGCTTTTCATTTAGACTACCATAAAACAAATTACCATATGCATGATATCTAAATACCCAGTAAAGTCCCATCATTTTCCATTTTTGTTTGAGCTGAAAATTGAAACCTTTTGTTTGTTTCACTGTGTTTACTAGTTATTGAAACTACAGTGAAAGAAAAAGAATAGTGCTGAAAACAAAATCTGTTTAGCTTATATAATATACAACACACATCTGAATTGAAAATTCTACTATTTTATTATCTGGTTAGCTAAGGTGTATAACCAAATAAATAAGTGTTTCAAAACATGTTTTTCAGCTTCTGTTGAGGTGACCAGCACAAGGGTATAGCACACATGCAGAGATCTTGTCCTTCATTTAAAAATGACAGCAAACTATACAAACTATATAATACATTATCATTAGTGATTTTTCTTACCCAAACTATGTCCATTCTTTGTATAGAAACAGGTATTGTTGATAAGATTTACACAGCAGCCAATGACATCACCAGTTGTGAAAGTTGGACCATAAGGTTGTCCAGTTCCAGAGGAACAAAACGAGTGTCCATCATCACCATGGTAACCATATGAATGCTTATCCCACCCTAAATACAAGCATATAAAATATACTTTTTACCATATTATGAAGTGGCCATAATAAAAAGTGAGTTAAATCCAAATTCAGATATCCTTGGAGGAGACCTATTGGAATCAAAAGGGACGTGCATTACCTCAAGTCCTATTGACTCCAGTGGGTATATTTTAAGTCTCAGCACAATAAATGCCTAAAATGGAAAATGTTATGATTCCCAAAATGTAAGAATATTCTGACGCTACAAATAAAATTGTTGGAGCTGTATGCAGAACCAAAAGAAAAATAAATGTTGGGAAAACTGATATTTAGTGCAATTACAAACTTACTAAACCTTAATTACTTTACTATTTTATGACTGCAATATATTGTTAGTATGTAAACACTCTGTCATATTTATGCAATTAAAAATATTTTATCAGCCATGCTGTTTTATAAGCATTACAGCTTGGAGCTTTAATTTGCTATACTGTAATATAATCCAACCTTCTTACATATTGATTAACTACTAGGCAATCACTCAAGTGCTTTTCAAACTTCCAGACACAAAACTACAGTACTGTGGGAAGCACCAAAGTTATAAATCATCCCGGCTGAATCATGTGCCCTGGAATTGTTTCCTTAACTGTAATAGGCAAAGCAACCCTACATTTAAACCAGTGAAATCTCAGAACAGTCCAAGAACTCTTTCAGGAATTCTGCACTTTTTTCTTTCTCTAGTAGGGTTTTGTATCAGTTTATTTTATACTAAATTTCTGAACTTATTTTTTCTCTTAATTCAAACTGCATGAAGTAGTATTAAAGCTTGCCAAAGAGAGCCATTAATTGCCATTTCTACAGAAAGGCCTCATTTCTGCAACAACACGTAACAATACTTCCAAGTGGTAGTATAGTACGACCCCCCTCATCTACAGGATCAATAACCACTTATTCACTTATCAGTGATTTGAAACTATTATAAACATGTAAAGAAATCCTGGAAAAAAATTAAATATATATTACCAGACCTGGTCACGAGAGGGAGCTCACATTGGGACTGTTCTGTGACACACCTAAAGAACTGCTTCTTTGGTACTACTTTTATCCCACTACAGTTTTTTCTACCACTTCCGCAGCTTCAATTTATGCAAGCACAAGTCTGCAACAGGATTCTGTCCTTCGAGCTGTACTTCATTGTACTGGCAGATTCTATAGCAAATATAGCTGTCCAGTTTCACACACACATATATACATCTTTTCCCTGAGAGTAATTGTACATACCACATTTTCCATCTATAAGACACCCCCATGTGTAAGATGAGCCCCACTTTACCATACTCGCAAACGCACAGTTCTGTCCTCAGCTTATTTCTGTGTATAAGACAACCCTCATTTTTAGTTTAAGAATTTTAGACAAAAATAGTCTTATACACAGAAAAACATGTAGCTAAATTTGAGTTATATAGTTGTTAGGACTTCAGACCACTCCCATCTTGCAAAGCACTCTGAAACTCTATCATGCATGTAACAGCAGTTATAATAGCAAACAAGACACATTCTAGAGCTCTTTCCTTACTCTCTATACTCCAAACTGAATTATAAAAGTAATTCTTATTGTTACCAAGTTTTCATCTACAAGAAACAGAAGAAATATAATCTATTGGCCTACATCTCACAGATACAGAGAGACATTCCAAAACCTACATAGTTATTTGTCGTCATACCTGGTAATCTGTTCATGTTCACGCCTTGAGCGGAAAGACCAATTCCCATGTAACTGCAAAAGCCAAACACAAAACAGTTTGTATTTTTGTGTTTCATAAACAAACAACCACTTTATAATAAAACGTTTCTCAAAGACTGACGATTACCACTTAATTATTACATACAGCAGATGTACAATGTCTTTTTTACACAATAGAAATTAGAGGTGGACACAAAATGGACTATAAATTGGGGGGGGGACCCACAAACCAGCTGCTGTGCAACTTGTTTTGCCAAAATGAAATGAACCACCAAGCATTTTTCCAATTGGTGCTTCATTTTTCTTCACCAAAATGGATGCCTGCCCATCTGCCTCCTTTCCACTGTCCCCATTGCCTTCCTACATGGTCCTGCCACTGCCTCTGCCTCTTCTGCTGTTGGCCTATTCAGAGACATCAGCCTGGCTTCCCTTTCCAGGAGCCAGACTGGCTGTCTCTGCACATGCACCCACCTTTCAGGGCGATCATCGGGAAGGCAGGAACATGCACACAGTCAATGTGTGCATGTTTCTTGCAGAGCAGCAAAGAGGAAGGAGGTGGTGAGGAGAAGCACACGGCTATAGAGGAAGCACACGGCCAGAGGGCATAGAGATTGCTTCCTGTTTTTGCAGGAGGTAAGGGGCGGAGTTTTATCTTTAAATAGCTGCTCCCAGCAGCCTCTCAGTCCTTTTCTTGCAGAGCAGCAAAGAGGAAGGAGGTGGTGAGGAGAAGCACACGGCCAGAGGGCATAGAGATTGCTTCCTGTTTTTGCAGGAGGTAAGGGGCAGCATTTTATCTTTAAATAGCTGCTCCCAGCAGCCTCTCAGTCCTTTTCTTGCAGAGCAGCAAAGAGGAAGGAGGTGGTGAGGAGAAGCACACGGCTATAGAGGAAGCACACGGCCAGAGGGCATAGAGATTGCTTCCTGTTTTTGCAGGAGGTAAGGGGCGGAGTTTTATCTTTAAATAGCTGCTCCCAGCAGCTAAAACAACAACAAAACAACAACAACAACAACAACAACAACAACAACAACAACAACAAACTGAGTATATTTGAGTTCCCAAGCCAAGCTACTCCTGAGGAGATCCTACACACATTAGCAAGTTAGCACTGGAAACTTCCTGACATGCTTGCACTTGGTGTAGAGGTGCTTTAGCGGCCCCTACACTGTTAGATTTTGAATAAACAACAAAAGAAGTAAATAGTCTTACTAGACAAAAAAAAATTAGTGCAAGTTTACATTTTTGAGACCTTGAATACATTTTATTGCACTCGTTAAAATGGAGTTGGAGGGAGCAGCTGTAGCTACCTGCAGTACTTGTGCCATGTTTGTCATCTTGACAGAGCGTGTCCAGAACTACATCTGCTGCAAGTGCAAGCTGGTTGCGCTATTGGAAGAGAAGGTCCAGCAGCTAGAGGCTCGCATATCAGACCAGCAACATATTAAGGAGCTTGAGCGGTTCTTGGACAGAGCGGAACGGACTATCCAGGTCCAAGAAGAGAAAGGGCACACTTCTGAGGATGAAGTCACTTCCCCAACTCAGGAGGTAGATGGGTGGAGGAATGTGACTCAAAGGAGTAGAAGGCCAAGGGATCGCTCAGAGAGTCTCATATTGCACAATCAGTTTGAGGCTCTTTCCCTCAGCACACCTCATGAGGCACACACAGAGGAAGATTTGGTTTCACCGGAGGATCTCTCCCTCATCACTATTGATGAGATACAAGATCAGGTACATGTAGATGAGGAGGCTGCAGGAGAGAAGCTTCTTGTACTAGGGGATTCTATCATTAGAAATACAGAGGGATGGATTTGTGACGAGCATGATAACCGTATGGTCACTTGCCTGCCAGGTGCAAAGGTTGCAGACATCACGAGAAATCTAGATAGCTTGTTAGAGAGAACCGGGAAGGAGCCAGTGGTCATGGTACACGTTGGTACCAATGATGTCGGGAAGGCCAAGCGGTCAGTCTTGGAAGCCAAATTCAGGTTGTTAGGTAGAAGATTGAAGTCCCGGGCTTCCAAGGTAGCATTTTCAGAAGTGCTACCTGTTCCTCGTGCAGGACCTGCAAGGCAGGCAGAACTCAGAAGCCTCAATGCGTGGATGAGGCGATGGTGTAGAGAGGAGGGCTTTAGATTTGTCAGGAACTGGAGAACGTTTTGGGACAAGCCAAACCTGTTCAGGAGGGATGGGTTGCACTTGAATCATGATGGGACCAGATTGCTGGCACTCAACCTCAAAAAGGCAGCAGAGCAGCTTTTAAACTGATAACTGGGGGAAAGCCGACAGGAGCTGAGTGGCATCCGGTTCGGAACACCTCATCCTCGGGGAATGAGGTTGGAGAGGGTAAAGAATCACATAGAGAAGACATAGCAGGTATTAGCACTGGGAGAATAACGGAATGTGACAGTTTGTCTACTGAAAATAAAAGCTGTCGGGGGAAAAGAAGGCAGCAGCTGTTGTTGCGGGACCCACTGTACAGGTGCTTCTACGCCAATGCTCGAAGCCTCCGAGCAAAGATGGGAGAACTTGAACATTTGGCAGATAGGGATAACATAGTTATAACAGCCATAACAGAAACCTGGTGGAATGTGGAGAACCACTGGGATACAGCAATCCCAGGCTATAAACTCTATAGAAGGGATAGAGAGGGGCAGGTTGGAGGAGGAGTGGCCATCTATGTCAAACAAGGGGTAAAATGCAGCAGAATGGAGATGGACAGAGGGTCTGAATCCACCATAGAATCACTGTGGGTTAAACTACCAGGTCCCAGGAGTGATGTGATAGTTGGAGTATTCTATCGTCCACCAGATCAAAAACTTGAGGGGGACCTTGAAATGAGGAGAGAAATCATGGAGGTGGCTAAGAGGGACAGGATAGTAATCATGGGGGACTTCAATTATCCCCACATTCACTGGGCCAATGCGAGCTCCGGGCAAGAAAGAGAAACTGGGTTTCTCGACTTGCTGAATGACTGTGCCTTAGAGCAACTTGTCATGGAGCCCACCTGAGAACAGGCAACTCTGGATCTAATACTGTGCGATACTCAGGACCTGGTCAGGGATGTGAATGTCACTGAGCCTCTGGGGAACAGTGACCATGCTGCTATTATCTTTGCCATGCATGTCGGAGGAAGAGTGTCAACCAAATCAGACATAAAAACCCTTGATTTTCGAAGGGCAAACTTCCCTCAGATGAGGAAACTAGTTAGAGAGAAAATGAAGGGGAAGGTTAGAAGAATCCAATCTCTTCAGAGTGCATGGAGCCTCTTTAAAACAACAATAATAGAGGCCCAGCACAAGTGCATACCACAAAGAAAGAAGAGCTCATTTAAGTCCAAGAGGACACCGGCATGGTTAATGAGTGGAGTTAGAGAGGCTCTAAAGCACAAGGAGAGGTCTTTCTGTAAATGGAAATCCTCCCCAAATGAGGAAAATAAAAAGGAACACAAACTCTGGCAAAAGAAATGTAAGAAGATGATAAGGGAGGCAAAGAAAGATTTTGAGGAACGCATGGCTAGCAATATAAAGGGTAATAATAAAAGCTTCTTTAAATATGTTAGAAGTAGAAAACCTGCCAGAGAACCAGTTGGCCCTCTGGATGGTGAGGGAGGAAAAGGGGAGGTTAAGGAGGACTTGGACATTGCAGAGAAATTGAATGAGTTCTTTGCGTCTGTCTTCACGACAGAGGACCTTGAGCGGATTCCGCTGCCTGAGCCGCCCCTCTTGACTAAAGAATTAAATCAAATACAGGTTAAAAGAGAGGAGGTTTTAGGACTAATTGATAAATTGAGGATTAACAAGTCACCGGGCCCAGATGGCATCCACCCAAGGGTTATTAGGGAACTGAGAAACGAAATTGCAGATCTCTTAATGGTTATATGCAACTTGTCTCTTAAAACGGCCACAGTGCCGGAGGACTGGAGGATAGCAGATGTCACACCAATTTTTAAAAAAGGAAGGAGGGGGGACCCGGGAAACTACAGGCCAGTTAGCCTTACATCTGTCCCAGGGAAGATGGTGGAAAGCATCATCCAAGTGAAAATCTTAAAACACATAAAAGAACAAACCTTGCTGAGAGAAAATCAGCATGGCTTCTGTAAGGGTAAATCTTGTCTGACAAACCTTTTAGAATTTTTTGAAAAGGTCAACAGGCACATGGATTTGGGTGAACCGGTGGATATAGTCTATCTGGATTTTCAAAAGGCTTTTGACACAGTCCCTCACCAAAGGCTGCTGAGAAAATTGCACAGTCAGGGGATAAGAGGGCAGGTCCTCTTATGGATTGAGAAATGGTTGAGATCCCGGAAACAAAGAGTAGGTGTCAATGGGAAATTTTCACAATGGAGAGAGGTGAAAAGCGGTGTGCCCCAGGGCTCTGTCCAGGGACCGGTGCTTTTCAATCTGTTCATAAATGACCTGGAGACAGGGATAGACAGTGAGGTGGCCAAGTTTGCCAATGACACAAAAGTTTTCCGTGTGGTAAAAACCAGAGAAGATTGTGAGGAGCTCCAGAAGGATCTCTCCAAACTGGGGGAATGGGCTACGAAATGGCAAATGCGTTTTAATGTAACTAAATGTAAAGTAATGCATATTGGGGCAAAAAATCCAAACTTCATCTATCAACTCATGGGCTCTGAGTTATCGGTGATGGATCAGGAAAGAGATCTTGATGTGTTGGTGGACAGCTCCATGAAGGTGTCTCCCCAATGTGTGGCAGCGGTGAAGAAGGCCAATTCCATGCTAGGGATTATCAAAAAGGGGATTGAAAATAAAACAGCGAACATTATAATGCCTTTATACAAAACAATAGTAAGGCCCCACCTGGAGTATTGTGTACAATTCTGGTCACCGCATCTCAAGAAAGACATAGTGGAACTGGAAAAGGATCAGAATAGAGTGACTAAAATGATTACTGGCCTGGGGCACCTCCCTTATGAAGAAAGGCTAAAACATTTGGGCCTCTTTAGTCTGGAAAAAAGGCGCTTGAGGGGGGATATGATTGAGACATACAAAATAATGCAGGGTATGAGTAAAGTGGATAGAGGGAAGCTCTTCTCTCCCAAAATGCCAGAACTAGGGGACATACACTCAAATTGAGGGCTGGGAGAGTAAGAACTGACAAAAGAAAATATTTTTTCACCCAGCGCGTTGTAAGTCTATGGAACTCCCTGCCACAGGATGTGGTGATGGCATCTGGCCTGGATGCCTTCAAAAGGGGATTGGACAGATTCCTGGAGGAAAAGTCCATCACAGGTTACAAACCATGATGGAGATGTGTCATCTCCAGGCTTTAAACCAGGGTACTTCAAGGGCCAGATGCAGGGGAGTGGTATCAGGAGACAGATATCTAGTCTCATGCGCTCCCAAACGCATCTGGTGGAGCCGCTGTGAGATACAGGAAGCTGGACTAGATGGGCCTTTGGCCTGATCCAGCATGGCTCTTCTTATGTTCTTATGTTCTTATAATGCCTGGGCTCTTGGGAGGGAAGCTGGATGCTGCCTTCTGCACATGCGCCCACTCCCAGCTGATCAAGGTGACCAGGTGGGGGTCTGATGCCTGCACACAGACAGAGCCCAAACTCCTGAAAGGCCATGCGACTACTGCTGTTGCCTTTGTACTGTGACAGTACAGTACTAGTGTGGCAGCGGCACAGCAGAACAACAGACGTGGATATACCCACACACACTGGACACCAAGTGAAAACCCAACAGTTTGGTGGTTCAGTTTCCTGGTTGGTTCATGCCCATCTGTAGTACAAATACTGTATATATTCTTTTTACTAAAAGCAGGTAACACTTTTCTGATATTTCACTTTAATGTTTTACAAATGTACTGAAAATCCTGAGAAGACTTTTAATGAAATTGGTTGTTTTCAGTTTATTGATTGGTCTTCTCCATTATAAACTTGTGGTTAAATTACAACAAGATAACAGTACAGTAAATACAGTGTACAATGTAATTTGTATTACTACTTAATTGCTGAAATCCTCTTGGTGTAAATTTGTGTCACAAGAAGAGGATGATATCATCTGGTGCTGGAGTACATTAGTTCAATTAAATAAAAACTTCCAATTCCCTCTCTCCAGATTTTGGGACTCCCTATGGATTCCTCTCACTTTAGAGAGCCTCTTTATAGAAAGAGTGCCATTTAATATAGGAAAACCATGCTGGTTGTCCCACCACCAGATGAGGACTGTTGGTGGCAATTTAGTAGCAATTTTCCAATATTAAAGACCCTCTGCTCTCCACCCTGAATGTCCTAAACTTAAAGCCTCTCCCAGGTCAAAAGGGATCCCTATGGAGTCTTGGAACCTGAAGGGGAAGATAAGATTTAAATATGACATTTTAACTTTTATAATTTATTGGTAAATAGGGGGAAATGGTAAACATGCAGTGAAAATGAATAAGATAAGCCCTGGTAGAATTTGTGCTTCCAGTCTACTGTGCAGTACGCCATCATATGATCTGTCTGCTTTACTCCAAAGACCCTAGTTGCCACCCAGACTGTTCTGCCTTGTCAAACTTTTGGCACTATCCCCTCCTATGTGCTGCTGGGTTGACTGGCACTACCTAGGAAATAGGTTAGTCAAAGAATTGCTTGTTCAGAAAATTTCCAGCAATTTTTACTTTTGTATAAATGATTTATATCTCTGTAACTTATACAAATAACAAATGCTGAGTTCCTTAGTAAAAAACCTGAATCCTGACAAATACTGAAGAATTGTGTGTAACATGTGCAAATATATGCTGTGCAAATCTATATACAGTACAAGGCTATCAATGGGCCAACATTATTTTCGCAGCAAGCACTACAGTGGCGCTGTAATAATAGAGCACACTTAAGTTGGCCGGAGTGCAAACACAGCCTGTCTAATACGTTTATCCTATAGTAGAGAAGTTTTATGTACTAAATAATTAGCTGCCCATACATCCATTCCATTCGTTTTAGGCATGACATCAACAATTAGGTCCCATTACTTCATCACTGACAGACAGACAGACAGACAGATGTTAACACATTTAACAGTGAGAATACTGCAAAGCACATCATCTTTTAATAATACTATTAAATATGGGTACTAGACATGGGCACGACTTGGCGAAATTCTCGTTTCCGTTTCCATTCCTAGTTTCCATTACGCAACGGAAACGGTAACGACAATTAAGCCATCAGAACTCGAACTCGAACCGATAAAAGAAAAATTGGGTCTGATTTGTCGTTGTCGTTCATGGCATCGCGGCGATCGCGTGATGCCAAGCGGCACAGAAAAAAAGTTTAAAAAAAAAACCCGATTCCCGGCCAAAAAAGCAGGCGAAAATATGCCTGCCTGAGTGAGGGCACCTACCAGAGGCATGGTTTCTGGGGGGGGGGGTCCCGGCCTCCCCCCCTCTCCTGTCCTGGGCTGCTCTGGTGGGGGGCATCCTCGTCATCTCGCCATGCCATGCGGTGCGGGGGGATCCAAAATGGCGACCGCAGTATTTTTTTTTAAATCGTGGTCCAAAAACCCACCAAAGCACCACACAGAAACATGCGAAAATTAGGTATTTTAACTGCCTGAATTTTTACAGTAGCAGCAGTGGGTTTTTCTTGCAATAAATGTCTGTCTCCAATCCCATTGATTTTATTTTATTTTATTTTATTTTTAGTTTTTTACACCTGCGCAATGACGGGCTGCCCATGGGATGGGACCATGCACATTTTTGGAGCCATTCCACCAATCGCATGGCCACTTGGCCAGGTTTTGACTGAGACTTCTGGGATGTGCCAGTCAGGCATAAAAAGCCCACTATAACCCTAGCCCTAACCCTAACCCTAACCCATACGCCAGTACACTGTCCTTCTTAGTGGGTCAGAGGCACCCAGAGGTGCAGCCCATTAACTCACCCTAACCTTACCCGTAATAACCCTAAGCCTAGCCCTTGCCCTAACCCCAACCCTAAGCCAGATCTGTACTCGCATTGCACTACACGCAAGTACATTTCCCTTCTTAGTGAGCCAGAGGGCGCCCAGCAGAGGCATTCTTCTCTCACCTCGCTCACCAGTCCAAAGTTCCAAAAAACTCTGTACGCCAGTATGCTGTCCTTCTTAGTGAGCTAGAGGCACCCAAAAGAGAGGTGCCTCTGCCAGTGCCACTTGGTACGCAATGGCTACACGGTCATGAACCCTTCCTTTTCCCTTTGTAGGGGGCCAGAGGAGGCATCCACCCCAGAGAGGTGCCTCCAGGAGCATGCTAAATGCCTTCCCTTAGTAGCGGGCCAGAGGAGGCACCCACCCCAGAGAGGTGCCTCCAGGAGCCCGCTACCCTACCCCCCTAAACCAGTGCTAAGGACAGACGACAAATGAAACAACAAATTTTTGAAAAATTTCGCGACAAACGGAAACGAGCCGAAACGGGCCGGCTCCGACACACGACAACTCGAAACGTCATTTTTCCTGGTCGTGCCCATCTCTAATGGGTACTGTGTGCAGAGCATCAAATTGATTATGACAGTGGAAAGTAGGGAGGTTGATGCAGTGACATGTCCTACATACATGCCTTTGATTCAGCACAGTACTGGACTAAGCAGCCACTTGGAACTTGGGACTGTTTCTCTAGTAGTACAACTCTCTTACTACCAAAATGACTGCCTGAGTCCCAAAGATGTCAGGATGGTATAGAAGCCCGCTGTGCCAGCAGGTAAGAGCTCCATCAGAAGGAAAGGACATCTGCTCTGCCTGTGGAAAACCCACGGCTGTAAATTTAGTACTGACTGAGGGTGGCTCCCAAAAGGGGGTGTCCCACAGGCAAAGTGAGGGTGACCCAGCAAGACTGTGGAAGGGGCTGAGAAGTTTCAACTTCACTGTACCATCAAAGTGAATTCGAATTGCTCTCTGCATGAGTTTGTTGCTTTTTTTTTTAACACAACTTGTGAGCTTACAAGTTCCAGGCTGAAAACTCCATTTAACATATAATTCAATTTATACTTCAGACTATGTTCTAGATTTTAAATCAATTATGATTATTCCATGTTGTTTCAATGCCAACTTTTAAAAGTAAAAGATGCGGAAACACACTACCACAAACTCATGGGAGTACTATAATGCCAAACATAAGCAGATTTTCTGGTGTCACGTGTCCAAATAATTTTATCCAACTAAAGGAAAGCAGCTATTTTGGGATTAAGCTATACATAGATCTTGCCTTAATATGCACACAAATTATAAATCCCACTTGTTCTCTACCTAGGAGCTTTCAAACATAATTTGAAACCATTATATTTTATATATATAAATATGCATGACCATGCTAAAAGAGGAAGGGATGTCATTATTTTGGTGACTGGATGGAATCACATAAGCTTAATAATAATAGTGTCCCAAACCCAAATGTACTGCTAAAATCATCTTGTATAGTTACATCAGTGCAATGGCATGATGTTTGGAGGCAGACTGCTTGAAATTATGAAATCACTGTAAAAATTATCAGTTCCATGCTGACTTATAATGATGCAGGTGTGCGAGAGGATTTTGGCCACTGTATTGCTTAAAATGTGTGATCTTTTTTCTTTGATTTATTTTTACACAGAAAAACAAACTATAAATACTTATGTTTAAACATAATTTTTTTTGTTTCAATATCTTATTATCGCTTATAAAATTCCAGTTTTGTTCTAAAGCAGGATATTTAAAGGACACTTTATTTACTGTTCATTAAAACATTTTTACCCCACCTTTCACCGTAAAAAGGACCTATGGTGACTTACATTTTAAAACAATTCCTTGATTTTTATTCATCCCCTGAATTAAAAGGACTTGGGTCCTGTTCTCATTTTTATGTCACAGATTAGAAAGGACAGGAAAATCATGTTGAGTAAAATTATCTATTATACTTGTATCTAAAAGAGGAACACAGCATAATAAAGTAACTTTAAGGTAAATCACTTCTGCTGTGCACTGTGAAAAAAAATGAGGTGGAACAACCTCATGATTATTGTGGAGAAAAAGTGAAATACTGTATGAACCTAATAAATTATTTGACTTAAAATGTCCTTCGAATCTAGTCTTGTAAGAAGGATCGTAAAGTTCCACTTGGAAAAAAACTTTTTTTCTTATTAGCCCCCACTCACAAGTGGCAGGACATCATGCATTAAATACAAACAAGTACAGCTGCTTGTTTGACTACTACTCCAATGTCTAGGCATTTATTTTATCCAGAAAGTTTAACATATAAATAACCAGGCTTTGCCCATCTTAGATCTTCAGGACTGGAAGGGAACCATAATGGAAGGCTTTAAAACAATTTGCCAAGCCTTTTATACACTAATGTTAAAATCATCCAATTCTCTGCTTCAGTGAATGATCCAAGATGAGAACAGCAATAAACCTAAACAAATCACTAAGACCTCATATTTACAAAGACACATCACCTTCACATGTTTAAAGCTATTTTGTATTATCACATTGTTAATGCTCCTTGAGAAAATAGTGTTTGCCTTCTTTCTCCAAGGCCAGTTTCACAATGACAAACTTAACATCTAAATCAATGTACCAGTATATAGGGTTGTACTCTTAAGTTCCATAGATTGAATGGAGCTATTTTTAAGAAAGTGGGTTTCGAATTATATGAAGACATGCTTGTAGGTGAATGCTACAAAAATTTAAACCAGGCTTCTAAATAGATATACAAGGGAGAGGATATTAAGCAAACCTAGTAATTCTATTATGCCATCCTGAATTCTGGTACAGACAGCAAAACAATAAGTGAATTCTTCACTATATGATTAATCATTCATAGTACTTGAAGCTTTCATTTTATTTTTCAATATTATTATCTTTCTAGTTTTCCTTTCATTGTTCAAAAAATATCTGGCTGAAGCATCACCATACTGATGAGCAAAATAATGGGACGCTACTTGAATAAAGCAAAAGGAAGAAAATCTGAACCCTAGAGAACTATAGTCGTCCCCTGCTATTTCATGGTTCATATACTGCGGTCCTTGTATATTGTGGGACCGCAGTATATGAAACTGCATGGGCCTCTTTGAGGCCTCCTGAACTTACACCAGTCCTGGTGCTGCCCCGAATGGGCCTCCGAGGCCCCAGCGATGTCAGACATTTATAGACTAATGCAAAGAAAAGCAGGATTTCCCTATCTAAAAGTGTTACTTGTTCTCTGCAGGGAGCCAAATAGTATCTTTAGAAGCTTATTTGGAGAAGAAATACTTTTCAAGCCAAAATACATTATCACTTACAGCCATGTTGGGGATAGTTTTAAACAAGTCATATTTGCAAAAGGAAGGAATACATGCTACAGTTTCCTACAAAACAAAACAAAACCCTGCACCTGCAATTTAAGAAAAAAAGAGAAGTAGCTGCTAGCTACTCCGTAAGCACAACTTGTAATTTGATGCCTAAAGGAAATATTTTCCTGGCAAAACCAGTCAATTCTTGTAATACTTTAAACTGAACAGAATACAGACAAATTAAACTGTTAATATTAGAAACAAGATATGCAATCAAGAGAAAAGTAAATTTAAAAATATTAAAGCGAATTTTAACTACTGAGCTAGTAATTCCTCCAAAAATGTTTATGCTGTAGAACAGCTAGCAAAAATGAAAATGAAAGGTTAATTGTGGAAACCTTCAGTTGCAAGAAAACATTACACAAACCCACCTGGTATACTATTTAACATCCACACAAGATAAACTCTTCAGGAGGAGAACATTTAACAGCTGATTAAGTGTGATCCACTTCCCAATATCTGCCATCCAACAGGCTCCGTGATTCTACTTATATTACTGGGCAAACAGGATTTTTCAACATTTTTCTTAATGAACTTGCTTAAACTAAGGTTTCAGCAAGATCATTACACAACTATAACGTTGCATGTTTTCATTTTATGAGAATTAAACAATAATAAAATATACAGTGATGCCTTGAAGTACGAAATTAATCCGTTTCAACGGATTTTTTGCAATTCAAAATTTTCGTAGTTCAAAATGCAGTTTCCCATAGGAATGCACTGAATATCAATTAATCTGTTCCGGAGGTCAGGAAAAAAGGCAAAAAAGTGGGGTTGGATTATTTGGTTTTCATTGCATTCCTATGGGAAGCCTGCCACAATTCAGCAAAGCAGGGGAAGAGCTTCCCCCCCTTTGCTCAGTTGGGGGGGGGGGCTCAATTAACTGGCAGTGGAGTTGTCAAAATCACCTGGCTTGTGGCCAGTGATTTTGACAGCTCCGCAGCCAGGGTGCTTTTTGCATGCCGCACGCAGGTCTTTTAAAAGGCAATCCTTGCTGCTCCGACCCCAGTGGGGAGGGAGTGGGCGAGGAGTGACTCCACCGCTTGCCTGCTCTGCAACCCTGGGTCGGAGCAGCAAGGATCTGTTTTTAAAAGATCTGCACACTATGCAAAGGCTGTGCCTGTGGGTGTTTTCAAAATGATCACACCCATGCGCACAACCTGCTCTTTGCATGGTGCACTGGTGTTTTAAAAGCAGATCTGGAGCTGGAAGGAGCTGATTTTAAAACACTGGCGAGCCATGCAAAGAGCAGGCTGTGCATGCCAGTGTGATCATTTTTAAAACACGCATGTGCACAGACTGCTCTTTGCATGGCGCCTGTGGGTGCTTGGGGGCTGAGTGGGTGAGGGATGACCCCTTGCCCGCTCAGCCCCTGCTGGGTCAGGGCAGCCACAACCCCCTCGCTACTACTACACAGTGGTAGCAAGGGGGCAGCAGCTGCCCTGACCCAGCAAGGCTTTTTGGAAGACCCACGTCCACAGCACCCTCCTTGCGTGGCGCGCGGGTGCTGGTCTTTCAAAAAACCTTGCTGGGTCGAGGCTGCTGGCTCCCGGATGCCCCAACTCAGCAGGTGGATTAGTGACTCCACCGCTTGCCCACTAATCCCCCTGCTGGGTTGGGGTAGCCAGCAAAGGCCCTTTCCCAAAGACAGGAAGGGTTTTTGCTATCTATGGGGGCACTGGGGGAAGTGGAATCAGGAAGGAAAAAGCATGGTGGCTGCAGAGCTGTCAAAATTAGGTGGCTGTCCCAGCCACATGATTTTGACAGCTCGGGATTTCCCTTTGTAATTCAAGTTTTTTGTAATTCGAGGTATCACTGTATAATGTTACCTAGTATAAGGTGATAGCCCTATAGATAATCTTGGGGGAGGGGGATGGAGAAAGAGACAGAAAAAGAGCAAGGAGCTTCTCTCTAACTAGGGAATACATTCTAGCATGAAAACAAACAAGTTATATAATACAGCTTGGAAGTATGGAGCCTTTGTGAAATGGGATGAAAAGGGAAAACCAAAAAATGTCAGAATTAAAGCATTTATGCAATTCTGCTCCTACTTTCCTTAAAGCAAGACTAGATGAACTCAGTGGGATTTACATCCAAAGTGACATGTACAGAATTGTACTGTTAAGAGTGTGTTACAAGAAATCTTGTCAAAAAAGTCTGTACATCAGTGGTGTGAAATAGAGATGTGAAGGCCCAGAAAAAAACTGGAAAATTGGGGGAGGGGAATTGCGCCCCCCATTTTTTTACTTAAGCCTTTTTGGTTTTTTCCAAAAAAATTAGAAAAATTGAAAAACCAAAAAGAAAAATGATTATGGAATGTTTTATTTTAACATGATGAATAAAATATTTTAAAACATGGTGTTCAAATATTTTCCAAATGATTTCTAAAAAAATATGCATAGTATCAGATTATTTTAATTTCCATCCACTAAGGACAAGCAAGTCCTAAATTACAAATGCAAGAACAAGAGGCATTTCTTCCTTTAGTTTAGGTTTAGGAGGTGCTGCTATTGTCACAAGAAAAAAAAAGCTTTCACTTTTGTTTTTTGCCTGTGGGTGGATATGCTCAAAGCACTGGAAGAAAATACAGAGCAACAAAAATGATTCTCATTAAATTTCATGCCCATTCATTAAATGTTAGTTCCACTCCCTTCTATACATTTCACCACTCTTCAATTATTTTTATAAGAATGAGGTTTTTATTTTATTTTCATTTAATACTGTGGAGAGGAAATATGAATACTGTAATTGTTAATTCTAGATTTTTAAACATTGTTTTGTAGAGGGGTTTTTTTTTGTTCCACATAAACTAGTAAACAGTTCAGAAGATTGTTACTCCATTTGTTACTTACAATTACAATATTAATTTAAAACTAAATTCTGTTTGTAATAATTGTTTGGGTATATTATATTTTAATATGCTAGTTGTGATAATTTTATGCCAAGACAAATTGTCCCTAGCCATATTTTATGTTTCTAAAGTAACAGAATGACTTTCAAGCTGTAAAAGGGGAAGAGCGCTAATGTAACATTTTAGGCAAATGAATTTCACTTTAGAGCAAACTCTACTGTTCAAACTATTCAATGTTGTCTTATCATTCACTTCTCAATAATAGCTGGATATACTGCACAATTATACAGAAAACCCCCATCCTTTCATGGTTCATATAATGTGGTCCCGGTATACCGCGGGACCGCAATACAGTGGACCCCGAATTAAGAGCAGCTCAACTTAAGAGCAATTCGACTTAAGAGCGGAAAACTGTTGGCATTTTAACTGCCACCTTACAAATTTTAGATATGGTCTGTTCGACTTACAAATATTTTTTTCATTGTTTAACTTATTTTTACAATTTTTAGATAGGTGCCCCGACTTAAGAGTAGTTTGACTTAAGAGCATGCAATCAGAACGGATTAAATTTGTAAGTCAAGGTACCACTGTATATGGAACAAAGGCTCCCTGGGGTAAGGTGGATGGGCCTTCTGCACTTACGTCAGGCTGGGCGCTGCCCCTCACGGGCCTCCAATGAAAAGTGCCTTCCAGATAACCATAAATCACTTATGAGGCCTCCGACAGGCCCCAGAAGCTCGTTGGAGGCCCGTTTGGGGCAACGCCAGGCCTCAGGTAAGTGTAGAACAGTGATTCTCAACCTGTGGGTCCCCAGATGTTCCTGGACTGCAACTCCCAGAAACCCCTTAAAGCACAGCAAGTGGTAGAGTCTTCTGGGAGTTGCAGTCAAGGAACATCTGGGGACCCACAGGTTGAGAACCAGTAGTGTAAGAGGCACCATATAAGCCCCCCCAGCCCCCCCCCAACCCAGCATCCACATATCACGGATTCTCAATTATTGTGGGTCAGGTCAGAACCCTAACCCCTGTGATAGGCAGGGGTGGGTGGGTTACTGTATTAACACTTGAACTAAGTCTACCTGCTGAATTAAAAGCCTTGCAAAGTTACCTTCAGACTGATAACCAAAAGCCATCTCCACTGCCAGGCGGAATTTCAGCCTGGCCCTGTTTTCACTACACTTCTGCACTTGAAATAGTTTTAAAAACTGACCTAATTATTATGCTATTCATGTATTATATGGCAAGTGAGAATCCTTCTTCATTTCTAATATCACACTGAGATACACATATGTTTGCATCTCCATAGAAATGGAAAGAAATACACTTAACCACTGATTCTGTATCTGCACATGAATTCAGGCCTTCCAAAGTCAAACACAAATCTGCTTCATCAGTCTTTATTCCACATCAGTTCACATCAACATATTGCTAGACTTTACTGAATAATGGCTGAAATCCTGTTGACCTAAGTTTCACCACTTAGGCTAACGACTCACTCAGCAGTGGTGAATTTCCAGAAACTGACCATTTCAATCTCTGCCTTGATGCTTCCATGTAATCCCTTTCATTGTCAGAAAGCTGTGAGAACTGCAAAACGGGAGAAGGAAGTCTCGAACTTCTGAAAAATCATTGCCACCAGCACAGTCATCCCACTGCTGATAACATTATTAGCATTAAACAAGAGGATTGCACCCATTATAGTAAGGTAGATAACTAAATGCATGGATGGATTTCATTTTTAATAATGTACACTGTATATGTCTGTGACCAGTACCACATGTTTCAGAGGTTCTCCCAAAGAAAATATTGCTTGAAATTCACTGATCACTATGCTGGAAACAGAACTGTTATTATACTTCCAAATATGAGCACAAGAATACCATCCAAACCATTCCCATTTGCATCCAAATGTCACAACCAACTCCATTCAAGCTGGTCTGGAGGTGGCCTGAACCAATATGTTCTCAGGTTCATGCAGATATTTGAATGTTTGAGAACCGGGTGCATGGTTACTGCAAATGAAAAAATAAAAGGCTGCAATTTGAGATGGCAGGGATTCTATGCCATGTCACCAATTTGGGGAATCTGGTGGAATTTCACGAAACTCCTACATCTTCCTTCCATCTCCCTCATCTCCTGTTTGCTCAGCTCTTCCTTTTCCATGAGTCCACAATGCAAGAGTAAATAACAGGTATTAAAATAATAGAAGATAGGTGCACCATGATTTGAGTTTCTGGGGAAGGTTTCAGCTTTCACTGGGGCTCAGCCTTCTCTACATTAGAACTTCCTTCTTTTGTTATAGCAACTGGAACCAATCTTCCCACACACACATATACCAACCCGATGGTGATAAAGGTTTCTTAAATCCCCTGTAACAGATCCAGAAATACTCAAATATGCCTTCTCCACCGTATTTAGACCCTCTTCTGATAAGGTGGTACACATTCCTACTTCCATGCACTGTTTCCTCACATCAATCAAGCAAAACCTGACTCTTCAGCATCAATGCTCCAGAAGCCTTATGTTCTCGATATTAATTTTGCAAGTCCAGGTATGTGGTAGTCCTGAACAACAGGACTCATCACTTCCAATTGCAAAAAAAATGATCTAGAAATTTTGTACTGCAGTACATAATTTAAGATAACACTCACCTTTTGGATTTATTAGAATGGTATCACAGAAAAAGCAAACAGTAAGAATACTAAACTGTGCTGACTAAATGATTGGAACAATGGAAGAAAAGTCAAGTACTATGCTTCAAATTATACATGTCAACATGATGTTCAAGGTACTATTTTACTCATTTGTAGCCCAGAAAATTTTAAATTCTGTTTAACCAAATAAGGTCAGAATGGTTAATCAAATAATCTGATTGTTTATTTGGAGAATAAATAGCCACCATTCCAGTAACCTAGAGTAAATTTTTAAATGTGCAGAATCTCATGTTCTTTACTGTTAAATTAGTACTCTTCCTTTTATGCCAGACCACTAGCACGAAACATCCAGCATTGTATATTCTGCTCTGTAAATATGAACTTCAGTAAAATCACTCTAGTATATTTATGAAATAAATTATCTCTGAAAAAATACACCAAAATCTTACCCATCTCTTCCTTTGCTGACAATTTTAACTTCAAAATAGTATATTCCACAAGCAGCAGGTATAGGGTGGGTGGCTCGAACTGAAGCAGCATCTTTAGGAGTTTTCCCATGCCCTGAAAAATACAGTAAAATGCACTTCAGTATATAATACAATATTTAGCAATATAAAAGAGTGTGATTATAAATGAAACAACAATCAAATGAAATATACATGAAACATGCTACTGAAAATATTCAGTTATACTAATGGCATTTGACTTGAAATCAAGATCAAAATTATTTGAACAATACTTTAAAAGATCACCATATTTTTTAAAAAGGCAGCATGTCTACAGAGATGTAAAACTGGACCTAATTTTTACATTGAGAAGTTCACTCTGTATCTTGCAGTGAGGATTTGACAAGAGATTTTGAGAAACAAGGAAAGTTGCAGGTACTGAGGTTACACGCACCTGCATATGATAATCACTAAACAATATGAAATGCTATGAAACTTAATAGGATTCAAATATTCACATACACTTTCGAAATCAGGAAAGGCAAATGTTATATTAAACCACTGGAAAATTATCTAAAAGATAGGGAACTAAAAAGTTGTGGAACACCAATAAATTATCTACTTTTTCAAAGCAAAGAAGACCTTTTTAAAAATATGGCTGAGGAAATACACTAACTAGGAAAATAGTCCAAGAAAGACAAAACCAAGATGAAAATTGTTTCAATAAACCACGATCCAGTTTCATTTTGTGTCACTCACAGGACAAAGAAGGAAGCATACTCAACTTCTAAACAAATTATATACAATCCATTAATTGCATATCTGAAGTTTATAAATTAGAGTTCACTGAAAATCCCAGTTCCTGTTTTCATACATAAGGACAAGCCAGGAATACCGCGAAGTGGTACAGAAATCTGATTTAAGTAATAAAAAGTTTGGTGGCAACTTAAAGCTTTATTTAGGTTACTACTTCTAGTACACCCTACTTCTTCAAATGCAATAACATGAAGCTTCAGAAGTAGGCATTTATAAACAAATTTGGGGGTGGGAGAGAGAAAGGTGATAGAAATGCAAGCTGTGTTGGGTGGGTTTACACCCCCTCTGAAAACATAATACACAGCTTGGGAGTGCTCCTGTATTCCTCTGAGTCTGGAAACCAAAGTTTATGTGGTGGCAAGGGGGTGCATTTACCCAATTAAAACTAGTGTTGTCAGCTGAGCCCATTCCTGGAAATGTCTAGTATGGCCAGTCATGCATACAGTGGACCCTTGTATAACAAACAGCTTGTATAACATAAAATTTGTACAACATAAAAAATCCAGGAAATTTGCTTAACATAATCGCCTATGGGGAGAATCTGTATAACATAAAAATGGGATCACTCTGTTTTCAATGCATTCCTATGGGAATTTGTATAAAGGAAAATTTGCTTAACATAATTTCATTTGGAACGAATTAATTCCTTTATACAAGGTACCACTGTATTTAGCTACATCCCATCTGGATAACATATTCTATCTGATGCTACCTTTGAAAACTGTTTAGAAACTACAGCGAGTCCACAATTCCGCACCAGATTCTTAAATGGTTTTTGTCATAGGGGTCACATAGGCAGTTAGAGAAGTTCCACTGGCCACCAATCCACCTATATAAAGCCTTACATGGCTTCAATCCAAACTACAGTATCTCAAAGGCCATGTCTCCCTTTAGGTGTTGAGATTGTCGAGAAGACTTTCTCTTAGTCCTCACAGGTGTATTTGGTGGGGATATGGGAGAGGGGCTTCTCTGTCACTGCTCTCAAACTCTGGAACTCCCTCCTACAGGAGGCCAAGCTCGCCCCATCTTTGCTGTCCTTCCGCGAGCAGATCTTTCTCTTCAGGCAGGCTTTCCCTTAGCAATGGGCTGGCTATCTGAGAGGGTTTTTTTTAAAGCGATTGCTCTGCCTTGTTGTTCTGAATGTGTTTTCATGGTGATTTTGTTTACCCTTTTTTAGTATGATATTTGTTTAATTCATTTTAAAGATCTGCATACCTACTTAGCTTTTAAATATTTTCTTTTTAATAATATAAGCCTTCTTGGGTATGGTAAGATGGAGTAAAAATGTTTTAAATAAATTAAAAGGTGCCAATATGGTTATCTTTTGGTTAAGAGTCTTAAATATGGTTTAGGTGTCACAAAATTATTGGTTGATTTTTGTTGAAAGAGACAAACAAGGACATCAAAGACATTAACTTACTCCTCTTCTATGCCATGGAGAGAATAGAGGTGTGTGAATATACACAATCCAAATTTTCCCCATAGTCTCCTCTGTTTTTATGTATGCAGCACAATACTATGGTTTTATGTTACATGAAAATGTTGTCATATTTTTCATGTTTATGAAATGATATAACTTATATTGTAACTCCACAATGAGATAGCCCTTGCCCTCACACTTACAACTTAAGATCAAGGGCTATAAAAAGGAAAAAGGATGTAGAGAAAAACTTTTTTTTTACCTGCCATACTCTGACACCTCAATATCTTACTATTAGAATCTTCTTTGAATACTCGTGACCTACCTTAATATCACATACTATCTGTAAATATCCATACAGATACCAGTATCAGTTCAATTTTCCAACAAACCCAGCAGGACTCTGACAATATAGCTCCTCTAGTGAGTCAAGAACTGTACTACCGCACCATTATTGGTAGATGGACACAGAAAGAACTTCTCTGAAGAATATTAGGACTGTGAACACATTTAAGCATCCTCTGGGCAATGGACTGATTCCTCCATCCCAGAAGCACCACTGGATTGCTTCTGAGACAAAAAGAAACAGACTTTTATCAGTATACTCCACAGTGGCTTCATTGCTTACTAAGGCTACAGAACCACCATTGCCAGGTAAGTTCCATGCATTACAAGGAAACAACTGAATGCTCCACCCAACATTGACTATTGCATGTTCAAAACAGAAAACCAGATGCATATTTTGATGATGCCTTTGAACGCATCAGATGCTAACACAGCCTCATGATGTTCAAACATTTCTAGGCTATCTTTAACAAGACAGCAGCATTAAGGTGAATCTAAAATCCCTCTGTAACAAAAGCTTGGAGGTCTCCAACATGAGAACAAGGACCACCCCCATGAGCTCAGCCTGTTAGACAGCAGGATAACAGTATATCAGCAAAAACAGAATCTGTTTCTGGAACGAAGCACCAGGAAAACCCCATGCTACTGACCATTTTTAGACTGGATACCTGGTAAGATTAAATTTGTATATTACTATTACTCCAACACATCTTCCAACCTAATATGACTAACAATATGCTATTTGGGTGTGGGTGGGTGTTTTGTTTTTTATACTACACATTACAGAATACTACACATTACAGAACTCTCCATTCTGAGATTTCTAACTGACAGACTCATATCTACAGACCCCTATCTTTTGCTCACTTGCAGAAAAGGCCTAGCAAAGAATGCACTGTGGCAAGGCATGGACCTAGCTCTAGTCTTCCTTCTGGTTCAAAGGGGAAGCTCCCCCACTGTTACCTGTGACTGGACAACTTCCTTTCTGAACAGGAAGGGCAGAGCTATAGCTGTGCCAACGAACAAATCTTTCCCACCCAGGCCTTTTATCCAAATGAGCAAAATTGGAGGGGGAGGGCTGAATAGGTGGCTCTTTCAGGTGGAACACCTAGAATGGCAAATTCTTGAAGTTGTTGTCCAATAAAAATAAAAATCCACATGACCTTTCACTTCACTTGGCCAGGTCTTAGTAACACACCAATCTGGTATTTTCATTTATGGACAATAAGCACAAACCAGATTCAGGGAAAATCCTAAGAAATTCCTTCCTCAAACTTTCAGTCCACAGGACATCTTTTCCAAAATAACATTCTCTAAATATCCCATCCTCTGGAGTAAAAATGACACAGAACTTCTATAATGTGGCAGTTACTTGTTTCCCACTGTTTTAAACAATAAAATAAAATAAAATCCCTGATTTGAAAATCTTCTCCTCGCTTTTAAGCTGGGCTGCAAAACCCGGCACTTGAGGTCTCATTTAAACTATTGAAACTTGGACAGAAGCTAAGGTGGCCATTACTACTGTTATCTTTGTATCCTAGTCCCAAGTAGGTAAAGTTACCTACTCACCTCTTAACATCCAATATCCTGAAGAAGAAATAATTTAGGAAAACATTTACACTTTATTGCTGGTTATTAATTACCTAATCAGTAGCACTTCAAGTTCAGTGGGAAGAGCTTAAAATAGTGTTATAATATGGTAAGAGAGGAGCATTTCAACATAATAGCCAAGAAAGATTCATTTTATGTAACCCCATCTTCAGTGTTTCAGCAGTTGTAGATATTATTAATATAAGAGTGCAAGATAGGAAGTTGTGTTGTTGTTTTAGGAATCACAGTATGCCCAAACCCATAGATGAACTTGAGATAGTAACTCCTCCTGAATGTCATCGGACTTATTATCTGGCAAACCATCTAAAAGTATACCCTCATGTTCATCCAGATGCTGGGAACACACTGGCTGAAATCTTATTGTTTTGCTTAGTGAGTTGCGCTAGAGCAGGGCTGTCCAACTTTGAGCAGGCCAAGGTCTACTTTTTCCGGCTCAAAGTACCTGAGGGCTACTACACTAAAACCTCTACTTACGAATTTTATCTGTTCCAACCACATGCTCATAAGTAAAAAACTTTTGTAAGTAGAGCAGCAGTTTCCCATAGGAATGCATTGAAAACCAATTAATCTGTTCTGGAGGGAACAGATTTCAATGCGCCATGGCCCTTGAACTGCCCCGCTCGTCCGAGACAGGGAGGGGTGGAAAACATATCCCTTACTTTTTTATTGATGGTCGGTGGGCTACTTTTGAACCCTTTGTGGGCTACTGGTAGCCCGCGGTCTACCTGGTGGGCAGGCCTGCGCTAGAGCAAGCCTATTGAATCAATGGACTTTACAGGAAAAAAATGACTCAACAATTCCCACTGATTCAGGGGGCCTTCTACTCTAACACAACTTAAAGCAAAAAAGTGTTCTGATTATATACTGCCTCATACCACTACAAGTAATCTCTGGGCGGTTTACAATTTTAATTACAGTGTGCAGGCTACACATTGCCCCCCCCCCCCCCAGCAAGCTGGGTACTCATTTTACCAACCTCGGAAGGATGGAAGGCTGAGTGAACCTTGAGCCTGCTACCAGGGATTGAACCCAGGTCGTGAGCACAGTTTAACCTGCAGTACAGGCATTTAACCACTGCGCCACGAGGCTCTTACCACACTAACTTACCACACTAAGCAACAAGATTTCAGCCAATATGTTTAGTCATATATCATCATCCCCCACAAATCAAAACTTGAAGAATCCTGAGGCTGCAGTTAGAATTGCACAACGACAACTACCTAGTTCTTGAGTGAAATCCATAAGCCCTCCCTCACTTCATGGGACAGGGTAATGCTCATTACTGCTCTGTAAGCTTATGCCCTTTACAAATATCCTCTCCACACATACCTATGAACTGTTGCAAAATAATAGGGGGAAAGCGTCAAATGTTTAAGTAGGCAACTGTGTTGGTGTCTGGTAAACAGAGGAGGCATTTCAGAGGTTACATAGAACTGAAAGAGCATCAATCAGCTTTTAATTCAGAGGCTTGTACATACATTCCTTGAAAAGGACAGGAGGGCAGGAAAAACCACCTGTTTCTATTTTCCCATGTTTCTGTATGTAACCTGATAGGGAGTAATCAACAGCAGAGTCTTCTATTTACATCCACACGACACAAAGTAGCAAGTTTCTTTCTCAAATGAACATTCTATTCAAGACATTATTTATAACTGGCTTATAAACAAGCCAAGGTGAAACCATAATGCTGGTTAGTTAACCAGTCACTGCTATTTGAATGGGTTTAACAGAGAAGACTCAAACTTAAACCATTTGGTCTGGTTCCTTTTATTCCTTACCTTCTTGAATTAATCCTGAAAGCCATATTCTATATTTCTGTAGAATATGCTGAAATGATATCTGCACAAAGTAACAGATTCAAATAATTATTTGGAAAACAAAATAAAACAAGAATCTTTACTTCCTTATCTTCCTCCATAACAAAACTGGCTCTAGATATCTTTTATCTATTCATTAATTCCAAAATGCCATTTGACTCTGCTTAATTTAATGGTGAGTCCTTTTATTGCCCATAAAACCTAATTTCACAAACTAATGCAGAATTACATCATACAAAAATACAAGTGCATTTTCCCTTTTAAGAACCTCTCACTTTCTCATTTTTCAGCTACGCTCTCTCTCTCTCTCTCTCTCTCTCTGTGTGTGTGTGTGTGTGTGTGTAAAATCATATATATATATATATATATATATATATATATATATATATATATATATATATATATATATATATATATATATATATATATATATATATATATATATATATATATATATATATATATATATATATATATATATATATATATATATATATTTTCTTCTGTTATGTTCTACTCGTCAAAGCACTCTCCTGGTGTAAAGAAAAAATTATTCCCCATAACTGGTAATCATACTATCTCTCACAAGGGAAGGAAAATATATCACCATTTTTTCCTACTTATTCTACAAAAACTGTAAGAAATTGTTCTCGCAATCATTATGTATCTCGATACACTGTTGCTTTGGGATTACAGTAATTTCAAAAGATAATGACCTAATCTGGTCTTCTACATTCTTTCATCCTTGTTCTCTTTCAATTACAGTTATTTCTGAATAATTACTGCAGTATATTAGACCATGAGAAAGCAGTTAAATAGCTCTTATTGTATATTCCACAGGTGTGGCTGTGGCTCTGCAAGTTTTCTGGAAAAGTCTAAGGGCCTTTTTACACGACCCCTAAGATCCGCTGGCCACTTAAATTCGGACCAGAGATCTTAGGGGTTCGTCGCTCTTCCTCTGTCCCCACCCCCCTCCACACTTCGTGGTTGCTGGCTGTGTGAGGGGAGGGAGAAAAAGAGAAAGAAAAGCATGCTGCTCACCTGGTTCTGCCTCTCCTCTCTGTAAGGCCATCAAGTCCAACCCCCTCGTCTCTGTAAAAGTAGCTCTTAAAGGGGCGGGAGCCAAAAAGCAGCAAACAGAAGCGAGGAGAGCCCCGCACTCCCTATCGTTGCACCGCATCAAAGATTTTTCACCTCCAAAGAGAAGGTACAAGAAAAGTGCGCTGGGTCGCGCTAAAGTGGGCGGGGTCGCACTTAATTGTCTGCAAACTCCGGAGCTGCTGGGGAAACATTTTTAACCTCCGGAGCTTGCAGCCATTTGCAGCGGAGCTTAGAGGTCGTGTATAAATGCCCTAACACTGCTATTTTTGAACATTGCAGCAGAAAGAAAAGACAGAAGCCACTAAATATACTTCGGGATTAAGCCAAACCAAGTACTGTATGCTTTTTTTAGCTTGTTAACAAAATATCTCACAAAAAGAACAGAGAGCAAAACAAAATACAGAAGAGAAAATTATGAGGCAGCTATATAATTTATGTTCAAAGTATAAACCACATTACAGGCATATCTTGGCAAACAACAAAACCTAAAGCATTGTGAGCATGTTAACCACAGCAAAATTAAACAAACAAAACCCCAAGTATGTTTAGTTCAATGCTAAATATCTCAATGCATCAATTAGTATGAACTTCCTTTTTTATTTTGGTTTTTAGTATGGTTCAGCATTTTAAGAATGGGTTTAGCATTCTCCAGTGTTCATAACACCCTCCCATCCACACTTCTTCAAGGGCCACAAATAAAAGACTGGAAGTGTCGTCTTCTTTTCCAGATTAACTACAGTTTAGCATGTATATCTGAAAACCTAAACTGTAGTGTTTCCTAAATTCTGGCTATTCTTAATAATAATTTGTGAAATCAGAGCAGCCTCATGAATTCTATTTTCGGTTTTGGCTAAACTCCACTCACTACAGTTAAGATTAGCCTAAATTTGGATGAACTGGAAAAATGCAGTTAATCAAAAATAGAAACAAAGGTTTCCAGAACCCATAGCAAGAGAACTCTAAAGGAAAACGCAAAACACACAAGTCCAGAGGAGGCTAGGCTTATTCTCATATGCTAAATTATGATGTACCATTATGGAATGAATTTTTCCTACTTCCTTACATACAGGACTTTCTATACAACACTTTGTCTTTGATTCTAAAAAAGATACTGATATCAAGTATAACCAAGTTTGACAAATTTTAGGCCATCCAAAATGTTACCTTTTCACCTAGAAATCTAAATTATCATTTCCACCTTGGTCCCCAGAATTTCAATGCTGAAGAACACAAACCTTTCCCAGACCTAGAAGAGAACATTAATTTACCAATTTCCCTGTGTATTAAACAAAATATTTCAATTAACAATGAGTATTTTATACTAAATACATATTGACAATATTTTGTTGAACACGTTTTGCCTTCTCATAGAAGGCTATATACAATATATTCTTTTGCCATTCACTTACACTTGAAGCAGGTATGTTGTATTTACTGAAAATTGATTTCAAGTTCATAATATTCTCTGGACATAGATAACTCCACTGGCTCTTCCTTCTACCTCCCACCCTAGTTCTGCATTCAACTGACAATCTTATCAAAGCCTCCCTTTCATAACCAGCTGTGAAAAGGGCTTCACTTTAAAACAGATGCAAGTTTTTCTCTGTTTGCTTTAATGTGTAGCCATTTGATTTTTAATTCTATAATACATAATTAGCGCAGAAATTTATTTTGCTTTATTTAGCCATACCTTATTTTTGCACACTAAGTAAGAAAAATGCCACTGTCCCAAGAAACCTAACCATAGCAGAAATTTCAGATTCCTTTGCATGTTAACATTTTCTCCATTATTGTTTCCTGATATTTACAGGAAGTCTAGCATGTGAAAGAAAGCAAATTCAGTTCATTCAAATGTTAAACTAAATGTTGGCACCCCAATTTACACAATTAATTGGGGGGGGAATTACTCTAGCTTTTCTTTCTCACTTTCCCCTGCTTTATAGTTTTACATTTCTTCTTGCAACTTTTGCTGACCTTTGCTCCCTTGCTCAACAAACACACATTCCTTGCCCTAACCGGTTGTTTTTAATTGGACACGTCACAGGGACGGACTTGCTTTCTCCTCCCCTGACCCCAAGTTGTTATTCAACAACAGAATTGGTCGGCTGAAGGAACTCGACAGTTCATCTGTCCTCCTCCCCCAAACTAGAAAACAAATAGTCATCCAAGGGCCCCCACATCTTGGATGGGTGGAGAAAAATAAGCAATAGGGGAGGGATGAAACCAGATTGTCTCCACTCGATTCCTTAAAGTGTTCAGAAGGCCCAATGAGAGTTATTTCCTGTTGTTCCATTTTGCTACATCTCCCCTCCCCCCCACGCGGGTTCCTGCTCAAGATAATACTGTTCCCCACTGAAAAAAATATGTTGGGGGGGGCTAAAAAGAGGCTTAGAAATTAATTATGTACATCATTCTCCCCCCCCCCCTCTCTTACTCGTTTCCCAATATGGCAAGAGGAAAAGGATCTGGCTAAAAAGGCTAAAAGGTAATCTCAGGCCTAGTCTCCCACGAAAAGCCAGATTGCTCCTAACAACCCGTTTCGGGGGAAGGACAGAAAAACAACCAAACCATATGGGGCAAAGCAAATCAGGCCCTTTCCAGAGCGGGTTAGTTGAAAAACTGATGCTGGAGTGGCCTCACCATTGTCTGCAAAGGGTGGGAAAAGTGAGGGGGTTTTTTTTTTGAGGGGGGGGGAAGAGACTCCTCCGTCGATGGGAGCAAAACAGGGAGGGAGACAAGCGTTCAATCACGAGGGACGAAGGTTTACTGGTCCAACTGGTCTGTAGGTCCGGTTTGGGGTGGGGGTGGGGATGAGGGTTGGTGGCGGGACGGCAAAAAACAAACAAACGCCTATTATTTGGGGTCTGGCCTCCCTAAAATAAAGGAAGGGCACACAATCCAGCCTCCTGAGGATCCCTTTCAGGGAGTGATGCTGCTGACTATTCCGCCCAGGAGCTTATCTGCCTGCCCAGGCAGGGCCTGTGGAAAGAAGAAGAGCTCGGGCAGGGTAGAGGTAGGTGGTGGTAGTGGGGGGGGGGGGATGGGGCAGGAGGGCGATGGCGGCGGCCTTGTTTTCCGTCCCCATTCCTCCTCCCTCCTCCTCCTCCTCTTCCTCCTCACCTTTGTAGTGGACGCGCAGGTTATTCTGAGAGAGGCCGATGTAGCTGAATTTGTCCTTCGGGCTCCAGGAGCGGGGCAGCGGCGTCTCTTGCTCGTCCACGGCCGGGTAGAGGCGCTTGAGGCGCCGCTGGAGTTCCTTCTCTTGCTCGTTCAGGGCCGGGTCGCCGCCGCCGCCGCCGCCGTGAGGGAAAGGGGCCGGGGCGCTATGGACGGGCCCGGCAGGCATCGGCCCCGCGGCGGAGGAAGAAGAAGAAGAAGAAGAGGAGGAGGAGGAGGAGGAAGCAGCAGCAGCAGCAGCAGCGGAGGAGGCTGAGGCTGACCCCGCGGGCGGCGGCGGAGGGGGAGGCGGCGGGGCCGAGGTGGCCGGCGGCGGCGGCGGCGGCGGAGGAGGAGGAGGAGGTGGAGGTGGAGGTGGAGGCGGAGGCGGCGGGGGGTGAAGGAGAAGCGCGGCCGGGGACGGAGCAGGGTTGCTCGGCGCTTGAGGAGGAGCCGTCGCCGGTAGCTGTTGCTGTTGCTGCTGCTGCTGTTGTTGTTGCTGCCCGGACATGCCGGCCTCGTCCGCTGTCGAAGCCAGCGGAGAGAAGGGTCTGGAGAAAGGTGTTTACACACCACGGGCGGCCCTAAACCGGAGTGACAGTCGGAAAGCTGGCGGCCGGGCGGGCGGGGGGGGGGGGGGGGGGAGGAACAGGAGGAGGAGGGATCCCACCCGCGGGAGGAGGTTAAAAAAAAAAGGATCCGAGAAGGCCCCACTGGAGCTCGCGCGACGACGAGGAAGAGGGTTGGCAATGACGACGGAGCGGGGCGCGCGCGCCCGTGTCTCGAGCCAGGAAATGGGGGGGGGGAGGGAGAGAGACAGGGAGAGAGAGAGGTTGGGCGCGCGGGTGCGCGTGCGGCGGCGGCGGCGGCAGGTTTCTCGCGCGAGACGGGATGCGGGGCGGGCTGGGCGCGCCAGGCGCTGGGGCTGGAACAATGCTCAGCTCCCGGCAGAACAGCCCCCCCCTCTCTCTCTTTCTCTCTCTTTCTCGGGTCAGCTGAGCGGCGGGGAGGCAGGCCCGGGAGAGGGAAAGAGTTGGCAGCGCCGCCCCCAGAAGCTGCCCCAGGTGGAGGTGGGGGTGGTCTCCGCGGCTCCGCTCTTTCCCCCCCCCCCCCCCGCCCGGTGAAGGGGGAACGGGCTTGGTCCTGCCGCTTCCTGCCCGTTGGAAAGGAGCTGAACAGACTGGCCCCGGAAAGGGCCGAGTGGTTGCGGGATGCTTACTAGGAAGAGTTCTCCATAAGAGGCCTCGCTTTTACGACGGTCAAGTTTCATTTGTTTGGCCTGCCAGCTTCCGTCGACGGCAACGCACTTCTTCGGCTCCCCTCAATCCGGGAAAGTTTATGGCAAATAAAATGAGTTACGTCTTCTAGGCCCCATTGGTCTTTTTGTTGCAAGAGACAGAATACTGCTGCCTTTTCAAAATTGTATAAATTCCCATAGGTTTGTTTTTTCAGAGCAAGCCACTGTTAGTTAGGGTTTGTTTAACACGGTAGTGTTAAATTTACAGCCGCTTCGGATTGCGGGGTTATCAAAGTTTCGTTTAACATTCAATTACAGTACAGTACTGTATAATTTCCGTGGGACCCAGCCAGTGCGGAGGGGGTGAACCTGCCCTTCCTTTGACATAATTGGCCGGCATGGTTTTTGTTTTTTGCCTTTTGAGTATATCTTTTGAGTATATTTAAAAATTATAACACACCATATCCACCACTATTTGGAGATAGTGACAATTTTCTACCCCCTACCGAGTATCCTACCAGTGTGTGGTATTTTAAGTAAAAGGTAATGGATTGATCGGAGTTTCTGCTAAATACAAAATGACTTCAGTTTCTTTACATTGGAGACCAAACATAAAAGGGAAGCCAAGAGTAGGATGTACTGTATCTTTTTTTTCTTACATAGAAAAATAAGTATGGGTATACGTAACATAAATAAGGCAATAGGATAGGATAGGAATCTTTATTGTCATTGCCCCCTTGCAGGAACAACGAAATCCTAGAAGAGAGGGTTCAAAGAGAGGTCTTGATATCCAGTGATTTTTCCAGAGTCTGCAAATTTACTATGAAACATTAGTTTGCAGTTCAGTATTTAGAATTTTCTTTGCCTGTCCAGAGTTGGATACCATTTCCAATAGGAAATGTTGAGTCAGGGCAACAGGACTTTTTTCTTGAGAGATTGAAAGTTTCGCTGCTCATCCAAACAGCTTCCTCAGTCTGACGGATGAAGCTTTTTGGATGAGCAGCAAAATGTTTCAATTTCTCAAGAAAAAGAAGTCCAGTCGCCCTTACTCAACTTCCAGATAAACTCACCGGGATGACTGAGAATCTTCACAGACATTTCACATACAGTAGTAGGGCTTTCTATAGGATATTTATAATTAAGGGAAACAATTTGGCCTGATCATTATCGTAGAGATGTTGATTCAGAGATTAAATTGCACCCTCAGCCTGATCCTATCAAGGATAATACTGTAGTAATATAAAGCCTTGCTGCATTGTTTACGGCAGACATCCTAACATGAACAGGATGATGTCACTGCATGGCAGGCAACAGGACATCTTGAAATGGATATACAGTGGACAGGATATATATCAGAAATATATTCTGTCAACTGTATAAACCAAGATATCAATTAATTTTCATATCCTGGTTATATACATAATAATATTTTTAACCTACATGCCAGTTTTCAACACTCGTGCTGGGTTTTGCATGATGTCTTAAACACTTGAAGCATCAATGGTCTCATTTACCATTTGTCTCCATATGAACCTTCCTGGCTCCCAAGATCTTCATGGGAGACCTCCGCCCCATCCCTTACAGCCATCAAAGGGCCTTTTTACACGACCCCTAAGATCCGCTGGCCACTTAAATTCGGACCAGAGATCTTAGGGTTTTGTCGCTCTTCCTGTCCCCACCCCCCTCCGCACTTCCTGGTTGCTGGCTGCCTGAGGGAGGGAGAAAAAAGAAAGAAAAGAATGCTGGTTTACCTCCGGGCAGCATTCAGATCTCTTAAAGGGGCGGGGCGCAAAAAAAGAACGAACAGAAGCCAGGAGAGCCCCGCACTCACTATCCTTACACCGGATCAAATATTTGTCACATCCAAAAAGCAGGTACAAGAAAACTGCTCTGGGTCACGCTAAAGTGGGCGGGGTCGCACTTAATTGTCTGCAAAGTCCGGAGCTGGTGGGTAAACATTTTTAAGGTCCGGACCTTGCAGCCATTTGCGGCGGAGCTTAGGGGTCATGTATAAATGCCCAAAGACACATTTTCTGGGAACACCAGAGGGGTCTCCTCTGTGGCTGGCTCCATTTTGTGGAATGCCCTCCCTCCCTCCCTCAGGAAGCTAGGTTAGCCCTCTCACTGGTATAAGGTTAAAAGCAAAGCAAAATGGTCTGCTTATATACCGCCCCATACCACTTCAAGTAGTCTCTGGGTGGTTTACAGTTTTTTAATTATAGTATGCAGAAGACAGTTCGTTTTAAACATGCCTTTTTGGGGCATCCAAGTAGACTCTCCCCAGAATAGTAATTTTAAGTGTGTTTTTAAAGGTTTTGGTGTTTTTCACGTTTATATTACATTATCCCATGTTTATTTTGTAATTTGAATTCATCATCCCTTTAAACTTCTATGCATTAATTATTGTGAGCGGTCACAAGTCCCATTATGGGAGAAAGGTGGCAACGAAATAAAATATACTGTAATAGAAATATGTTGTGTGTTGACATAATGAATGTTAAATCTGCATGAGGCCAGCAGAAACATCTGTAATCTTCATGAAACTGCTTTTTCACATTATATATAAAGGACACAATATGAATTACATTTTACTCTTGCTAGAAATGTTTGTTTGGCTGCAACATGACAAATCAATTATAAAATAAGTTCTTTCACATTTTGATATGAATACCAATTATTTACATATACCACCTTATCCCTGTCTTTGAATGCATTGGCCAGGATCCTGTTGAGTCATACCACTTGCACAACAGACTTAGTATTAGCAATTTGATTATTATGGCCCTTGTACAAAGAGGTATCACGCACATGCTTCAGGAAGGGTAAGCTGGCTTTCCCTGTTTGCTTGCATACCAAGACTCCATGCACCAGGAGGATATCCTGTGTTGCACAAGCAAGAAATCCTGCATTACTGGAGTATTACACTTTGGTGGCTCTCAGCAGGCTCCCTACTATATTCTTAAACTCATATTGCAATTCCAGATGAACTGATCAGAAAATTATTACCCTGTATTATGCTTTCAAATAAATAAGGTAATATGACTTCATATACAGTCAGCTTACATTGTGGCTATCAGTAAAAAAAAACCAATCAGTTCTACTGTGTAACATCTTGAGAGCTGTCAGGTGACTTTTAGAGATGCTTAATAAAAGCTTTTTACTTATTTTAATAATTACACTTATCTCTCCACACACATCCCAGTAATTTCTTTTAGGTCCAATCAAGGATACTGCAAACCTTTTCATTCCACCTCTTGCCTGCCTTAACACCAGAATGAACCACATAGCAGATGTTTCCCCAAGCTAGTAATAACTACACTGGATAAAAATGCAGTGCTTATGATAAAGTATATAACTGAAAGAAGTACAATAGCTTTCTAAAATCTGATAGTTGAAACATCCGTAATCCATCAGTCATGTTATTAAAAAAAAACAGTAATAGTACACTAGGGTTTCTTTAAATGGAATATCTTTTCACTTAAAGGTATCTGATATAATACTAACAACCTTAGAATTGTAGAGCTGGAAGGGACCCTATGGACCATCAAGTCCAGTCCCCGGAAAGGAGGCCCAGTGGAGACTGGAACTCCCAACCTCTGGTGTCGCAGTCTGAAGAAACCTAAACCATGGAGATATCCAGCAGTTCTGATGTATTCCCCATGCATATGATGTAAGCCTTTCCTTGGTAAAAACAGTAACAAATTGGGTCAAAATACCTGACTTCCAATGCTTTTTGTCCTTTTCTGAAAACTATTTTCTTGTTCCTGCTGTTTGCTGTGAAAGGGAGTATGTAGTAGTTCAGAGTTATGGAAGTTCCTGCAGTTCCAGTTTCTGAATCAGAATATTTTTCATCTGCAATCAGCATAGAAAATACACACAAAATCCTCCAGAGGAACAGTGCCAGCAGGATACTTTCAAAATATATATACAGTGGACCCTCATATAACAAACCGTTTGTATAACATAAAATCTGTACAATATAAAAAATTCTGGAGATAGGGGAAATTTGCTTAACAACACCGTCTATGGAGCGAATCCGTACAACATAAAACTGGTCACGATTAGGGATTACTCTGTTTTCAATGCATTCCTATGTGAAATTTGTATAAAGGAAAATTTGCTTAACAGAATTTCATTTGGAATAAATTAATTCCTTTATACAAGGTACCACTGTATATTGAAACAATTTCTGTATTTTCTTAGGAAGGAAGCAGTTTTAAAAGAGGTTTGGTTTTGTAGTACTGTACAGGAATCCCAATAAACCCTGCATTCTTTCATGACAAACTGGAAAGAGGGAGAAAGAACAGCTATTAGATAACATTTTGAGATAACTATTGGAGGTATTGTAAACCTGTGGAGAGCAACAAGTTATGTGGTTTGTTTTTTTTAAAATCAAAGTTCAAGATCTGAGCTCAGGAACTTCATGAATCATCTTGTATATGCTAGATTTGCTCTGAGATTGTCTAATACTTATACAGCTAAACACTAGTGGTATGATAGATAATATCCAAAATGTTAACTCAAACAGTGACAAGTTAATAGTATTTATAAGACGTGAAAAATAAAATAGAACCTGCATGACAAACTCCCCCACTCAAATTTGGGAATTTAAAAAGGAAGTGTTATGTTAAGCAAATCTTGGCCCTTTGGGCACGTGACTTTGAATCCCATTGCTGCCACCATGTCAAGTACCCTCCTAAAAGGAACTCAACCAGGCAAGGGAGTCACTCTGATTCCCATCCATCACCATCCTTTCTTAACCCAAACCAGGTTGAAAACCCAAAGAATTTGTGAAGAGAAACCACAGACAAGACTCTTAAACTTGGATTTTACCAGTCTGCTCCATTCTAGAACTAAACTGTGTATTCTGGACCTTTGTGCATCAACCAGGACAGGTAGAAAACCCAAAAATTCTTTAAAGTATCGGACATAGCCAAATAGCTAGTCACCTTCTTTAGAAACTCTTTCTCTTCCCTTCCCAAGGATCACACCTTGATAAAATATTAAAACATTTATTAAATATGAAAAGGTAAAAGAGATCAAAAAGTGAGTTGTTCATTAAAAGTATGACAAAACAAAGCAGATTCAAACCTTTAAGCAAATTAAATAGATAAACTATCCTTTAAGCAATAAAACTATTCTAAGTAATCATTGTGGCATTCAGAAGTTGGTGAGGGGTGAACCTATGGTTTTGTAAAATAACTTAAATGGTGCAGAGTGGTTCTATGGCATATTTAAAAGTTACAGAGCCTTTGGATGACAGCAATGTTTTTGATGGAGCAAAGAGTGGGGAAAATAGCCATTGTGAAGCCATACTTTGGCTCACACTCTTCTGTTGACGAACTTATTGTGGTTCATGTAATAAGGAGTTTCAATAAAACTGAAAGGGAGGCTTTGGATTTTATCCAGATTGAATCATGTCAATTTCAAAACCCAGGTGGTACAGGGATAGAAAGATAGTAAGAAATATAGGCATGCTAATAATTAGAATTAACATATACTATTAAATCTTTACTATAAAATTCCTGTATCAACAAGAGCTGAGCAGGGTCTAAAATTAATGTTAATAAATATGTTCTAAATACAACCAACCTCTGTTAAAATCAGGGTGGTGGAGTTCAGCATACGGATCATTACCACTTCATCTATAAATACAGCAGTCATGTGGGCTAATTTTAGAAGTCCAGTTCTTCAATCATGAGTAATAGAGAAGCATATTTCCCCCCACAGATCTTGCTATCTACAGCTAGAAACTGTTATGCCTACCCAGAGAGAGAGAGAGAGAGAGAGAGAGAGAGAGAGAGCATCTCTTTCTCATTAACTGGCAGTCAAGTTACCTCATAGACCAGTGGTGGCAAACCTTTGGCACTCCAGATGTTTTAGACCACAACTCCCAGAATTCCAACCCTGTATTGCCAATGACAAAGGACTGTGGGAGTTGTGGTCCAAAACATCTGAAGTGCCAAATGTTCACCACCACTGTCATAGATTAAAGGAATAATCACAAAGAGGTGAGTATTTCTCGGGGGGACGACAAAAACAAAACAAAACTACATACTCTGATGGTCGCCAAATACCTCTCTAAAAAGCAATGTTTTCAGAGATTTTTGAAGGCCAGCAAGGACGGATTAGTCATAGTTCTCTATCTTTAAGGCATGGATCATTGCCCAATGGAGGATACTGTAGCATTCTTGCACACTTTGGGACAAATCTTATCAACAGTGATGGCTAATTAAGTGTTAAATCCCTGGATATTGAACAATGATTTTATTCAGCTTCTATATGATAGGATCATAATAATAACTGAGTTGGAAGGTTCCTGTATAAGGCCCTCAAATCCAATCCCCTGCTCAATGCATGAATCCAAGTCAAAGCAGAAACTAACATATGGCAGTCTGATTTTCTCTTGAATATCTAAGAGCATTATATGGAAACAATTCAAGAATGAAGACAGTAACTCCACAGCCTTCATAGCCTTTCCCTTTCCCTTGGCCATGACTAGGCAGATTTCAAGCTCACCAGCTTTCATAGACACATAATTCCTGTGCTCAAGATGTTTTGAATTTTAATGCTGAAAATGTGGTGAAATTGTACTCTGAATTTTGAACCTGGGTACCAGAGGTATTTGGTCTTGCCTTCTCAAAACAAAATGTACCTCACTGTACATTATTTGTATCACTGCTGAGTATGAAGTCACACACAAAAAAAAGCTCATCCCCAGCCTTGGTTAGAATGGTATCAGTCTCAACAGATCTCAAGCCATATACCACATATTAAAACAAATATTGCTTTTGACTTTTAAGAAATACTGCAGGTCTTCCAATACAATAAAGAAAATGCTAGATTTTGTATGGCACCGTTCTGGTCTTGTGTGTATGGCATTAAGAATTCTCTCTCTCCGCTCTACATTTTACTAAAAGTTAGGCACTAAATTTACCAAACTACCAAAAATCAAGAGCAGGATGGGACATACACTTCTCTTTAGCCAGATTAGCAGAGGAGGGAAGGAAGGAGCACCCAACATTTTAATCAACAATTCTTTCAAGATATATGAGTACTTTGTCCAAAAATGCTCTCTGATCACATGCCATGAGTCATCCAAACATTCCCCAAGGTCTCACACCCATATAAATAGTACAGACACACACACCAACATGTTAAATTCAGGTTATAGTCCTCTCCATTTCAAAATCTAAGATTTGGATAATTTCCCAGTAGGGATTAGATTTATGTGATGTTGTCCATTATGCAAGATAGTCGTCTCCTTTCAGTGCACAAGTACAACACTAGCTTTACAGTAAGTCAGTGTAATACTGCTTATTATCATTATCTTCTCCCCCACTCCCAACACTTTGTCAATAAATTGAAAGCCAACAGTCAAGTCAGGACACGTAGACATGGTAACCAGTGCTGTGTCACTGTGCCCTGCTTTCAAGTATGTGAGCACAGTACTTCACTATTTGGTTGTTGCAGGGGATGTGATATCTGTGAAAAAAGATGCTGTAAAAATGCTGGCGGTAACCCAGAATCACAGTACAGTGGTGCCTTGTATAAAGGAATTAATTTGTTCCCAATGAAATTATGTTAAGCAAATTTTCCTTTATACAAATTTCCCATAGGAATGCATTGAAAACAGAGTGATCCCATTTTATGTTGTACAGATTCGGCCCATAGACGATTATGTTAAGCAAATTTCCCCTATCTCCAGAATTTTTATGTTGTACAAATTTTATGTTATTCAAACCGTTTGTTATACAAGGGTCCACTGTATTTATAATACAGCAGAAACCTAGACTTCTCACTAACCACTGTTCACTGTGCTACTCCCAGTATATAGGAAGAGCCAGAGGCACAGCAATTTAACCCATGAAATTGCTCCATTGTTATCTGTGCCAAGGAAAGCTTTAGCAGTGACAGACAGTATTTACCAGGTTCTGTTACAGGAGGGACTAGCTTTAGCACCTGGCATCCTACAAGCAGCTCCTGGGGCCACAATGGCCTAGTCTGCTCTCTGCCTCCCCAGATCTATTCCCCAGATGTATCCTAAGCAATGCCAGATATTTAAGCCTAGCTTCCATTACAACAAAGCATCACTCTGGGTAATGGGAAAGTAAAATAACAGCCTGAACACAACACTGCATTTGATTATCAAAGCTTCCAAGGCTCATCAAGAAATGAAGAATCTTACCACTTGTCACAGAGCCTCTAAACATTGATGCCTCCATTTTGATTATCAAAGGCCTTACGATCTAAGGATTTTAGGCTCATCTAGAATGATAGAATTAACCTATTATACTAGTGATTTGTGTTCTGTATCTTGTTATCTGTTGTTAAAACCTGAAGACTATTTTCGGATAAGTGGGATCACAGCAGCATAAATAAATAACAAAAATGGAAATTTTCGGAGAAGTCACGGGCACAAAAATGGAAATTAACGAAAATGAAAAACGACATGCTGTTTCGTCGCTTTGTTACATAACAAAGTTTTGGTGGGGAGCAAAAGTGTGGGGGGTGAGGGGTAATTACCTCCCTCGCCCACTCCCCCCAAGGGGTCAGAACAAGAATATACTTTTAAAACACCCCTGCTTTTTCCAAGGCATGCACACATCTTTTAAAATCAGATTTTTGCTGTCAGAGCCAGGATTCCCCTGCTATGTCGGGGCAACTGGGATCCCTGCTGCCCTGATACAGCAGGGGCTGAGAGGGCAAGCAGTGAAGTCAGTGGGCTGCAGCGAGATCCATCGGACGGAGTAAAGCTGTGGCCCCCTCCCCACAGCCTGAGCTGTCAAAACCAGCTAGGTGGTGCTGGCGATCTCTCTGCAGCCACCACCTTTCCCCTTACTGTACGAAACACAAACTGCTCCAAATGGAGAGCTTCCAGAGAAGAGTCCAAGGAGGCTCTTCCTCAGAGTTCCAAACCATTCCACTTTGTTTCCTTTTAAAGTTACTAATGAAACAAAACTAGTAAAGAAAGGAAACGGAAGAAACACTATATTTTCGTTCTGTGCTCATCTCTAGTGGAAATCAAACCAGAGCAGCACCAGCTTCGTTTATTGTTCCATCAATTCAGAATTAGAGCAATTTGTATTTTGGAACAAAACTGGGAGTTCACTATTTTTTACTAGTTCTGTTTTACATCTTCTATGAAAGCATTTAAGAAGGACAAGCAAAAATTTGGGGGCATGCTGGTAGGGGTGACCGTTCAGGTATTGTTGAACTGTTTACTCTAAACAGCATAGCCAGTAATGAGGATTACAGGAAATGCAACCAAATATCGGGAGACAAAAATCCCCTATGCTTCATTCATGGTACCTCATTCAGGCAGTGAAGAATCCCAGGTTCTCGACACACTTATAAAGGGTTATCTAGCTGCACCACCTTCTATAGTTGTCACGCATGTGCATTCACTGATAAGTAAGATGGGCACTTGCTCTCCATGTGAGGAGGAATTTTTTATATTCAAACACACTATGAGTGAATATGGAAAGTAATGTTTGAATGGACAAGGTAAGCCTCTCCCCTCAAATTACACTGACAAGTTAGGATTTTCTAACACTCATATAGGGCTCGCAATGCTCCTTTATCACCATTAAATCTCATAATAGTATTATACCCTAACTACACCTGTACATTGTCATTATCAAATAAGAGATGGCATTGGCTAGGTCAAATGAAAGAGCAGGAATTTACAAGGATTGTATGTATCTGATTTATTACTGATGCTTTGTTATCAGATTTAATTGTTTGATTGGTTAGTTTTATTTTCACCAGTACATGGCATATAATTTAATTGTATTATTCGTTGTATTGTCCATGCCTTAACTTTTGTAGCCGAGTGACCGTAGGTCAGATGGTGCAGTATAAAAATCAAATAAATAAATAAATAATAAAAAGCGCACTCTCATATATGTACCGTATTCTGAAGTAAGAAGGGACACAACCAGAGAACTAGTATTCTTTACAGTGGCAGCCCAGTTGTGGAATGTTTTCCCTAGGGAGGCAATCCTGGTATGGAACCCTGTTTTGCCAGATGGAGCCTTGTTGTTGATATTTGCTCTGATTTTAATCTGGGGTTTTATCTGAAGGATTTTTTTTGGTGTAGTGGTTGGAGTACTGGAATGAGGACCAGGCACAGTCTGCCTCAATACATTTACCCAATGACCTTGACTCTGGTCATCCCACCTCGTGAAAGCTCTGTGAGAATAAAACCTGATGGTGGTAGTGGTGGTTCCTGGGTTCTGTCTTTGCAAAAAGGCACATAACATAAAAAGCATAATGTGTGAATATGAGTAGTGCTGTTTCTGTTTTTAAAAAATAGGGTTTTAGCGTTTTAAACAAACTGCTCTCAAAATTCTTGTACGGACAGTCAATATACAGAATAAATAAAGAAGAAAGAAGAAAAAGAGGAAAATTCTTTTAAATGGCAAAGTGTACAATCAGCAGCTTTTAAGGGCCATTTCTCTAATTTGCTCAATTTGTCTGTTGCATTAGACTGCCAAAATCATAATTTTGAGAAATAAAAATAAAAGGCACATGTAATTTCAGGTACAACACTGTGCTTTTCAACTGCTCTTTAATGTACGAGTGCATTCTTATGGGCCATTGTTCTGAAGATGGACATAGAGTAGTAATTTCATTAATCTCTGCATGAGTGTGTGCACATGCCATATGACAGCATGGTGCACAGCCAAGTGACTGTCAACACATATAAGGCAAATGCCATTAAAAATTACACTGATGCACCTGTAGGGGAAAATCAAACAGTTTCTCCAGTAGTATTATATATAGGTTCAATATGACTCTAAAATCTGTACAGTTAACAGTAGTAGAGTGCCTGCATACTTCAAGACTTTTACTGTCAGACAAGAGCATTAAAGACAGTAAAGTGTGCTATATTGCTTTCAAGCAGAATAAAGAAAGAAGTACTTTGAGAGATGACAGGTTTTTTTTAGCTCCACAGCAGAGTTTTATTAAGAGCCTCTAATGAATAAAGATGGCCTTTTCTTGCAGATTTGATCAACAGTGATGAACCTACTTCTTAAGAGATTGTTATTCTTTTGTAGCTCTTTTTAGATTAGCAAAAGCAACGTACTAAGACATACAGGCAGAAAACGCACAGTGCCACTATTTTAATAGTCATGGGAAATCTTAAGAGATTAGTTTTCTAGCTACTGCATTCCAAAATGAAATCTGCCTGCAAACTGCACTAATCTTCATTTTGCAGCAAAGCATCACAGATTTATTTCCTCTCGTGCACAGTGTGTGTCAATAATTTAGCTTTTTTCCAACTTTTCATGATGTGGTTCCAGTCACTTCTGGATTCAATCCACTGAAATAAGTGGAGCAAATTAGGTAGATTCACTTGCCTTCTGTGCATTTCAATAATTCTAATCCAAACATTATATTATAATAATGTCTGGCATCATGCTGCTAAGTGTAGGAAGTCACAACTGGAGTTAAGTCCATTTGAATCAATAGAACTTACAGAGGAGTTAACTCACCAAATCCCTGGTGGTGATTCAACAGGCCTACAACTTGATGGGATATAGTAAACAATAAGCATGATTACATCTGGAATTAATCCATAATGTTTCAGGAGGCACCTGCTAAAAATGAAATCATTTTCTTCTCCAAATCCAAAGTGCAGCAAGCATTGTCATTATCAGTTTTTATTCTTGTTAGTACTGTATACCTCAAAGTCATTATTTCAGGGTAGGGGAACATTTTTTTAAAGAACTCTGCTTTTCACTTCTCTCCCCCACCAAAAAAAGGTGCAAACTTAAATACAGTACTGTACTTTAGTTTAGATGAAAGAAATTAATCCTTCCCTATTTATCTCTTTTTCTCCCCTTTTAAAAATGAATCATTTTTCTGCAGGACATGATGTGATTTTAATGCTGAGCTGTGTTTATAAACCAATATCTATTTAATATTTATGCTCCTCTTACACCTGACTCTAAAAAATCCATTTTTCATTTCCTTTGCCCAGCCAACAGGATGATAGATATGCACTTAAAAGTCAACCACCAATCTGCCCTAGAAAAATACATCCGAACCTCAGGTAAGAGATTGAATTCTTCCATCTCATCACAACAATTCCAGAGCTTGAAGACAAAGGTTGAGTCCAGGAAAAATGATGCCAGTTAATTTAAAACACATTTTTGTCTCAGATGAAAATTCCCTCTAATTTTCCTTTCTTCCATTCTCAATGTCTTTTTAAAAAAAATAAGCCCAGGACTTTTCATTTTGTTTTAGGATGTGCTTTTGCCAACAATGCCTTTGCACATCCAAACTGTCATAATTCTGATTCAGAAATCCACCTTATTACACTCACAGGATGCTTGCTTATAGTCCACTCCAATCAGATGTTAATTCCAGGTAACTGACATGATCTTCTAAATGAAGAATGCTCCTCACCCAAACTTCAATGATAACCAGTTGCAAATAACACAGTTACCTGTCCGCAGAAATTGTTGCATGTAATCTATGAAACAAGTGTGTAAATGGGTTACATTTTAAAAGTAATGAGATGAGTATTTGCAAAGTCACTATTTTATTGTAACAAATGTTTTCTTGGTTACTTTCAAACCCTACTTTTTAGGGGCACTTTTAGCTATTTTTAGAATGATTAAGACAGACATTTTTCACCTCTGCTGCTCTTCTCTCATAAATCCTAAGTATGTAACTAGTGAAGTGCTGTTTTATTTACCTGCAGTTATTTGCATTTGTGCTAGTTTTTCAGTATTTGGAAACAGAGAGTATTTCCCTCTAATTTTCTTGCATAATGGGTAAAAATAATGTAGTGCATTAAGAATGTGTAGCAAACTTCTTCTGAAAATGCACATTAAACCATACACATTAAACAAAAAAAGGCCATCTTTCTTGATTCATTTATTTATGGGTAAAGAAATCACTTCACATTAAAATACTTTTACATTTAAGTGGGTCCATGTCTCCAGCCTCACTGTGTAGTATAATTCCTGGAAACACTTTGGTCTAATCACTAAAACTCTCTTTAGTAATTTACACCTTTAACATACAAGGCCAGCATTTTACTGGCAATTTATACCATGTAGGTGAAATTCTGTAAGTTATAGCCTTAAACTGCTAGCATTAGCATGATTCAAGTCATGTTGTTGGCCATGTGCCAATAGTGTGACCAAAACTGTGATCACCACCTATTCACAGATGGCAATTTCTTGCCTTGAGTTAAACAATTTCATTTGTACAAGCTTAACTTTCAATAGGATTCCAGCTCATGCTTTTTATACCACAATGGAAAATGAAATAGTAACTCAAGGTTAGGTAGCTGGAAACCCGAATACAATAGAAAATACAGTTCTGGAGGAAAGAAACAAAGAGAATAACATTCAAACAATTTATGTACATTTGTTGATTCATCATCCATACAGCACAACATCAGAGCTTATTGTTCTAGGACAGTGATGGTGAACTTTTTAGAGACCAAGTGCCCAAAATGTGATTGAAAACCCACTAATTTTTCACAAAGTGCCAATACAGCAATTTAACCTGAATACAGGTGGCTGTGAAGGGGCGATGTCGGGTGCCCACAGAAAGGGCTCCGAGTGCCACCTTTGGCACCTGTGCCATAGGTTCACCAACAGTGCTCTAGGAGAACACAAACAACATGCAGTAGTCTAAGGAACAAAAGGTAATCAAAAGTTGTATGTTAAGATGAACTTTTACTATAATTTGATTGGGCTGAAAAAAATGTAAGGTTTATTCCCCGGTATGTGAGGACAGGGATGCATTTTTAAAGTAAAGAGATTGAGACTGCCGACATGGTTGAAGACGTATCAGTGAGTAGCGAAGTCACACTAAACTGAGAATTTAATCATATTTAGAATAGACTCTGAAAATAACAATACAGACCAATAAAGTCGAAATGAGTAAATCAGTCGCAAATCTGGCAATCATTACCAAAATGTTTTCAATAGCATTTTCAAGTACAGGTTTAGACATTTCAGAATTTTTCTTGAAATATATCTTGGCTCCAACCTGGAACAATTTTTCATACATATATGTCAGGAGAAAGATGCCAATGGTAATTATGCAGTAGAGATGAGAACAAAACACTTTATCACGCTTCGGCCAATTTTTTTGGTGCAGCAGAACAGCTGCCGAACTATTAAATTGGGCAAAAGTGTGACAAAGTGTTTTCTGCCATCTCTGCTGTGCAGTTCAACTCTAAATATATACCTGGAATCAAATACCACTGAAATCCAAACATTCCTTGGGACCTTAGGACATGATTCTAAACACTTTACTCAAGTACATCCTACTGAAAGCAATGGCAAATCATTATTAACTGCTATACAGGGGATCCTAATTGACAGTTCCTTTGTATCATAGCTAAGTATGAAGAATCTTGATTATGCTTAACTAAAAACAACAACAGTCTTTTAGGTTTCTTGGTCCAGTGAGCTATTTCTTTATAATGTGACCAGAATCCAGTTAATTACACACACAAGCATAACTCCATCAACAAAAATCTCAGCTGAGGCATCCGGTTAATTACGATTTTGGTGTAGATATCTGTCACAGATCAGTTGTATAACTCAGTGTGTGACAGCAAATGCATATGTTTACTTGAGGCAGTTCAGAGCTGAACTGTATGCTGATGGATTTACACTGGCATAATTTTTTCATAGGTTTCCCACCAATATTTGACCTCAATTTATATCAGATTACAAAAATAAACATTTAACAATGACCTCAGAAAAATTCTTTAAGATGATAAAGAGGCCTTGGAGATATAGTTGCATATTTTTTTTAAAAAAAAAGAAAGTTACACACTTACAGCACTGGCAACAAGAACAACAACAAAAGAGTTCAGAATATGTACTACTGGCATCTGTAGCAAATTGAACATTTCCTCATATTTTATATTGTGCACGTGATTTACTCTTTCATGTCACACTTCCTCCTACTGGCCTGTAATTTTAAAATGACACCAAGAGTTTTTCTTAAACAGCCAAACTTTTCTGTGGGCAAAGTATATTAGTGTATATAATGTATTTCAACAAAATTCTTTCTGAAGAGAGACTAGGATGAAAGATTTCAGTCTCTGAAAGAGGGATGGTAGCTGACAGTAATCCCCTGTCCTTAAAGCCAGGTACAAAATCATCCACTTACTTCCATGAGGGAGGCAGAAAATCCCACAAGTGACTGTGCAAATACAGTAATGAATAAAACACCATTAATCCAATCCTTTTTCATAACTCCCAAAGGACAGGTACTGTAAGTATATGTGGACTGTGCCCTTAGTTTAAGTGCAATCTCTGATCTTACTGGCAACTTTCATTTAGGAAGGTTTGGTCAGTAACAGTTAAAGCCAGCATTGATTTAAAATTTGTATTACAACAGATATTTCTCACTATTGACATTTGAGACAGTAGTCACTAGTAACTGTTTCCAAACATTTCAAGCCACCTCAAACATTCTAGTGCATTTTCCTACCACTGGAACCTGGCATATTCTTTAACTACCTTTAGTCAGAGACGTCAACTGCATCATTGAAGACAATTTTTAATGTCTGTATGAAAAGAAGTGCTTACTGATCATATATAAAGCTAATGTAGACCAAGGAGCTTTATTTTCTTCATCCTTATGTTAATAGCCAGGATGTAGGTTTTTTTTAACTCTATTATTCATTTGGTATCTGTTGTTCAGTATGATTTTTCTACAACACTTACAAATAATATAACATTATTAACTGAATATAAGCTATGAAAGCAACCCATCTGATAATACACAACACAGTATGTTTTAAACAATAATAAAAATGTATGTTTGTTATTTAAAAATGTTCCATTCCCAAGAAACTGGGTCAAATAAGAGCAATAAGAGTTTTTCCATAAGAGTGATGAATTTTGTTCTTAGAGTTAGGTAGATAATAACCCAGTCGATCCTCCTCTAGAACATACATTTGGTGTATCTGGTAAACACTCTTATCATAACAGCTGAGAGACATGTAAAAGTGTGAGAAGATCAGCAGGACTGCAAAACAGCTGCTGGATACTTGGACAAAATGTATCGGTATTTTGATATTTACATTCATTTTCAGGCACATTCTTTGGTTACATTCTTTAGTTTAACAAAAAATAAAAAGGCAGTGACTTTATCTGAAGTAAAGACTACATTACTTTGCCTAGGTGACAATGCATTTTTGCTTTTCCTAGGACAAAATGTATGGGTTGTTGAAAAACTGATGTTTTGTTATATCCATAAACGATAAAATCCAAGAGCTACTGTAAGGCATGTAAATACTGAACCTGGAAAAAAATAAGGGTAGGGAAGAAAATATGCACAATGTCAAATTTTAATCCAGTTTGAAAACAGAAAAATGTTTAAATCATTCTACATTCAGCTTGAATCCTATCTGCAACTATGCATTCCTAGCAAACATAGAAACAAGCATGGTTTGCATGCTTACTGATCACAGCTTATGATCTGTGCTTCCAAAATGCAAAGAAAATGTCGGAAGTTGGGATCTGATTAAAGGAGGAGATGGGAAAAGAAGAAAACTAGAGTAACTAGCTCTCAATATAAGTTTACAATTCAGGGTAACTATTAGCAGATACATGGAAATATAGTTTGTCCTACTAGTATGCATTCATTAAAATGACTTTCCTTGAAGACATACTAATACATTACACTGAATTTTTGCGGAAAACAAATCCAAGCATTCAAATCACCGGAATAAATAGTAATAGAAGAAAAGTATTCAGTACTCTATAGGGGAAGGCTTGGCAAAACACAACTAGAATCTAATCAGAAGTCTCCACATTCTAAATATTGAATACACACACAGTAGGCAACCAATCCAGTTGATTAAGCACATGCCCGGAAACAGATCAGCTTACCTGCTAAATATTTAATGTTGTCAAGCTTGTGCGATTCAAGCATCGTTTTCAGACCAGCAACTTCAGTGTCTATTTTTCTATCTGTCTGTGTTAAAGCTCGATCTTGTTGTGCATGCTTTGAAGAGGAAGAAGTTTAAACATTTCTATTAAAAATAAGACTCGTACAATGAAAAAACCAGCACTTTCTTCTATAACACAGATTCTTTATTTGCTCTTGCTAGAAAAATCTTTGCTGCAATACTCTGCCAACTCAATGTCTCTAACATTATTACATTTACAACTCGATTGGTAGGTTTTCCCCTCCCCACCTACTACAAAATTAAACATTTACTGCTGCTAAGCATCATTCTACAGCTTGTCTAACCTAGTAATAGCTTATCATGTGCACTCGAATAATCTATATGTACATGAAGGAAATATTTTTTTTTAAAAAATGTGCGTAAAGCATTCTTTTCTTGGAAGCTATCTCTTGTTGATATCCGGCTTAATTTAGAATAAATGTCATTAAGACAAAATACAAAGGTGTTTCTAAAAGATTAACACATCCTACAGGCACGCACTGAATCACCAGATACAAGCCCAATCTGGCACATTTTGCCACATGTACAAGCCCTGTTCCCACAGACTTAAAGTAATCTCATGTTAGTAATTTGGGCAAGTGCCAAAAGATGTGCAACATAATGAAAGCACACCATCTGCAGTTTTGCCTTCTAAGATATATATACCAAGAGCTCAGTCTGTAAGGGAAAAATACCTACTGAAATAGGTTTTTCTCCAGATAGTTCCCCAAAGGGAAAAAAGAGTTAGCGTTGTAAACAACACATAATCAAGACGTAAACCAAAGATGTTAAGCATACCAGATGCCATATGCTTTTCTTTATGCATATGTTATAACATAGCCCAGGGCTGTTCAACTTTGAACAGACCAAGATCTACTTTTTCCGGCCCAAAGTGCCTGAGGGCTACTACACTAAAAAACCTCTACTTATGAATTTTATCTGTTCCAAGTACATGCTCCTAAGTAAAAACTTTTGTAAGTAGAGCAGCAGTTTCCCATAGGGATGCATGAAAACCAATTAATCTGTTCTGGAGGGGACAGATTTCAATGCATCATGGCCCTTGAACTGTCCCGCTCATTTGAGACAGTGGGCTGGCAGACCCAGAACTTTGCTGGGGCAGTGGTGGTCCTTGGGATGGGGGAGGGAGAGGTGGAGAACTTATCCCGTCACTTTTTAAATTAATGGTCGGCGGGCTACGTCTACCTGTTGGACAGGCCTGACATAGTCAATCCAACTAGCTACATATGTTCATGGAGATCTTTTATGGTGTTCCAGAATAAATGTGTATTTAGGTGATCAATCAAGTTCCATTTCAAATATTATTCACATCTTTCCGTGACCTGGAATTCAAGTTTCCATTTGTACTGCTACTGGTAATCCAAACCCTTCTGAGAAGGTGAGCACTGACTTTGGAATGTACATCACTGTAGTTGGATGTAGTTATGCAAGGCACTAGAAGACACTGCATTCAAGGCAGATTACTTACACAAGAATAATCTTTCAACAATTTTGTATGATTCATGATTTTGAACTTCTGTATGTTTCAGCAACATAATAACATACTTTGTATTTTACTTCCCGTTTCAATCCAGGCGATTCAGTATAAAAGCAAAAGATCAGTAGGAGCCATACTTCCCCCTCCACCTCAGCAGATAATCAAGTAGGATAATATGTAAACCTGCTAAACAAACATAAGTGACTACTGGTCATTAGCTACTAAATCTTCAGGGGTTGCATTCCAGTATCCCTTAGTGAGGAGGAAGGGGTCAACGCCAGAATTAGTTTGCCCCACCTGCTGATTGCTCCCCCTTCAGACTGCCCTACCAGTACTGATTATGACCAGTGTCCACTAATGACATGCATCACATCTAAGACACTGCATTTATTGTGTGTATGGCAGAAGGCTACTTACACATCAGCTATAACACCAGCTAATTGTCTTTTTACACATTCAGGGATCTATTTCTTAGTCAAGAGATGGCAACTAAATACCATTCTCATTAAAAATAAGCTTACACAACAGATAAGATGGAATTACTATCTTGTTCAATGATCAGTCCAAGTTCTTACCAATTCTACTATTTCTGTTCTCATTTTCAGCAGTTTTCTTTCATTAAGTGAATACTAAAAAAAAAACCCACAAAAGAAATGGCTTTTGTTCTCTTTTCATCCATGAATTTTTCATTAGTTCAGCATCACAAAACATACCTTTCTAGGGGTTTTTTATTCTGTTCTCTTTTACATTCCTCCATAGAATGACCTTGCCAAAATTGTGAGTAAATGGTTGCAAAAACAAACAAAAACAGGAGAGCCCCCCGGACCTGGGGATTTTCACCCACCTCAAGCATTAACACAGATAAATCTTCACAGAACTAGGAAAGCCATTCAGTATGTTCCAGGATCTATTTTTGGATTATTTTTGTTCAGAGGGTTTTGCACGATGCCAAAGAACAAGCTTCACAATTTGGAAATGTAAGATTTTGCACGATGAGAGGACAAGTTCAAATTATCCTTGAAGCAGTTCAACATTGTAAGCACTCAAACAGAACAGAAAACCTTTTTTATTTTCATATTTTGAATGACATAGATACTGTATTTCCTAATCATGTTTTCAATTTAACAGCATGCTCAAGAAGTTTCACTCTATAACATTAACATAATTTTGGCTGATGAGCTACATAATCCCTCAGACTATCAGATATACAGAGACTACAAAGAAAAAAATTGTCTAAATTAGAACACTGTGACAGTATTTACAAACAACCTATTGATAAGAAGGAAGCATACATACCAGTTCTTTAACTCGGCTTTTTTCAAGATTGAAATCTAACTTGCTATCTGTACGAACTTTGGAAGTTTCATCCTAGAGAAAAAATACACAGTATTAAATAGAATGCCTGTATATTATTATTTACATTCTGTAGTATAGTAACCCCCTGCTTATCACTGGGGTTAGGATCCCGACTTGACCCGCGATAATGGAAAATCCGTGGTATGCTGATGCTGGGTTGGGTTGGGACTGGGGGGTCTATTCAGGGCCTCCTAGACTTACCTTCTCCTGGCGCTGCCCCAAATGGGCCTCCAACAGGCTTCCTGGAATTGTCGGAGACCCCAGAAATAGTTTCTGGCAATCCTGAAGGTACTTCCAGTTTTTCAGAAGGCACTTCCGGATAGTCAGAAACCACTTCTGGAGCCTCCGAAAGGCCCAAGAAACCTGTTGGAGGCCCGTTCAGGGCAGCACCAGGCCTGGTGTAAGTGCAGGAGGCCTCAAACAGGCCCATGTAGCTTAATCCAGGGGGGCTTGCCTTTCATAAACTGAGGTCCCACAATATACCGGGACTGCAGTGTATTTACTGTATAGACTAGAATATAAGCCTAGTTTTTCACCCCTAATTTTGGGCTGAAAAAGGGGCCCCTCGACTTATATGCGGGTCAATACATTTAGCCACTGAGGCAAGTGCTTGGGTCGGTGGCTAAAAGTCATTTTAAACATTGTGTGCCGCTTCTCATGACTCCCCTATGCATCACAGGGGATCGGTGCGCGATGTTTAAAATGACTTTTAGCCACTGACCCAAGCACTTGCATCAGTGGCTAAAAGTCATTTTAAACATCACACACCGCTCCCCCAGCTCACAAAGGAGGAGCTGCCAGGCCCTGCTGCATTTCCCACCCTAGACCTCTACCTGAGTCAATACATTTCCCCAGTTTTGGGGGTTAAATTAGGGACCTCGACTTATACTTGGGTCGACTTATACTCGAGTATATTCGTATTTATTTTATTTACTTGGATATCGCCCATCTTCCAAACAGAACTCTGAGCAGTTTACAAGAATTCAGTTAAAAAAATCAGAAGTGCCCCAATAATAAACAATAATAAAGCACTTAAACAACAAACCGGCCTGGTAGTCTTATTTTACTGTTCCCCCCCCCCAAAAAAAAGTATTAATGGTTGCCAAATGCCTCTTTAAAAAGCAATGTTTTAACTGCTTTCTTAAAGGCAGGCAGGGACTCTCCCAGGCAAATCTCACTCAAGTTTATTTCATAATGTCGGGGCGACCACCGAGAATGCCCAATTCCTAGTGATCATTTTTTGGGCCTCTCTACACGTGGCCACCCGGAGTGAGAACGCCTGCAACACTTTGGTGGGTCAGCCCACAGCTAATCTTAAAGAGATTTGCTCCACCAGGTATTCAGGTCCCAAGCCATGGAGAATTTTGAAAATCAAAACCAATACTTTGAACCTTACTAGGAAAGCAACGGGCAACCAATGCAGGCAAGCCAGCACTGGGGAGATGCGGTCATACCTTTCCACACCTACCACCATTCTGGCAGCTGCATTCTGTAACCACTGCAATCTCAGAATAAGGATCAAGGGAAGCCTCACATAGAGAGGACTGCAATAACTTATTCTCAAGATCACGAGCACCTGCGCACCTGTTCTCAGGGAGGCCTAATCCAGATATGGGCGAATATGGGCGATCAGCCGAAGGTGGGAAAAGGCCAACTTGGAAATGGCTGCCACCTGCACTTCCAGGGACATATCTGAATCTAAGACTATGCCGAGACTTCTCACTCTATCCGCCAGCTGGAGGACAGATCCCTCCAAGCTGGGGAGAGGGCCACTATAACCAGTAGAGGATGCCCCAAAGAACAGAAGCTCAGTCTTTTCCAAACTGAGCCTGAGCCTGTATATGAACCACAAAATGGTGGGGGACCACTGTAATTTCACAAGTGAAACAACTTTACGTTTAGTTTGTATCAATCATTCATCAATCAATCACTGGGTGATATGAGGATGTTCTATTCTTTCCTTCAGTCTTACCAAACTTTCTTTAATTGAACTTCCTAACCAAAATAACCCTCCAAAAGGACGTGCTGGACTAGATAGCACCCTTCACAGACATACTGTGCTCAAATGTTTCTGGACAGCATGCGGGAATCTACATCCTACATAATATCCAAATAGCTAATGGCTCGTGTAAATTTGCCAAGTGTTAGAAACTGGTAATCACAATCCTCAGCTGCTTAACTCACACTTAACTGCAGTAAGGGCAAAACATCCATTGACCTCCTTTATAATAATAGCTTTCAAGGACTGGCCTACATCATGCACTTCAGCAGCCATTACTCTCTTTGCGATTCCAACTGAGGCCAAATAAATGAGGATGAAAGTTGTTTATGTGCTCTTTTTCCTTACTGTTTTTTATCTAGCTTTATATTGATTTTCTTGTTATCATATTTTATATTTTACTTTTTAATCATTTTGCAACAACGGGAACTCTGTGTAAACCACTTGAAGGTGAGTGGTCTGAAAAACAATATCAAAATATAAGCAATGCCTGAAAGTCACTGCATGGAGATATAAGAACAAGTGTTAGCAGGTTGGATCAAGTTGCCTTAAAAAAGAGAGGCATCTGTGTGAAACACCCATATTGTTCTGTAATGTTGATTAAAGTATCAGTCAGAGAAGTCTTCCCCCAGATTCTTTCTACTTTCCACAGCTACACACAGGAAAACAATAGATGTAGGAAACTGTCACCCCTTGAGGCTGGCCCCTGCCCCTACAACAGCTGGGAAATGGAGCTGATTCTGCTTTAGTCACTTGATAGATTACCTACACCAGTTACTGAATAAGGGGAGCACAACCTTATGTTATTTCACACCTTTCAGCAGCATTTTATTCTAATAACAGTGGTATCCTGCTGGATTACTTGGATAGACTTTAGGGCACTGCATCACACTAGTTCTGACCCTTCCTATCAGGATATATGCAAAAGGTCACATTGAGGGAGCACTGTTCAGTACCATGGCCTTTGGTACCCCTTATGGCTCTACCTTATCTCCCCCATTACTAAACACCCATATGAAGCTGCTGGGAAAGATCAAACAGCAGCTCCACTGCACCTTGTCACCCAACACCAAGGAAGCACTCAGGATCTCTGAATGTTGCCTAAGCTGCATATTGGGCGGATTATGGGTGAACAAACAAAAACTAAACCCTAGCAAGACAGAGGTGCTGCTGGCCAGCAGAAAGTCAGATCTGGGAATCAGGATTCAACTGGTTCTAGAAAGGATTAAACTCTTCCTAACAGGTCAGGTTCATAATCTAAGAGCTCTCCTCAAGTCTGCATTGTCATTAGATTCCCAGGAGGCAGTGGTGAAGAGGAATTCCTTTGAAAACTCTGCTAATGCACCAACTAGACCTGTTCCTAAGTCAACATGACTTAGCAACAGTCATTCATGCCTTGGTTACTGCAATGCATTCTAAGTAGGGCTACCCTTGAATGAAGTCTGAAACCTTGAGCTGGCGCAACTTGCAGCAACTAAGCTGCAAATAAGTACACAATTTCATGACCCTAAGACCCTCAATATGGCAAGACCTGCACTGGTAGCCAATGGCCAACTAGGTCCAATTCAAAGTCCTAAAAAAAAGTAGCCTGGTAATCTATGGCATTGCCTCTCTCAATATGAACCTGACCAGATGTTAAGAGCTTCAAGAAATGCTCTATTTAAAATACTAACAGTTTCAGAAGCCTATTTAACAAGCACACAGAAGATGGCTTCCTCCTGTGTGACTTCCAGACTGTGGAATGCACTCTTCAGAGTTATGATCTGATTTCAGGAAATGAGTAAAAGCAGAATACTTTAGAATGGTATATGATAGCTAATCTGCCCTGTATTGTTTGTCAATTTTAATGGTTTAAACAGGTTGATTTACTTACTTTTATATTTAGTTCACATGGTTTAATTTGTTTTTATTCTTTTACATAGTCAGTAAGCCACCTTTTATTGGAGGAGATATAAATGTAAATAACAACCTCAGTTTTCAGAGACAGAGCCTAGGACAGCAGTCCTCATGCAAACAAATGGACTGGAGACTATTAATTCCAATTGTTTGCATAGAAATATGGCAAGAGTAAATGAGGAAGCCATGCTATTTCTCAACTGTAAGACTTTATGAGCAATTCCAGTGCAAACTAGGGGAACTGATTTAGACCACCACAGAGGGAAAAATACAGACTTGAATGACAATTACCTCAAATCATCCAGTGATGTTTTCTTAATTATCAGGCACTGCTCACAGACCCATAATGCACCCAGACCACCACGTGAATTTGAAGCCTGAGAAACTATCCCCACGCTTAACTATCAAGGCACAAACCAAGGAACATAATGTTGACAAAACCTTTTCTTTATATCACTAATTGCAATACACTGAGGAACCCAAGACCACTCCTAGTTACTAGAAAGTGGCTAATGCAAAGAATATTTCAGGATCTAAGATTCCTTGCAAGGTCTCAACTCTTCAGACCATTCTCGGCCAAGACCTGGATCACAATTTACTAAAGGAAACATGTAATTTCAAAGGCATTTTCATCCAGCAAAAGATGAAAGTTACAGGCTCTTCAAATGACTCATTCATTCTAGACTAATGTTGTCTATGGATGTTCATAGGAGAAAAAATTGTTCATTGATGAACTAAAAAAAATGGTATTCCACCACCACTGCTACTCTACTGACTTGTTCGTTCTTAAAAAGCACGTGTAGACAAAGTTGTTCAATTTCTGAACTCACTTCCCACCCCACACCCTTATCCAATCCATCCATGGAATAGGACTAAAGTCTCAAAATACAGTATCTTACAAAAAGTCCAAACATGCAACACATGTTACTAAAATTTTATATTCAATAAAGCTATATTATTTGGGAACAAAATACCTTACCAGTACTTGCTTTTTTAACTGCTGAAGTTCAAGTTTTAATTTCTTTGCATTAAAAAAAGAGAAAATACATTAAAGTTACAAAGATACAAAAATACAAATGTTGGCCAAATACTTATCTTAAACTATATTTAATCATCCCAGTCTGCTATGCAATTTGAGAATGAATGTCTCCAACAATGAACCATTTTTTTACATTGTGAAAATTTTATACATACCACTTGTATGGGACTGGATGGACTCAAACTCATTAAGGATCTTTGGATAGTCTTATTAGAGACAGGTAATACCTGCAACTTTCATATGCAGTAATGGTGAGAGAAAGAAGCTTTCTCTTCCTAAGAAGAAAACTACTTTTGTTTCTCCTGAACTAAGTAACAAATGCACTTAGCAGACTGTGCCTGTTGTATCTGAGTAAGGGGTATAACTGAATTAAATGATGTGTCACATTTCTGCTAGATGGCACACCAAAAGTATCATTAAAAACCACAGTTAAGAATAGCTTATTTTCTCTGCATTGTACTTCCAAATAAAATATGCCAAATTAAAAAAAAACTAGCTCTATGTACTGGCTTCTATGGTTTTCAGCTATATTCCCTCTAATTTTTATCTCCACTGAGTGGGGCTCTGCTCCTCATGCATATGTGATTCTGCTCCCCTTGTGTGGGTTCCATTCTGACCAGAAACAAAGGGGCTGAAAACATTGCTTTGGGTATGCTAGTGAAGAGCAGCCCTGCATGAAAGGAGTGTGTGCGCACACATGCATGCACCTTTAGAAGGAACCTTGAGAGGTAATTCGGTGGTCCCTCTTAAGATAAACTTAATCCGTTCTACGGGTCAATGTCCTACGAAACAAGGTTTAACGTGGTTCCCGTAGGAATGCATTGAATTCGTCTTGCAAGGCACCCCATAGGAAAATTCATCTTACAAGGTTTTCCTATTTCCGGAAATTTCATTGGTTTTATGAGTTTTTTGTATTAAGGGGCATTTGTCTTCTGAGGAACTACTGTATTATGTTTTCTCTTTCAAACTTTCCAAAAACATGGGATATAACAAAACTAAACACTAATTAAGCAACTTTACTCATAGCAGGTGTCATCTTTCCTTTTCTAGACGGAGACTGAAACTGAGAATGTTCAGTACACACTCTGCAGCCACAACAATGAATGGCTAATACGTGTGCTAGACCAATAGCCTTGGAATTTTAGAGTTCTTTTTTACCTCATTTACTGCTCGGAGTGCCGAAAATTCACTCTTCTCTAAAATAATCATATCTTTCTTCACAACACCAATATGAGACATTATCCGTTGCAGAGCGATTTCCTTTGAAAGAAAACATTACTTGAATGTAATAGTACTAATGCTATCATGATATTCTGCTCTACATTCGCTGTATCACCAACTCTTGTAAAATGGTATACTAGTAACATAAAATTTGCAGAGGCCTTCACCTTATGGGTGAGACTTGCTTTCTCTCATCCTACTCAAAATGCCTGGTGCCCAAAGAACAGATGGGATGGGAATGTAGTAAATAGGTATGGCAAAGTAATGACTTGAAGACACTGCACTAATCTAGATGATGATGATAATCCTAGAATTGTTAGAAAGGACCCATACACTATATTTTCAGAGCAATATACTTCTATTGTTCAGTTTTAGATAGCTTCAGCATGTATTACACTTAGTTCTCTTCCCAGCAACTCCACTGGACTAGGTCACATTTCAACATTTCCAGGAGGTTGTTAAAAGTAAAACCATTTATGTCACCAGCCAAATTAAACTAATTCCTGAGACCTCAGTGGACATTGGTTTTGTCCACAGATATCTCATTTCTCAGGATGGTCTCTTGCTTTGCACTAATCTTCTGTGCTGGGAGGGACTGGCAAAATTAGAAAAACAAGGTGTTTAGTCTTACAGGAATGTTTTGTGCACAAGCATTATGTTTGTGCTTTGCCCTACTATGCCTGCATTCCAAATTCAAAATATAAACTAGTTAGCTTAATCCTATTAAAGCAATATGCACACCACAGGCTGATATTAAAAGCAACCACATTCAAAATCACAGTGCAAGATGCTCCGAGGAAAGTGGCAGTAGAGAACAGTTCCCCTTAGTGACTTTTAGAAGAGTAGAATTCTGCATTTATGACACATATGCTTATGTAGGGACTTCTCTAAATAAATGTAAACTGGTTTATTTGGACAATAAAAACAATCCCTGTTATGAAACATCTAAATATAGAGCAGCTGCAAGAGAAGTCTAACAAAGTGTTGCAGCTGTCAGCACGGTGCTGCTGTCACCTGGATTCTTCTATACTGGTTATTTTTTGACCTGATGGTTTTGAAGCTATGGATAGTGCCAGTTCTGAACCAGACCAATTTTCACCCTCATTGTCCCCCTGTTCAAGTGTGAAGTTTGTACAAAATGGGAAAGCCTTGCCCACAGAAAAAGGAAGCAGAAACATTTGCACAAGGAGCTACTAATGCATATACATTACAGCAGGAAAAAGAAAATAAGAGACAAGATGTAGTTGGCTCATGAAAACAGTGGCTTTAGTTTACAACACATACATTGCCCAGAATTCTATTTGTAATCCTGTAGCAGAAAGTTACATGGGTGCCAGATCCTGAGAGATTTACACCAAGATTTTATGATGTTACACAAGTGACCATGCAACCTAAACCAGAGAGAGGGTGGGGAAGTCAGGAGTAAGAACAGAAGAAGATAGTAAGATACTGAGAACATGGAATGAAAGAATAGCAGGGGAGCTCAGTGAGCCATAAGGGAGAAGAGAAAAACAGGGAGGGAAAGAAGCAGAATCAGGGGAAAGGTCAAAACATGGTACAATTCCTACCATCTCCCAAACTTTTAGTTTGCACAAAAGGTTACACAATGTCACCTGCAGAATTACTTTGCAGCATATAGTTTACTATGATTATGTTGACATTGCAACCACTTGCACAATACTGAGTTAGGCAGGCTTAATTTCTCAGTTTCTTTGGGATGGAGTCCAACTCAAAAGTAAGCCTGTTGAGATCTATAGGACTTGTTAGTCATAAATATCTTAGGCCCATGATATAAATGAACATACTTTAAGTAAGAGTAAGCCTAGATCCAAGTCTATAGTGATATACAGTTTTTAGGTATCACTGGATATTTTTAAAAATCCACTTTCATGTATCTGACCTGTTGCATTTTTGTGACCATGTCCTTGTATATCACATCCATGTTGCTCTTCATAATGTTCATTAAAGCTGACACAATGATCTCAGCTTGCTGAGTAGTGAATCCTAGAGCAATAAAGAATATTATTAAGCAAATTTTGGTTATGTTCAATTTATCAGAAGAAATACAAATGTATAAATATATTTACCTCTAACGTGGCTGAACACGTATTCTGCAGCATATAATATTCACAAAGCCATAGGCTCCCTTAGCAATTATTTGCAAACATGAAAAAAATTCTTGCAGTTTGGAAAAACACTATCCTTTCTACCTAGAAGTAACTATCTTCAGGTTGAGTGGGCATTATTCCTAGTTAGGAAGCTGTAAGATTTTATCCCTACTACACAAGTCTACATGTTAAGGAATGCAAACATTCATGTATTTACTCAAAAGTTACCGTATTTATCGGCGTATAACACGCACAGGCGTATAACACGCACCCTCATTTTAAGAGGGAAATTTTAGGGGGGGGGAAATTTTGGCGCCCACCTGCCCGGGTCCCTATCTAACCCTCCCCCTAACCCACCTCCCACCCACGGAGTCCCTGAGGCAACCTGGCAGCTCCGTCCGTGCAGCCGAGGATCGAGGCCTTGTCTGGCGAGGCGGGCGGCGGCCGCGGCGGCGGCGGACTGCCCGCACCGGGAACAAAGGCTGCCGCCGCCGCCGGTCTGCGGCGAGATTTTCGGCTGCTCCGGATGCGCGCGGTTTGTCCGCTCCAGCCGGCGCCCCCCCCCCACTCATCGGAGGCTCCTTTGCCTTACCGGGGGAGGGCTCCCGGCTCCGTCCGTGCAGCCGAGGATCGGGGCCTTGTCTGGCGAGGCGGGCAGCGGCCGCGGCGGTGGCGGCCTGCCCGTGACCGGCAGCAGCAGCGGCGGAGGCTTGCGGCCTCGCTGCGCTCTGGCCGGTCTTTTCTTTATTTGACAGGCCGCCGATCAGCTGGGCTCCCCGATCGGAGCCCTGATAAGGGCTCAGGCAGCGGGAGAGCTCAGCGGTGACGGCGGCGCAACCAGGACGGGACTTCTTTGACGGCCCGTGTTCATCCGGGCCGTCTGGTCTGGCTAGGGATCTCGCGCCGGGGGGGTAGATTTAGGGGGCGGGTTAGTTAGGGTCCCGGGGGGCGGGCTCCCTGCTCCCAGGGGGGGAGATAGTTAGGCTTTAGGGAGGGGGGTTAGGGCGTGTGTGGGATCCTTGTTTCTCTGGCCTGCCCCGTCAGCTCGCAGTGTGCGAGCACTGGCTATGGGACGGCAGTCGTTTTTGCCAAGCACACTGGTCGCCTCATATTATATCGGCGTATAACACGCATACATAATTTGCCCCCTATTTTCAGGGGGGGAAAGTGCGTGTTATACGCCAATAAATACGGTAAGTATTTCTGTAATCTATGAGTTTATTTTTTCAAATACCTTTTTTTTGCAAGTTTGCTTCATAAAGAAAATTAACAAAAACTGCTTTGGCTGAAGTACATGCATAGATGGAAGAAGGAATCCTGTTTTGGCCAGGAAGGATTTATCTTCAAGTATCAGACTAATAAGAGCTACTGCCCAGAATTCCAATAATGCAAACAGAACGTACTGTGGAACAACTACAGTGATTTCCAAAATGATCCATTCTAAATCCAAATTCATATAACCCAAAACAGTATACACACAAAGCACTACCTCAGAGAAGGCAAGGAATAACAAAACAATATCCATAGTTAGTCATATTCGGCAATACATGTTAATTTATATAATGGACATTGGAGTTTGCAGGAGAGGCCGTAGTAAAAAACACCAACTGGCTCAGAGGTGCATGTGTAATGCATGCAAGAGAGGGTGTTCCATGTCATTCCTGGACTAGGGAGCACACTACCTTCTGTGCTGTGGTATGTTTCCATCTTCAGAGCTATCCTTTAATGGAAAGGCAGGACATAATGGAAAGGCAGGACATAAATGTAAATCACATAAAAAACAAATTACCATTTTTCTCCAAGAGGCACACAAAGGCATGGGTGTCAAAGCAAAGCTTTCTGCTTCCAGACAAAGAAAAGCTGCCTTTGATATTTTCAAATTGTGGAGATGAGATAGAAATATTTGCATCTAAATAGAAAAACAAAAGGAAAGCATATCAAAACAAATTTCAACATAAAGCAATAGACTACTGATACACATTAACAGGAATATGACACGTGTCAATAATGGAATGGAGAAATGTCCAAAGTGACTAGCATGAACTTCTCTAAGCATCCTGAGACACAAAGTAGATCTATAGTTTATGAAGAAACTGGTAATGACAACATCAAAAAACATGGAGAAGGTCCAGTCAAACAGAGGCAAGAGTTCTTTGGAAGGCCTATCCCATGGCAAGGGCAGGAAGCAAAAAAAGCAAAGCACAGCATGCTGCTGATATACTGCCCCATAGCATTTAAATTACAAGTAATTATGCAGGCTACACATTGAACATACACCCCAAGCTAGCTGGGTATTCCATCTACCAACCTCAGAAAGATGGAAGTCTGAGTAAACCTTGAGATGGCTACCTGGGATTGAACCCTGGGTTATGAGCAAAGCTTTGGCTGCAGTAAAACAGTTTAACCACTGTGCTAGGAGGCTCCTTTCAACAAAGAAGTCCTTTGTTGTGATCATTTTTTTTGCACAAAGTCATCTAGCAGAGCTGTTTCAAGTGGTCAAGGAGCTACTACACTGTGGTCCACAAGAAGAAAATGTGGACCACTCCTCAGCCCTCTATGAAGACTTTTTTCCAGCAACTTGCAGACAAAATAGCTCAGGTCCCTTTCTAACCTGCATCCTGTAGTTGATACAGTTCCTATGGATTTAACACTGGCCTTCACTTGTTCTTTGCTAACAAAGATTCTGTCTCCAAAGGATATGGATAGGATATGTGAGGTGAAAGCCATAATGTATTTGCTGAATCCTTGACTGTTTTCATTCATAACTATACTGAATAAGAGGAATGCTGAGCAACTTCCAATAACATGTAGGGTTCCAGCATGCCTGAAATAGGACGATAAGACCATTGCTGAAAAAGCCCTCCCTATACTCCATTACAGGATAATTACTAGCCAGCCCTAACCATTTCATTCTTGAGCAAAGCTCTACATAGAACATGTAGTGGCTTCTCAAATCTAGATCTATTTCAATGCAGCTTCAGGTCAAGCTATAGGACAAGGATAGCACTGGTTGCCTTGGTGGCAAATCTATGACCGATCGAGTGCAGGGCCCTCACCATGTTGGTCCATGCTCTCACAGTTTCAAGATTAGACTACTGTAGTGTTCTCTAAGTGGGGCTGCCTATGAGGTTAATGTAGATGCTGCAACTAGTGCAGAACACATCAGCCAGGTTACTAGCAGGGGTCAGAAAACACCAACATATCAATTCCACACTGCCTGCTCTACAATTGGCCACAAATTTGCTTCCGCACTGACTTCAAGATTTTTATAACATAAAGACCAAAATGGTTTAGGACCTTGATATCCTGGCTTCTCCCAAGGAGTGGGAGAGTTACTTGCTCTTCTCAGGCTGGTTGCCTGAGGGTACCAATCCTGAAGGAAGTCTGGAAGGTCATAACAAAGAACTGGGCCTTCTCAGCAGTCTCCCCCCCCCCCTCGGTTGTGGAACCAACTGCCCCTAGACATCTGTCTGGTTCCCTTACTAGTAACATTTAAATGCCTTTCAAAAACATGGCTTTTCAAACCAGCTTTCCAGGAGTTTTGTTGATTACTAAGATGCTTACAACACCATATGTATCTGCCTCTGCTTCTAATTTTCTTTTTGTTGGTTTATATTTTATGTTACTATTAACTGATTATTTTTATAACTATGTGTTTTACATACTATGATAATATTTGTATTTCTTTTGCCATTCATTAATATGTATATAATTATTTATTATGTTGTACACTGGCCAGAGAAGCCTATATGCTTGAGGGAGTGGTATATAAGTCTAATAAATAAAATAAATAAATTGTTTTACAATGACTGTGGCATACTTGGAAAGTTCAACTCAAAAGATGGTACTTGTCCCTGAGGGCTCTGTTTTTTGCCCCATGATGCCATTTAAAATATAGTCATCCCCTACAATATTGTGGTTCAAATACTGCGGTTATGGTACAGAACCCTGTGGGACCCCACAGGTCAGTGGCCATGGTGTTGAACATGAGTCCCCTAACACCACTTTCTGCATTCTCTCCTGAAGGAAGGACTAGAGCTGCTATAAGACAGTGTCTCCAAGTCCCATTTCAGAGAGATGAGGCAGGAGAATGCTGTGATCTACAGAGTCAAAAGTACCTGAAAGTTCCATAAAACCAAAAGGGACACTGATCCCCTATCCATTTCCCTGCATAGCTCATCTATCAAAGCAACCAGTGCTGTCTCAGTTCCATAACCAGGCCTAAAGCCAGAATGAGCTGGATCCAGGTAGTTTATCTCATCCAGAAACCTATAAACATTTCTGACTAGGGTGGGATACGGAGATCACATTACAATCCTACTAAAGCAGCTCCACTGGCTGCCAATCAGCTATCAGGCACAATTCAAAATGCTGGTTTTAACCTACGAAGCACTAAATGGACTGTGTCCAAACTACTTCAAAGATCGAGTCTCATAGTATGAATAGGCTTAGGTTCTAAGGCAGGCCTGCCCAAAGTCCGGCCCGGGGGCCAAATCCGGCCCATCAGGCCATTCCGAGTGGCCCGCGGCTGACTGGCCCACCCCTCCCTCCCCCTCCTTTGCCCCATGTTTTTTTTTAAATCTTCTGCCAACACTGACACCACCGGGAAGCTTGAGGGGCTGGGCTGGCTGGCCGGCCGGTGAGCAGAAGCTTGTGGGGCTGGGTGGGCGGGCGGGCCACCACCAGCAGCACCGCCGGAAGCTTGTGGGACTGGGCAGGCCGGCCGATCAACCATCGCGCGGGCTGCTGCCACCGGCACCGCCGACAACCATGTGAAGCTAGGCGTGTGCGCAGAGTGGCACGCGGGCAGGCTGCCGCCACCGGCAGCGCTGAAAACCTTGTGAAGCTTGGCTCATGCACGCAGGGAGGGCCGCCGCCACCAACATAACCGGGAACATTGTGAGGTTGGGCGCATGCGTGGGGCAGTGATCAGGCAGGCCGCGCCACCGGCACCACTGGGAAGCTTGGGTGGATGGGCAGTCTGCCGCCACCGGTACCGCAGGGGAATGTGTGGGGAGCACCGCAGGGGAATGTGTGGGGTCGGGGAGCAATCGGCCCCTGACACATTCTCAGCCACCAAATCTGGCCCTCCTTACAAAAAGTTTGGGCACCCCTGTTCTAAGGTCATCAGGAGAGGCCTTTCTCCCAATCTTGCCCCTTCACAGGTGCATCTCATAAGAACACATGATAGGGCCTTCTCTGTTGCTGCTCCCAGATTTTGGATCTCCCTCCCACTGGAGGCCAGGACTGCCCCATCCCTGCTATCTTTCTGGAAGCATCAGGCAAGCTTTCCCGGAATGATGGACAACTTATTATGTGACTTTTAGATGGATCACCATGCACCAACACGTGTTTTCCATATTAGTTTCCATCCATCATAATAGAATTATTTTTTTCTTTTCTTTTCACGTGCTCTTGGTAGCTTTAATGTTACCTTTGAATGTTGTAAGAGGCCGCTTCTAATTCCCTGTTCCTATCCTGAGTATGTCTTCAATGTTCTGGGCTGTATATTGTCCTGATTATTGTAAGCCACCTTTGGTCCGTTTCCAAGGAGTAAGGTGGGGTAAAAATATTCAAAATAAGTAGGTAATAAGTAAGTAAGTAAGTAAGTAGTAAGTAAGTAAGTAAGTAAGTAAGTAAGTAAGTAAGTAAGTAAGTAAATAAATAAATAAATACTCCCAGATCCATCCCTGGAACCAGGCTGGCTCCCTCCCTGATGTCCTTCCATGTGCAAATAAAGAACTTTCTTTTTAGGAAGGGTTTTAGTTAGCACCCAGGTGCCGAGGAAGTTTTCAGTGGAAGATGTTACATCTTTTACCATTTAAAATGCATTATAAACTGTTCCATATTCAATTGTTTTAACATGCAAGAATTTAATAATAAGAATCCTGTTAGTTGTGCCAACTGGCATAATGTCATCAGCAGTACCAAACTGCTCTCAGTACCAAACTGGTATACATTAAGAAGTTCACAAAGGCATTTCTTATCATACACCAGTCACATGATACAAAGGACAAGAGGAAGTGCCTACACTTCTTTACTTTGGGGCAATTTACCACTTGATGTTGTGCTGATACAGTAATGTTACACTGGTGGAAACCAACACTGGGATTCTGGCCACTGCAATTTTAATTGCGTTAACATTTGTCTTCTAAATATTTTGCAAGTTGCTTTGGGGCCTCCTATTGGGAAATAAATGGTCTGTTTATTTATTTTGTACCCCAACATATTTCACATGAATCCTTCCTACCTCAAAACCTTTTATCAATGTACAACTACATATTGCAATATTATCGTTTTTTTCTTTTGCAGTAAGAGAAGACACGATTGAAGCAAGAATTAAAACCCCAAGATTAAAGCAATTTAGTGTTTCTTTTATTCGTCAAGTACCTCTAATATGGAAATTTGACAATCAGTACCCTACCCATCCTAAATGCACACACACACAAAATGACATTTATGACTACGATTTATCTCTTCATTTATTTCACTCCTCTGGCGCTCAAATGATTCAGCACACACAAAGCACCCATCCTGCCTTAAATCCAGGGTCACTTCAGAACAGCGGAAAACCAAAGTACAGCTAAAAGGGAACTACATTTCTTTACCTTCTTTAAAAGTGCTGTTGATTGCAACTTTCGACAGAAAGCACATGATCAAAAAAGAGTAAAACAAAGTGACCCAGACGTCGTCCTCTGCTCCACTTTTCTACATATTTGATTAGGTAACACTCAACAGGCGCCATTATTACATTATAGGCCAGTGATGGCAAACCTGAGTGCTCAAACTGTGATTCAGAACCCACCAATTTTTCACAAAGTGCCAATGGCAGCAATTTAACCTGAATACAGCTAGTTGTGAAAGGGCGATGTCGGGTTCCCCCAGAAAGGGCTATAGGTTCGCCAACACTGTTCTAGGCCATTACAGTGGACCCTTGCATAACAAACGGTTTGTATAACATAAAATTTGTACAACATAAACAATTCCGGAGATAGGGGAAATATGCTTAACATAATCGTCTATGGGGCGAATCTGTACAACATAAAAATGGGATTACTCCGTTTTCAATGCATTCCTATGGGAAATTTGTATAAAGGAAAATTTGCTTAACAGAATTTCATTTGGAACGAATCAATTACTTTATACAAGGTACCACTGTACTGCACTTTTAACTGTCAATACTGTGACAACCAGCGTTGGCCACAACGGGAGGCCTCCCCCCTTCTGAGAAGCTGGACGGAGGTGCTGAAAGAAAACATGCCGCTTCCCGCGTCATGAGATGAGATTCTCTCGAGAGGGCAGCGCGGGAGCCCTAGGGATCATTTCCCTCCTAACTCGGTCCCCGGGAGGAGCAGCTTCCAGAGCTCCTTGCTTGCCCCTTTCCCCCCCCCCCCCCCCACTCAGGCTCACCTCGCTCCTGGACGGCCCGGCCACGACCCACGCAGCGGCTGAGGGCGCGGGCGCCGGACCCGGGCGGCCCGAGTCCCTCGAGGCATGGCCCGCCGCCGCCGCCGCCGCCGCCGCCCTCCTGCCGGTGGAAAGCAGGCGAGGGCCGGCGCGCGCCGCCCGCTCCCCGGAACAGGAACCACCCCGCGCGCTTCCAGTCGCCTAGGCAACGGCGGGCCAACGGGAGGGAGGCGAGGGCCACGAACCGCGAGGGCCGGGGAATGGCGCCTAACCCCCGCGGAGCGACCCAGAAGCCCTTCCTCACGTCCAGGTCCACCAGGACGGGGATTCCCGCCTGACCCTGGGTCATCCCCCTCCTCCTCCTCCTCCTCCTCCTCCTCCTCCACCACCACCACCACCCTGGGCCCCGAGGTCAGCGCCTCGGGCCGGCTCCCGTTCGTCTCATCGCGACGGCGACGGCGGCGGCGGCGGCACTCGACCGAAAGGGTTCCCTTTCCCTCCGCCGGCGCTCACGCGACCGCTTGGTGGGGTTCCGGCACACACACGTTCCGCCTCCCGACGCAGCACGCATGCGCCTCCGCGAGAGGCGGGCGGCTCGACAGGCGCGCACCGCCCAGGGAACGGTGAAGGGCCAGCTGGGTTGGGCGGGCTTCTATTCCAGGAATTCACCGGCAGGGCGCTCGGCGCTAATCTGGTATCCATCGGCCAGGGAAAAGGAGGAGCGGGGCTCCCTTGCGCTCGCCAGCGCAAATGCAAACGCGATCCTGTTTGGGGCGGTGGAGATTAACTCTTTGCCATCACGTCGTGGATGGTGCTATTAAGGAGAGGCGACGTCCCCGCCTTTTTTTACCGGAGTAACCCTGGACCCAACTCTGGGCGGACATATGTATTTGCGAAGCATCTCATAGGGAAGTTATGCAACACATATGCAACACATGCCTATTCCAGCAATTTTTTCTTCCTACGAGGCATTTGTCTTAAGAGGTACCATTGTAGTTTGATTTCCGGAATTTCCCTTTCCCTTGTAAAGCAGCATTCTAGGACTTTAGACTACCAGTGCCAGTCCCCGCGCATCATTTGTGGGCTATGCAGCTGCAATTCAGTACCCATTAACCTAAACATTTGTTTTCAGAGTCAGCATGAACAGAGGTGGGAAACCGGGTGGTCCCTCCATATTACAAGCCTCCTCTTCACCATCAACTATTCCAGTATATTGCTCGAAATACAGTAGTAGAAATTCTCTCTGGAAATTGACTCATGGCAACTGGGCTTCTTTTCTTGAGAGATTGAAACGTTTCAATCTCAGTCTCAAGAAAAGTCCAATTGCCATGACTCAACTTCCAGATAAATTCACCTGGTTAACTCAGAATCTTCACAGACAGAAGTAATAGGAATTGCACTCCCAAGAACATTTGCCTGACCCTTCCCCCAGTTTATAGTGGGAGGGTTGCATATGCCCTTATCCCTGCCCCACTGTTATTTGAAACTAGGAACATAACATTGAGAAAAGGTGTTTCTTTAAAAATATCCCACCGTTTTCTCCCTTGAACCTGGATCATCTCTGATACCTGAATGATAGGGGATTCAGGACATCTGAAGGAAGTAAGGAAGTCCATTTTCACTGGCAGTTAAAATAAATGGAATTTACTGTCACAAGGTAAAGTGATGGCTGTCACATTAAGTGCCCTTCAAATAAGTTTGGACAAATTCATGTAGGATAAAGCTGCCAATGGCTACTGATGATGCTTCTTAAAAACTATTTCCAGGAATACAAGATAGGGGAAAACAATAGTAGGGTGGCATTAACCCACCCTTGACTTCAAATTGTATGAGGATCACACATTTTGTTGTATGCAAGATTACACACCTTAACCTATTAGAATTGCTTAGTATACAGGAATATACCCTTAATCTGTTAAAGGTATTGATTAACAATTAATATATTTAATATAACTCTAGTCTGTCATCTTATCCCTTAGATTGGTTACATTCCTTCTTAAATATAAAGGTGGCTTGAAAGGGTCTTCATTGCTTGGGGGAAGATATACTACCCATACTTCTACCTCTGGTGAGCAGGGCTTTGCTTAGTAGGTTTTTATACTGTTTCAAAATTTTCTAAAACATTTTTGAGTGCAAACATGAGAGGGGAATAACTCTACTTTTATGTGTCATTGAAGTAGCTATGGTCTGTTATTGGCTGTGATGCAGCTTGAGTTAGAGATGTTGGGGGAATTCTGCAAGTTGTAGTTTGGGGGGGGGAGCCTAGACTTTTCCAGGCTGTGCTTGGAATTTCAAAATGACATGCAGATAATTCTGATGTACATTAGCTGGCAACAATGGCAAGGATGCTTTGCTTGTATCCACAGGATCAGATTCAATGCAGTTTCCCCAGCCTGGTGGCCTTCTCAATATGCTGGACTTCAAATCCCAACATAGATTAGGAAGGTAAGAGCTGGTATCAGCATATCTGGAGGGTTGCTAGTTGTGGAAAGATGAAACCAATAGATCCTTTCATACAGATTCCAAATTCTTGGGCATGAAGTGACATGAGAACAGTTTTTTTAAAAGAGTGTGAGTAGAGAACTGCTGGTGAAGAGTTCCCCCCCCATGTGCTACAGCCACAAAGAATAAAATAATTTGGCTCAAATGGAATCTTTACAGTGGAAAGATACTAGAGGTGGTCTGTTTTGTAAAGAGTAGAGGCCAGAGAAGAGAACAAACAGAACAAGGATTTCGCCCTAATCTGTCCTGTATAAGCACTTGATTGTTCTAGCTTTTTTCCCACCTTCCTGAAAAAACTTGTTTATTTTGTGGTGTTCCCCCACCCCCTTTGCTGAAGGTTAGGAAAGATATTGGTAATAGACATTAGGTTCTCCACATTATATTCACTGAGTTACAGTACATTAAATAATTATAGTAAGATGACTAAACAGAGTTGCAGCTCCTGGGTGAATCATGCTAAGGGAGAGAACGCTTGAAAGAATTCCACCTATAGATGGCAGTAGCTTCCAACCAAGCCCTTTACATAGGCCATCTCAGGTCAATGAATGTTTTGCACACAAAAGCTGAAACCTGTACCGTTTAAACGGTCACATTGGTTCACACAGCTTGTTCTGATTTTGTTTCTAAACTGCTCTTTATCCTGCTCATATTATACCCCTGCATAATTCTTCCGGAGCCCTTGTATCATGCTAAGTACACTGCATCCAGCATTTCCTTATATCATACTATGCTTCTTCAGCTTTCTGTGACACCTATACTATAGCTTCTTCCAAAAGATCTTATGAGCCCTACCACCCCATTGTCTCAAGGACGCCTGCTCTAACATGGAGTAGGGAGCAAATCATAGTCTAAACAGAGTTGCCTCATCCCCAAAAGAGAACTGAGGAAGGTACGCCTTCTGTTTGGTCCACAGGGCTGCTCCCATCCTGTTATATTTTGCAAGCCCACCAGGAAATCTCTTGCTGTACAGCCTCAGTATCCTTGAATGCCCTTGCTAACCCCAAACATAGATCACAATATATGTATATTGTTATTTGCCCTATATCCACATCAGAAACATAGTTATAAATACAGTATTTCACTTTGGGCGTTTATACACGACCCCTAAGCTCCGCCGCAAATGGCTGCAAGGTCCGGACCTTAAAAATGTTTACCCACCAGCTCCGAACTTTGCAGACAATTAAGTGCGACCCCGCCCACTTTAGCACGACCAAACAGCAGTTTTCTTGTACCTGGTCTTTGATGGTGACAAATATTTGATCCGGTGTAAGGATAGTGAGTGCGGGGCTCTCCTGGCTTCCGTTTGTTCTTTTTTTGTGCCCCGCCCCTTTAAGAGATCTGAATGCTGCCCGGAACAAAACGGAGGTAAACGGGAATTATTTTCTTTCTTTTTTTCTCCCTCCCTCAGGCAGCCAGCAACCAGGAAGTGCCGAGGGGGGTGGGGACAGAGGAAGACAGAGGAAGAGCGACGAACCCCTAAGATCTCTGGTCCGAATTTAAGTGGCCAGCGGATCTTAGGGGTCGTGTAAAAAGGCCCTTTATCTCTGTAAGATATTCTCTGTCTTCCTACCACCCCTGCCAGATCTTGTTGTATTTTGATTCTTATTACAGTAGAGACCTATAACCTGCTAAGACAGCTGAGAGCCTCACACTCACAAAAATCTTGTGGCTGTTTCCTTGAAAATAAAATGTATTTTAAGAAAAAAATGAAAATGGAACTGTGATCTCACAGAATAGAATAATAGAATCATAGACTTGGAAGAGACCTCAAGGGACATCCAATCCAACCCATGGCCATCTCAGTCAGATAAGCTAATAGCAAAGCTTGGCATCCTTTTTCCTGCTGAAAACGTGGCCAATATTGAGCCCTTTCCTGGATATAGAAACATGGATACAGAAGCACAATACTGTATCCAACATTCATAAAATGGAGGTTTCTTGGATTGATTTATGTACATAGGTCCTTCAATCAGACCTATTGCGGGCAGATCTGAGGAACAATTCCCTACACACATAAAGTTTCTTTTTTGGGAGGGGAGGGTGAAGCTGGGAAAAACAGCTCACCTCTTTCAACTACGCATGATTATTTTGAAACATTAGGGCACTCTGCTCTTACTCAAGAGTAAGACAAGTAAGCACTGCTACACTACACACTAAATATTCAGTCCTGCAGACCTGGATTCAAACCCCAGCTCAGCTATGAATTTGGAATGGCTGCCAAGGAGAAAATGGGATATTACCTTTAATGGAGAATGAATGCAATGGCCTGCTGATGCCATCTATAACTGAGTAGCAGTGGTAAGATGCTCTAGAAATTGCTCAGTTATAGGTGGCTTCAGCATAGCATTAGTTCCATATCTGAAAACTGTCCAGGTTCTGGGCCAGTGATTGGTTGCCCTTTCCCATTGCCTGCTGATTTACTTGTTGTTTTAAGGCTGCGAAAATGCATCAGATGCACTTGGAATACTCAGAGAGTGCTAAAGAAATGTGATTGTGATAATGGTTGTGATGTTGGTAATGATGACTGTTGATTCACTGATTGATTAACTAGAATAGCCAGTGTTGTGAGTGCCATACATTGGGCAAGACAACTCCATCAAGTTAGCAGTCTGAAAAAAATGTAAAACATTAGGGTTTTTTTCCTTCTAAGGGGGTCTTAGAAGAACATTTTGAAGGTGGGATCACTAGACCTTTCATGAACAACACAAAAGAGAATCTTGTAGAACTCATCTCTGTAGCATTAACGTGCTTGCCCCAGCCCTTTTACAGGCAATTAACAAACACCACTTCTAATTTTTCTCTTTCACTGCCATCAACTAGTTTCGCTAGTAAATTAAAGCCTTCTGATTGTTTTTAAGTTGAATAAAAATCAAAGAAGTTTATTCAATACAAAGTAGAATCAAAATCATTAATGGTAACATGTTGAAGTATAAACAAAAATGAAGACTATAGCTCAAACCCACTCAACGTTGATCACTAGTAAAGATGAATACATGCACACCCAGTTCCTAAGTTTATAAACTCTAAACACTTAGTTTTCTTCACAGACACTCTAAAAATCCTATCTCTTCTTTAACCCTATCTGTCTTTCTCTTAGACAGTGCCAGTCCCTATCTGATTCTCTCAAGATCTGTCAGATTCTCTATCCAACTAAAACAGTGCTGAGCAGAGCCTTAAATCCCCTCAGGCCACTCCCCAGACTCTCTCATTGGTCTACAAACCCACACATCAGTACAGACACCTCTCATGCATTATTCATTACTACAGGTAAACACCACAGTGTCATCTCGTGCATACTTGCTGACTCCATCATAAAAAGCATCAAAGCCACATTTTCTCAGCCAGTGGAGCTTAGAGGCAGTGTGTTCATGCACTGGTTGGCTGTGGTTGGGTTTATTGGAGTCCTAAATTGCAGTATGTGTGTGGTGACCTCGCTGCCAGATGGACAGTATATAAATCCAATAAATAAATAAATAAAATAGTGTAACATTTAGTGTTCTGGACAGCAAAGCCAGAATAAATTCCACCATACAGTATCTCATGAAGCCCTGCTGCCACTTTATCTTTACCTAATATCAGTCTGCGCAAAACAGGATTAGACAACCTGACAAAGAATAAGGCTATCATGAACTACTAATCATTACGTAATCAACTTACACACAAGCAGTATGCCATCTCTTATTTGTAACTGATGAAGAACGCAAGTGGGAGCCCTGTGGTGCAGTGGTTAAATGCCTGTACTGCAGGGAAAACTGTGCTCACGACCTGGGGTTCAATTCCAGGTAGCAGGCTCATGGCTGACTCAGCCTTCCATCCTTCCAAGATTGGTAAAATGAGTACCCAGCTTGCTGGGGGGGGGGGCAATGTGTAGCCTGCATATTGTAATTAAAACTATAAACAGCCCAGAGACTACTTTAAGTGGTATGAGGTGGTATATAAGTAGAACACGTTGCTTTTGCTTTGCTTTATCAATACAGTGGTCCCCCGCCCTTTTGCAGTTCCTATACTGCGGTCCCGCTATATTGTGGGACCACAGTGTATGAAAAAGGCCCCCTGGGGTAAGGGGGAAAGTCCATCAGAGGCCTCAAAAATGTTTTTTGGTGATCCGGAAGTCACTTCCAGTTTACCAGAACTCACTTCCGGTTTGCAGGGAGGCCCTTTGGGGGCCTCCAGAAGGCCCAGGAAGGCCTTCGCAGGCCCATTCAGGGCAGCATCAGGTTAGGGGTAAGTACAAGAGCCCCCAGGCCTGACCCGACCTGCATCTGCATATCACAGATTTTCAATTATCGCGGGTTGGCTCGGGTCCCTAAGCCCCGCAATAGGTGTGGTGGGTCACTGTACATTCACATCCTGTATGTGGGGCTCCCCCAGACATCTGGTTAGACCCTGTGGGTGCAGAAGGCTGGAATAGAGAGTGCTTTGATGCAGCCCAACAAAGCTGTTCATCTGACATTCCTAATTTACCTAGCAGGGTTCTTGTGAAAATAAAATTGAGGAACCATGTAAAACTGCAATTTAAACTGCTGGAGAGCTTAGTGGTTTGGGTCTCTGGCTGCAGAGCCAGGAGCTGGGAATTTGATCCCTCACGGCACATCCTCGCCAGAGGCTGGACTGGATGATCCGCAGGGTCCCTTCCACCTCTGCAGTTCTGAGATTTATCTTGCCGTGTGTCTCACCAAGTTTTCTGGATGGAGGCTAGCAGAAAATGTACTAAATAAATGGACATGCCCATCTCCGTTCTCATTTTGCTGAGCGGCCAGACTCTACCAGCAGTGTGGTTCTGCGACTTAATACACATTTTAACTGAATGAAGGAACTGTGTCCTGGATGGCAGCCAAGGGCTTTATATACGTATCTCCCCACCCCACCCAAAATCAAGCTGATGAAAAGTAAAGAGTGCTTTTATGAGGAAGAATGTGGCAGATCAAGCAGGGATTTTTTGTGACATAGCACATGTAAGAATGCAGATATCTGTCACATTCCGAGCAACTAAAGATGTGACAGGGCATATCATTTTAGATTAATGAAGCGAACATTCATGTGCCTGAAGCCCTGTAATAGATCAACGTTTTTCCATTTTCAGTGTCTGCAAGTTAATATTATTCTTACGCACAACTGTTCCAGGAACGCTTGCACTCTGACTAGACTCAATTGATGATGTGACACAAAATAGCTAAAAGAGAGGGAGAACTGGAGAAAGGGTACCAATTTGTATGATGTATTCATGTTCTCTATAGCTGGTGGCTCATCAGGGAGAAATTTTGAAAGAGCTGCCTGATGAAATGTTTGAAGCTAAATGGTCCGTGGCAGATGAGTGAGACTCACAGACAGACTTGCTGTCTTGGGAAGTTGGTTGAAGTCTCAGGAAACGGCTGCGCTTTTGGGGCTCCAGCTGGAAAGGTAAATCTCAGGACAAGGGATGCTAGAAGAAGAGAGTTTGATTTTATTTGCAAGTCGGTTGGAGCCCCTGGGTGCCAGGGTTTCCTTTCAATCAGTGTGATGGTGCTTATATGAATGTTGCACACTTAATCTTTATTTAGGATGGGAAATCTATATGATGCATCTCACTCTCTCATTCAGACACTTTGGACTTATCTATGTGGGCTCATTGGAGTGGACTGTGTAAGGGAAGCTGGGTGCCTTAGCTTGTCCAACTTCTAGAAGACTAGGTGAGAGCAATGCTACACTCCAGATTTCACCACTCCTTTGTCCAGGTAACACAAAAAATCCTAGGAGGATGCGTGTGTAAGTGCCCAAGTGCTTTTCAAAATCCTAGCTTCTATAAACTTAAACTTGGCCATGTACTTTAGGAAGATACACCAACTCTGCCAGGTAGAACATGCCGTAAATATTATGAAGTTCCAAAATAACTTCTCTGGTCAAGACACTGTCTTTAGCCACACTCACTCTCTTTCCCAAAAGATCACACCTTGGTAAAATATTATTTTTATTTAAAAGTAAAAAAGTAAGAAAAAGTCCAAACCATTCAAAAATTCATTAAACAAGGCAAAAGCAAGGCAAAAAGGATACAGCATAATATGGTAGCCATTTCAGGAAAAGCAAGCCAAGAAAATAATAAAACTAATTGCTAATGACTACAAAACCCATTTTGGCTAGAAGGCTGCAATGACTAAATTTCTCTAAAATAAAGCCATTTTGCAACTCTCCCTAAGGCACTAACACCCAAAGCAGCATATTTTATTAGTAACAACTCCTCCCATCTTCACACATTCTCTCAGATGACAACCAATCAGAGTATAGCAATTCTGCATATTCAACAGGCATCTTTCTTTGTTCTCCACAAAGTTCCCATGAGAACTGTCCATAGGAATGCATACGTTTTGTCTTCCCTTAACAACTTCTTTTTGCTTCTCATGCAATAACCCATCACGTGCGAAAGCTTGGAACAGAACTTCGGAAAGTACTACACAAACCATTCACTCAATTCCTTGACAGACTGCATCAGACGAAACAGAATTGTTACAGATTGTGACACTCCAGTATACCATTTAGTGCAATCTTGACATCCAAATACCATACAGACCTCAAACAATCCAATTTTATTTCCACCAGATATCAGTCTTTCTGAGTTGTGGCACCAGTCTCTTGAAGGTTGAGAGTCCCCACCAACAACAACCTTCAAGAGACTCCTGAAGATGATGCAGGACATCCTTTCTTGATGACAGCCAAATTGTGTTTGCATCTCAGGCAGGACATTTGAGGGTGCCGACGCTGAAGGAGGCCCGTAAATCTTTGACGAGAAATCGGGCTTTCTCAGTGGCGGCCCCTCGGCTCTGGAACCAACTTCCTCCTGAGATCTGTCTAGCACCTTCCCTCCCAGTCTTTAAAAAGCATCTAAAGACATGGCTATTTAAAAAGGCTTTCCCCGGTATTAATCTGTTTGATAATGATTGCTGTTTAATAATGATTGCTTATATATATTTATTTGCTTTTATCTGTAGCCCATCTTGCTCCTGTTCTATGCTGTTGTTATATATTGTTTACTAGTTATAGTGTTTTTATTTATACTTATCTGTCATATTGTATTTTACTGTTCATGGTTTGATTTCTGTTCAGTTTGTAAACCGCCCAGAGTAGCCATGTAGCTAGATGGAGTGGTATATAAATTTAATTAAATAAATAAAATAAATAAATAAAGATCGGGTTCAGTGTGTAGGAGTCTTTCTTGACCCAGCACTCACCCTGAAACAACAGGTGAATGATGTGGTAAAGTCTGCCTTCTACCAACTTAAACGGAGTTCCTAGCTCTGACACTATTTGGATGGGGAGTCTCAGCCTAAAGGCTCTGACCTATGTATGCATTGGTAGTCTCCAACTTAGATTACTGCAATGCACTCTATATGGGGCTGCCTTTGGACTTGATGCGGAGGTTACAGAGGGTGCAAAATGTGGGAGACAGATTGGTTATGGGTGCGAAAAGTTCCAGCATATTACCCCATCCTGGCTAGACTGCACTGGCTCCTGGTTGTGTTCCATGTCAGGTTCAAGGTGTTGATGTTAACATATGCCCTACGCGGCCTGGGACCTCAATATTTGGTGGAGAGTATCCCCCCTGAGATATACATCCCATTCTACACGATCCTCCTAGTCCTTCATGCTGTAGGTGGCCACCCCAAGACAGGCTAAAAAGACAATAACAAGATGCCATGCCTTTTTGGTGGTGGCCCCTGAAATGTGGAACCACCTGCCTGCAGAGATAAGGCAGGCTCCCTGCCTACTCTCCTTTTGGAAGGCTTTGAGGACCTATTTATTTGTAGAGGCTTTCCCAGGCTACTGGTGTGTTTTTTCTTAGTGGTGGTGTTTTACTTTGCTTTGCTTTTCCTTTCTCCCCTCCCCTTCTACCAGCCATCTGGGAGGGGGCACATTTTATTATGGTTTTTATTTTGTCCCCCCCCCCCAGAAATTTGAGGAATATTTCATTTTTAAACTTCACTTTTAAATTATCATGGGCAAGATGAGGTATTTGCCTTTTAACAGGTTCTGTTAATGACTGTTTTAAATGTGTTTTATAAATCCTTTTAACTGGATTTTAATTGTGTTAATTGTATTTTATTTGTAATTTTAACTGTATTTTAATTATAACTGTATCTTTTTAATATTGTAATTTATGACCATTTTGTAAACCGCCCCAGGTAGTGCAGTTTGCACAAAGGGGGCGGTATAGAAATATAAATAAATAAATAAATAAATAAATAAATATTTTGCATGTTTATTGATTTGATTTACCGGTACTTAATTGTGCTTCCTTAATTGTTATATTACTTACATTGTTAACTACTCAGAGTAGATCTCTCTGAACTGACAGTACAGAAGTTCAATCAATCAATCCACCAATCAAACAAACAATGAATCAATCAATCAGTTAATCAATCTATATTATGAAATGGTTTAAGAAGACAGCCATTTCAGGATATTGGCTCCATGGTGGGGCAGTAAAGATGTACTGCATAACTTATAAAAATATTGAAAACTTCTTTCCAGAAGCAAGAGGAGACGGGAGAGGGCAATGAAGGGCATTTTTCATCTCTCTCTCTCTCTCTCTCTCTCTCTCTCTCTCTCTCTCTCTTTATCTTAAAGGTTGGGTTGAGAACCAGCCAGCTGCTGAATTCACAGGAGGTAGCCAGCAGTGGATTTGGCTGCAGGCAGACTCTCAACCTGACCTTTAAGACAAAGAACAAAGGAAAGGAAAGGAAGTGACTCTCCTGGCCTCCTCTTGTCTCATCCCAGTTTGTTGAGACTCTGCCAAGTCAGAGAAGCCCATACTAACTGCTCAGCCACACTTCTCAGGCTTTTCTGGGTGTGGGTAAGTTTTGGAAGGACCAGATGTGCTGGTAGCTGAGAGGAATCTTTCCTGCCCAGTATCTTCCCCAATCCTTTCAGTCACTCTGACTGCTCTGTGTTCCAGGAAGTTACCAAAACTCAATAAGGTTAGGTGCGTTTGACCTCTACACCCACCCTGCAAAGTAGAAATGTCAAAATACTCACAAAATATGCAGGAGCCCAGTAGATGATCAAGACAAGGCTTGTCTTTAGTATCAACATGATCTTGTTCCCGTAATAACGAAGCTGCTGTAAAAGTTTATATGTTTTATTAAAGGTGGTTAACCCTGCTTCCACAAAAAAAAAACCCCAACAACAACAGAGTAACATTTCCAAACAGTTACAAAAGCTACCGAAAGAAAAGAAAAGCTATGGAAAAAATAAGCTTCCAAAAAGGGTTTAGCTTTGCAAATAAAACTACAACAATGCCTACATACAAATACATAATGTCTATATACATATTTACATCCTTCCCCTTACCATCTCTCAAATAATAATTGACAAATATTTTTGAATATGCAGAGAAAATTGCTCTGGGCATTGGAGCAGGAGGAATTATGCCAGCAAACAGACATCTATCAGAGCTGCAGAAATGCACAGTGTTTTTCTTCTCCATCAGAGCTCACCCGGGGCCCATATATTTGGAGGCTATCAACAGCACAGGTACAGTCAAGCCACCTTCATCAGTCAAAATATTGCACCTTTCTTTAGCTTTGGCTCTCTGCAAGCATAAATGTGTGTGATTTAAGAGCACCTACTGCACTAAAATAGCTCTTGATGCTTTTGTAGACGAGAAGGGGAAACAATTCCTTCCCTGCAAGCAAACCATTCATAGCGTAACATCTAAATCGGGTCACGATGGCAGTGCCACCGAACTCATGCCAGCCCATCCACACAAACCACTGCACTCTGTTCAGAAGGAAGACATTATTCTGAACATAACAATTAACCTTCCAGCCATGGTTGTTATGTATGAATGGCTACAATTTCTTTTAAAATTAAGATCTATAAAACCACCACGCCACCACTTATTTCAAACAGAGTTGTTGACAGGCACTGTGACTTAAATATTTAAACATTCATTCTTGCCTTTTCTTCCTGCCACTGCCAGTCTAATTTTAGATATAGTAAATAGAATTAGAGAGATGTGAACAGTTGCATTAGTAAAGGCACATGGCTGAGAGTCATCATATTTTCTTATTTGTTTAACTGCTTGGGAAAAACAAACTACAAAAAAGATTTTGCAGCAGCATACTAGATTTTGTTTAAACCCAAGATGAGTAACCTCACCATGCCCTTTTCTATCCATTGCACCTGCTATATGCCACACCAGCCTATCTTCACAAGCTTAAGATTCCCCCCCCCGCACATACGTGCTAGTCATGTCTGACTCTAGGGATGGAGCTCATCTCTGTATTCAAGCCTAAGAACCAGAAAAACAGTGTTTCCTCGCAGTTATGCCAGCCACATGGCCACAGACTTGTTAGGACCCAAGTCATATAGTGCTTTGTAGGTCAAGGCCAGTACCTTGAATTGTGCTCGATAGCTGATATGCAACCAGTGGAGCTGTTTTAATAGGGGTGTAATGTGATCTCTGTACCCCACCCCTTTACCAATGTGTAGCCTGCATACTAAAATTAAAAAAAACTGTAAACCGCCCAGAGTGGTATGAGGCGGTATATAAGCAGAACACTTTGCTTTTGCTTTGCTTTAGTTTAGTTTACAGGGCTGGTTTTTCTAAAACCTGGCCAGTCCTGGACCATCCAGCTGGGTGCAGCTACTCCTTCTAAACGCCCATTGTTACCAACATATCCCCTTAGTGCTGCCAACCAGTCTGCCATGTTTACCAGATTACATTGCTCCAAATTCACTCCAGCTATCTGTTATCTACACATTTGTGTGTGACTACAGTCCAAAGAATCACACAAATACTTGGGCAAGCCCTGTGAAGCTTGTGTTTTTTAAAATAAATAACATTTTTCCTCCTTTGCCTCAATGGGAAAAGTTTGGGGAATTTTGAAGTACTGTACGGTGGCTCCCAACATCATCATGGGGGAGGTTGGTACTAAAAGAAGCAGCGGCAAGAATTTTTATTAGAATATATGTTATTTCACTTGCAGCCTGCATGTGTGAATTCCAGAAAATCATAACCATGTAATATGATGCTCTCTCAACATAAAACTACAGGAGTGTTGTTTGCAACCGCATGACTTTGAGTGATTTTTCTGGGCTGAAGTGACTGTGCTAACCAATTGTTCCTTTCTGCCTTCGACTTCAAAGAGAGCTCTGTCTCTCTGCTGAGGGTTTTCCCCTCTCTTGGGTCTGTTGATGGCAGTAATTTGTTTGCTGTTGATCTTTTTGGTTGAGGCTCCTAAGTATGTGTGCTGTAAAGAAAGTAGCATAAACAAGTCTGTAATTCCTAACCACTGTAAGTAAAGAAATGCTTTTATTCTTTCTAAATGTATCAGAGTGACTCATTGAGACTTTAAGTGCCAGCTAATGAGAAAGGGGTGGGCTATGGGGAACTTATAGCTCTTCACCTCTATGGGTCTCTGTTCTTTTACTGCATAGCAAAAAGGAATCTTGCCAGAAATTCAAAACTAACAAAACACGATAACAAAGCAACTAGCAAACCAGTCCATCTGGCAGGGATTTACAAGCAGTTGTTTCATGAGTGCCATTTTGACAGCCAAGAAGTCCTGAAACATCATGTACTTTGGAAAATACAGTTTACAGTGAATGCTAATTGGGTAATTCTACATTCACTCTGGAATGAAAACAACATTCACCTCTTCAATAATGATTTGTGGCTGCATAAATACCTAGGACAGCAGCTGGTACGCATGTCGGACTACCTGATTGTTCTCAGATAACTGTCAGGTCAACCACTCAGTGAGCAAAAAGGAGGAAGAAGTGGTAAAAATTCTAGGTGGAATACACCTTAAGCCATTTTAAAAAATAAACAGGCTTTCTATGCTAAGAGGAAACAATAATATTCAATAATTTTAAATAAATGTTCAGTTACCGTTGTCCCTGTTAAGGGGGATAAAAATTAGAAGATCATCCTTCCTCCCCAGTGCTGCTTCATATGCAAATGTCACCAAAGTGTGATGTGAGGTAGACACAGAACAGCTACAACTGCAACACTTATGCTTGTTTCTTTGCGAAGAACTCACATTTTACATGATATAAGAAACCTCAACTGATACATTATACCATTGCATTAATAATCATTATGTGCTGTCATGCTGACTCCAATTTATTTATTTATTTATTTATTTATTTATTTATTTATTTATTTAATTTTTACAGCTTATATGCTGCCCACTACCCTAAGGTGTCTGGGTGGCTTACAATCAAAAGAATTAAAACAGTTAAAACATCAAAATGACAATAAATAATTAAAACAATAATAAAAACATCACACTAAAATTGCCATCAGGACCCACAATCTATATTATGTCACTTTAAAAACCTCTGGAACAGGAAGGTTTTTACCTGGTGCTGAAATGTCATCAATGTTGGCGCCAAGCGGATCTCACTTGGGAGGGTATTCCATAGCCTGGGGGCAGCTGCCAAGAAGGCCCTGTGTCTACAAGCCATCCCTCTCACCTCCTTGAGGGATGGCTCTTTCAAAAGAGCCCCCTGGATCAATCTTAACTGCCGGGTAGGTTCATATGGAAGGACGCAGTCCAGGTATCTAGGTCCTAAGCCATTTAGGGTTTTATATGTCAAAACAAGCACTTTGAATTGGGTTCAAGCAACAACTGGAAACCAATGCAGGTTACACAGAATTGGCGTGATATGATCCCTGGTGGCCACACCACTTACCAGACATGCTGCATAATTCTGAACCAGTTGCAATCACCGAACCATCTTCAAAGGCTGCCCCACATAGAGCGCATTGCAGCAATCAATACGGGATGTTACCAGTGCATGCATAACTGTCATGAGGCTCCATTCGCCCAGCTAGGGCTGCAGCTGGTATATTTCCCACAGCTGAAGAAAAGCACCCTTGGCCACCGCATCCACCTGGGCTTCCAGAGTTAGAGTGGGGTCCAGGAGCAGCCCCAAGCTGTGGACCCTATCCAGAATAGGAAGATGGCCCTCTACCCTGTCCACCAAAGCACCCACTGACAGCACTTCTGTCTTGTCTGGATTGAGTTTCAATTTATTAACCTTCATCCAGTCCATTATCTGGCTCAGACACGAGTTCAGCACAGAAACCGCACCTGGATTGGTGGAGTAGAAGAGGTAGAGCTGAGTATCATCAGCATATTGCTGACTCCTCAGCCCAAACCTCCTGATGACCTCTCCCAGTGGTTCCATGTAGATCAGGCATGTCCAAACTTCGGCCCTCCTGATGTTTTGGACCACAACTCCCAGAATTCTAAGCATAGTTTGGCAATGACAAAGGACTATGGGAGTGTGGTCCAAAACATCTGGAGGGCCAAAGTTTGGACATGCCTGAATGTAGATGTTAAACAGCATGGGAAATAGTATTGAGCCCTGTGGAACCCCATGACAAAAATGTCATGGGGTAGAGATACTATCTCCCAGCACCACATTCTGGACACAGTCAGCCAAGAAAGAGCGGAATCACTGCAAAACAGTGCCTCCAACTCCCAACCTGGCCAGCCTATCCAGAAGGACACCATGGTTGATTGTGTCAAAAGCCGCTGAGAGGTCCAGGAGTAACAACAGGGTCGCACTCCCCCTGTCTCTCTCCCAGGAAATGTCATCATACAGGGTGACCAAAGAGATTTCTATTCCAAAACCCAGCCTGAAACCCGATTGAAATGGATCCAGAAAATCCATTTCATCAAGCAGCACCTGGATCTGTCTGGCCATCACCTGCTACAACACCTTGCCCAAATAAGAGAGGTTCACTACTGGTCGGTAGTTAACCACCAGCCCTGGGTCCAGGTTAGTTTTTTAAAGGAGTGGCCTAATAACCACCTCTTTCAAGGCAGCAGGGACAACTCCCTCTCTTAAAGAGGCATTCACAGTCTTCTGGAGCCAGGTGCAAACCCCCTTGGCGGATCTTTCAATTAGCCAAGAAGGGCAAGAGTCAAGCACTGTGGTGGTAGAACGGGCAGATCCAAGCACCCTGTCTACATCCTCAGTTCTCAACAAGTGAAACTCATCCAATAACAATGGACCTAAGCACGGTGCACTGGACACATTCCTTGATTCTGCACCAATGTTGGAATCCAGTTCACTGTGAATCTGAGTGATTTTCCCCTCAAAGTGGACAGCAAACTCATCACAATGAGCTGATGAGTGGTCCAGGACCTCCAACGTCTCTCCCGGCTTAAGAAGTTCCCGGACCACCCAAAAGAGCTCCACTGGACGGCACCCTGAGCAAGTAATATGGTTGGTGAAATGTTGCCTTTTCGCCCACCGTATTGCGATGGAATAGGCCCAATAGTGGGTTCAAGCCGTGTTTGATCAGACTTACAGCAATATTTTCTCCAGGGTATCCTTCCCTAGATTTTCTAGTTATATGCTCATAAGCGGTTTACCAGTACCCACTGGTTGTGCTTTGGGACCATGCAGCTTGTCTAAGGTTTCACAAGGGCACAGCATATAAGTCCATCACCCACACACACTCAGGGTGATCTTCGCTAGATTCTTTCCAGGAAGCACAATAGAGATTCAAACTCTTTAGCTGTGGCTCCACATCCAGGTGCTCCAATGCACTGAACTATACCAGCACATAGCCCATTTAAGTTAAACAAAATTGTGGAATCATGAAGTTGAAAGAGGCCTATAAGACCATCAAATCCATCCCCTTGCTCAATGCAAGAATACAAATCAAAGGATATCCGCTTGGTGGTTAACATTAAGAGGATGTAATTGCTGTACATGAGTTTGTGAAGGAAATTTAATATACAGTGGTACCTTGTATAAAGGAATTAATTCGTTCCAAATGAAATTCTGTTAAGCAAATTTTCCTTTATACAAATTTCCCATAGGAATGCATTGAAAACAGTAATCCCTTATCGCGACCATTTTTATGTTGTACGGATTCGCCTCATAGACCAGTGTTTTTCAACCTTTTTTGGGCAAAGGCACACTTGTTTCATGAAAAAAATCACGAGGCACACCACCATTAGAAAATGTTAAAAAAATTAACTCTGTGTCTATATTGACTATATATAAAGTAATTCTCTTGAATAGGAATCAAATAAACACAAAGAAAGTATTTTATATTAATTTATTATGAAATAGTAAACAGAAATATGAAAAATTATAAAATACTTTATTCAGTGTGCAACCTGGGCCTGTTTGGCTGAACACAAAGCTGATATTCTTCAGCTTTTCCAACGGCACACCAGGCAACATCTCGCGGCACACTAGTGTGCCGCGGAACAGTGGTTGAAAAACACTGCCATAGACGGAATTTTTTATGTTGTACAGATTTTATGTTATAGGAGGGTCCACTGTACTTTATCTCAGTTGTGTTGAACTGATAGCAGATACTTGCATAAGATTCTTTTTCCAGTTCACCACTCAAGTTATAGCTTTTCCATGGTTTTCACCTGTATGTAGAAGTGAGTATTTGATTGGTGCCAGCTGGCAGCAGTGCTAAAGAAATTTAGAGCACTGCGGGGATGGCATATCTTTGCATGACAAATGCAATCACTAGCCAGCATATCTTTTCATTATAAATGAAAAAAAATGTGCTTCTACATAGGATCAGGATGAACGTGATTTATTAGGAATCTGCCCAAGCACCCTCATAAAAGGATACATTCCAGTCTCTTCCAGGCTCAAAGAACACAGATGGAAAATTCTCCATAGGAATACATTGTTACCTTCAATCTTGATCAGGCATTAAAAGCCATTAGTTTACCCCCCCCCCAAAAAAAAAAAACCCCAAAACCATTTTTAAAAAACCCTTCTGATTTATTGATAGAACCTGGTGAAATATCCAGGGGTATATCTGGGGGGGGGGGCAGAAGGGTACATCTGCCCTGGGCACAGCAATCTGGGGGTGCCTGGAGGGGGAGCAGGAGGAATCATAGAATCATAGAGTTGGAAGAGACCTCAAGGGCCATCTAGTCCAACCCCCTGCCATGCAGGAACCCCATCACAATATTGGAACCCCATGCACCCTCCCGCTGCCCAGCAGTCCTCCTTTCCCCTAAGGCTTGGCTAGACGCCCTCCGCAATCACGTGCCAGGCGAGGGCCAAGCAGGCAGGCAGGCAGGAGTGTAGTGGCCGCGGCGCCCTCCTCCTCCTCTTCCTCGCCTTGGTGGGAGAGGTGTAAGGCATGCACGCTACTGTGCACACGAGCACACACACACATGCCAGTCCACCCTCCATCCATCCGTGTGCACACACCCATAACATGCCCACAGAACCCTGCTGGGTGGGTGCGATGGGGCGGCAGGAAGGGCGCAAAAACATACTTTGTCCCCAGATGCTCCAAATCCTGGCTATGTCTCTGGAAATATCCCAGATTCTTTGAGTCTCCTGAGGATGAACACCTGCTTTTCCAAATGTATCACTACAATGCCCAACTAGTCTGAAAGTCTAAATTCCATTAGCAAAGATTTTTAAAAGGCATCCCAGACAGATTCCATAAGTCACCCCCTTGGGCCTCTCTCCTCATCCAGCAACTGGGTGAGCAAAGCAGCAGAGAACACAGACAGACGCCTCCCAGCCTCCACCCCTCCCTCTTGAGGTACAGTATAAAGAGAATGCAGTTGCCCAGAGCTGCTGTAAACCTTGTGCAAAGCCACTGCTTGGCATGGCCTAATTACTGTTTGCTTGTTTCTAAACTGAGGAGTGAAATACAGTGGTACCTTGTATAAAGGAATTAATTCGTTCCAAATGAAATTATGTTAAGCAAATTTTCCTTATACAAATTCCCATAGGAATGCATTGAAAATGGAGTAATCCCATTTTTATGTTGTACGGATTCTTCCCATAGGTGATTATGTTAAGCAAATTTCCCCTATCTCCGGAATTTTTTATGTTGTACAAATTGTATGTTATACAAGATGTTTGTTATACAAGGGTCCACTGTACTGTGCTACCATCAAAAGGAATGGTTATATATCCATCCTCTCCTGTGAATTCCTTTACTGTTGAAAAATTCTTGAGAAAAATAAGTACTTCGGCAAAATGGAAACGGCAACATCCAGCCTATCAAATCTCCTGTGTCTAAGCAACATCCCAGCCTCGAACCCAAAGCCTTGTCCAAGGAAAAAAGCCTTTGTCGCCAGTGGAAAGGCAACAGGGAGGCACCAGCCTAGGCTCTCTACCTTAAGAGTGTTAGACACAGGGAGAACCAGATGTCACTGCCTGGCTACATGCCTTCTTAAATGCGGCAGTCTAACACCAGAAGCCTATACATGTCTCGTCAGAAAAAAAATATCCTAAAGAGTTCAGTAGAAATTAATTTCTTATTAAGTGGGTACATATTCTACGCCTCCATAATTCTCAGTGTCATTTGCTTCAAAGTTTTGTTGTGAGCAAAAAAAAAAAAAAGTCATCACCCCATATTGCACCACATACCCCACAGTGACTCCTTGGGCAAAGGCTCAGCTTTTCTTTCTTTCTTTCTTTTTCAAATTTGTAGTCTGTTCTACTGTACTTCCGAATACCATTGTTAACAAGTATAAGGCTCCATCGATAAACTGAAACACTCCATTTCTGATTCCCAACTTTGGAGTGGTATTTGTTATGCCGATTGAACATAGAACTGTTTTTCCTTCTTAATTTTCATGCTTAGTCTTTGGTGTAGGCTTGTTTGTTAGCCAAGGACATGGAATCTAGAAAGGCAATGCAGTTGTGCCATCTGTGTCTGTGTCCGTGTGCATGTGTGTGTGTCCGTGTGTCCGTGTGTCCGTGTGTGCGTGTGTGTGCGTGCGCGCACGCACGCACGCACGGACACGCACACGGACACACACACGGACACACACACGGACACACCTCCAAATGTCAGTGCCCTAGCAATGGTGAGCATGCAGACAAAAAGCAGGAGGCAGACATGAAGTCATGCAGAGAGAAAATGACAGCTTTAGGGAGTCTTCTTGCCATTTGAAATTCATAACCCATAATCTAATTAGCACTCAGCTGCTTCACTTAGAATGATTGAAATGCCTTTATTTTCTTGGATCACTGGAAGAAGGGAGTTGAAGTCACCAGTAGCTTACTAATGTATGTACTGCCATGGACTATCTGCCTACCAAAAATGACACTTGTGTCACCACTTGGAGTATAGGAGAGGTACACGGGGATATAAAATGAGGACTCGCCCAATAGCTTCCATTGTTCTTTGAGTTGCTGTTGGTGGTTCTAACTACTGATGCATAATCTGGGTTGGGACAGTAGTCTCTTCAGTCACAGTATTCTCTACCTCCAAAAGTGGTAAAGCTCAACCAAAATATAGATTTCCTGTCAATTATCAATTATTGCCACTTGCTTAAGACAAATATATCAAGCAGTGAGACAAAAACCTCACAAACTTTTTTCCTGTTCCAAGAATTGCACCAGGAAGAAATTCATTGAAGCATTGGCTAAGGAGGCTCTTTAATACCTGGGCTGTAGGGAAATCTAGTAGCACGAAATGTGTTTGAAAAGGAGTACTTAATAATGCAAGGGCCTCTTAGAAAATCTTAAATAGCAGATAGAGTTGGGTGTCATCAGCGCACTGATGACACACCAGACCACAAAATTCCAGACAGTCCCATTCAGTTTTTTTTTCATGTGTATGTGAAATAGTACGGAGAATCACAGAACTCTGAGACATTCCACAGGCTAATGGTCAAGTTCTTGAACAGGAGTTCCCCCAGCGCCACTACCATGCATAAAGTGACACCACCAAAGGGAAAACCCAAGAAGCTGACTCCTTTTTGTTTTCATCCGTTAACGACTTCTTACCTAAACACGAAGCTGCTTTTCAACAAGTGTGCCTGAGAATGGGCTGAAGAGTGTATCCTGCAGAGCACCCTGACTGCTGCCCTTGGTGCTGTCATCATTCAGACTATCCTTTGCTATGGAAAGCCTGGTATCTTTTTCATATCGTCTGGCAACGTGGGCATGACATTGTGCAGCAATACTGAACCATTTCCTGGCATTTTGAATTGTGGGTACAGAAGCACAATATCACTCCACATTCACATTCATTTTTTTTGAAAAAATGAATTCTGTTTCTGACTCTCTCCATACTTTGTCTTTCCCAACATTTATCATAGTCAAAACCCAACTATTAACTATAAGAAAATAACTTAATTCAGATGGTTCTCAAAAATACATATTTAAATAAACATAACAGGTCCAAGGATCAGCAAACTGTCTACTATAATTTCACTTGCCTAAATGAATAAGATGAAAATATGGCTGGCTAAAATATATGGCTATGAACTGTATTGCGTCCTACAGTTACTACGAAATAAAGGAGGTGGAATTGTTTTACTGTGGTGTTAGCATGTTTTAGAGGTTGGCATGGCATTTCAAGGAATATGCTGCTGTGGTGAAGCGGCAAGAAAAATGCTTAAGGAAATAGCACTGGTTTGTGTCTCTTTCTAAGCAAATTCTTCTCTTTAACGTAGATGCAGTACAAAACAAATCAAAGAAAGCTCCCTTAAGGCTCATTAACCAGCTTACTGCCAACCCATTAGTGTATTGTGCTGAACATATTTGCTGAAACTCATGTCAACAGCACTAACATTTATGAAAAGCTTACACAGTATTAGAAGAGTTTAGAGATATATTAAGTGCTCCACTTAAGAAAATTGTATCATACTTAGCAGCAATTATCCATCCACAACTGCCAAGCATAAAGTCAATACAGCTCAAATCTGAAGTGTTAACACTGATTTTTATGGAACAACAAGGGTTGTTAAAGGGACACTTGCAGATGCTTGAATTCCCAATAGAGTTGTTTGTTTTGCTTAACCACTTAGAGCACAATTTAGTAAGTGGAACAATTATCTTGGAAGGAGAACATATCATAACTAAATTACAGGACTGGGTTAAATATGCTTAAGCCCCATTGACAATTGTAACTACTTCACTGAGGCCAGTATGTTTAAAAATGCTTAAAGAGAGTCTACACAATTTTTAATTTCTTTTTATTTGTTGCCAATCAGCACAGCACATCAGCCTTTTGGGGAGGACTTTAAAAAAAGCCATTTCGAGACATTACCAACAATAAATACAAAATATAAAACTTTCTCTCCTTTGCATCCCGAGGTAAGTGGCAAGGACGTTTCCCACTTCTGAAGGTTATTAAGTGGCTATAGCAAAGTGTCAGCCAGCCACTTTGGTTTGATCCCAGGGATCACATATGCTGGAATTGATCCAAAACAGAATGATCCTACTGACATAATAATAATAATAATAATAATAATAATAATAATAATAATAATAATAATAATAATAATAATAATAATAATAATAATAATAATAATAATAATAATAATAATAATAAAGAGTTGTTTTTACACTGTTCTACCACTTACATGGAGAAGTATTATGTAGTAATGTATATGAGATGACATTGTTAGGTGGGCTTTTGTTGCTTATTTCATTACTTCAATCTCTGTTATATATGCACTACCTGCCGATATTGTGATGCGGCATTTCTGGTGTCTTTGTACGTAACAAGCAGTACAAAAAGAATGAAGTCAGGTTTACTCCCATTCGGATGGTATTCCACAAACAAGATGCTACTACAAAGAAAACCCAATCTGATGTACTTTTTGAGGTGGTGACACACACCTGAAAGGAATCTCACTTTAGATCTGAGAGATTCTGGGATTCTGGTGATTCTGTGGAGGCTTATGCAAGTGGAGACGGTGTTTTAGATTATGCAGCCATAAGATGTTTAGGATTTTGTAAGTGAAACCCCAGCATCTTGAACTTTGCTCAGAAACAAGTTAGAAACCAGTAGTAGGCAAGATCAAAGAAAAACAAAACAAAATAAAACAAAAGACACAAAACATGTGGCACCTAAAAACTAACTTTCATATTTTCATGTAACGTTTTGTGGGCTACACGTCCACTTCTTCAGACATATAGCAGCAGAATGAGGTGTGCAATATAATATGTGATAGGATATACATTTCATACCAAATATTCATTGACTGTAGTGATAAATTTGCAATATCAGGAGCTTCTTCACTTTGTAAAGGAGAGTGCTATCCCTCTTTCTCTCTTGACTGGTAAATTTCCACTGTCAGAATATTGCTATTGCACTTTTTAAAACTTAAAAGCAAGCCCACAGCAGAAGCAGCAGGTGGCTTGTGAGAGACAACCTGTAAGAAAGTGGGTTCGACACAGGACAAAGCCTCAAAGGCCGCAATACTCAACAGAGTGCAACATGCTGGTCAATGAAATGATTTAAATTCTCAAGCGCAGTTTCCCCAAAAAGATTGAAGCCTCTAGCTCAGTGGTTCTCAACCTGTGGGTCCCCAGATGTTCCTGGACTGCAACTCACAGAAATCCCTTCCAGCACAGTGAGTGGTGGAGGCTTCTGGGAAATGCAGTCCAGGAACATCTGGGGATCCACAGGTTGAGAACCACTGCTCTAGCTTATATTGAAGTAATAATTTTCAAAGCGAATGGACACAGCAATACTAAACCATGTGATTGTAAATCAATTTAAAATACAGTACTGTAGTCCCCATCACATCGTGCCCCAAATATTGCAGTACAGCTATACTGCAGGATCTGCCACCATCCCTCCTGGAGGCCTCCGGACCTGGGTCCGGAAGTCTCCACTGTGGCTGCTGCTGGGGCTGGTAACTTCTGTGGCTGGGACTTCCACCAAGTCCGGAGTCCTTCGCTGGGACTGACGGACTGACAAATGGAGGAGGAAAAGTGGCCACAGCCAGTCAGCCACCAGGAGCCACTATCTGCCTTTCCCCTTGCCCACCTGCTTGCTTGCTCTCTGGCCAGCTCCTTCCCTTCCCTCATTCACTGGCCAGCTCCTTCCCTCGCCCTGCCCTTCGTACTTTCCCAGCGGCACCTCCACACCAGAAAGCTGCTGAGTGAGCAAGCAGGTGAAGGGAAAGGCAGGCGGGGGCGGCATGGCTGAAAACGGGCCCCTCTCACCTCAGCTTTAGCTGGGGCAGCAGTGGCGGAGGCTTCTCTTCCACTTTCGCTCCTTCTCTCACCCTTCCTTCTTTTGCCTCAGCCGGCTGAGGGAAAGGGGTCTGTTCTCAGCCATGCCACCCTCGCCTGCCTTTCCCTTCGCCTTCCCACTCACTCGACATCCTTCTGGCGCACTGGAGTGGCTGGGACCAGACCCCTTTCCCTCCGCCAGCTGAGGCAAAAGAAAGAAGGATGAGGGAAGGAGGGCCTCGGGGGCCCAGCCGTGGCCACAGAGGAAGCCTTCGGACCTGATCCGATATGTGGACCCCCATCATCACAACAGCATCCACATATCGCAGATTTTCATATATTGTGGGTGGTTAGGAAACATAACCCCCACAATAAACAGGGGACTAATGTACATCGGAACCTGATATAATTCAAGAGTGTTATCATACCCTATATTCACATAAGTGGCCAAAACACACATTATTACCTGAAAAGAGCTGTCTTAATGAATCAGATAATTGGATGTATCTTCTACCTACTCTTAGATAAAAGCCTGAAAGATTAAAAGGTAGAATAGGCAAGCTGTGAAATTAATCTATTTCCCCCCCATATTCACCTTTTTCCCTTACCATTTTTTCTCTCTGCCTTCTGTAATCCAGTAGTACCTCGGTATTTTTAACAGCTTGAGAACAGATTCAGAATGCAGCAACGGCAGAACTCCCACCTATGGTTGTGCTAAATCACCGTCAGTTAAAAGAGAAATGAAAGGGGGAGAGACTATTAGGAATTGGAAAAATCATTTTTAAAATAAAATTCAATTACAAAAGCAGGTGGCACATAATACTTTTCCATGCTCTGGTGTTAATAAATATCTTCTGTACAAAGTTTAATCTGCATTCATCAGCATGCTGATGACAGTAACAACAAAATGTCAATGTTAAACACTTGCCCTTGTAGTTAAGGTGGTTCAAGGACTACTGGTCTGTTTTCAGACTGCATACTCAGGGAAGCTACAGTCTGCCTCTGTTCTTGTGTCTTGCAATTGTTTCAAAGCAGGAATATTGATTCATCTATGCTGAAGACTTGCTCAACCACTCTGGATTTCTTCTCCTAGACCAGGTTGAAATGCAGACAAATGTCCAGAAGCAGCCAGTCCATGTACATTTCTCACTCTGGTGTAAAGACTACTTACGTATCTGCCACAACCCTATCCTCATCAGACTCACATCTGCTTGCATAAGCAATGGTATGAGGGAAGGTGGTGGTGCTAGCCTCTCCAGTCGGTTTTCTGATATCTGTATTCTGAAATCCAGGATGTAATGGATTAATCCAGGATTTAATGGATCCAGGATTCAGGATTTCTGAAGACTGAAAAGGACCTAGGGGATGAGGCAGACAATCTGATTCAGAGCAGACCAGAATCAGAGGCTTTATATGGCCAGAGAGAATCCCATTGCTCCTCTGTATTTGCCTCCCACTTCTGTCGCGTCTGCAATACTACTTTTTGCCTAAATGCAGTGATTGTGTCTAAAAACAGTAGTTTTCTCTCTTGAGAAGCTCTCTCTATCATCAAAACAAAGTGTCATGTGCCTGGATCTTATTCCCAACATACTGGATTTGATAGTTTGCCTACATCCTGAAGGCCAAACTGTACACTACAGATGGCACATCATTAGAGGTCAATATTATTGTTCCAGAAGTGTGATTTTGTCTGTCAATCGTTGGTAATCATGCTTGCAACCAAAACCCACGTTTACTTCCTTATGGACTTGTGATGTCTTGAGATAGGTAAGAAATCAGGCTATATAACATAATGTTAGGCACATGGTTATAAATAAATTAAGAAATAATGAATGGATTTATGTAGCTCCAGAAGTACTCACCTCTTTTGCTCAGATGCACAACTCTGTCTCTGATAACACACATGAACAAAAGATTATTGTTGTTTCCAGAAACCAGCTGTGTGACGTGTTGACTGGCTGGCTCTTGACACATATGGAGCTGATTGTCTCTGCCTCTCCCAGCTGGCTATGCACAAATATGATTGGCTGGCTACCCATTAAGATAATTCTGAAACTACATCTTCTGCTTCCACTCAAATCAGCATTTTAATAAATATATAGATGGGGTGGATTGAAGTTAAATTCAGCAAAAATATTAAATTGGATTAATATGACAAGTACAATATTTTTTCTTAACTCAAAAGTCTGCCCCACATAAGTAATACTTTTAGAGCCCTTTAAGAGTTGGAGATCACTGATCTACAAAGTGAGTTGGACATGAATGAACAGACAGACAATGCATTGTTTATGGAGTTCCTTCTCTAAGGATATCACAATGTCATGATCCATGCCTGGCTTTATGAAGGTTTAAAGCAGGGGTCCTCAAACATTTCAAACAGGGTGCCAGTTCACCATCACCCCAGACACTGCTGGGGGCCGGACCACAGCATGAAAAAACAGGAGACATGGGAAAGGGGGGAAGCAGCAAGTGGGCAGAGCCCTGCTCTCATGGCCCCCACCTTCTCCTCCCCCCAGTCCCCCCCACCCGCTGTGTCCCAGCACCAAAGGAAAAAAACTCACCTTTGAGGTAATCCTCCAGAAACAGTGTGGCGGCAGTGAAGCCCGCCCTTGGGGACCTCCACCATCCCAAAGATGGGCGAAGACGACAATCAGGGTGAGCCGAAGGGGGGGGGGGGGAGACACTGCCTCATTCCCCTCCAGCATGGTGTTCCCAGCAGTGCCAGCTGCCTGACCCAGTGAGAATGGCACCAGTGGCCGAGAGCACCACCTGAGGTACCACTGCTGGGGTCCCTCCAGTGTGCCGTCTCCTCTGACTCTTTCGGCAGCAGCTGGGGTGGCTCTCCTTCCTTCCTTCCTTCCTTCCTTGCTTTCAGTTACCTTCCTCCATCACTACTACCAGTGGAGGGATGACTGGGAAGGGAAGAAAGCAGTGGCTGGGGTGGAGCTGGTGCTGCCATGCGTGGATCCAGCCGTGCGCCCTAGCCATCGCTAAGTCACTGCGCTCTGGAGAGAGGGCTGCCTCCTCTCCTGGCCTGGTCCGGCCCAGCTTGGCTTGGTGTGCTGCGGGTGGGGGAGGGCTGGGAAGTGGGAAGGGGAGGTGGGAAGGGGGATTCTGCGGTTGCTAGAGGGCCAGGTTCAGGTCCTGGCAGGTCATATCCGGCCCGCAGGCCGTTGTTTGAGGACCTCTGATTTAAAGTTTGTGTTCATTAGAACAGCAATGGGCAAATTTGGCATGACTGCAGGCTAATTTTTTTCAAACCTGAAAATAGGGAAAATTGAGGTGGAACACAGGACATCCTTTTCATTTTGGGACATATTTCTTTGTGGGGGATGGGACTGCAATTCCCCCAGTCCAAAACTACTACTTTTGGATGTTCCCAAGAAGATCCAAAGACATATCCCCATCCAAATAGGATTTTTTCCTAAAACCCCCCACCACCACACACACACACACACATTTCCAGGTCATAGCAGAGCCTATAGCATTTCAAAACAGCTTGCGCGGGTCCAGTGTTTTAAATTTCATACAATATCACCATACTGACACATTGACACTGCAGAGGGTTCTATGGAAGTGCTGTGATGTTGTAATGAGGACATATGCACAGATCTATGAGATCAGTAAAAACTCTGGAGCTGCTTCCACTGCATGCCATGGCTTCATTGTTAGTTTTGTTATAAACATCTTCTGCTTTTTCTCTTGCCTGTTATGTTCTTTGTATAATCTCCATTCCCCACTCTTCAGCATGTATTTCTTAGAGTCTCTGGGAATACGTGTCACCTATGTGTCTTCTTGCAAGTGTGCTAGTGGTGTTTACGAAGAACTATACTGTTTTAGTAGTTCATGATAACGATCTATGGCAAGAGTCTCCTATTTATGCATTGTTTACAACATGGGAGGATAGCATCGAAGGGAGGCACAGTATACAGTGCTCTTTTGGCTGAGCGTGGCCACTGAAATTTTGTGACTACTACCATGGCTCCTACAACTGCTATAATCAGCATGGGCCTTTACACCATTCAAGGCCAATCCCCCTGGTTATAAAGACAAAAGATGCCCTCAATGATAAGAAAGGGCTCATAAAATAAATATTCCAGTGCAATATAAAAATAATGGCAATGTTTTCCATTAACAATTCTAAAATAACGTTTCAGAAATTATTTGGGGCACAGTGAATGGAGAACAGCTCACGTAGCAAATGGACAAGAAGGCTTTAGAGAACTCATTTTCCTCTCAGTTCCAGTATGTAATATGGCAACAGTCATACTGACCTTGGAAACTGTTGCAAGAGGACCTACATGGAACAATTGAACAGAACCCTGTAAAATTTAAATACTGTATTACTATCTTCTGAGTTAAAATTATAAATACTGCATGTGATTTGACTTTCAGTGCATGTTAGATAAGGCAAAACTTGGAATGTATAAAATATGGCACCATATCAATAGTACAGTATTGCTTTTGAAAAGAACAAGGTTACACAAAGAGTGGCAGAAACATCAGGTATAAGCTCAGCACACAGACATTTCCAAAGATGGTAGTCATTTATCTTAATTTTGTCCGGTATCAAGAGCCCATTTATTTGGACAACCCAAATGTTGGTTCCTTACAAATATATAAATCCTTGTTGCACATACACATACAAATTATACAAACATCACATACATTATAAAATATTTTTCTTGGATGAATTTTTTTCAAGATCCAGACATTTTGGGGTCATGTAATTAGTTATATACATTGTGTTTTACTGCCGCTAGCCCTGCCTCTTCATCTGACTACATATGCTTTGCCATGAGCATGTTAAAGTAGCAGTGACATATCAGTTCCAAAGAATATAATTTTAATGCTTGTTATTAAAAATGAATCAAACTAGAATGTCATAAGACCTTTGGGTGCTGGCTTTATAAAATATTATAAATCTAAATTCTAGTAAGAATGTAGCTATAGGAAAGAGCCCAAAGAAAACTAAGCAATTTTAAGACTCAGTGATCTCCACAAGACATTAAACACAGACTGTCTCCTACACTCTCCCATTTAAAAAGTGTATAATTTCAAGCTTCTTCATCATCACCACCCCCAATATCAACACCATCATTATTTGCTACCCTGTATTGCTGCATGTAATTTTTCTTTGTTTCAATCTCGGTTCTGCATATTATAGCATGAAGGCCACCACAGCAGGGCACGGCAGGAGGGAGTACATGGATACATAAGTCCTTGCACAACCCATTTGTCACAATAAAACCATGAAAACAAAAAGCCACCTGTTAAACAAATTCTTTTGGATGAAACTGGATTTGTCAGCCACTCATCATGCAGAAACCAATTTCTGCATAAAGAAAAGATGTATTTTGTCATTGGCAATGCTTTATAATGCTTTAATCAACCACAGATACACACATTTGAGAAGAAATCTTAGCAGTGGCCACTGTAGTCATATTGTGGAGCATGTTTTAGGATAACTAGTGCTATACTTTGCAATCATCTACTTACTTTATTGGTTTAGATAAAAAAAAGAGTTATATTGGAAACTGTCGGATCTCTTAAGTATTCTCTCTGCATTTTAAAGACCAGAAACACAATCCATCATGAAACATGCAACAACCTCTAGGAAATTTTTGTTTTTTCTGTTCAATCTCGATTCTTGTACAATTTCAGTGGCATATATGCAAGAGTATCCCAGATGATTAATTCCAAAGTGACACTGCTCAGTAGCTAATGGATACAGTTGAACACGACAGGTATCTCTAGCTGAAATGATATGAGGAAACTCATTTGTACTATATTAATACCTGTAATTCTTTTGAAAGTATGGTGTTCTTATACTATACCAACAAGCACCTAGACAAAAGGTTCTCGTCTCATACTTTTTAACATCTTTCCCCAATCTATCCTTTGCATAACAGGACAGAGTAGAAGAAACCAGACATTAGTACTTTCCATAACAATAAAGGACCACAAAACTTGTCAGTATTTCTTTTTGATGAAGAAAACTAATAAAATAAGAATATAAAAGAAGCATATACAATTATTATTGTGATGCTACATTGGTGGCAATTCCAGATGTTCTATTGCTTGTTTCATTACAACTGTTGCTAAGAAGAAGACAGACAATCCAGAAACTCATGGCATATACACTGACAAAAGCCATAAACCATGAGAATAACAAGACTTGAGGGAACAAGACTAACAAAGACTACCCCAAGGGTAACTTTCTTTGATACCAGTAAGTAGATCCCTAAAGGCAAGGAACTAAAATATAACAAGCCTAGCAACCAAACTAGGATTCGAATCGAAGTCTGGAAGAGCAAGGAAGTACAGTTCCATACTGTCCAGTTGTGGGGCACAGATGCAACAGACTCAAAGCTTGTGGGCCTGTAGAATTCCACCACAGGGGTTGAGTTCAGTGTTGGGGGGCTCTCCCTCTGCACTTCCATAATAGTTATGACGAGACAGTTGGAAGAAGTATGAGAAGGGCTAACAAGAGAGGCCAGCCTTTTGGGCGTCAGCAGGAGTTCAGTTGGATTGTCTGGCACGCACTTCTTCGCTTTCCCCCCATAAGCCAAATTTATAAGGATGTTGTTGTCATCAGGAAGACTATTGACTTCATCGTCAGGTAGACAGGTTTCAAACCTACAGAATGGGCATACAATGACTCCCTGAGGAGAGTCCCCAAAATCTATGATCTTGCAAAGGCATTTGGCACATACCCTGTGGCAACACCCCAGTACTTTAGGTTTTCTCTGTTTCATGTTATAGCGGCTGTAACAGATCTTGCATTCAAGCTCCTCTGAGCCCTGGGACTCCACATTATCCTCTGGCAGTAGACTGGTCATTTCCTTTTATTGCGCTTTAGACTCCTGATGATGTCTGATGATCACTGGTCCTTTGTTCTTTGTTCTTTTTAAAAAATAAGCTACAATTCTGGAGCTTCTTTCTGATCATCACATCTCTCAGGTTGTTCAGTTGGGGAGGAAAGATCTGCCATCTTCATAAATTGCATATCTCCATCACTATCTGCTTTGTCCTTCAATAAGTTTCATTTAGCCATGTATAAAATAATAATATATTGTAGCTAGAGGGAAACAAAAAAAGATACATGAATTCATATCAAGTCCCTATTTCCAGCTTTCTTCAAGGTCATGTGCATCTGGAGGCAAAGAGATACTACATTTATACATAAGGGTTAATCATATGCATTCCCACTTGAGAGTAAACCCCATTAACTAAATTGGACCTGCTCCTCAACAAAACCTAAAAAGTTACTTTTTCAGTTCTCAAATTGGCAAAGGAATTGAGCAATGCTTCCAGGTTCTGTTTTTCAGGATAAATATATAGGATACACTATTACTTATTTTTCTCAGTAGACTAGCAGAAGTTGTTATCATAATAATTCTGTAAGGCTAAATTAGGTTAAGGGTAGAAGGAGAGGTTAAAGACAACACATCATTATAAAAAGAACATCCTTAAGGTGTTCTCTGGAAGTTGAGTCATGGCAACTGGACTTCTTTTCTTGAGAGATTGAAATGTTTCGCTGCTCATCAAAACAGCTTCGTCAGACTGAGGAAAGCTAGTTGCAAGTCCTCCATTTTATAATTCACTTTGGCCTCAAGTCACCCTGGTCTGAAATAGGCTCATAAGATGAATAAATAAATAAATAAATAACAATGGACTGAAGAGGCTCGTTAGGTAGACAATAGTCCCAATAGGCCTGTAGGTGAACCTAAGGTGCTAAAACCCATAAAGTATGGATTGTTAGCTATGGCCTTGGCGGTGGAGGCGTGAAGTATTTTTGATTTGTCTGAGTATTGTTGAAATCACTGCCTGATAAGTGCCTGAGCCCCCCACCTCTGTTGAGAGAGGGGTTTTCAATACTCACAGGAATGGCTTCCCTGACCCCTCTCTCAAACCACCTATCTTCTCTGTCTGATATGTATACATCTTAATCTTTGAATGAGTGCCCTTTGTCCTTCAAGTGGTCTACTGTTGATTCTGGTCCTGAGCTGTTGCCCCTCCTATGTTGGGCCATTCTCCTATTTAATGGCTGTTTAGTTTCTCCAATGTAGAGGTCTGCACACTCCTCACTGCATTGGACCGCATATACTATACTGCTCCTTTTGTGTTCTGGTGCCGGGTGCTTTGGGTAGACAAGTCTCTGCCTTAGTGTGTTGGTGGGTTTGAAATAAACAGGGATGTACTGTTTGCTAAAAATCCTTTAAAGCTTTTCAGACAATCCAACTATATAGGGAATGACCAGGTTCTTCCTTTGGCTCTGGGTCTCAGGCTGATCCATTTTTCTTTTGGATCAGCACACTGCTTTGTTGAAGGCCCAGATAAATTCACCTGGATGACTGAGAATCTTCACAGACCCTTAAGGGCTATTTGTGAGAGTCACAACAGAAGCTTCTCTCATCTCTTGAAGTTTGCAAATCAGTTTACTTTGTTTTGTGATTTTTTTCCCCAGGACTTAAGCAAGGGTTCCCTCTGGAACCTCAAGAGTTTTGAAACATATAAGTTGCCATTAGTTGCAGCTCTCCAATAATACGACAGACTGTCTATAAAGTCTCCTTCTGCCCTAAAAACTGAAAGCTATCCCAAGGTCACCAGTTAACTTTATGGCACAATACATATTTTAATTTAGTTCTGGCTGAAGCCCCTAATCACCACCATCACCACCACCACCCTTGAATTGCAGCGCTGGAAGGAGCATCAAATCCAGCCTCTCTTAAGGAGGCACAGTGGGGAATTGAACACCTAACCTCTGGCTCTGCAGCCAGAGACCTAAGTCATTTCGCTATCCAGCAATTCAAAGTATCTGCTATTTCACATCTAAGCAGTCTAAAGTATGTAGTTGATACAGTCCCTGTGGATTTAACACTGGACATGTCTGATCTAATACTTCACACCTAAGTTATACATATAAGAAAATTTGAAGTGGCAAGTCTCATGTTCCAGTGCAATTTTACTTCCTACATCTAAAGAAAAAGAGGTTACTTACCTGTAACTCTGGTTCTTTGAGTGGTCATTCTGTGATTCCACACAATGGGTTAACGTGTGCCAGCATGGTACACCTCGGAATCTTCTAGAAAGCTGTAATAGTTGAAGGACCTCCCCCCTATAAAGGCAGGCTCCGCCCTCCTCCACCTCAGTTCCGTACACTTTGAAGCCGCTGTCCAAGCAATAGCATAACAGAATACATGGCATAGACGTGACGGAAGAGGGGAAGGAGGGCAGGTTTGTGTGGAATCACAGAATGACCACTCGAAGAACTAGAGTTACAGGTAAGTAACCTCTTTTTCTTCTTCGTGGTCTTCTGTGATTGCACACAATGGGTGATTAGCAAGCTGCACTTACCGGAGGTGGGACGTCACGGCATGACTGCAGACAACACGGATTGACCAAAGGTTGTCTCAGCACGGGCTCTGGTGTCCAGCCGGTAATGAGAAGCAAAGGTCGAGGATGAGGACCATGTAGCGGCTTTGCAAATGTCTGGAATCGGGACACCCTTCAAAAAGGCAGTGGACATAGATAAGGCCCTGGTTGAATGACCTCGAACCCCAGATGGAAGCGGGGTTTCGGCGAGTTGGTACGCCAAGGTTATAAGCTGGACAAGAGATCTTGAAATACTTTGTGTAGGCATAGGTTGGCCCCGTTTCTGGCCATAGTAGCAAATGAAGAGTCGTTTAGTGGCCCTGTATGAGGAGGTGCGGTCAATATAGTAAGAGAGAGCCCGCTTGACATCTAGGGAGTGCAAGGCGTGTTCCAAGTCCGTGGAAGGATTAGGAAAGAAAGTAGGCAAATGAATAGGTTGAGAAACATGGAAGCGAGAGACAACCTTGGGTAGAAAGGAAATGCCAGTAAACAAGGTCACTTTGTTAGGATGAAATTGCAAGAATGGAATGTCCATGCGCAATGCAGCGAGCTCTCCCGCCCGTCTAGCCAATGTGATGGCCACAAGGAAGACGGTCTTATAGGTGAGCAGCTGGTCGGAAGCCTTGGCCAAGGATTCAAAGGGCGGCTTCATGAGCTGTCGCAGGACCAAGGAGAGAGACCACTGTGGAGTTGGCTGGGCAAGGCGTGGCATAATGTTATTGAGGCCCTTCAGAAAATCTTTCACGCGTGGATGTTTGAAAAGATGCCGGGATGGGGAATCCTGTGGTTGCTGTGCAACAATGGCAGCAACGTACACACTCAAAGTTGAAATGGAACGACCCATAGCGGCGAGGTGGCACAGAAAGCTGAGGAGGACGTCAACAGAGGTGGGCAGTGAACGGAAACTGTGGGTGGTAGCATAGGACGTGAATACCTGGAACTTGTAAGAGTAGAGAGTCCTAGTGGAAGGTTTTTTTGGATGAGTGGATTATCTCCTCAACGGAGGGAAAATCCGCCAGGCTGTGAGGTGTAAGGTGTCCGGCTGAGAGTGTAGGATCTTGAAATTGTCTTGGGATAGCAGGTCGGACTGGAGAGGGAGGCGGATGAACTCCGATGCCAGAGCCTGGAGGGTTGGAAACCAAGTTTGGCGGGGCCACCACGGAGCGATCAAAATGGTGTCCGCTCCTTCCTGCCGGAGTTTGATGATTGTTCTCTGGAGAAGTGGAATGGGCGGGAATGCATAAATCAGGTCTGGAGTCCAGTGCATCATGAATGCATCGCCCAGGGATCGAGGGTCCCTGCCCGCTCTGGAGCAAAAGGTGGGGCATTTGGCGTTGTGCCTGGAGGCAAAGAGGTCGATCTGCGGTTGGTGATCTGAGTAAAGATCGCAGGGTGCAGAGACCATTCGTGCGTGTTGTAAGCACGCCTGCTGAGTGAATCCGCAATCTCGTTCTCCCTGGTGGATACATGGATGGCTATCGGGTAGATCTGATGCCAGATGCACCAGTTCCACAGGCAGATGGTGAGGTCCAGAAGAGGGGGAGAGTGGGTGCCCCCCTGCTTGTTTATGTAGAACATCACCGTCATATTGTCGGTGACGAGTTGTATAGCTTTCCCCCTGATGACCGGGAGAAATGCCCAAAGGGCGTAGATGACGGCCAGCAGCTCGAGTTGGTTGATGTGAAGGGTCCTTTGTGTGGGAGTCCAAAGGCCGTGGACTCATAGGTTGTTGCAATGGGCGCCCCATCCAATTGGACTGGCGTCGGTGGTGACCTGTTGTTCGAGAGGTGGCGAGGTGAAGGTGACGCCCTTGGAGAGGTTTTCTGGGTTGTCCACCATAACAACTGTTGGAGGAGAGAATCTGGGATATCGAGTAGAGTTCTGGGATCGTCTGAAATGGGGTCGAAAACCGAAAGGAACCAGGATTGCAGAGGTCTCAAACGGAGACGTGCATACGGAACAGTGGATGTAGTAGAGGCCATAAGGCCTAAAAGTTGTTGAACAAAGCTTTGCAGTAACTCTTGAACAACGTTGAACCCGAACGACGGCGGCAATGATCTTTTCTTTTCTGTCCGCCGACAGGAAGGCTCGACCTTTGACGGAGTTTAGAAGAGCTCCAATATATGGCATCCTTTGAGACGGGGTAAGACAAGATTTGTTTGAATTCACTTGCAGTCCCAAGCTTGCCAGGAGGGAGAGGGTGAGGCGGGTGTCCTGGAGTGATTGGTGGTAAGATGGTGAAACCAGGAGCCAATCGTCCAGGTAGGGAAAAACAGTGATACCCCGCAGTCTGAGAAACGCGATGACGGGGGCCATAGTTTTGGTAAAGACCCTCGGGGCCGAAGCGAGGCCAAAGGGCAGGGATTTGAACTGATAAATGGTGTTGTCCAACATAAAGCGGAGGTAACAGCGGTGAGTTGGGGCTATAGAAACATGAAAGTAGGCATCTTTTAGGTCGATGACGACGAACCAATCGCCGAGTTTCAACAGGGGCAGGATAGTGTCCAAAGATGCCATGCGGAATCGCTTCTTCACAAGAAAGATGTTTAATCCCCTGATATCTAAAATGGGGCGGAGGCCCCCATCTCTCTTCGGAACAGCAAAATACCGGGAGTAATATCCGTGTTTGAGGTCTCTGATGTGCACCGGCTCTATTGCGTCTTTTTGCAGGAGAGACAGAACCTCTTCGCGAAGGGCCTGAGATGGAGTAGTGACACGGACACGGCCCAAGGGAGGTAAGTATTGGAACTCGATGAAATAACCGAAGGCAATGGTGTTCAGCACCCATCAGTTGGTGGTAATTGCTGTCCAAAGTAGAGAGGTGGGGGGCCAATCGGGTGGGGTGGTCCTGGAATGGAACGAGGCAAGTTGGGGGTGAGATGAAGTAAAAAAAACCTGCTTATTTCTCCAATCAGGTCTGCGCTGAGAAGTGCGGTTTCGAGACCGTCCGGCTGTGCTGCGGTTGGGAGAACCCGCGTTGGACTGGAACCTTTGCCTGTCAGGTAGGTATCTCTGATAGAAAGATGTACGCCGCCAAGGACGGCGATAGGACCGGTAGGTATTTTGATAGGAATAGGAGCGTGAAGTTTTACTTAACCTGTTTAGTTTGTCCAAGATGTCATCTGTTTGTGGATCAAACAGGCCCTTCCCATCAAAAGGCAGATCCTCAATGCGAGCCAGAGAATAATCAGGGACAGTGGTGGCGCGTAACCACACGTGCCTGCGGAGGACAATCACTGTAGCCAGTTGTTTGGCTGCTGCATTGATGGTGTGCCTAGCTGCCAGTCTTTGGTGTTTAGCTAGCGCCATCACATCCTGATAAGAACCCAGTGCTCTAGTTCGGTGGTCCTCAGGCAACAGATTCAAGAGAGGTTGCATCTTGTTCCATAGTTTACAGAGGTAAGCTCCCATAGCAGCTGAGTAGTTAGCTACTCTGATGATGAAGGAGGAAAGAGAGTAAAGGCGACGACCAAGCATGTCCAACTTCCGGCCCTCCTTATTAGACGGGGCAGCAGAGGATCTACCCCTAGATCTATTCTGAGTAGAGTTCACAATAAAGGAATTTGGAAGCGGGTGCTTTTGTAAGAATGTGGTGTGCTCGCCGTGAGTCTTATACAGGTTTTCCACTCTGCGTGGCATCTGGTATGATGATGAAGGCTTCTCCCAAGATTCCTTGATCAGACGTAGCATGGGCTTGATAAAGGCTAATCTGCATGGCGGAGCCTGGTCCAGGGAGATATCATCAAACACCTGGTCATCGTCGTCCAGTGGGGGTTGCACTACTGAAAGATTAAGAGCCTTTGCTATCTTGGTTATCATCTGGGAGTATGACTTGTAGTCCTCAGATGGGGATGGGGCATGGTCATCGCCCACATTGGATTTCGGGTGGGGGAATGTACTTGGGAATCCCCAGAATGAGTGGACTGAGAGGCAAAGGAGTCGGAGTCAGAGTCAGCAGTCTCTCTCGAAGGAGAGTAGGAAGGGTCTGCATCCTGTGAGGAAGATTCTGTGTGGTGGTCTGAAGGAGTGGTATGTCGAGGTCGTGTTGCAACCCGTGCAGCCGTAGACGCTGGCTGCTGAGCGGGGCGATGCTCCTGAGTATGCGGCACGAAGCGGTGGGTGGCCGTAGGGGCGTCTTGTTGATTTGATGGCCCCACGGTGTCCGTGACCTCAGGCAAAGAAGGTTGTCTGTGAGGAGAGCGGGCGGCATTGTCCAAGCGCCTAGGGCGATGTCAAGGGGGCGAGGCATCGTGAGAAAAATCACCAGAGCTCTCTGTCGATGGAGAGCGACGTCGGCGTCTGTGTGGGCGGGGTGGAGGGAAGCCCATGTAATCCAGATGCCAATAAAGCCAATGAGGTTGGTCGTAGCCAAACCTCCTGCCCTGTGGAAAGTCATCAGAATAAGAGACAAGGGAGTCCTCATGACGTGGACGCCTCTTCCTGGAGCGGCGAGAGTCGCGATCGACCGACGATGAGGTCGAGTGTGAACGACGTTGGCGGTGAGCCAAAGAGCGGGTAGTGTGCCGCCTACCGCATGACGATGCCTGCAATCTGTCAGTTGAGGCAGACGTGCGGCAATGGCTGTGAGCGCTGGAGCGCGAGCGATGGCGGGAGCAGGAGGCAGAATGGCGGGAGCAGCGGCGGCGGTGGGGGTCAGTGCCTGAGCGCCTCGAGGTAGAAGAGTGACCTCGTCTCCTGCTGTTGCGGCATGTAGAGCGCGAAGCGGCGCTAGAGGAGCTGCGGTGTCACCATTGTAAGGTTGGCGGTGTCGCGCGCCACGATTGGGAAGCCGGGAAGGAAGACGCCAAGGAGACGCTCCGGAGGTCAGCAGGCGTAGTGTGTGCACCCTGCATGATCGGAGGCAACTCCGAAGAGTGAACTCCCCAAACAAGCGATCCGGGCGGGCTTCTTGGGGGGGGGGCGGCTTCATGCTCAACTCTGCCCTGTACACTCTCGGTGGTTTCGAGAGGTCTGGGGGTGACTTCCAACTGCGGTGGCAGCGGGCTGGATCGGGCAGCCGATTTATGTGGTTCGCTTGTCTCCCTTAGAGGGTTTGGTTTTTGCCGAGGAGCGAGATCTGTTCTTGGGCACAGCCGTTTGCTCTCCGGTGGAGGTGGAGGGCTGGGTAGGCAGCGCGGGAGTTGTTGGGAGATCTGAGGCTGTGGAAGAGGCGGCCATTCTCGGAGTTAAAGATTGCTCCCACAGGTGGTATTTGAGCCGCTGGAGGTGGGAACGGAGGGTGGCTCGTGTAAAATTTTTGCAATAGACACAGGTTGAATGTAAATGTCCTTCTCCCAAGCAAAACAAACAGAGAGAATGTCCGTCCAAGATAGCGATCTTGTTCTGACAAGAACTACAGCGCTTGAACGGCGCTGCAAAGGCCATAAAAATTTGGCGGGAAGGGGAAGGGGGAAAACAAAAAAAGGGCGGGGGAAAGTTCCTTCGAAATAATATAAAGTTTAAAATATATATATAGAAAAAATTGGATAGAGAGTTCTCTCTCTCTCTCTTTTTTTTTTTTTTAGGCAAGACTCACAGAGAAGAATATTGAGGTACTACCGAAGCGGCGGAAAAGAAGGAACTGAGGTGGAGGAGGGCGGAGCCTGCCTTTATAGGTGGGAGGTCCTTCAACTATTACAGCTTTCTAGAAGATTCCAAGGTCTACTGTGCTGGCACACGTTAACCCATTGTGTGCAATCACAAAAGACCACGAAGAAGAAGTAGAAGAAGAAGTAGTACCAGATTACTGCTGGGTTTGACTACAATTAACAGTAGGTGAGAGTTAAAGCCACAGCTGTCTAGTCTGTACCATATGTTATGTATTTCTAGATTCCGTTAATTTCATCATGTTTATTTGCTAGTCATCCAAACAGTCTGTAAGAGTGGTTTACATAAAACCAAATAAAGAAATGACATTCCATGCTACCTAGCTTACCATATAATACATAGAGTGAAAAAGAGAAAAGGAAAAAGGAGAAGGGAAGGGGGGGGGAAAGCCAGCAAACTTAGAAATGAGATTTTAAAAATTATTCAGTTTTTATAATGATCAGCTGGAATGGGAACATTTCAGGGAGAGGGGGAGCCTGAGAGGAGGTGGTGTATCAGCAGGCTTGATAGATTAGTTCCACTTTCTATCTTTCCCTCCAGCTACTGCTGGATGAACAACCACATGTGAAGGCCAGTTTAATTTTTAAAATATTAATTATCTTATAATTATAGACAAACTCCTTGTGCTTTGTTAGAATGCTTTATTGACATTAGGCTGGTAAAAAAAACTCATTAGTCATTTCTGCTATGGTCTCTAAAATAAGTGAAGAGGATACCTGTGGTAAGAAACTTTGAATTGTAAACCTCATATTCACAGTTATATTTTCAACCATTGGATAAGTGTTAGTGGTAGCATGTGAAATCTTAGCAATGAACACCGTAAGCACAAATAGTGGTGTCTCATCATGTCAAGCACCTTGGTTAATGGAAGCAAGGTAGGATCCTGGTTTAATAGCCCCAGCGAAGTGCTGTGCCTTTTCTAATACTTGTGCTCTCTCTGATTTAATTTATGAGAATAAGAATACAGTATTGCTAACAGACAGAAGCACTGAAACCTACACCATGTAGCCATGAGCCACGAGCCACCTGACACTTGACTTATTACATCTCTGAAAAACTTTCCTCCTGAAGTATTGTGGCTAATGAAAACACAAGTTTTTCCTGGTCCAGCACTGAGTCCTCAGTGGATGCTGGGTCCTCATAGCTGCCTGATGTTCCATGCTTCTCGGATGTTACATGTGAGAAAATGTGTCATTTTAATACTAACCATCCAATTCATATTGTTCATGTTATTCCAGACACTAATAGGTATGTTGTGTGAGGGTTTGAAATATAAATCGGGTTTACTTGAACCAGTTTCAAATCCATTTGTTGTTTTCACAGATGCACAAGCAACATTGAGGAATGGCCTTTGTTTAAATGGCTTGAATTTTCAGACTGACAATTTGAATTTATCAATCTAGAGACTAACACAACAAACATCAGACTCATGAGTTGCTCTTTTGAAGCCAAGGGCAACATTTCCCCTGATTTTAATTCAGACAGAGTAGGAGATACGTATAGATTATGCTTGCAGTCGGAGCTGAATATTAAATGCCCATAAACTAAAAAAATGATAATGATAAGAAGAGCAACTTTAGAACTACAAGGGAGCCTATGAACCATTGAGCCCAGCCCTTCTCAAGGAGACACAGTGGGGAAATGAACTCCCAACTTCTGGCTCCATAGCCAGACACTTAAACCACTGAGCTGTCTGGCAGTTTTTGTTGCAGTAGCAGACAAACTGTGGAGTAAAATCACATGTGGTGCTCACACAATGATTGCTATACTGTATACAAGACAAACATTCATACAAATGAAAATGAAAATATTTAGACATTGTGCCAGCATATTCACCCTTGAACTCAAAATGTGTAGCAAAATCTCTGGCAAGGCACATTTATTTTTAACTGGTCAGATGAATGAACAGTTCTTAACACTGGGATCAGATGAAAGTACATGAAGTACAGCAATTTTCTTGGACTTTTTAGGAACTCTTCTAAATCATCAAAAATGCTGATGACGGTAAGAAGGCAAAAGGGCTGCATCACTGGTCCCAGAATTGCTGGAGTGTTGCTGTGATCAAATTAATGCTGAGATGGGATTTTTCAGGCATCTGGAAAAAGGAAAAGTGATGATCTTGTGTATTAGGAAAGGAAGAATAGCGGCAATTGTAAGCTCAGGCTGTCCTGCTGACTGAAGCAAAAAGGCTTTTCTGGTAGGCCCCTTCTCATTCAACAGAGAGACAGAATCTTTACAAAATAAAAACCTTCTATAATTTTAAGGACCGAAGGGCACTAGTTAAGCCAAATGGCTTCTTAGGTCCAGCCTATGGTGATCTAACTGGGTGAATCATGATGCACACTACTATCTCTGATGATCATGTATCTGATATGTTAAAGGAACTGATTTTATTTTGCAGTTTGAAGTTCAATCATAGCTCTCTGTACTCAGGAGGAAGTATAACAGGTGAGTGCATACAGAATTTCAACTCAATGCACAAAACTATACAGTACAGTACTTACAAATCTAATTTTGGAACATGGCTTCAGTTTCACTTTGTAAGGAAATGTAATACTCCTGGCCAAATTTTTTAAAATGTTGCTATTTATAAATCTCATACTATGAACAAATGAGGTTTCTGAGACAATGTATGAAAGGAAGTTACATAAATGCAAAATATTATTGTACATTTATGTGTTGCATGTGTCAGTTAAGAGTGTCAGTGGTTGTTTAACTCATATGTGGAAAGCTTAATATAGAAGAAAGTTGCCAAGTCACTATAACCTGTCCCCTACAACTGTGGTCCTCAACCTGTGGGTCCCCAGATGTTCCTGGACTGCAACTCCCAGAAACCCCTTCCAGCACAGCAAGTGGTAGAGGCTTCTGGGAGTTGCAGTCCAGGAACATCTGGGGACCCACAGGTTGAGGACCACTGCCCTACAACACATGGAGGCAAGTATATTGTATTACATACCAACACCTGTACACTTCCTATCATCACTTAACTGCACTGGCATCATCAGGCATATTCTTCAGCAGCACAATGGCAAATGTAGTCTGCCACCTGGGCTAGGAAATTTGGGGTGACACCTCCCAGGACCTTGAGCTATCCCAATCAATTTATTAATTTAAAATATTTTTACCCCACCTTTCTCCTTAAAAAGACCCAGTTGGTCTATAAAACCTTCTGGGAATAACCATAGGGTTTTGCATATAGTAGCCAGCATTGCTGCAAGGAAACACTGTTTTAACTTCCCACTTTTTACGGCAGTACCTATTTATCTACTTGCATTTACATGCTTCCGAACTGCTAGGTTGGCAGCAGCTGGGGTTATCAGCGGGAGCTTGCTCCGCTGCATGGCATCCGGGATTTGAACTGCCGAGCTGCCGACTTTGCAGCCGACAGTTTTCAAAGCCTTAGTCAGCTGAGCCACCACACCCCACCTCTCACCAGAGCAGAAGTACTAAATCAGGAATATGGGAAGTTTCCACACAAACACACTGAAGTTGAAAGCAGGGAAAGACAGCATTCCAAGAAAAATTCATTCTCAAATCAGGGCTCCACAGATGTATCGCATGCCACTTGGGATGCTTTTAAATTGCTATGTCTTTGGTTCTATGTAAACAACAAAAATTAGCTACCCACTATTGAAAATGGTATTAATTAGCAGAGGCTCTGATCAATGGGGACTTCGTATTTTAAACCAGCAAAAACACATTAACTTCCAAAATGCAAAAAGCATTAGACCATAACATCCACTCGTTTCCATACTATCAGCATAGAAATATAAAATATACAAAGAGCATTTGATGGAAAGTTGTGGAATGGCTCAGCTTGCACTTGTTTTTTGCAATTGTCAGTGGCACACTATATTGTATAATAGACAAATGTTTTGCAAAGTTGCATTCAGATCTCAAATTATGACCATGTTTGATCTTATTTTTTTTACTCTGACCTTCAAAGTATCAGTATGAAACTAAAAGATACCTGTTTGTTTCAGTAGTGGACTGCAGTGCTGGATGCACTATGCAAATAGTGCTGTTCACTTTCATAATCTGAAGTGAGTCAGTACAACAGGTAAAGATCAGAGAAACCTTTATGAATTCAGAACTCTGGTCTAACAAACCTTTTGTCAGGTTATTAAATCTGAAAGACTCTGCAACACAATAGAATCTAAATGAAGGATTTAATACGTTTCTGTTTGAACCCTTAATAATAATAATAATAATAATAATAATAATAATAATAATAATAATAATAATAATAATAATAATAATAATAATAATAAATAACCATCATCACCATCATCATTATGCCATTTCCCTTCCCAATCCTAATCATTCACTGAATAAAACCTACAGTTGTTCCTTTGTTGTGTGAGATCTAAAAGGCATAGAACTAATATTAAATTATAGCTCATAAATTAACTTTCTCTTATTCAACTTTTAGTACAAAGCTTGGAAAACTTATGTTTTCAGACTAAAAGTCCCTGAACTTTCCAATTTGCTTATTTTGTGTGAGCCTTTGGAATTGTTCAGGACAGACAGAGACATGGTGAGCTGGACAATGTTGCAAATGCGCTGGTCCAAAATATTCTCAAAGATCTTCATAGTATGTTGGACCATAGCCTGGGAAATACCTGACACAGTCAGCTGATTCTCACTTGTTCTTTAATATGAGGACTGTTATGCTCATTGACGTATCAGTCAGTACATGGCCACTATTCGTTATGACACTGAAAAACTATTGCAAGGTATTGCTGTGTCTTGGAGTTCCTGTAAGTTGCAGAAATCTGTCGGCAGACCATTGAGTCCGGGGGCCTTCATTCTTCATATGGTCTACTGCATTGATGATTTCTGAGGTAGTAATGTGAAGCCATACCAACTTCCCTCAGACTGATGAAGCTACTTGGATGGATAGAGAAACGTTTCGATCTCACAAGAAAAGAAGTCCAGTTTCTTGTACATCTCAAGATACATACTGTAGTATCACTCATACCATGTACAGTTGAGAGCTATTATGTTACGCACTGACCCAAAAGACCTAAGTTCAAATTCACAATTATCGATGCAAGTCCCTGAGTGACCTTGGACCAGTCATACTTTCTCAACCTGATCTACCTCATAGTACTCTTGTGATGATCCAATCAGAAGAGAACCATGTTGAAGCAAAGGTAGGACGTAAATACTGTATAACAATATTTGCCAACACAACTGACATAGTTATACTGTATTTTTCAATATATAAAGTAAATAAAAAAAATAAACTATATGTCAGCCTCAAAATATTATCATCCATCAAGAGCTGAGAGGCATGTGGGCAAATTTCAGTTTCCAGCCTCTTTCATCTCTCTAGCCAACGTGTCTTTTGTAATAAAACTTGTGCAAGACTACGCTGTTCTCTATAAATAATGTTCTTCCTGTCACTCCATTCCTCCTTTATGAACACACATTTGTATATGGTCCATATGTAGATTTGTATGTAGAAGTTCATGCTGGATCCCATGATCATTACTAGTGTGCTTTTCGCCTGTTAAGAATGCACAAAGGGCATAATTTATCACATGAGGTGAAATATCTGAAAAGACTGATTGGTAGCCCCTCCTTGACTGCCTTTTAGTGACAAGACCACAGTGACTCATAATCAGCTACATGCAAAGAGTTCTTTCCTTGCATGACAGCACCATGAAATAAGACTAAATTTAGAGCCAAAAATGGAATATAGTATTATCTAAATTTACTCTCAACATGATATGTTTACACTTTATGAATAGGATTTCATCAAAAGGAGTCATGAATCTAGGATTTTTTCAACACAATATGCATGTACAATTTAGAATCCAAGAGCAATTCCTTCCTAAGGGATTTCTTATAAATGCATCTTTTTTTTTCAGGACCATGTCACAATCAATGTCATTGATGAAGGTTTTCTTTGCATGTAAGGGCAGATTGGAGTAAAGTTTCATGAACTGATTTTCACCTTGTTACTCAATTATTTAAATGTGCAGGAGTGCAAAAACAAACTAACAAACTAAAAACCAGCAAAACTAACTATTCAATTGTAGCCGTACCACTATATCAATTCCTAGCAGTATAATCAATAAAGCAGTTCCATCCAAATGGCAATGCCAGGAGAGGAAGCAGGTACACCACAAATTGTGACTAAAGAGTAATAACACTAGTTGGCTCATGCAAATATGACCAGTCACAGGTACCCAGAGTCAGGGTAATAACAATGTTTACTACCATGATACCATGAAGTCTTTCCCTCACCGTTTTGTCAAGTTGCTTTTTGCTCAGATCAAGAATAATGGGCTGCCAGTACACTCCCATTGCTCAAAAAAATTATAGTCCTGTATTATTTTAAAGAAAATATAGGCTGTTTTCTTATATAGGTTGTTTTACTGCAGGGCTGTTTTCACTTCCCGAAGGACTGAGCCCTGGGGTATGCTACTTGTTACCTCCTCCCATTTTTTAGAAGGAGCCATTAATCATCATGCTCCGAGTATGATTCTGTAGCCAACTGTGTATCCACCTGACAATTGTTCTATCCGGCCTATACCTAGTTAGCTTGCTAATCAGAATATCATAGGGCACTTTGTCAAAAGCTTTGCTGATATGCTTATGTCTATAGCATTTGCGATCTCTACAAGGGAGGCTACTTGATCAAAAAATAAAAGAGACAGATCGAGAGATCAATCAAGAAAGGGAGAGAGATCAAATTGGTCTGGCACGATTGTCCTTGACAAATTCATGTTGGCTACTAGTTATTACTGGGAACCCTAGAAACCCTTGAATTCATTTTGAGTGGAATTGGGGCAGGAGGGCAGGAAGGTTTAAATTAATTTAAATTATTTATGGCTTTCCAATCTGCTTTATGCCACCAGAACTGCACTAACAGAATTCTGTCCTGTATATGAATAAAGCAAAATAAAGAAGATACAACTGCTCAGGATACTGGAAGTACACTTGCTCAGGTCACTTAACCTGTACCATTCAGGAGAGCACAAGTAGTATTTTGCTTTGAGGGTTTCTAGGTTGTACTGGAACTTTTCTAAGTCTCATTGGTCAATCAAAAGTGCTGCTTATTAAGCTGGACTTTCTTTGCCATCACACTATATTGGCAAAAAATCAAAGAAATAAAATAAAATAAAAGACAAAAACATGTGGCACCTCAACACATAGTGTCTGATGTGTCTGAAGAAGTGGGTGTGTCCACGAAAGCTTACATTAGAATATAATAGTCTTAAAGTGTCACATGTTTTTGTCTTTTATTTTGTTTTGTTTCTTTGATTTTTGCCTGGAATTCTTGCACAAATTAACATGACTACCTCTCACAACACTATATTGGTGTTATCTACATCATGCCACATTCTTCATTTCAGAAAGCATTCAGTCAAAATGTAGTCAAGAATCTCTTCTGTACACCCAGAAATGTCCACAACACAGTTCTGCCTACAATTTACCTTGTCTATTTATTTATTAAATTATTTATACCCTAGTATTTTACAGTTCAAGGTACTTTATATCAATAAATGGTTGTTGACATTTTCTGGGTACAAACATTTTAGGGTCCCTTTTTTACTGTATATATGTGTGCTTGGAATGCTACTTTTGCTACCCACTTGATGTCAATCTGCAACAAAGTAGTGATTCCCGACCTATGGGCCGTATACATCAAAATATCTAGAACTCATTTCTCTACATTTAAAAACTGCACTATAGGGTGACAGAAAGGCAGTCTTTATAAATCACAAATTGAGCTCAGATCATCATTCTCTTGGAGAAAGAGCTGAATATGTGCCATCTATTCTATCAGTTACAGTATTCGTGGCAGTAGCGCCTGAGAAACAAGAGTTGAATGCATTCTTTTTTTAAAAAAAAATTAAGTTTATCAGATCAGAATGTCAGATAGGACACATACAACATGATCTTATGTAGACATGTAATATTCCGCAATGTGGGATTCTTCTGGATCAGGATTTTTTTTTAAGGGCCATTTTCTTACAGTAAGAGGGACCGCTGAATTTATGGGAGATCTAAGATTCAACAAGGTCCAAATTATTTCAGATATGAAATCAGAACCAACAGCCTTTTTCACACAGTAGTGGGCAGTATGTTTGTGCTACTTGAATAGCATCTTATGGTTCAGGTGTTTGTTAATGCTTTGTTGTTTCTAAATAATTAATTTAATAAAGAGGAAGGAGTATCTACTTTTCACAGCTCCTTTAAGGCCACAAGAGATTTCTCTAACACCTTTCCTGTTAAATCTCCTCAGGGTATCATAGGCCCTTTGTACACGACCCCTAAACTCCACTGCAAATGGCTCCCAGCTCCGGAGCTTAAAATTGTTTCCCCACCAGCTCTGGAGTTTACAGATAATTAAGTGCGACCACGCCCACCTAAGCGCGTCCCAGCGCACTTTTCAGGTACCTGCTCTCTGGAGGTGAAAATTCCTGATGCGGATATAACGTAGTGACTGGCCGGCTCTCCTTGCTTCTGTTTGTTCTTTTTTTGCCCCCCCCCGCCCCTTTAAGAGATCTGAATGCAGTGCCAGGACAGCAGAACGGAGGTGAGCAGCATTCTTTTCTTCCTTTTTTTCTCCCTCCCCTCACGCAGCCAGCAGCCAGGAGTGCGGAGGGGGTGGGAACACAGGAACAGCGACAAACCCCTAAGATCTCTGGTCCGAATTTAAGTGGCCAGCGGATCTTAGGGGTCGTGTGAAAAGGCCCATAGTAACAATGAAATCACCCTCTCTAAAGAGTCACTGGCAAATGTTTGTAAGTATCTTAAGTTGCTACTGGCAGGCACCTAGACCTTCAGGAACATGAGTGTAAGATATTATACTGTAGGGTATTCCAAACGCTGCTTCATCCTCACTGAATTTTGAAAGCCAGGCCTCCTCCTCTTTGCTCTTACAAGGACAACTGGATGAGGACAAAAGGCTTTAAAATGGCTTTTTCAAGATATCTAAGTTTGTAGTTTATGTAATTTCAGTGGATTTACAGTTTACAGTAATAAATAGTAAAGATGCCATAAGACATTTTAAGCATGGTGTTACTTTTAGGTTTTAACAAGGATTTTGTGATCCTGTTTACTATACAATTTTCTTAATAATAACAAGCAATTATTTCTGTATATATGTAAATATTATACACTTTTATTAGATTTAAGCATATTTGTACATTTGTAGAGCCTGCATGTGTTTTACTTACACATTTGTTATGTCTGTATTTTTTCCTTTTTAAAAACATTTAGAACGAATCATAGACAAACCTACTGATGATACCAGAGATTTATCTGTTTTTTGGTGGGGTGGGGGTGGGGTTGGGATCATGACTACTCTAACTCCACTTTTGATATAAACTTGGCTTTCAAAACTGTTAGAGTATATTATTTTAGCATATTGAGGTGAGTACTGTGCATTTTACTTTGTTATATTCAGTGTTTGTTGTTGCCTGTAATTTAACTGTTTATGAACAATTAGTGTGTTGGCACTAATGGAGCAGTATATAAATTAAATAAATAAATAAACCTTGAGGTAAGTGTCATTGATCTCAACAGAACATACATGTAAGCAAATAAAGTTTAGGATTGGGCCATTAATCTACAAAGTTGGGGGGGCTTTGTTTTTTTGTACAAGGACAGCTTTTAATGTGAATTTTTGTATTAGGTTCACATATTTTCTTTTATTTGTGTCATCCTTATGTGGACATCTGTGACTCATTGAAAACATATAAACTGAACTGATTGTTCATGGCCATATACACACCTTTTACGTATTTAGCACACCTCTTTGAAAATGATCTAGCATCATCATGGCCCTATGTACAAAGCTAGTATGCAGGTCACTGGTAAGCTGAATTTCACAAATACAAAAGGCGTCAAAGTGCTACACAAGAACAGCAAGGTTTTAAGAATGACAGTGCTTTTTCAAAAAAAAAGCAAAACACACCCACACCCACACCCACACACCACCTCAGTTCTTAATAGACAATAAAAGGAAAATACAGTGGTACCTCAGTTTAAGTAATTAATTCATTCTCTGAGCCATTTTATATTGCAAAAAATTCTTAAACCAAAATGGGGCTTCCCATATGAATGCATTGAAAACCATTTAATTTGTTCCAGAGGTTTTTAAAAAAAGGCAAACCAGGGCATTCCACTGAAAAAATTTCTTAAACTGAGGCATCACAATTTCCAATAATTTCTTTTCTTAAACCATTTTTTTTGTCAACAACAACCAATTCATTCCGAAACCTAGGTACCATAGAATGGATATTAAGTACTACGTGAAGACAATCCCAGAGTATCTTATTGTCTTAACGTTCACTATTTCATCCTTTGTTTTCTGTTAATTTGAGAGACGGCTATGACAATTTAAAATCAGTATGTGCTCATGATTAAGCTCCAATAATAATTCCTTCAAAGGAAACTGCAGACTGCAATCACATATAGATTTATTTTGGACTGAAGTGTCATTGACACAATAGGATAGATTGCATTTTAGGTTACAAGTTTATATAAAGGTATCCTGTGACTGTAATGGGATTTACTCCTGAGTAGGGTACCCAGTATGGTGTTGTGGATAGAGTGAGGGACTCCAGCCCAAGAGGCCTGGGTTTGAATCCGTGTTCGACCATGGAAGCTCACTGGTGGTGTGGAACTGGTAAAGTCACCTCTTAAACATCTCACCTTGAAAGCCCTGTTAGTTCCAACTGGATGACAAAAAGTATAACAAGTCCTGAATAGACATGAGTAAAACTGCACTACATCTCATACAAATGCTACGAGATTGAATAAAATTAGTTTAGCATCTTTTCAGAAGCAAGGTAGGATTCTATCAGCTATAAATATTCAACAGGTGAAATGTTTTATAGCATCTCTACATGAGAAAGCCTTCACTTTCTGAATTGGAGCAAGTTACACTGTTGTGCAACACAAACAAATTATCTCAGAAAGAAAGGTAATTGAAGTATGAATACTGTTGTATTAGCCTGAATTCTGGGTTCTGTGTTGACCTTTGCTAATAACAAACTTTAGTCCTTGTACTATCTTTGAAGGGCTTCAAATGAGGAAAGTAAAGTAAGACTGCTTAGGAACTGCTCCAGTAAATCACCAAATTCTTCATTTTCAGCCAATTTCTAGTATTAGGCACATTCAACTTTTCATAGGAGCAAGTTGTGCCAATGTTAAAAGTTAAAATGTTAAATAAACGTTAACTAAATGTTAATTCAGCTATAATTTGTACTGTAGAACAATAGTACACAGTAGAAATAGGCTCCTTTTCTGCCACTGAACAGACAACTCACCCAATTCCTCCTAAATGAATAAAAGATAGCATCCACATGCAAAGTTCTTCCTTTTCAGTCTGTTCAAAGATTGACACCATTTAAGAAAACCTCGTGCCTTTTAAAATAAGGATTACATTTCAGTATAAAAGACTGTTTCCAATAACATTTACACACACATATATTTAATCCCCAAACCGATCAGTATCTGTCAGCAGAGATCTTTACACAGAAAAACAAATATCTCCTCCACAAAAGAAGGGAAAAGAAGCATAGAAGAAGAACCCAGCATCAGTGCCCACTGCTGTTAATCCCACTTTCTGTAGCTCTCGGAAAGAAAATGGAAGAAATTTTATCAGTTCCATGTAAAGCTACAATTACACAGATGACTGCCAGTACTTTTACCTTGCTAAAATAAAGTGGCTTGGGTTAAGAAAGCAGTCACCTGCTATCTAGTGTGTCCACACACACCTTTGTGAAGCAAGGTCATGACAACAGATGGGACATTCCCATCAACCTCTCTCTCTCTCTCTCTCTCTCTCTCTCTCTCTCTCTCTCTCTCTCTCTCTCTCTCTCTCTCTTCGCTCCATCATCTTGTTCTTCTCAGCCAACATTGGAGCCAACATTTTAGGAAGACACATTTAGGGCGCAGTCCAACTCTACTGAAAGGCATAAGATTTCTGCCACTGATCCCCCTATGAAAAAGAGTAGCCGCCTCCCATGACATATTAAACTATATAAACTTCCCATTCCTTCGCAGTAGCAGCAAACCCCCCCCCCCACACACACACCCAAACTCAGAGAAGGAAAACTTTCCCCACTTGCAAGGCACGGTGTGGCTGAGTAATCTTTGCTCCCCACTCTGATCCGTGTCACTTGTTCCTATATATTTCCATGCCCCCCCCGCACCTCTCCGCCATTCAACTTCTCTCCACCTCACCCCCCGACAGTCACTCGGACCCTGCCCGGCCCTGTGTGGGAGGAGACCGCAGAAGAGGGCATTTATGGGGTCGTGGTTGAAGGCGCCTCCGGTCCTCTGAGGCCACACCCCCCCCCACAACCCCATCTTTTTAAGAGGCTAACCCGGGGGAGACGGTAATCAGAACATAACGTGCGCGCCGTCTGGACGCACACTGTGTGTGTGTGTGTGTGTGTGTGTGTGTGTGTGTGTGTGTGTGTGTGTGTGTGTGTGTGTGTGTGTGTGTGTGTGTGTGTGTGTGTGTGTGTGTGTGTCTGTGTCTGTGTGTCTGTGTGTGTGTCTGTGTGTGTGTGTGTGTGTGTTTGGGAGGGGGGAATGAGAGAATGGGGTGGATGAGGCGGTGAAGGGCACAGTCCACCTGTCCTTAGACTGTACCTTGTCCGGGGTGCTGCTGTAGGCGACCCGGCGGGCGGGGCGGGCAAGCAATCCAGCAAGGCAGGCGGGATCTTTTCTGGAGACGCAGCTCGCTCCTCTCTCTCTCTCTCTCTCTCTCTCTCTCTCTCTCTCTCTCTCTCTCTCTCTCTCTCTCTCTCTCTCTCTCTCTCTCTCTCTCTCTCTCTCTCTCTCTCTCTCTCTCTCTCTCTCTCTCTCTCTCTCTCTCTCTCTCTCTCTCTCTCTGATCCGCAGCAAATAATATCGGGCGAGTGTTGCAGGGCTCCTGGGCTTCGTTCCTACCGCGAGGAGCGCAGGATCAGTGCCGTCGCTATAGAAACTGGCTGCTGTGCCGCCGCCGCCGCCGCCACCAGCGACGTCGAGGAGGGGGCCTCCTCCGCATTCATTGAGGAATCTCTTCGCCCTCCCGCGGCTCCGCCGGCAGCCAACCCTCGGGCCGAGCGAGGGAGAAAAGGCGGGTGGATGGTGCCGCCGCCGCCGCCGCCGCCGCCTCACCGACCTGTTTGTCGCCTTCACCCAAGCCCTCCCCGCCGCCGGCCTCTTCTTCACGGCTTGGTTGGAACAACCAGCCTGGATGACCTGGATGTTTCATTTCCCGCCACCACCCTTCCTCCTCCAGGTCTCTGAAAGCAGCCGCTCGGTCCCCCAACCCCACCTCTCAGACGCTGCCCTGTGACAGATTTGTTGCCAAACTAGAGTGACGCCCTTGTTTTCCTGACACAAATTTAAACAGAAGGTCACACTTCAGTAATAAAGACGGAAATATATACGATGAGGAGCATCCTTCCTAGGGACCAAACGGTCTCTTGTACTGGAGGACTGTTGTTCACCTCCGTGTGTTTTATTACCTGCCTGTATTGTTTTTAACACCTGGATGCACTGGCAAACCACTCCAGTTTTCCTGCCAAGAAAACTCCATGGACATGGGGTCACATAACAATGCAACACACACACACACATGCACATGTCATTACAATAACCCCACAAAATAAGGAAGGCTGTGTTATATATGCTGTCAAGTCACTTACGGTGATCCTATAAACCAGACATCTCCAAAATACCCTGTTATCAAAAGCCCTTTCTTCCCTGATAATATCTCAGGTTTAGCTCCATAGTTGTTCTGGGTCACAGTCAATTGAGTTTAGTACTGCAAAACTATTTTTTTTAATTTGGACTTTAAATTTATCAAGAATGTTACTTATAGATTATATTTCAGCTCTGCAATACTTTTAGTGTTATCTTTCAGCTTTACTCTAATATTAGGTATTAACAGTTTGCGAACAGTACCACAATCTGCTTCTGCTTTTGTTCTTACTGTGAGAATACTGTACAGCTTGTCCATCTCTTGCTTCCAGTTTATATAATCTATTTGTTTTCTATATTGTCCAAAGTAGGACAGCCTCAGATTCAACATTTTTTGTTCCAGAATATTTATTTAGAGTATTTTTACCCCACTTTTCTCCTTGGAAAAGGACCCAAGGCCGCTTACAGTAATGAGGGACAATATACAGTCCAGTACAATTAAGACATATTCAAGTTTGAAAGAGGACGACAGAGAATGAGATGGCTGGACGGTGTCATCAATGGAACCAGCATGGATTTAACAAAACTCCGGGAGGCAGTGGAAGACAGGAAGGCCTGGCAAGCTCTGGTCCATGGGATCACGAAGAGTCAGACATGACTGAATGACTGAACAACAACAAGTTTGATAACAAGGAATTGAGGAACAACATTAAAGTGTTCTGCTTATATACCGCCCCATACCACTACAAGTAGTCTCTGGGCGGTTTACAATTTTTTAATTGCAGTGTGCAGGCTACAAGACAATGTGAGCAGTTAGAGAGAGAGTAAAAACGAGTGATGGAAACCAACATTGAAAACATAGTTTTCAATGCAATCACACAAGGTTATAAGTGGTTATAAACACAAAGTCTATTTGATCATGTATGGTAGATTCATATTGTCAGTGGTCAGTACTGCACATTACCACCTTAGGCGGATTGCACAGCTGCGTGCCTTCCTGGACCCTGGCACTCTCACTACATTGATGCATGGGTAGTCTTGAGATTAGACTACTGTAGTGCTCTCTATGTGGGGCTGCCTTATAAGTTAATGTGGAGGCTCCAGCTGGTGCAGAATACTGCGGCCAGACTAGTATTAGATAGTAAAAGATTCCATCATATTACCCCGACTCTGGCCACACTGCATTGGCTGCCGATCCATTACCGCATTGACTTCAAGGTCTTAACGTTGACATATAAAGCCCTAAATGGTTTGGGACCTTCCTATCTGTCAGAGCGGCTCCTACCCCAGAGTTCTGCCTGTGTCACTCATTCGTCGCAGGCAGGTCATCTGAGGGTGCTGACACCGAGGGAGGCCCACAAGTCAACAACAAGGAACTGGCAGCTCCTAGAGTCTGGAAACAACTCTCCTCGGAGATCTGCCTACCCCCCTCGTTGTTAATCTTCAAGGAAAGATATCAATCTGCCTTTCCTGGTTATTAACTGTTATGTGGCCTTATTGATTTAGTGATCTAATTTCATCCGCATTTAGCTTAACTTTGATTTTTATGAATGTTGTTGTTTTAGTTATGTTTTCATTTGTAATATTTTTTTGTTTTTATTATATTTTTATATCTGTATTTTGTAATCAGTTTATTTTATGTTGTAAAATGCCCAGAGTGGCTTTCTGCCAGATGGGCGGTATATAAATCAAATTAATAATAATAATAATAATAATAATAATAATAATAATAATAATAATAATAATAATAATAATAATAATAATAATAATAATAATAATAAATAGGTAGTCCATCATTCAGGAAAAGCTTGCCTGAAAAGAAAGGTCTTTTCCTGTTTCTGGAAAGACATCAGAGATGGGGCAGTCCTCGCCTCTAGTGGGAAGGAGTTCCAGAGTCTGGGCGCAGCAGCCGAGAAGGCCCTTTCATGTGTATCTAATTGGTATCTACAAAGCTCTTTTTGAGCAACACATTTCAAACAAATCACTTTTCTTCCTATCAGCTTTTTTGACTGTTCAGCTTTCACACCATACAAGGTATCGGAAATACAAGAATATTGATGACCTTGGCCTTGGCCTGCAGTGATAGATACATCGTTACACTTGATGGTCTTTTCTATTCTCTTTATTTCTGTTCTTCTGAGTTTTCTAATTTCTTGGCTGCGGTATCCATTTTGATTGATTACTGAAACAAGGTATGCAAAATCTCTAATTATTTCCGTTTCTTCATTGCAAACATTGGAGTTATGCAGTTCTTCTGTAGTCATGATTTTTGTTCCCTTGCTTTGCCACTTCTTTAATTTTCATCAGAAAGTAATTTCAAGACAGTACTGCTTTCTGCCAGTAAGATAGTGTAATCTGCATATTTTAAATATATTTATTCCATCAATTTCACTCCTTCACCTGAATCTAGCCTGGCTTTCGTTATGATATCTTCTGCATACAGGTTCAACAGGTAAAAAGATAATATATATGCTTGTCTAACACCTTTGCATACAGGTTACACATTAGAACAATCACACTCATTTCTTTCCGAACAACCCATTGTCTATAGATAGATATAATTTACTCAGTCTGGGGGAAATTACCTCACATCTTTATTAAACTTGGAGTAGTTTCTAGTAAATCATTAATCATAATGTAAATCAGTTATTTCTGCTATAAAATTCTGATCTGAATACTACTTTCCCTTGTTGCTTACAGTATACACTCTTGCAAGGCATTTCTACGTAATTTATTTTGCTTTCAATTTCATGGGCTTATGTTTGCCTCCAGAGAGGCAAATCATACCCTTGCCGGTTTCATTTGACTATGTTTCTATTGGGTTAGTTATTCAAGAATCATCTCCCTGCACTTCTAAAAATCTCCAGAATGATTGATGATAACATAGATTTATACATCTTAATGGATAAATCCATAATGTCTTTGGTATATACTGTAAATCCTATATGATATCTCCATAATACATTCATCTCTGAGATCTATATAAAAACTGGAGCTAAATATTTTAGCTTCTTAATATCAAGATCCTTGTGACTACACAGGTAAGATATACTTTTTTCAGATTAATCCAGGGTAAACAAATTGGTTCCAGATTCACAGAACTGTTAACAATCACTGTACTCACTTCACTCAGAGTACACCAGGATACAATGCTAATGTGTTTTCATTATTTGAAAGGCTGACCATACCCAGATCAAAAGAGTGTACACTCTGGATACTTGGAGATGGACTGGTGGGATTTATCAGGAGATAGCAGACGGCAAATTCTTCACCATTAGTTATTCTATATTACTAAATGGAACAAAAGAAAAGAAAAGAAAAGAACCACCCTGTGCTATAGTATTCAGGGATTTTATTTATCTTCCCTTTACAAACAGCAACAGTTTCTAGCAACAGCTGGTGATGAGTAAGCACAATTAATTACATGAGCAAACAAATGAATCTGTTCACTCCTCTGACATCCCTTCTTTTTCAGCAGGCATGTTCATACACACATCTATCAGTTAGAGCTTGAAATTACAAAGGACTCTATATGGTACATTATTTAATACAAATTGCTTACCCCATAATGTGTTTTGCCCTCCCTTTGCTCATGCAGTCATTACAAAAGTACAGGGAAAAGAGTGGACATTTCCACCCTTTCAGTGAGTATCTGTGGAGCGTTACAGATCTGGAAGAGGAGTGCCTCTGTTTAATGGTGGGACTGGGCACCTTTCTTACAATAGTTGGATGGGGGGGAGAGAACTGACACTTTCCTATCAGTTTTTCTAGACTGGGATTCCTAAGTCCTCTGACAACAACCTCTTCCTTCACAGCACTTTAAGGTATGCAGGCAAACTCTTTGGAAACACTTGGAAAAAAACTCTTCTTGTTTTGGGGGGGAAAACTTTTCAAACCTTGTGAAAAAACTTTAAAAAATGGGTTAGGGTCGGTTACTTCCTGGTTCCTCTTAAAGGGGCGGGAGGCAAAAAAAAAACCAACAAAAAGAAGCAAGGAGAGCCCGGCACTCTCCGCATCAAAAATTTTCACTCTCCCAGAGCAGGTACAAGAAAAGTGTGCTGGGACGCGCTAAAGTGGGCGTGGTTGCACTTAATTTTCTGTTAGCTCCGGAGCTGGTGGGGAAACATTTTCAAGCTCTGGAGCTGGGAGCCATTTGCAGCGGAGCTTAGGGGTCGTGTATAAACGCCCTAACTCTTCAGTCCTTCATGTGGAAAAAGGGAAGTGAGCAAAATCCTTTAGAAAGTAATGCAGCAAAATACCAAAATACACAAAAGAAGCTGTGGGAGGCGGTGGGGTAGAGATAGAACAAGATACAGTAACACTCATACTAAGAATTCAAAATAAAACCAATTAAATAAATCTTACAAGTTACATCTTAGCTACTTAAGTAGCATTTTCACTAGAGTACATGCACAGTTAATTGCAGAAAAGATAGTTTAAGATAACAAGTGTGGATTTCCCCCTCTTATAATAAAATACTTGTATTTTTATTGTCAGTCTAGTAGGCAAATCAGAAAATGTTTCAGTTGAGGGACTGCCTACCGAATAGTTCTAAACTTACATTTCAAAAACACCAGCAATCAAACAATTTGCCATGCAAAAGATTTTTTTATCTTGTATGTGTACTGGAGAAGAATACAGGTGCATTAAAAACCTACAGTATTCTGATTTTCCAATAGGATGTCAGTTTATGAAATACTTAAAGGCATAGTTGAGCTGCATCAAAAGACAGGGATTTGGCACACCACATTACTTCCTGGGAAAATAAAAGTAACCCTTGATTTCAAAAGTGATTTAAATGTATTTATTAAAATATTTTACCCCTCCTTTCTCCTACAAGGACTCAAAGCAGCTAACATAATTAAAAAGACAATATTAATAACTAAAACCAGTAAATTATTCAAGTATTTAAAATGATTTAATAGCATTATATTAAACTTGCCAGGTAAACACATTACTAAAACGGATTTGGAAGGACCACAATAAAAACCATCCAGGACAGACAGTCACCACCAAGGCCATAGCTAACAACCCATACTTTATAGATTTCAGCATATTAGGCCAGGCATATCCAACCTTTGGCCCTGCAGATGTTTTGGACCACAGATCCCACAGTCCTTTGCCATTGGAAATACAGGCTTGGAAATTCTGGGAGTTGTGATTCAAAACATCAGGAGGGCCAAAGTCTGGACATGCCTGCCTTAGGCCATTGTTCACCTTAAGGCTATGGATACTATTGTCTACCTAAAAAGCCTATTCAGGCCATTGTTCATCTTAAGAGCCTATCTCAGACCAGGGTGACAAGAGGTCAGACCTGACTATAAGATGGAGGACTCGCATTAGCTGTATTCAGACTGAAGAAGCTGTTTGGATGAGCAGCGAAACATTTCTGTCTCTCAAGAAAAAGAAGTCCAGTAGCCATGACTCAACTTCCAGATAATCTTCTTGAAGAGAAACGTCTGAAAGAGAACAAAGATGAAGCCAGCTGGGCTCCTGCGGGAGACAGTTTCAAAGTCTGGGAGACATAGTCTTTTTCCTGTGTCCCCAGCAACTGCACCTGTGAGGCTGGTGGGACCAACAGAAATGTATTCCCTGATTATCTTAACACCTGGACAGGTTCATAAAGGGAGATACAGTTTTTGAGACAGTTTGGACTTGATATGTTGCCTATCTTTCTGGGATTCTGCGCCGCAGTTCGGGGTGTGCCGAGAGCTCAATGAATGCCAACGTTCAGATGAACAGAGAAAGACTTTTATTATTGCGCTAGCGTAGCGGGCCACCAGCGGAGTCAGCTCCGTGAAAATCTGGCGCGCCGGACAAAGGGTACATAGGTGTTTTGTAGAGTTCTTCACTCCTAGCCCCTCCCGTTCCCAAAACTGATAACACCCCAGCTGCGAGTCACAAATCGAATAGGAAGGGGGATGGGAAGGGGGAGCATATGCATAGTTACAAATCAAGTAGAAAGGAGGAATATACACATGGCGCCATAGTGCTAGACTTCTTTGAAGTTTGTGTCTGCCCGAGACGAGAACCGGCTGTCAGCCAGCGATTTATGATTGCCTAGCGCATCCCTCACAAGGACAGTCTGGTTAATTGGATAGTTTCACACACAGATAATTTGTCTGAGCTAACACAAAGAAACGAAACCTAAGTTCTGCACAGTGCGCAGGCTCAGAAAACACAAGTGAAAGAGAGCATAAGCGTAGCCATCTTTGATTACATAAAGATTAATATAAATCGTTATAAAGATTAATAAAAACCGTTATAGACAGTTATATCTATTCCCTTCAGAGCTAGTTAGGGCTTTATAAGTTAAAATCAGTACTTTAAGTTCTGCCTAGAAACAAACCAGCAGCCAGTAGAGCTGCTGTAATGGGATATGAGATCCCTGTTTCCATGCCCACTTAGCAAGCGGGCTGCTGTGTTTTGGATCAGGGGAATACTCTGAACACTCTTCAAATGCAGTCCCATGTAGAAGGCATTACAGTATTCCAACCAGGATATAACTGAGCCATGCGTCATGGTGGCCAAGTCAGACCTCTCCAGGAACAGACACCGCTGGCGCACTACTTTTAACTGTGCAAAGGCATTTCTGGCCACCTCCCAAACCAGGGTATTCAGGCTCAGATACAAATCCAAGAGCACACCCAAGCCACACACTTGTGTTTTTAGAGGAATGTAACCCCATTCAGCACAGGTTCCTTGATCTGCCTTTCTACCATCCAGGAGCACCTCTGTCTTGTAGGTTTCAGTTTATTCACACTCATCCAGTCTATTACAGACTCCAGGCACTGATGTAGAACTGAAACAGCTTCCTTGGGTTTAGATGAAAAGGACAGAAATGTGTGTCAGCTGCATACTGGTGACAGACATCCTCTCCCAGTGGTGCAGATGTTAAAGAAAACTCCAAGGATGACCACAGGCCTACGGCCAAGGCATAGAACAAAAGTTCCTCATCCCCATCTTCTGAGTTACCCCCTCAAGAAAGGGAATAAAACTACCATTAAACAATGCCTAGAGAAACGGTCCAGAAGGCTGCTGAGAGGTCCAATAGCTTAACAAAAATGAAATAAATTGGTATAGACAATCTTGGCTCTTTAAGTCAAGAGTGACCTGTTCCAAATTATCAAAAGAAAAATGCTTTCAGGGCATTTGTAGTGCTGCCAATAAATACTGTTCACCATTGTTCTTCCATATTCCTTTTAAAATGGGACAACCAGCTGCCTTCCTTTCTTTGCTCAAATGTCCTGCATAAATAGCTTAGCCTTTCTTTTCCCCCCCGCCATCGATAATTAGGTCGAATTTGACATAGCAGCGGTGAGGTTTGAATTAAAGGGTGCGCCCCTGCTGCAGTTCTTTTAATTTGCTTTTTATTGATTTATGCTGATCTGCTGATTATGTTTCCCATTGTGTTTTATTGTACCCAATTGTGTGTATCTCTTGATTTGCTTTGCCATGTTCACCACCCAGAGTTCCCGTTGGGAAGATGGGCAGGATATAAATTCAATAATAAATAAATAAATAAATAAATGTAGGGCCTTTTCTTTGGCTAAATGTAATGTCATGCCTAATGCTATTTTATATGGGAGAATTAATGGAACTCCCTATTCTGAACAGAGGCATAGCTAGGGCTTCCAGAGACCCGGGCACCAGTCAGTTTTTGCGCTCCCCTCACTGCAAAATATAATCTGGATGGCAGGTGGGGGGCAGCGGTGTGGGGGGATCAGTAGGCAATTTGGTGCCCCCTAAATGCAGTGCCTGGGGTTCCCCACCCCCTTCCCCTTCCCAAGCTACGCCCCTGATTTTGAAAGGCACTGCCCATGTGAACAAGGGGTTTTGGAAACTTTTGTTCTTTTAGGGGGGTTGGGAGGTTGCTGCCCAATTTATTCAAATGGCAACAAGGTTAATCAAGGTTAATTGCCCCAATCTTATTAAAACTGGAAGAAAGGCCAGATCTAGATAAAGTCTGCCATATGCTAGTGGCTGAGATGACTGACACAGTGGAAAGAGAAGCTGATTTCCTTTATTTTATTGTTAGGAGTTAAACTGCTGCCCCTTCAAGAATGTGTAAGACCTCTCTGCCCTTTTTATATCTGGAACTGTTTTTACATGATTAAGTAAAAGATTAAGTCAATGCTCTACTTTTACTTATGCCAATAAAGTTTTTTATCTATTAGAGCATTGGCTTGTGATTTTTTTCTCTGGAGGTCTATAAATTTCTGTAGTACTGTACTCCTAGGGAGGGTTAAAAGTCAGTTTACACTTAACAAATTCATTAACTAGTACTAATGTGTCATGTATTTCAATTGTATCAAATCCATTCTAATCTTCCAAAAATTCTGAATAACACAGAATAAACTTCAGGAATAATCAAAAGTATATATTCATTTATAATTTTCTGTTTACCCACAGGATCTCCCTTCTGGCTTTTTTCACTTCCATTTGCTATAGGGGTTTGTGGCTATGCATACATATGTGTGAATTTGTGAATCATAATTCATTTGTGTTCTTTTCCCCACACTGTTGTTTAATTTTCTGTTGGCAACAGAGCACATAGAGCTTTCTTTCTTTCTTTCTTTCTTTCTTTCTTTCTTTCTTTCTTTCTTTCTTTCTTTCTTTCTTTCTTTCTTTCTTTCTTTCTTTCTTTCTTTCTTTCTTTCTTTCTTTCTTTCTTTCTTTCTTTCTTGTTTATAACATAGCTCCCAAACTGTATTATAAATCTTAACTGTAGTCACTGAGCTTGGTTAATAAGTTATTAATCCAGAGTTTTTCAAGTTTCCACAAGTGACTGACTTTGTGCCAGAAATATTTCACTGTCCATAGTTTTTAAATATTTTTTTATTTTTGTTATTGAACCACTTTGAAACCACCACTTATCTTTACAGATGTTGCAGCAGTTTACAATTATAAAAGTTTTCAAAAGTAAGATCACAGAGAACATCTTAATAGAATCAACCAACTATGGGCGTTTATACACGACCCCTAAACTCCGGGGCAAATGGCTCCCAGCTCCGGAGCTTAAAAATGTTTACCCACCAGCTCCGGAGTTAACAGGAAATTAAGTGCGACCACGCCCACTTTAGCGCATCCCAGCGCACCTTTCAAGTACCTGCTCTTTGGAGGTGAAAATTATTTGATCCAGTGTAACAATAGTGAGTGCGGGGCTCTCCTTGCTTCTGTTTGTTGTTTTTTGGCTCCCGCCCCTTTAAGAGCTACTTTTACAGAGACGAGAGGCAGAACGGAGGTGAGCGGCATGCTTTTCTTTCTCTTTTTCTCCCTCCCCTCACGCAGCCAGCAGCCAGGAAGTGCGGAGGGGGTGGGAACGCAGGAAGAGCGACGAACCCCTAAGATCTCTGGTCCGAATTTAAGTGGACAGCGGATCTTAGGGGTCGTGTAAAAAGGCCCTATAACGTCTGTGCAAAGAGAACAGTTTTTAGCCTGGACCAAAACAGTTCTATGGTTTCAGGCACACCACCATGGGAAGGTTATTCCAAAGCTGGGTGCTAACCAAGAAAGCTCTCTCTATCACTCCAGGGTGCTTTGAAAAAGAACCTCCTTATTAATTTCAACCACTGGCTGAGTGATATAAGCAGAAGCGCTTCTGTAAACACTTGAGTAACAATTGATTTAGGGTTTTAAGAATGAGCACAAATGTCTTCAATTAGACAGAAAAGCAGACAAATAGATAATGGGGCACTTTCAGAATTAGTATAAAATTGTTTCACTGGTCACAGTTCTGTCTGTCATGTCCTTCATCAGCTAAGGTTTTGGGATTATCTTCTGGGTCAATTTCACACACACCTGATGATAATCAAATCAGGACGTTACCTAGTCATGAAATCCTGTAGCCAGAATTTATCTGAGCAAAAACAGTTGCAATTAACGAATCAGCCAAAATTAATGGTTCTCCTAAAAGATAATCCTGAGGTTGCCTTAGCTTCAAGTGACAGTGCTGGATAACTTTTTTCATACAGAAGAAGGTTCAAAACTCATCCCTGGATATGAAAACCACCCAATAAAAAGGCGTCACTTTGTCAGAATTCTGGTTCTGTTTATTGGACTTCACTTTATCCATTATGGACTAAAACAAAATCTATTGGATACCTGTGTTGCATCAGTATACTGTATAGGAAGGTGAAATGGAGTTGTGTTATCAGCTGCTCGCACTTTTCACCAAATCCTCTAATGAGCTTATCTGTTGTTTGCATATAGATAACAAACAGCACAGAGGACAGGATGGATCCTTGAGAGATTGATCCTAAAGTTCAAATCCCACTGAATTTAATAAAAATCCTCTTGTACTACTTTCTAAAATTGACCCTGCAGATATGACCATCATGCCACTGTGTCTCTGATCCAAGTCAGGGAATATAAATAGGTTTACAGTCCAACTGCCTGTCCTTCTTCTGACAAAGGCCATTGGTCAAGCCAATCTAACCTGTTTTAGTACCAAACCCAGGGGTCAAACAAAATTGGAAGAAGTCCATATAATTTGTTTACAACCAGTAGGATGCTGGCAGATTCTAAGCATTATAATATAGAAAGTTAAATTTCTGGGATATGCTATAAAATCCATGTATTATAACAATATCTGATTAAACTCTTGCATAAATATTCTTATTAGACTAGTGACTTACTTTTATTCATGTTATTTTAAAGATTCAAAAGAGAAGGAGGAAGGACAAGCTTTACTTACCCATGTGTATTGATATTAATTATCAAATTAAACTGTAGTTAAACAAAATCTAATTAGCAACTTCATGAGCAATCACTAAGAATCTGACCTCTATCTCCTTGCTCCTAACATTTTTTTTTAAAAAAAAATATGGCTTCAAGAAAACAATGTAGTGAACTGTGAAGAAAATGGCACAAGGTTAAATAAGAATATAATGTAGGTTGGATAATAATGCAACTAGACTTTCTCTTCCCTGAAAAATATAGGCAAATTGAAATGATGTCATACCATCTTTTACTGTATAATTTATGTGAATTGAACATTGAGTTACGTGGACCTTTCCCCTGGAGAATGGCATGGAAAACTTTCTAAATATATTACAAGCTGCAGTTTAATTTATTATGAAGCTAAATTTATCATGGAGCTATCTCTGTCTAGTGCCAAATCCACACATCTCTTTTATTATCTCTCTGCCCTTAAGCACATCTCTGCTTCTACTGAGATTTGAAGGTTGGCTGGACTGATGTTGGTTGCTGCCAGAGAGATTAAAAATGTGCTTTCTTGTTCTTTGCTCAGATAAAGACTACTGATTGTTGAGTGGTAGGACTGGTCTTGTATCTTCATTATGAGCTGCATGTCTTTTTTACTCTTGTGTTTATCTTTATAAGTTCAAGCAGGACAGGAGCAGGACAACAAGTAGATGCAAGCCTCCAACAGGGCTTTGTAGAGCTGGATATAGCCAGCCAGGAAATGTAGGCCCCATTTCAAGCTGGACTTTGCAAGAACTTTTGTAATCTATGCTATATACACATGATTTATACAGTATCTAGGTATACAGTACAACCCTCTTATCCGCTGATTCACTAACCGCGGATTCAGTTATCTGTGGTTGGTAATCAGTGGGGGTGCAGGGAGGGGGCAAAATTAAAATAAAACTTACTGCCACCGATGCCAGCCACCCTCCTCCTCGCCGCCGCCGCCACCACAGGCCACCAAGGCACCCTCCAGAGGGGTGAGGTGGGGACTTTGAATTTCGCACTCAGGTCCCTGGCGGCAGAATGGACGTTTGAGCGGGAAATTCAAAACTTCAGATTGGTCATTTGGGAACCAACCCAGAAGTTCAAAGTGTGGGTGGCTGACTGGCCCGTGGCCATGGCAGTGGCAGCGAGGAGGAAGGTGACGGGCAAAGGGGCAGTAAGTTTTATTTTTTATTTTCTCCCCTCCTTGTCACTGCCGCCACTGGGCAGCCAGGCAGCTGGGCACCCACTTCTTGGCTATGGCAAGGAGAAAGGAGAGAGAGAAAAACTTTCTTCCCTTCTCACCTCCACTGCCACCGGGCAGATGGGCAGCTGGGCACCCACTCCTCCGGTGGGTGCCCGTGTGCCCAGCAGCAACAAGAAGGGAAGAAAGTTTTTTCCTCCTTCTCTTTCTTCCCTCCTTGCCATATAGAGTGGTGTTGGAGGCAAAAGCTTTCAACCCAGCACCCCTTCCACCACCATTATCCTCGGATAAGGGCTCCTTATCCGCAGATTGCTCTTATCCGCAGATTTCACTATCCATGGGGGGAGGGGCAGATCCCCCGTGAATATGGCAGTCCTACTGTATGCATGTACCAATATATAAATCATATGTATATAGCATAGATTACAAAAGTACTTGAAAAGTATAGTTTGAAATGGGGTCTATAATATACATGTACGGGGTGTGGTGGCTTAGTGAGCTAGAGTGCTGAAACTGTCAGCTGCAAAGTCAGCAGCTCAGCAGTTTGAATCCCGGTTGCTTTGCAGCAGAGTGAGCTCCTGCTGTTAATCCCAGCTCCTGCCAACCTTGCAGTTCAAAAGCATGTAAATGCAAGTAGATAAATCGGTACTGCCATAACAAGCGGCAAGGTAAACAGTGTTCCATGAGCAGGAATGCATTCGGCCATGCCAGCCACATGGCCACAGACTTGCACAACAGTGGCTCTATGGCTTAGAAACGGAGATGAGCGCCATCCCTAGAGTTGGACATGACTAGCACGCATGTGCGGGGGGAATCTTTGCCTTTTTATATACATGTACAGGCATTCATTGAGCTCCTGAGAGTGCAGTGGATGCCTTACATGAAAATGTGTGGAAACGTTAAAATAATCCAAAGCCAAAGAAACATACATTAATTTACTATTTGGTTCAAGTTTTGAGAGTTATCTATTTGCAGGCACGGATTAATACACAGGTTTTGTCTGGGGGGAAATTATATACAATACACATATAATTCTTGCTTTTCCTTCTTTCTTTTTGGTCAGCCAAACTCTTAAACATTACGGATAATCTTTCAGTAGAAGTTGGATCTCTTTAATTGCATTTATGAGTGTCACAGCAGGAATGACACTAAAATGACTTCTCACTTGATTTACAAATCCACTGCTTTGTTTTGCAATTGGTATTTGGTAGATAAGCACAGTCTTTTTATGTTGTACGGATTCTCCTACCAAAACACTGGTTCGCATTTAGAAGCGCTTAAACAAAGGTGATCTGTTTATACTAAGCTGTTTGTTTCAGAGATACTTAAATGCCCTGAGCACATCCAGTCTTGCCTGATTTTGGAAGCTAAGCAGGGTCGGGTCTGGCTAGTATTTGAAAGGGTAATCACCAAGGAATACCAGGTGCTGTAGGCCACTCCAGTATTCCAGCCAAGCTTTTCCTGGACATGGGGTCACAAAGAGTTGGTTGTAGCGACACAAGTTCATTTCAAACATATATGGCAAATAAACTTTCTTTTCAGTATAATTCATCAGCTTGGATCTGTTTTATGTTTATTGCATTTACTAAAAGATTTGTGTGCCTGCAGGAATGTCAGACACTAAACATGTATTCATCTCACTTGAAATTTACTTAAATCCACTGCTTTGAATTTGCAGAAAAATTGGTATTTGGTAGATAAGCACAGTCTTGTTTGTAGATCTGATTTGTTGGGCTCCTACTGAGCAAAACACTGGTTCTGCATTTAGAAGCGCTGCACCATTAAGAGGAAAAGATGATCTGTTCATACTAAGCTGTTTGTTTCAGAGATACCTAAATTCTTCCTGAGCACATCCAGTCTTTATTCAAGATACCTGACTTTTGGAAGCTAAGCAGGCCTACTACCTATCCTTGGGCCTGGCTCAAGTATTTTGAAAGGGTAATCACCAAGGAATACCAGGTGCTGTAGGCCACTCCAGTATTCCAGCCAAGAAAATTCCATGGACATGGGGTCACAAAGAGCTGGTCACAACTGTAGCGACACAAGTTCATTTCAGAACATATATGGCAAATAAACTTTCTTTTGTTTTATAATTCATCAACTTGGAGAAACCATGATTTTGTTTGCATGTTTATTGTTTTAGGACCATAGTACTAAAAGATTTGTGTGCCTGGAGGGAAATCATTGTCAGAGAAGAAAACAAGTATTTCGACCTTAATGTGAAATTTGACTCTTACATAAAAAAGTCTGCCTGAATCATGGAACAGAAAAAGAGGTTACCTATCTGTAACTGGTTATTTGAGTGGACATCTGTGAATCTCCCAAACAAAAAAGACACTGAGAGTGACCATCTCTGAACCTGTGCAGAGAACTCAGAACCTTCTCGAGCTTTGTCATAGACCGTTAGGGACCTCCCTGTCCCAGCGCACATGTTTCATCCAAGATCGGCATAGCCTCAGTTTCCCCAAGGAATCTGCTGCTGTCAAGATGACAAATGTGATGGATAGAGGGAAAAGCAGGGAAGGAAGCGTGAATTCAATATGTCCACTCAAAAAAACAGAGTTACAGGTAGGAAACCTCTTTTTCTTCTTTGTGGCACCACCCCAGGCTTTTATTCAAGATACCTGTACTTTAAAGTCCCAAAATAGGATGGAGGCCTACTACCTATCCTTGACCTCTGTCAACTCAACTCTTTCATTTCTCCCAAATGGTTCCATATGACTACCTTTTTGACAAGAGAGGAAAAAGATTTGCTGATGTTGACCTGAAAGACACTTATTTCCATATATCCATTAGCCCCTTAAAGAGGAACCAGAAGTAAAGGAGGTCGGAGCAACTTCCACCGGCACCGGAGGTAAAATCCCTCCCATTTAAGGCTTTTTTTTGTCCCCCCTGCAGCAGAACAAAGAACAGTGGGTTCACCAAGTGCCTTGCAAATTAAGGTGGCAGCATTTAGGGGTCTTGTAAAAAGGCCCATACATGCTTTTCCCTGGTGGTGGTGGGCAGAGGAGGAAGAGGACTGGTGTGGCTCAGGTTGAGCCTTCCAGGGGCTGGGAAGCTCTGGGGGTGGCAGAGGGATGGAAGTATTGGTTCTCCCAGGTATCTAGCAAATAAACCACAGATTGTTTTGCACTTATGAGTCTATTCAGATCACAGTGTGTATAAAATCAAGGTGAACTATAAAATGGAGGATTTGCCATTAACTTTCGGCAGACTGATGGTGATGCTTGGATGGGTAGCGAAATGACTCAACTTCCAGACACAGATTGGTTTGTTTTGCCACTGTTCCGATTTGTCATTTTTCTGGTTTGTGCCCAATCTTTATTTTGTATCCTTGGTGATGCAAGTATTTACGGAAAAGCTGCCCCTATAAAATCTGTATGTTCATAGAATCATAGAATCATAGAGTTGGAAGAGATCTCAAGGGCCATCCAGTCCAATCCCTTAAGATGTGGCTCATATTAAGCATTTATATGAAAAAAAATTAAACTTTCATTTAACTATCTAATTTAAATCAATACATTCTTCTCTGTGCCTGGATTTTGCATAGTTGGCTGGAGACTGAATCAACTTTCCACTGTACATCCCAGAAGAGCAAGCCTGTGTGGCCTTGAGCAAGCTGAAGTCACAGGATGCCCCCAGGAGAAGAGAATACTCACAAGGTTAGACACAAGTCATAACTGACTTAACAGCACACAGTTGTTGTTGTTGTTAACTATTTTCCTGTATTCTGTTATTTGTCTGTAACTCAGTGAGAGATAACTTCATCCATTTTGTGGGTCTAAATATTAGCTAAAATGTGAAAAGTCTCAAATTAATATTTCAGGGCCTCAAAATTATAGATTCAGTTATCCAATTTCAGTTCTTAGCTCCTGCATATATAATATCTGGGAAACCTCTTGTCACAATCATATACCAACCCTTATAATTTATGCAGTACATGCTGGGTGGGAACTGAACACAAATGTGGTATATGGTTATACTTTTGAGTGCTCTTAAATATAACCAGAATCTATATGTATCTACCAGAAACTTCTGTAACTGCAAGCTCATCATTCGCTAGAACTGCAGCCCATATTTCCCTGAAATGTTTAGGAATTTCTGGAAAACATTAACAAGCCAGCTCCAGCTTTTAACACATGTTAATTCTAATATGGTAAGAAGAGCATGAAGCTTGCTATTGCCATCTAGTGTTGGTTTAGGGAAACAGAAAGTATATTATAAACTGGATTGCCGCCATTATAACTCAAACATTTTAAAACTTCTAGTACTTGGACCTCTTAACTGGTACAGAATAATAAAACGATACAGCTATACAATCTTGAGATCTTTTTACCTGATGTAAGAAGAGGGATAGAATGCTAGAAATTATATCTTTACATCCGTAAGTGCAATTTGCTCTCTGCCTTGTAGTTAAGATCATACTCTAGCCATAAATTATTTCCTTAAGTCTTTTTTAAAAAGTTCTGTTGTAATCACTTCCCTTTTTAAAAAACAAATGTTAATCTGCTAACCACCCACTCTAGTTTTGAAAGCACCTACTCAAGAATCTTGCTTCTTCTTTCACACTAAAATTCTACCCATCCATTTGCTGCTATTTTTGCCATTTATGTTATGTTTCATTCTTGAGTTCCTTATTTTCACTCTAGTTGTCTAGTCCTTTTGAGCAATAATTTGGCAGATATCTCCACCAGTCTACTATTTTATTGGGAAAATAACTTTCTGAAAATACCCCCAAAGCATTTCCCATCCATGAGAACAGTGAGAAAAATAACGCAGACAAAACTTGCTATGTGATATTCCTAGCCCATTACTTTTCAAAAGGAATATCATTTCTTTATAAAGCCTCAAAGTAACACATTACAGGCAACAATAATATTTTAAATATACATCCAAGATCTTGACTTACTGGTACAGCCTGATACAAATTTACAGGATTACGGCTTGAGGCGTTTATACACGACCCCTAAGCTGCGCTGCGAATGGCTCCCAGCTCCAGAGCTTAGAAATGTTTTCCCACCAGCTCCGGAGTTTGGAAACAATTAAGTGCGACCCCGCCCACTTTAGCGCGACCCAGCGCACTTTTCTTGTACCTTCTCTTTGGAGGTGAAAAAAATTTGATGCGGATAAGAGTGCCGGGCTCTCCTGGCTTGTCTGTTGTTTTTTTGCCTCCCGCCCCTTTAAGAGCTCCTTGAGACGGAACCAGGAAATAACGGGGCTCGTGGCAAGTTCGACCGGCACTGGCAGGTTAGTAAAGGCTTCTTTTGTCCTTTTTTTCCCTCCCCCCCTCACGCCGACAGGAGCAGGAAGTGCTGAGGGGTGGGGACGCAGGAACAGAAACGAACCCCCAAGATCTCTGGCCCGAATTTAAGGGACCAGCGGATCTTAGGGGTCGTGTGAAAAGGCCCTTGGAAGCATATGCAACCAAACATAATTTAATTTATCTATCTATCTATTTATTTATTTTGAATATTTTACCCCACCTTTCTCCTTGGAAAAGGACACAAAGTAGCTTACAAAATGAGGGACAATATACCGCCCAGAACATTTAAGATATATTCAAGTTAGGATATTAGGAGAGGCATCTTAGAACATTAAAATGTAACATTAAAGCTACAAAGAGCACACAAAAAGAAAAGAAAATACATTCTGAGCAGTGGAAAATAACATGAAAATCACTTGTGTTCTTATGAAATCAGTCAATGCAATCATGCATGGTAATCCATATAAAAGTCACATAGTAAGTATTCCCTTATTCACCTACCCATTCCACTCAAAAAACCACAGGCAAGCAGAAGCGTAGCTAGGGTTTGGAGCGCCTGGGGACAAAGTCAGGTTTTGCACCCTCTCCTGCCTCCAACTCTACTCACCCACCGAACAAGGGGTGCCTGATCCTGGGGGAGCAGCAGGGGAGGGGGAGAAGTGTCCCTCTTTCTCACATCCTCTTTGGGTGTCTCCTGGACAAGGCTCTCCTGTGTAAAATGCACAGCGCACGGATAGCACCAAGCAGACATTTTTTTCACAAGCATCACCTCTGTAGCATGCTTCCGCCCTTACATAATCTGCCAACACATGCTTCTCTTCTTCAAATGTCTGCTTCACTTGCAAAAGACCTCTACCACCTAATTTTCTAGGTAAATACAGCCTGTCAACATCACTGCATGGATGTAATACATAGTGAATGGTCATAGGTTTTCTTGTTTTCCTATCCAGACTATCTAGCTCCATCTGAGTCCACTTTATAATGCCAGCGGTATACTGGATGACCAGTATGGCCCAGCTGTTAATGGCCTTGATGGTGCTATCACCATTCAGCTTGCTTTTTAATACTTTTCTAAGCCTTTGGATATAATCTTTACTGACCACATTTTTCAGTTGCCCATGCTTGATATGATCTAATTGCAGTATGCCCAGATATTTATAGGCTCCAGACTGATGATACTTAGTGGCTTGTCCATTTGGCATTTCATTTCCTTCACTCTCAGTGATTTTTCCTTTTCTCAGTGCCACTGGTACTGAAAATTCAGGCTGTGTTGGTCAGTGAGTGTATTTCAGTTTCTGATTTTCCATACAACTTTAAGTCATTCATATATAGTAGATGAGAAATTTCCCCTGAATTTTTAGCAGTTTGGTACCCTAAATTTGTGTTCTGCAAAATTATTGAGAGGGGAATCAGGGCAATAGTGAATAGCAAAGGTGACAAAGAGTCACCTTGAAAAATCCCTCATTTAATGCTAACCAATCTGTAGCTTTCGTCCCTGACAAACAATTCTGTTTTCCAGTTTTTCATCGCATTTTAATTAGGGTACCAATATTTATTCATATTCCAATGATATCCAGGCACTTAATAATCCAACTCTGTGGTACTGAGTCAAAGGTTTTTTTTTATAGTCAATCCAAGTCATATATAAATTTAACAAAGTCATCATCATCATCATCATCATCATCATCATCATCATCATCATCATCATCATCATCATCATCATCATCATCATCATCACCACCACCTGTCAATGATGCTCCAGTTGGAGTTTTTTGCTTTGGCTGAAGGTTGGATTCAATGATTCTCAGATATACAATTCTATGAAAGACTGTGGGACTTTCCCTTTCTCCTGTGTCTTCAACGCTTCCTCAGAAGGGGGGAAATCCCAACTGATGTGTTTTATGAGCTCAGTACACAGGGCTATAGCGTCATCACTTTCACTTCTGTTCATGTCTTCTCTCAAAAGGGCAAATATTTCCCACTTCTACAACAGAATCATGGCTTCAATACATTTCGTTCAGCTTCTTTTTCTAGTTGAAGGTAAACTTTCTTTCTTTCTTTCTTTCTTTCTTTCTTTCTTTCTTTCTTTCTTTCTTTCTTTCTTTCTTTCTTTCTTTCCAGGTTCAAGGTTTGTTCCTTCCCCCAACCTTCTTTGGAGCGAAATATTGCAGTAGTTAACGTAAACATACAACTTCCCCTCCCTTTTCTAGGTTACATACAAATGCTTTGCTCCTGAATGTTCTTTGCTACTTTATTGATTGTTGACACTAGCTATCTTTTTAAAAATATAATATGATAGCAAAATCTCCATCTGCAGCTGACCTCTCTCCAGAAAGGGTCTTTCTCTCTTCTTTCTTGCAGTTTGGCATGTAATTCATGCAGTTGTCGGTGCTACACTACAGATTGTAGCTACATGTAATGAAGATGTGTTGCTCCCTTGTAAGGCTATACCGAACCTACAAATCACAAGTGGGGTTGTTTCTTGGTATAAGGTAAGAATCTCTTCACTTACATCCACATTGCATTTAAAATTTAGAATAAAAATTTTGGAGGATATGTTCCTTTCAATAGTTTAATGTGCATATCTGGGTAATCATCGACATAACCAGAATTTATTGTGGAAGGTAGAAAACACATTGTCAAATGAATTTTAGCTCACCGCGCTGTATTATCCACACAAGTATTTTTGTTTGAGAATGAATGGGTGTGGATTGCTTTAGGTGAAAATATTTTAGTGTGACTTGGTCTTTATTTGAATTAATTCTGGGGGAGAATTTGTTGCTTCTGTGTTCTTAGCTATCCTATAACACTGTTGGCACTAATTAAGTGTTAAGCAGGTAGCAACAGCTGTAGCAATTCATCCAGGTTTCAAGATGCCAGTTGCTTTTCTTGCTTTATTTTGCATAACTGGGCTTTATTTTTCTCTGTGAAAACATTTAAGAAACAAGGTTGTGAGGCGATGAAGATGACAGAGTGCAGCTAGGGAACCAAATTGCAGAATTAATCACTTTTTAGAAAGAATCTATTGAGAGCCTAATCGATAACCAGTGTATAGAGCCCCCAAGGGGCCAATTAAATTGTAATTCCAACAAAGAGTATGACATTTTGGACTGTAATGCTCAAACAGCTTTCAGGTTAAATCCCTAATATGAGATCATTCTGAATTGTGTAGTAAATGTAACCAATTAACCTTTGACTTCTGCTTCAAAATATATGATGATGATGATGATGATGATGATGATGATGATGATGATGATGATGATGATGATGATGACGACGACGACGAGCTGACCACGCAGTGTGTGCTGCTGTTGGTTTAGTATTAATTATCAGGCTGTAATGCCAACAATGATTTATGAGCATCTTCTGTGATGCTTCCCCACCTCAGACTGCAAAATGACAATTTGTCTTAAATGCTTGTAGAGGAAACATACCATCACATTTATGAAGAGGCTAGAAAGGCTTAATATAGAAAGCCATTCAGCTATTTACTTCAGTTCACATGATGAAACACTTCACCATATGGTTGTTTAATAGTTAAAAAAAAACATATTTTGCAAACCATTTATAAACTTGTAATCTAACTAAGCATTTTTTTTCCAAAAACTCATATCTAGGCATTAGGCAATTTTATGTGCCTTTAGAGGAATAAGTTATGTAGCACCATTATTTAAAATTAATTCATATATTCATTTGGTTTGCCACAACTGGCTCAGGATTCCTTAAACTTTCCATCCCATTTCCACTGGTATAACAACAAGGCAAAGGAGATGTTCATCCATTGCACTGGGTTACAATGGAAACAATATCTAGAAATAGGCATTCCATTGTTTGGTTGTTTTGGCCTTTAATCTTTGTTTCTTTTATCTCTAATGTTCTGTTCTCCGTGTTCAAACAGTGCCCCAATATTGAGAAAGGGGGTATACTTTACAGTACTGTGGTCTGCAGGTTTAGAGCAGAGATCTTCGAACTATGGCCTGTGGACTGGATCCGGTCCACCAGGGTCCTGATCCTGAATCTGGCCTGCCAGCCATTGCAGAACCCTCCACACTTGCCCCCCCCCCAGTTGAGCTGAAAACTCACCATGGAAGGGAAGTGCCATGAGGGGAAGGGGAAGCCTGGGCAAGCAGTGTTGGAGAAGATCTGAACAGTGGAATGTGAGGGGAAAGGTCACACGAGGGGGTGTGGCTGCGCACTTCCTCTTATGCCCCTCCTTGGCATCTGGTCTTCTCACTTTCCGTAAGGTGTGCCGGTGCGCTGATCCGCAGCAGGGGATTGATTCACTTGGTGGCTACTTTTGTCCCAGTTTCTCTGTCCCAACTTCCTGCCAGGGCACGAACAAGGCACAGGAAAAAAGATGAAAAAAGATAAAATGGATAAATGAAATCGGGGGAGCCAACACAGAGAGGGGGGCACATCTGTTTATTTTCCCTGCTGGAGATCATGAGGTGAGAAAAATATGCCAGAGAGAGAGAGAGAGAGGGAGGGAGAGAGAGAGAGAGAGAGAGAGAGAGAGACATCCATCCATCCATCCATCCATCCATCCATCCATCCATCCATCCATCCATCCATCCATCCATCCATGTAGATTACAAGTGTTCATTTTAAATATTGCATTCTTTTTCCTGTTTTTGAGCACTACAAAAATATGAGTAGTGTGCATAGAAATTTGTTCATATTTTTTTCAAACTACAGTCCGGTCCCCAACAGTGTCTGAGGGACAATGAACTGGCCTCCTGTTTAAAAAGTTTAAGGACCCTTGTTTAGGGGGTCTAATCCAGACTGCATTCCTCATTACTTGGTGGGGGGGGGGATGAAGATCAACGGTAGATAATGGCAAGGCTGTTATGTGGATGTCAGTTTATGTGGGAATATTATAAGTTTGTACCAGGCGTTCCAAAATGCTTGAGCCCTACAATCAAGGAGACACATAAGTCCTCTTCAGGTGTAAAAGTCCATGTACACTCTCAACATGAAGAACAGAGAACTCTAGCCTTGAACATCATCACTTCTGTCACCCTACTCTGCCCCGCCTCCTCTCCCCTTTCTACAACAACGCAGCGGCAGGGGTGGGGGGAGAATGTGCAAGAGGGATCCCTTCTGCTTATGCCCCCCCATCCTGGCAAAGCGACACCTGGCGGAGTCCTGAAGGAACTCGAAATTAAGCTAGGAACTCCTGTGTGTTGCAATCATTAGGACCAGCTCGGATTGACTTGGTGAGACTTCTTCCCCTCCCCCACTGTTTCCCCATGATCTGCCCCCCACTTGCTGGGTGGGCGAGACACAGTTACTGGGAGAAGAGGGTGCAAAAACTGACTTTGTCCCCAGGCACGCCAAACTCTACCTACGCCACTGGTGCCAATGTCTATTTACATATGATTTGGGGCAATGGAAAATCAGTGGCTCGACTCAAATACAGAACAGACATGGATAACAAAGTTCTTCCTCTTCAAATTTGTTACTAAATGAGTAGGAAGGCAGGGAAGGGGCAGAGCACTATGTTATTTAGAGTTCAGTTTCATTGGGTGCGTTGACAGACTGTCCTGCATTGCCCTCTAACCAACAAATAAAGAACGGAGAGGGAAGAAATGGGTTTCAATCTGGACCATAAGTTTTAACTGTTTATATCCCCGAACCTGTGGTGGGGATAAAACTGCATATAATATAACATCAACATAGAAAATGCATGAAGTAGTATTGTTCCATTAGTACTTACACAAAAATTAGCATAACAACTAGTACTAGTAAGCCCTGTGCTGATAAAATTGTCATCGGTTCTGGAAGGCTTGTGTAGCATCTTGCATGGTGGCACACACAAGAGATGTGCAGAAGGGGCACAATGCTGGATAAAGCCCATAGTTTCTCTTGACTGAACATGTACTGTTTATGTTTTAATTACTGCAGGATATGGGGAGAGGTTGTTCATATTGATAATAGAGATGTGGAGGCCCGGAAAAAACCTGGAAAGTTTTTTTCCGGAAGCCTTTTTTTTCTGAAAAATTGGAAAAATTTAAAAAAGAAAAAATGATTATGGAATGTTTTATTTTAACATGATGAATAAAATATTTTAAGACAGGGCTTTCTAACCCTGCTCCATTTTTTTTCTGGGGAAAATGGGGAACAGGGTTTTTTTTCCGAGCTTCAAAAATTTCCTGAAATTTTACATCTCTAATTGATAAAGCAATTCTTATGTTTCCTGCAAATTAGGCAAGATAGAAGGAAAGGTTTCAACATGTATAAAATATGCTCTCTGAGAGTAGAGAAAAAATGTTGAAAATAAACATTAAGAAACAAAGTGCAAGCAGTTTCACAATTGTAAAAAACTGGGCTTTTGAAAACCCCATTTTCAGAAGTATATTTAAAAATGCCTGCTTAGAACTCTTCAGTTTCTGACAATTCATTTACAAGCTGTTATTAACACAAATGTGCTGGAAAACCCAGATGCATTTGGACTTTCCAGTCAACCCAGTAATTTACCACTAGATGTCTCCAAAGGCAGTATGTTATTATTTAGCTCAACTGTGAAGGAATGTTGAGCAAGGAAGGGAGAACTACTCTGTCTGCAATTGAAAAGAATGATCATGAGAGCATTAATGTACAGATCTTGCCCCATGTCTGTATATTATTCTCCCATAAACCAGAAGGAGTGTGTTGGGAAGCATCTCCTTTGTGGTATTTACTTCTGTCGTACTTGGATAAAGGACAATGAACGCTTGAAACAGTTATTGCTTATCTGATTCTCTCACTCTGATTGGGTACATGAGAAACTCACAGGTACAAAACGTGAAGCTCAGGAATCTAGAACCCCAAATGAGATCCCTGGAGAGGTGACATCAGTAGAAGATGTCCTACAAGGATGAAGGGGGCAACTGGCCCCTAGGAATGGGGGAATATAAAAGTTGGCTCTGGAGGTAGCAAAGACCAGGAAAAGGAGGGAGTGCATGCAAAACATATGAGAGAGCACTCTGCAGACATGATAGTGAAGGAGGATGAAGAACAGGTAGGACTGGGGAGATGCCTTTGGCCCTCCAGATGTTTTGGACCAAAACACTCCAAAGTCCCTTTATCATTGACTTGGTTTTTGGGAGTTGCTGTCTAAAACATCTGGAAGGCCTAAGGTTTCCCACCCCTGCCTTAGAGAAACTCCACCCCCTGTGACTGTCCGAAAGAAGGCCCCTGGACTGGGATTACAGTGGAACCTTGACTTACATACTGCTTGACTTGCATCATATTTGACTTGCAGTAAGAAGGGGCCTGTTTGACTTGAGTTGCAGGCTATGACTTACATCTCGGAGCCCCGGCGGAAGGCACCGGAATTGGGCGGCAGCCACAACCCAGCATCACGGCTGCCGGCTCCAAACTGCTCCTGCCTTCTTCCCCTCCTCCGGCAGCAGCGGCTTCGGCGAGGCCAGCTCAGAGCACCTGGAGCTGGTCCTCGGCCTCACCGAAGACGCTGCTGCTGCCGAAGGAGAAGAAGGGCCGGGAGCTCGGGGCTGGCCTCACTGGTTAGACAGTCAGCTCAGTCTTGTAAAAAATCTGGCTGCAGAAGTCTGGTCCACAATAGAAGCATTTTAGTTGGGGAGCTGTACAGTTGTGGGACTCTAATGGTAAGCATAGAGTTGTTCAGAACTTGGAACGTCAGGTTAAAAATCAGTAAAACTTAAATGTTAGACATTGTTGCTATGAACATTGAAAAGTGGAGGCATATAACTTGTGGACTATAATCCCACTGCCTCCTCCTCTCTTTGAAGAGACATTTCATTTACATCCCCAGAAGGAATCTCCTATCCCAGTCAAATTTGTGTTAAATTGCTGTTTTCGGGGGTCTTTTTCATCACCTGGAACGGATTAATCCGCTTTCCCATTACTTTCTATGGGAAACGTTCATTTGACTTAAGTCATGTTTGACTTAAGTCTAGACCACTGGAACGGATTAATGACGTAAGTCAAGGTTCCACTGTATTATACAGCTGAAAGTACCCTGGGAGTCACCCAAATGCTAAACTTCAGATAATGTGATACTATTTACCTAATAACCAAGGTAATAATTAGCCTGAGCAAGCTACTTTACTCTTCTACATCTTTTATTAACAATACTGTACTGTAGACCTAAAGGGGCGTGGTGGCTCAGTGGGCTAGAGCGCTGAAACTGTCAGGTACAAAGTTGGCAGCTTGGCGGTTCGAATCCTGGGTGCCATGCAGTGGCGCAAGCTCCCGCTGTTAACTCATCCCCTGCCAACCTAACAGTACGAAAGCACGTAAATGCAAGTAGATAAATAGGTACTGCCGTAAAAAGAGGAAAGGTAAACAGTGTTCCGTTCACAGAAATGCATTCAGCAATGCCGGCCACATGGCCACGGACTTGCACAGCATTAGCTCTTTGGCTTGAAAACAGAGATCAGCACTGCACCTATAGTCGGACATGACTAGTACACATGTGCAGGGGGAACCTTTACCTTTACCTTACTGTAGACTTGACATTCATATAATAGACCACCTGACCATTGTAAACTGTGTTCCCCATTTTAGGTCTCCTTTGTTTGGTCCTCCAGCACAATCTACTTAGTCGATCTGAATTATCTCATTGTAGACTCTGGCCTTGTTCAGAGATTATAGTAACCCATGTTAACCCAGGTTACTGTGGATGAGCAGAATTGTTGTCTGCTGCTCAACCCATTCAAGAAGCAGACCAATTACTCTTCCCCTTTCAGGTTCAGAAGCACATGTATGTTTCTAAGACCTCTATCCCATGTCCTCTAAAATCCGCTGCAAAGTGTTCTCTGATGCGGAGCATAAAATCATTTCCCCATGTCCTGCGGACTTTAAAAAAAATAAAGTGTGGTCATGCCCCCTGAAGTGCGACTCAGTGCATTTTCCAAGTACCTGGCCTCGAGGTGGTAAAATCTTGTGAAACGGATTTAAAACTGGTACATGAGCCGTGGGTACTCAGGCAAATCTGAAGCTGGCAAGCTGCTTGCTGCCATGGCTCAGGGGAGAGCCTCTGGTCTACAGGGTTGTCCCTAGGAGACCAGACACCTTCCCAAGGTCAGAGTGCAGGGGCTCCTGGGCAGTCTGTCGGAGTGGCACCCTAAAAAGCGAGGGAAAGGGAAGGGAAAGCAGACAGGCAGCAAACGCAGGCAGGCTTCGTTAGGCATCCGAGCCCATGATGTGAGTGTCAAGTCCCAAGCCCAGGGTGCAGGAGAGGAGGCGAGACCCCCAGGGTGAGACCTCCATGAGGAGCTCCACGCGCACCGAGGATCAAGGGCCATCTGTTACTCTGCACGCTGAATCTGGCCCTGCTCCACTCACATTTTGGTGTCTGTCCTTGATTTTTTTTATAAAAAAGGTCTTAGTACGTGGGAACACAAGAACCGCAACTTGTACCACGTGACCTCTCTGGGGAAAACTCCACATGAAAATTTGCAGTGCATTGTAACGGTTGTGGGGAAAGACCTTAAGTAGTTGCTGTTTGGAGGAAGTCTCCATTAATCAACTCCATTCTGAAGAAACACCTTCCAACAATCGGTGGCACAAAGAAAACTATGTTTTGAAGATGAAAATGAAATATGAAACAATTAAAAACACAAATAATAGCACTAGCTAATATAATAGCCCATCTTGGGCATGCTATATCTGTGCTTTCACAACAAGCCAAGAAGGAGGGCAATGCTAGATCTGCTCATTGCTGGTTCCTTGGCCTTCTATTTGTGGAGAGTGGCAGTTTGATGAGAGCAGATTCCTTTGTCCAAGGAGGCTCTGCATGTACTTCAGAACCCCGGTCTTCCAGGGCTCCAAATCTCACATAAGTCTTCATGTGAGGAGAAGGAAGGAAGCAGTGGCAGGGTGTGTGTGCTGCCTCTCCACCCATATTTTGTAAATATATCTCCATATCCAAATAGGGTTAATATGTGCACACACAACACATATACAAATTACCCTGATGCTTATAACCTATGAGTATTACACTTACAGTATTCAAGCTGCAATCAAGCTTTGAGGTTCAGTTCCTTCCCCCAAAGTTCAGGTCTGACTAGAAATCAGTCTCTACAGCATCTATCTTTTCCAGCCACAGTTTCTCTGAACAGAAAAAATGTGACTGATTTGCTCAAAATGCTACTCTCTTCTGTAATTAAATTGTTTCAGAAACAAAGAAAGGGCCCATGATCACTGTCAGAAAGAAAAAAACCCCACATTTCTCCCAGGCTGACTAGAATTTCTCACTCAAAACTCACTCAAACTGTGGCTCATGGTCATAATGTGAACCAATATTGTGCGGTTGCTTTGCAGATAGGTGGAAATGGTGAAGAATTGAAGAGTCTGCAACATAACATGGAACATAGTCATTCAAGAGTACTTAATGAATCATTGGAAACTTCCAATGACACCCAGCATTCCCTGAAGATTGAAAATATTACAAGTTACAGCAGTGGGACATATAAGTGCATTTTAAGGACATCAGATAGAACATATAACAAAAGCACTGCAATTACATTGAAAGTAATAGGTAAGGCTGATTAACTTTTATTTTCTATTATGCATTGTGCATAGCACATTTGGGTGAAAGTTGCCATATTTCCTTACAGGCTGCCCTGACCAATCGCAAGATGCAAGGTTTCAAAAATATAGGACAGAACTTGCATTGCTGTGCTCTCTTGGGGGTTTCTATTTGCTACTCATCATCTTCGCTTGTGTAAGTATTTTTAGCTTTTTTCCCCAGCAGCTTCTCTACCCACATTTCAGGTGCAGTGGTCACAATATTCACTAGGGAGTACATGAAACAACAATATCATAAAATGCTACTCAGAATCAATTGTCCAGCATCAAACTACATGTCACATGAAAAACATGGAATGAAACTCAAGTCCACTTGTATGGTCTAATACAGTGATGGTGAACCTTTTAGAGACTGAGTGCCCAAACTGTAATTCAAAACCCACTAACTTTTCACAAAGTGCCTATACAGCAATTTAACCTGAATACAGGTGGCTGTGAAAGGGGAGATGTCGGGTGCCCACAGAAAGGGCTCCGAGTGCTACCTTTGGCATCTGTGCCATAGGATCGTCAACACTGGTCTAATAGATGTATGTGCCCATGTTCCAGGTCAGTGCCAGTACACAGAGTCCCCTCTGTTTGTTTTTAATCTGAATTTTTTCTCTTTTTTATATTTCCATGGTAGGGGACTTTGAAACTTAAAAAACAGATGGATAGAAATTTAATTCTCATACACACACACCCCACCCATATTAGGCCCAGCACACGAGTAAGGCAAAAAACACAGACATGCACACACACATGCGTGGGCGTGGGCGTGGGCGTGGGCGTGGGCGTGTGCGCACACGTGTGCATGTGCACACACACACACACACACACAAAAGCTGGATTTTAAAACAATAAGAATTATACATAAATAACTGATTTTCATCTTGTTATCATGTCCACTGGCATAGACTAGATGCTATTTCAGAGTATAATTTATAGTTGGGTAAAGCTTGGTTTTGTATATCTTTGATTGGGGGCAATTAAACACAAGTGTCTATTGAGATAGGCAGTTTTGGCTGCAGTTTGTGTCATTCAGCCAAAGGCTTGGTTTAATAAATTTTGAAGGAAATATATTAATAAATCAGAAGAAACAGAAACAGATGATTGATCTTTGCTGTTCTGCAAATGGTTAAAATCAGTAATATAAAGCTTCTTTGTTTCTCCATATATAAGAACATAAATTCCATTTTGAAACTTGGTGGTTTGGAGAGAGAAAAATCTGAGCTTCATGCTGGAGAGTACTGCCTTGATGAAAAATTTTATGTGACATGTTCCCTATAAGGGAATAATGGCTCACAGACATTAAATCAGCTTTCATTAATGTTTAATATTGCTTAAATCTCAAAAAGGAGCCTTTTTCCTGTTTGTGATACCCAGTGCTATTTTGCAAGTTATATGTTTGTCTGTAGATCTTTTGATGAATGTTACACACTGCTCTGTGGTAAAATCTGGAATTATTAAGATGCTGATACTGTTTAGAGTAGACACATGAATGCCCTCACAGGAATGTATTATCCTTATACATTATCCTTATCAAGTAGAGCTTAACTGTGTATGTCAACAACAGAAAAGGGCAAGGAAAAATCAGCTAACAAGTTTAAAAAAGCTGTGAAAAAGAAAAGAGAAAATAAGAAAAAATCTTTATTTGCAACTCCAATACTATAATTCTGATTGGTTATTATGATTGCTTGACCATCATTTAGGATATACAAGATACTGTATGTGTGTTTTCAAAACACATAATTCACGTGTTTAGTTGCAAGTCAGAGCCAAAATCACTAGCTTAGAGCCTTTTCACACGACCCCTAAGATCCGCTGGCCATTTAAATTCGGACCAGAGATCTTGGGGGTTTGTTGCTGTTCTTGTGTTCCCACCCCCTCCGCACTCCTGGCTGCTGTCTGCGTGAGGGGAGGGAGAAAAAAAGGAAGAAAAGAATGCCGCTCACCTCCGTTCTGCCGTCTCGCTCTGCTCCCGGCAGTATTGTATCTCTTAAAGGGGCGGGGGGGGGGAAACAACAACAAACAGAAGCCAGGAGAGCCCGGCACGCTCTATGTTACATCTGCATCAGGAATTGTTCACCCCGGGAGAGCAGGTACTTGAAAAGTGTGCTGGGACGCGCTTAGGTGGGTGTGGTCGCACTTAATTTTTTGTAAACTCCGGAGCTGGTGGGGAAACAATTTTAAGCTCCGGATCTGGGGGCCATCTGCCGCGGATTTTAGGGGTCGTGTGAAAAGGCCCTTAGCTGGATATTTAACAAGGATAAATAAACTTATGGGGTACAGGTAGGTCTATTAATACCTATGAAAGACAGCTAAACAAGCCCTTTAAATTCAGAGGCACTGACAAAGCTATTTTAAAAAAAACATAATTTTGTTGAACTAGATCAGGGGTGTCCAAACTTTTTGCAAGGAGGGCCAGATTTGGTGAGGTGAAAATGTGTGGGGGCTGACCATTCAGCTGCATTTGGCCCCTGGGCCAGACTTTGGAGAAGCCTATAAGACATACAAGGAGGTGGGGAGGATGTTGCAGCAGCAGAGCTGGGGGCAGGTAGGCTGGGCAGGTGGCTGGGGGGACAGACAGAGGCAGGGAGGGCAGGCAAACCATAAAACTGTAAGCTGACGTCTCCATCCAGTATGGGGAGAGGCCAGTTAATGGGGATCCATGACAGGTTGAGCTGGCAGGGAGAAGAGGCTGCAGGCTGCTCAGAATTTGAAAACGGGCCCCATTTGGCCCCCGGGCCTGACTTTGAGCATGCCTGGACTAGATGTACCAGAATCTCCCAGCAAGTGAAGTGACTTAAAGTAAGCTAGTGTACATGAAAGCTCGGAGCAGGAAAATAAATGCTCTAACTCTGAAGGGAGTTCTGCTTCTAATTACAAATCTAGCACTTTATCTATATGTGCACCAAGTAGTTTAATGGCTCACAAATGCTAATTTCTAGCTTTCCTTTTCCAGACATGCCTGCAGGAAAAGGGAGCGCCAGGTTATTATGAATCCAGAATGAAACACACAGAGAACAGACTTCATGTCCTCAACATGTCTTAAGAAGATTATTTTGACTCCATAGTCTGGATGGAACAGCTCTTGCAAAGAGACTTATTGACAGTTTTGCCAGCTTGATTTTTATTGCATCGTTGCAAGCTTATCAATTATCATAACAATGTCTAGATTGATTATAAAGACTTGGAGTACCCACTTCCCCTTTGGAATAACCTGAAAACATATCTTAAAAAAAAGTAGTGTGGCCCTTGTACACATCCAGTCAAAACCACCAGATTTAGAAATGACCTAAAACTTATACCTCCAACTTGTGTCTGTAGCCCCCACTGTGAAATTTATTTTTAACAGAGGAACCTGGCATACAAATATGGCTGTGACATTTGGCAGCTTTTTCTGTAGTCTACAAAGCATAAACTGATATCCATCTAACATTTTTGGTGCATTCCAGTAACCAGTGGATATCTGCAATCTGATCTTGAGTGCTTCTGCATTTTCAGAATCCAGTTTGAACATCAGGCATTTCTGTGGCTTGTAATAGTTCTATTCGTATTCTGTCTGTCTCTGGTGATCTAGCGCTTTCAGAGCAGCTTTCACTTCACTTTCTAGGAGTGCAGGTTCTTTGTCATAGGATTCCTCTACAAAGGCATCTGTTATCCTTTTATCTCTTCTGTACAGGCTTTCAGTATACCATTTCCACCTTCTCTTTATTTTCTCCTGGTGAGAGATGTACTTCCCTTTTGCTTATTCAGCATTTTTAATAAAAACTTAAATTTCTCTTTGGTTTCTTGAATCATCTGCAAGAGCTTTCTTGCATATCTCCTTTTGTTATTGTTCTCTAGATCTTTTCACTGCTTGTTCTAGTTGCTCTTTTTATCTCTATATGGCAGTTGCTGAAAAGCTATATTTAGAGTTTTGACACTATTTTGATCCTGCCTGTCCAAGACTGGGGTTCTGTTCTTTGTGGGGTGTGTGTGTGGTGAGTACGGTGGTCCTCTTCCCAGTCGGGGGGGGGGGTCTGCCCTCCAGCTGGTTGATAGAGCGAGGAGCCTGGGCGTTGTCTTGGACTACATTGTTCCTGGAGGCCCAGGTGGCTGCCGTGTCCAAGTCGGCTTTCTACCAGCTTAGGCTTATTGCCCAGATTCAGCCGTACTTTGATGGCGACTCCCTGCAGACAGTTGTGCAAGCACTGGTCATCTCAAGGATCAATTACTTCAACACTCTCTACATGGGGCTTCCCTTGACCCTTGTCCGGCGACTGCAGCAGGTGCAAAATGCAGCGGCCAGTTGGTGGTTGGTGCGAGTTGTTTTGACCACATCATGCCAATTCTGGCCCACCTGCATTGGCTACCCGTTGCCTCCCGGTTAAGGTTCAAGATATTGGTTTTGGTTTACAAAAAAACCCCTCTGTGGATTGGGGCCTGTGTATCTGGCAGAGTGGATCTCCCAAAGGTTAGCAACGGCCCGACCCACCAGAGAATCTTGGGCACTTTCACTCTGCGTTGCCATCTCCCGTGAGGCCCGTAAGGTTGTTACTTGCAATCAGGCCTTCTCATAGGCCCTATATTCCGAAATGCACCAAATAGAGTCCCTAACAGCCTTTTAAAAAGCATTTAATACCTTGCTTTTTAGGGAAGCATTTGGCAATCGGTAATGTTTTGTTGTACCTTTCTCACCACCCTTTAGTTTTGCCTCTTGCTGGATCTTTTATTCCATTGTATGTTTAGTGTTATGTCTTTGCTGTTTATTGATTCATTTGTTTTTATTGCCTATTATTTATTTGGCTTTCATGTGGAACGCCCAGAAGCTCTTCTGGGAAATCGGGCGGTCTAGAATTGCATAAATAAATAAATAAATATTTACATTTTAAGTGTTTCCTCTATCATCTATCTAGGTTTTTCTTTTTTCTTTTCACTACAGTAAATATCTTTTTGCATTCTTCCCTAAAAATATATATGGTTTCAAACCACAGTTCCAATTATATAAGCTGTTGGATTTATATACTGACAGCCTGGTTATGTTCATGTGTATAATCATCTAGCTGGTTGAAACATGTATGTGCACTAAACTGGTTGTTGGCTTCATATAACTCTATGAGTAATTTTCCTGCTTTGTTTATGTACTCAGGTCCAAATTTTCCAATAATATTTGGTTCTGCTTTGTTTTCTACTTTTCTATTCCAGTAAACTAAGTTTAGAAGCATGTCTTGTTTTGGTACATGATCAGTTACATTGATATGTTTCCCATGTAGTCTGATGGATATTATTAGATCTATCATTATAGCCCCTAATTGCGCATGGTACATCTTCCCTCAGTATTAGAACCACTGAATTTCTTCTAAGTTTGACATTTCTCAGGTAGAACACTTTGTAGTAGTCTGACTGAAAATATCCTACTGCACTTCAGTTTGCTGACAACAAGCACTGCAATGTTTATACTGTATATTCTATTTCTTGCTTAATGGTTTCCAATTTACCTTGACTGATACTTTTCATGTTGTATGTTCCAACTGTATGTATTGTGCAGCACTGGACTCTCATTTCATTTCTGTGCATGTCAGCCACTAGATTTCTTTTCCACTTTAATCTAGTTGTGTCATTAGTGACAGCACTACTCATGCTTCTCTTTTGCTATTCCTCAGTACCTAATAGAATGATTTCCAACTTGGGAGCCTCATCTTTCAGCACTATCTCTTTCTTCATTTTGGACTCTCTCATCATAGGATGTTCAAGGTAGTAGTTTGCTGTTGCTTCCTGCTTTCAAGGTAAGACAAAGTCAGTAGTGGTTTATCATTACTACCTTCTGTGTAGTACTAAGAAAAGTTATCTTAAGTGGCACGACATGACAGTTGCTTCACCCACAATTGTCACCTTCAGCAACTACTGCTGCCCAGTAGCCATCACCTCCATCACCACTGGATCTATTCATTGTCTTCTGTTGATGTGGAGGTTACCTTTGAAGAGGGTGGATGTATCTTAATCTGGAGTCTCAACTGGGACCATTATGCCTTGGGTGACTCTGTTAGGAGTCAAGGCTCAGAATGGAGTCTGGTCTCCTGACAGCATTGTTCTTAGCTTCACTGACAAACTCAACCCGTTCACCATGTTGAGGTGTGCATCCAAGAAGGGGAATGAATTGTTACAAGTCAATATCAATAGTTGCAGTGTCACCTTTTAAGGTGTAATGACTAACATTTTTAGATAATTTAAAAGACCATTTGAAGGCACCTTGAAAATATTTTTAAAGGTTTTATTCTACTATAAATTCTTAAATTACAAGGGAAGTAACCTTTGGTTCTGTCCTTTGTATTTTTGTAAACACCCCTGTCAGGGAGGCACAATGGGGAATCAAACTCCCAACCTCTGTCTGCACAGCTGGATACCTAAACCAATGTATTTCCATACAGTTTTCTGGTTTGCTGCTAGCAACGTGTTAATAATGTATAATGTGATGAATTGCATTGACTGGATTATAAATAGTAATAATGAAAAACCTTGCTGCCAAGAAATAATAAGTAATGCAACAAGTTCTGTTTAGAAAAGTGTGTTATAAACTCTTATCCTAATGCTGGTATTGTCTTGTTTATACATCCTGATCTACTTTTGACATATGTTTGTTTTTAAAATGCAAAAATGTCCCACAGAGTGGATTTGGTCATTTAAGTTGGCAAATAAATCATTGATGGAGTCTGCTTTTTCAGTAACCACACACAAAAGTTCCTGCAGCACATCCTTTTAGACCATAATGCTTCTTCAAATGATTGATCAAGCAAAGATTAGGGGGAAGCATTACGGAAGCCTCTGTCTCAAGTGTATAGTGTGACAAACTGTATTTATTTCTGCAAATGTTTTAGGCTGTCAAATTTTCCCCTTTATATATGGGAAGGATCAAATGCATATAAATGATTTCTCAGAAAAATTTTCCCACAAAAGACGGTATCTAAATAATACTACAGAATTACTGTTTCTTAAAAAAAGAAAAGAAAAAGAAACACTTGTTTTAAAAGAAAATTCTACCTAATTTTTAAAGAAATTCTTTTAAAACTTCACACCTATATCCTCTGACTTGGAAATAATAAGCCCTCTTAAACTCAGATTTTCTTAACTTTCCAGTAGGCATATATAGAGGACCCAGATATATATGTCTTCTGGACATATATAGTGCGACAGACACTAAGAAAAAGAGAAGAAGAAAAATGTATATAGGAATGCTGGCTGAGAGAATTTTCCAAAAATGCACATTCACTTATTGTGACACTGCATTGTGGAAGGTTCCCCCCCCAACCCCCCCCCCCAGATTTTTATAGATTGTTGCTGTGATCTAGGAAAATATTAAGACAACAAAGAGTCCAATGGGGGGTGGGAAAGGGGAGAAAGGGCACACAGAAGTTTCAATATCTTTAATCTATTAAAGCACCTATCCAGACTTTTTGTACTGTATAGTCATAAAAAAAAATCGGGACCTCTCCTATTTCCTCAAGGGCCGTGTCCAGAGAGTACAGCTTGGCGGTAAATTATGGCCCCCTCAACTCTTACTGGTGGGGTTCCCCAGGGGTTATCAATCTCCCCAAAGCCCTTTAACACTTATCTTTATACTGAGTATCTGCAGCTTGGGGCAATGTTAAGTGGCAGAGCACCTTTCCGCAAGACAATCTACCTGCACTATCAAATCTGCTCAGAAAGTGCTCCTTAGGGGTGTTGATACCAAAGGAGGCTAAGAAAACATCACCTAGAAGCCAGGCCTTTTTGGGAGTGGTGCCTATCCTTTGGAACTTACTCCCTGTTGATCTACATCTGCCAACCCCCCCTTGCCTACATGTAAGAAGCTGCTGAAAATGGTGCGCTTTAGTGATGCAATTGATGTCAGCCCCGTATGACTTTCTTTGCCACTGCCCTGCAATTCTTTTATAGTTTTCTATTAAAATCTCCTCTTTCTACAAAACAGAAAGTGATGCAGAAGTGTGGCCTCAGCTCTGCTAGTGCCTGGTGACCTTCTGTGCAAATGACCCTGCCTTTGGGGATTAACATTGATTTTCCTGATTGGTATGTGACATAATGCAAGTGCGTCATCACTGGGTGCGCCTGAGTGGTAAAAGCTCTGCAACTAACAATTTGCTAATGTATTTGGTTTCTCACCCCAGCACAATGGAACATGTAAGGCCCTCATTTCTTCATCATAAACATATATCAGTGATGCCGAAACTTTTAGAGCAGGCATGTCCAAACTTCGGCCCTCCAGATGTTTTGGACCACGACTCCCACAGACTTTTGCCATTGGGAATATAGGCTTGGAATTCTGGGAGCTCTGGTCCAAAACATCAGGAGGGCTGTAGTTTGAACATGCCTGTTTTAGAGAACTTACATAAGAACATAAGAAGAGCCATGCTGGATCAGGCCAAAGGCCCATCTAGTCCAGCTTCCTATATCTCACAGTGGCCCCACCAAATGTGTCCAGGAGCACACATCTGTCTCTTGATACCACTCCCCTGCATGACCGAGTGCCCAAACTGCGATTCAAAACCCACTAATTCTTTGCAAAGTGATAATATAGCAATTTAACCGGAATTTATTTATTTATTTATTTATTTATTTATTTTCACACTTATATACCGCACCTATTCACCACGAGTGGGACTCAGGGTGGTTATGTAGGTGTCTGTGAAGGGGCGATGTTGGGTGCCCACAGAAAGGACTCCAAGTGCCACATTTGGCACCTGTGCCATAGGTTTGCCAACACTGACATATATAATTGTATGTATACATACAAAAATACCAACTAAATGATTGGTCTATTCTTTATTGTCCTGCATGGCAGCCAAGGTCAAGGTACTCCACCATTTACATGCAACAGTGAGTTTGCTGAAAACTATACAGTGGAACCTTGACTTACGTCATTAATCCGTTCCGGAGGTCTAGACATAAGTCAAACATGTCTTAAGACAAATGAACTTTTCTCATAAAAAGTAATGGGAAAGTGGATTAATCCATTCCAGATGATGAAAAAGACCCCCGAAAACAGCAATTTAACACAAATTTGACTGGGATAGGAGATTCCTTCTGGGGATGTAAATGAAATGTCTCTTCAAAGAGAGGAGGAGGCAGTGGAATTACAGTCAACAAGTTATACGCCTCCACTTTTTAATGTTCATAGCAACAATGTCTAACATTTAAGTTTTACTGATTTTTAACTTGACATTCCAAGTTCTGAACACGTCTATGCTTACCATTAGTCCCACAACTGTACAGCTCCCCAACTAAAATGCTTCCATTGTTGACCAGACTTCTGCAGCCAGATTTTTTACAAGACTGAGCCGACTGTCTAACCAGTGAGGCCAGCCCCGAGCTCCCGGCCCTTCTTCTCCTCCGGCGGCAGCGGCGGCTTCAGCGAGGCCGAGGACCAGCTCCAGGTGTTCGGAGCTGGCCTCGCCGAAGCCTCCACTGCCGGAGGAGAGGAAGAAGGCAGGAGCAGTTTGGAGGCGGCAGCCGCAATGCTGGGTCGTGGCTGTCGCCCGATTCCGGGGCCTTGCGCCGGGGCTCTGAGCTGTAAGTCAGAGCCTGCGGCTCAAGTCAAACAGACCCCTTCTTGCTGCAAGTCAAGCAGCATGTAAGTCAAGGTTCCACTGTAATTAGATTTTGTATCTTTAAAAAATCCATCTGCTATAAACCATAAGACTTCAATCTGACTTCATCAGCAAACCTACTGTGGGTGCCACTAAGTGTGAGTTTGTGAGTATGTGCCTCAGCTATGATTTGTTTTACTACTATATGTATTTTATGTATGTTATTTGATTTATATGCCACTGTTCTCTCCAAATTGGAATTTAAAGTAACTTACAACAAAACTCAGGTCAGGAATCTGGAAAGAAAAAAACCCAAAATTAAATTATTAAAACACCATTAAAGATATAATAACAGTAAAATGCAATATAATTGAAAACACACCAATAAAGTCTCATAATGTCAGGCTGGTTTATTCATTTATCCAGCTATTATTTTTTGCCCTTGCCTGGGGGTAGAAGTAAGAAGAGGAATGACTGGTCAGGTTAAGCATTTCTTATTCACTCATGTGGAGAAATGAAAGGAAAAGAAATTGAATTTGTAAAAATCCTGAATTGAAAGTTAAATAAATTGGTGGGGAGAGGTTAATGGGAGGAGTTAATCAAATAATGTGAATACATTAGAATGCGGGTGGGTGTCCATGAGAAGATAATAATTAGTAGCATCTCTTAAATCAAACAATATAGATCCCATGTTATCAGATCTGATACCAATTTCAAAGAACTTCATGCCTGAGCAATCAGTCTTGCAAAATGAAGCTCTTGTTAACTTCCTGGTTGCTAATCATCAAGCAAAGCAAATTACTTTGTAAGATGGCCAGTGGGAGTTGAGAGAGTTGATGCTAAGAGACTAGCACCAACTTGTAATCTGTACTGTATTTTATAAACCAACTCAGCGTAAAACCTCACAATAAGAGCAAGTAAAGCAGCAATAAAAACTAACCTAACTTTTGTGCATACTCAGATGCAAATTACATGCACATTCCATGCAAATTTGCATCACTTATTCATATGCCCCAGTGAAGGGACAATTTTGACAACACAGAGGTGGCTTGCTTATATATGATTATCAATATACAATATAGATGATATATAGAAGAGATGTAATAACTATACCTAATGAAGAGTGTGCAGGTTTGATTCTGAAATATGAAGAAATGGTAAACAGTATAATATATATAGCACTAGATTATGTAATGAGATATATGATCTTGTATATAGTAGGTCCCCAGTATCCATTGAGGATTCCTGTGGATAATGAAAACCATTGATAAAAGAGAATGCCACCCCCTCAACAACAACAACAAAACAACCTGCTGTTTTGTGACAGTAGCTTGCTTTACGGCTGCTGTTTGTGACAGTAGTTTGCTTTACAGCTGCTGTTTGTGAATAACTGAATCAGTGGTTAATTTTGTGTACTGAGTACACTTCTGTATTGCAGCGAGTCTTGGACCATCCATGCCCGACAGGAAAGAAAGCTTAATACCTTCCATATGCGCTGTCTTAGGCGAATATTCAACATTACCTGGCACAACAAAGTTCCAAATAGCATAGTCCTGAATCGAGCTGGAATCCCTAGCATGTACACCATATTGAAACAGCGACGCCTACGCTGGCTTGGACACGTTGTGAGAATGGATGACAGCCGGATCCCAAAAGATCTTCTATACAGAGAACTAGTGCAGGGAAAGCGCCCCAGAGGGAGACCAGAGCTGCGGTATAAGGATATCTGTAAGAGGGACCTGAAGGCCTTGGGAATGGACCTCAACAGATGGGAAACCCTGACCTCCGATCGCACTGTCTGGAGGCAAGAGATACAGCATGGTCTACATAAATTTGAAGAGGCATTTGTCCAACAGGCAGAGGAAAAGAGGCAGGCACGGAAAGAATGAAACTCGAGGACTGGGCAAGAAACAGAATACATCTGTCCCCAGTGCAGTAGAGACTGCCATTCCCGAATTGGTCTATTTAGCCACACTAGGTGTTGTTCTTAGGATCTCTACTCCAGGCATGATACCATAGTCTTTCGAGACTGAAGGATGCCAATGCCAATGCCAATGGTTAATGAATCAGTGGATACGAGGTCCTACTGTATTTTGCATCTTTCATTTGCAGTAGTAGAGCATTTGCAGAATTTATAAGTAAGTTTAATGTTGTACACACAGAGGAGCTGCAAATGTTGAATTGTTCTGATTTTCACATAATGCTTTTACAGTTGCACTAACTGGAAGCTATTTTAGTCAAATGAATTTAAGAATAATAATCATAATAATGGCAAACAAACAGCCTTAGTTCTAATACAACCCCCTCCAGCAACTTTATCCTTTAAAGAGCTCTGTAAATGTTCCAGCTAATAATTCAATCCATCAATAGAAAAAGCAGCTGAATTTCTTTTTTCTTTTTTGTACTACCAAGCATCATGTGGAATCAATTACCAGAACGTAAATGTAAATGACAAGGGAGAAAATAGGAACCAAATGATGCCCTATTGACCATTTGGAGAAACCGAGTTACAAAAAAGGGAGCAGGCACCAAATATTACTACAAAAATTACAATTTCAAAATTGTATTGAGATCGTGTGGGAGGAACAGGCAGGGTACAAATCTCTAAAACAAAAAAGTAGAAAATAATAAGCACAGGACATGTTTGTAAACATTGGATGCAATTTCACATTAAACAGTATTCATTTATTCACTGGATGAAATCCTGCTGTTTACCATAGTAAGTCACAATCAAAATAGGCCCACTGAATTATTGAGGATTTGGTGAGTCAACTCCTCTGTAATGTTCCGTTGATTCCAATGGGTCAGCGCAACAGAATTTCAGCCACTCATACACATATAGTATATTGTACATTATTTGTACATATCACCCATTGGCAAGTGCCATCATTGTGGCTTACTGCTATAAAACACAAAATAAAATCACACAGGGAGAAATAGACAAATTAGTTTAAACAATGCAAAATATTAGGTCATTCCCTGCAAAAATAAAATAATAAAATAAAAAAATAAAATAGATGCCAAAGACTGAATGCCAAAACAGGAAGGTCTTAGCCAGGTGCTAGAGGGTCAACATTGGGCATGAAATAGAAATGCATTTCTCCCTATCTACCTGTTTGCACTCCTCTACAAGAGTTGCTCAGAGATATGTGCCTCAATATTCTGGTTTGCCGATTAAGGCCATATTTATTTTCCAAAGACCAGTCACAAAACACAAGTTAAATGCAAGAGACTAAGTTGAGGAAGGCCATTTACTATGGCAAACATGCATTTTATCATTTGAAGGTGAAACAATTCTGAAATGGGCCAAATGTTATGTTCAAAGTTACCATGTAGGTTCATTCTGTGTGCATTCTGCAGCAAAACACAGTTTATGGATAGGAAAATATCTCAACTGCCTGGATGTGAGTTATAGGGCAACCACACCTAATTCCTGGGCAACAGGAATGTATTTTCTATCAACTATTGTCAATTACATGTAGACAAACTTGATGTCCAAATAATGCATAAACAATCTGACTGCTTCTTTCCTCTCCTCCCTGTTACTTAAAATGTTATGGTTAGTTGACTGATAAACTAAAAGGAGTATAAGCATAGAAGTCAAAACAAAATCATTATGTTTTAATTCTTTTAATATTTTAACTGTTTTAATTCTTTTGATTGTAAGTCGCCCAGAGACCTTTGGGTAGTGGGCGGCATATAGCCTGTAAAAATAAATAAATAAATAAATAAATAAATAAATAAATGTCCATAAAATATCTGAGGCAAAATGTGCATAATTGTTTTGACCCTAAATGTCCCTAATTTACACACACACACACACACACACACACTTCCCCAATGCCATCCAGTTAAATTATAAGGCAATGGTAATGTATAAGCCAAATGCTCCACCATTATTCCTTCCCTGCTTCATTGGGAATTTGATTTTTATTAACAAGCAATGTTGAATCACAAAACCTTTGTGGAATTCTAGATTATAGTAATTAAAAAAAACGGAGCTCTGAAATCCCTGTTCCATGCAACTGTCCAGAAACTGCCACTAAATAAGACACATTCTTAAAAATGTTAAGTATCCAGGTGAGTGACCAATTGATCTTCCTCTAATAAGAGGTCCGTCCAGCATAGTAATCTGTGTTTGCACCGTTGGTGAAAACTTTGCCATCCCACAAGCAGAGGGAAGGTAGATTTTCTGAAGATCATTGCTTGTGCAATTCCATGTTACTACTCTGGTGAGACTTTTCCACTCAGCAGAAAGTCTATAGGATACTGGCCCAGTTTGCATACACTTTGTTTTTACCCTGATAAACCAATTTATGTTTTATGTTGGAACACATACATAACATATTTAAGATACATTACTTCTAGTTAACCTGAGTCGAATCTGGAACAGAATTCAACATGTGAAAGCTAAAATTATTTAGTCTTTCTGAAAAAATGTTGGGGAATGGCTGTACCATGTTCGCATGTACTCTTTTGAGACAGTCACAACTCGTCCTTATTAGGTCACTTGTAAGACAATTGCCTGGAGGGAGTTAGAAATGAATTGAGTTTTGTAGATTTAAATGATTGTGCAGGGCCATTTTGGTTTTAATATATACCCAGGAGAGGCCTCTTGGAGGAACATGGGGACTTTATAATAAGAATCATTCCTTGGCTCGAGATCTTTATCTCATTATAGCTATAATTCACCAAGGGGTGTGTGCAGTGCTCACACTGAGGTAAGGGGAGGGGGGGCTTCAATCAAAGGAAAATGTTCAAGGCTGCTGGATGAAATAGCTTTATGCGGCCATACATGGAGATGGCCAGCCAAGATAAATAGGCTAAGGAGGTTAACGGGTTTCACATCAGAGTGGCTTAGCTGGTGACATACAGGTTATTAAGATCCAAATTGATCTATATATACTCTGATCTAATTGGTGTGTGTCTAAAGCAGAACATAATAAATGGAAGTCATAATGGTGTCTACAGCCTAGGAACTCATGACAGCCGTCAGTTAGAGAGAGAGATCGGAAGTTCTCCCTGACTACGGGCAGGCATGTGCATGTAGGAAGAATTCGGTGAGAGTGCAAGGAGAGGGGGTGCTAGAAAAATAATCCTGAATGTGATAGCAGGAGTCAAGCTCTGCCTGAGTACAATTTGTAATTAATATTGGCATATTATATTTTTAAAAACCACATATTGAATAAAATATTGCTTTATTTTGATTAACTAAGGATTCTTCTATATAGGTTTTGTGCACGATGATCTGTTTGAATAAGAGCACAGATCACACACAAACTAGGTCAAGGGCAGAAATTATGTTGCTGAACCTAACCTTAGGTCTCTCCTTGATCCTCTTGTTGGAAAAACAAACATGGATATTTTCGGTCAAACAAGAAAATCATTATTCAATGACATCTCTAGGAGCGACAGTTTTCTTCTAAAGCAAGGCATAGTATCTGGCTGGAGGAAGGAGGTGTTTCCAATGTTTTTCACCATAACTCAAAAGTAAACTTACGGATAGTGGGGGTCGGGTGGGGCAACATAATTGAAATTTTATATGGGATAAAACCCATGCATGATAGGTCTAGAGGGAGAACTGGTCCCCAGATCCTATGATGCTAACTGAATGCTGAACGCTGATTCTCTGAGATCTCAGGACCAAATCCTGAATGTGCCCAGGATGGCAGTTCTGGCTGCCTGCTGGATGAACTGGACAAGGGAAGACTGGACACATTACCAAAGGCAAGGGGAACAGTCATCCGGATGGAGGTGCCACAGCCAGCATGGATGCCTGCAAGTCAGCAGGCATCAGCCTCCTACACCTCAACAGCTGATCTGAACCTGGGTAAGATAGCAGCTGCAGGAAAAGGAACATGTATGCCCTGCACAACAGCCCACTGTAGAGCTGAGATAAGGAACAGGTCACTGTCGGCAGCACAAAGGGGACTGGGAAGTGAGTGGCAGCCGCAGTGAGAGATGAGGTAGGAAGAAGCACTGCCCCTTTTTTCCAATGCAGCTCAGCACATGCATGCTGGGGGGGTGCACAGGGCAGCACATCTCCACTGTAAGGAAAAGACAGATATGGAAAACTTCCCCATCGCTAAGAATGACTATCTTTGGTGTTGCGACTTGGCAGTTTTTTGTTTGTGCAGATCCATCAAAAATGCCTCCACCGATGATCTCAGAGTGAAATGAGATTGAGTGGCTTTTTAGTGGGATGGTGTTTTTTGTGGGGGAGGGAGGCTCAGTCAATTTCGCTGTACATGGGTTGTACACTGACAATAAATGTTGTTGTTGTTGTTGTTGTTGTTGTTGTTGTTGTTATTATTATTATTATTATTATTATTATTATTATTATTATTATTATTATTATTATTATTATTATTACAATAATAATATATATGTGTGTGTGTGTGTGTGTGTGTGTGTGTGTGTGTGTGTGTGGTCTAATGAGCTTTTCTGTTGCTAGGAACAGCCAGAGATGTGTGTGTGCACACTGGAAACCCATCTGTGTGGCTTCACGACGGCCACGAAGAATCAGCAGCAATGAGAAACCGGGCCTTCTTTGTAGTTGCCCCTCATCTATGGAAAAAACTACCCTCAGGCATATGCTTGTCCCCCACACTTAAAATCTTCAAAAGCCAGTTAAAAACTTGATTCTTTAGGATAGTTGTCCCAGAACCTTAATCTTTATCCTTCTAACACCTGAAAATCTTTTATCCACCTTTTGTTATATATAATTTCTTTTTAATTTATTTTCACAGTATAATCTTCCTTTGTAAATACTGAAATCGACTACAGTTATTTTATTTTTATGGTTTTATGTTTAATTTTAAGTTGCTGAATTTGCACTTTATTTGTTTGTTGTTTATAATTTCTGTTTTTTTTTAAAATATTGCAAACCACCCAGAGACGTCCTTTGGGTAGGTGGGCAGGAGAAAAATCTAATAAATAAATACATAAATATTATATCCTCTTAGTGCAGGCATGTCAAAACTTCGGCCCTCCAGATGTTTTGGACCACAACTCCCAGAATTCTCATCTTAGATGGCCAATGACAAAGGACTGTGGGAGTTGCGGTCCAAAACATCTGGAGGGCCAAAGTTTGGACATGCCTGTCTTAGTGCATGGTTTTCCCTCTGTACTCTTTGGAGGAAATATCTTTTTGAAAGCAAAATTACTACCAATTTTTTTTATCTTTGTTGCACTTGTGCTCCACCAGTACAGCAAAAATCGAGGAATAAGGAAAGGGATCTGGGCAGACAGAGTGGCTTCTTGAACCTGGGTCCATCATAAGAGTTGGAACAAGGCGGGGTGGAGACCGCTAGTGTGATTCATGAGCCTTCTTCATGCACAAACCCTGGTAGTAGCAAATACCTGCTACAATTAAGGGCATGTGACATGTAAACTTCAGCAGGAATTATGGCCAACACTGCAACTGCCGGGCACATTTTTCTTCCTGCCAGGGGAAAATTTTATTTATTTATTTATTTATTTATTTATTTATTTATTTATTTATTTATTTATTTATTTATTTATTCTCTTAGGCTCTGGCTTGCCATGTTATGTGCTTTGCCATGTTTTACCCAGGTTGGATGCTCTTTACCTAGATTCTCTTTGTACCCTTCCCACAATCAGCTGGCCCAGAAACTACCCCTGCTCCGACACCTGTTCTGTCCTGCAATCATAGCTAGCATAATTATGGACCCATTCCTATAGATTCCCCAGAGACCAATGGGGCTTTGGAACCAGTGGATACAAGTCTATGCCCACCCTGGCAAGAAAATCTCAATTTGTCACATTTCACCACCAGTAAGGCATCCAGCTGTGCCTGTTTAGTTTGCAAAGATACCTTTAAGAACTATAACTTCTAAAATCCTTCAGCCAGCATGGCTGGAGAACTCTGGGAATTATAGTTCAGAAACCAAACAACTTTTCTAAAATCTAAGGGGAATTTTGGACATGGTAGGCCACAATTCCCATTTATTCTTCCACACTAGACAGTAGTAACACTACTTTCACAGTGCTAAAATTTGTCTTCATTGTGTGTCAGGTTCAGTTCCTGAGACAACTACTACATTTGTACAACTACCTCCATTATTTCCTCCAAATTTTTATGTTGCATTCCCTATAAAACATTCACAAACATTTTCCTTCTAGTTTGTATGTCAGTAGAAATTCTACCCTGCATCTGCCACTCTTTTAAGATTATTTCTGGTACCATAACTAATTGAGGAGAAATAGCCTGTCAAATGTGTAGCCACTTCTTGTCTTTCCTCAGGAGCTTCACTCTGGAGGAATAAAGTGCATTCTGGGATATTATCCAAGAATAGAAATATAGGCACAAAATGTCTTTGTTGGCAAGCTGCCATAATATTAGTCTACAATAACCATGTCAAAAGCTTCATGAGGAATAAATCATTGAGACCAGAGGAAATCAGTGAGAGCAATTTATGGGGTGGGGTGGGGGAGTTTTATCACAGTGTAAACATGGCAAGTGGAAAAAAACACCTTCAGATATTTCCTTAGGTTACCTATCCCTTTATATCAAGGATTTGCAAGTTACTGAGTTACCCTCAGGAGACACATCCTGCCCACCTCTCTTGAATAAAGAGCGCCACGTGATGAGGGCAGCACAGGCTTTGCTCCTTATAGCTCTTGAAACAATGTCACAGGAAATGAATATAAATTCTTTTCAGCAGAATTAGAATTGACAAGATTTCCAAAGACTAGGTTACAACACAAGCAAAACTCCCCATTCAGTTCATGATGCTGTAGGTAGCTCTTCGTAGTACAAATTAAATTAATCAAAGTGGGTAAAAAAGCTAATGATCCACTTGGGAACAAAATTAGCTCCTTAATGAGAGAAATGGAGTTAAGAAAATTATAATAGAATGTTAGCAGATGTGCCCTTTGGAAATTATAAATCTGAAAAAAATCTCTCATGTAGATGACTTGAATTATCACTAAATTTTACTCTGGAGATATGATGTGAGCATACACATTAGAATCTATTCAGGAATATGACAATTTAACATTGTTCATATGCCTAAAGTTTCTCAGCATTTTGGAATTAATCGGCCAGTTTTGTTTCTATGTGATTGGTTTCTCTGGTGATTGCAATTTTATTTAGTTTTATTCATGTAATTGTACTTGCTAGTATGAACAGCATTTTATACCACAGATGTTGCAGAGCAGGATGGGTTGAAAATCCTGCTATTATCTCTAAGCAATGATCAGAGATAACAAGGTGATTCTCTCATACACTCATCAAATGACTCATTATACTACATGAGTCTACTCACCTGGATCCTAGAGCACCCAATTTTTGTGGGTAGCTCAACAGTTTGATAGCAGGTTAGAAACTGCAGTCCAAGAGAGGTGGAACCTAGGAATGGATGATGTACCAAAAAGATATAGTCTGGGTAGAGATATGCTATCAGATACATTAGTGTGGAGGATGATATTAAGGTGATTGGGGAAGTTCCCATGCAAAAATAATATAAAAATCAAAAGGATCCAATAAAAACTGGCTTCTTTTACACATAAACCTCTTTTATTTAAATTTATCAGCCAATCCTCTCTCTTTAAATTTAAATAAAAGAGGTTTATGTGTTAAAGAAGCCAGATATTACTGTATCCTCTTGATTTTATATGATTTTTGCATAAGATCTTTCCCAATCACCATAAAATCATTCCCCACACTGGCAGCTGGCAGCTCATCTCTTCCCAGATGGACCACTATCTTACTGGTACATCATCCATTCCTAGGTCCCACCTCTCTGCACACAATGTTCTGATCCCCTAGGGTGGTATTGGCATGTTCTGATAAAGGGAGACAAAATGTTTTATTTCTATAATAGATAAGAGTGTTTTATTTCATTACTTGATGGAATGCTTGCTTGTGTTTTGTTTTGTAATGTTTCATAACTTTATGAAATGATAAAATTGCGTGTTATTTTGTTTTGTGCCTGACTCTAGTCAGAACTACATGCTAGACAAACTAGGCTGAACCATAGTAAGTCCTGTCACACCACACAACAATAAATTCTACTGCAATTCAAAATGGTGCCCAATCCAATTCTTCTTTGCTCCAAGTTTTACAGACACACTGCAATTTCAAGCAGTACAAAATCAGCCCCTTTTTCTACCAGGTGTCCTGACCAACCCTTTTAGACCCTTCTTGTTCACGTTCACAACCCTTTCATTCCTTCTTTAATCACTGTTATGTACAGTATTGTGGCTGTGCTTATTTGCAACAAGCAGTTCCAGCCTTAGGGGAATCTCTGTTATTTCTAATAAGTGACTAGAGATAATGATAGGAGTCCCTTCATGTATTTTACTGTTCAGCGAGGCAATGTGGATCATGCAAAGGACTTTTTCAATGGAGAGAAAGGCTTGCGCCTCTCTCTGTGTGATACCAATGGGAATGGGCATCAAGGGCAGATGATGACATAGGAAGGTGGCTTGAAGCAAATCTCTCTACTCCATTGATATCAACTGGCCTGCTTCATGGAACCCAAACCATTTCCCATCCCTGATAAATAGAAGATAACTCGTGGTTAAAATGTTGTACATTTAAAGTTAGCATTATTGTATCATGCACTATCTTAACTGCCAAGATAATGATTTTCTGCAAACAAAATTTCTATTAAATTCTTTATTATAAAATGTTTAAGGAGGGAATATATGTCAACCTATCCCAAAGAGGGGCTGTGCCTGAATCCCTAGCCTAGTAGCTTTTTCTCACTTTCCCAGGTAGCATTTCCCCTTACCCCTTGCCCCAAAATCTGGCTCTGTTCTTTCCTCCTCTTACACTGGCCGTCTTGTTTCCAGGATGGATAAATTTTGGCAGATTTTTCCTTACACTGTATATACTGGTTGTTAAGAATGCAAGTCCATAAAGAGAGCCACAATGGTTCTAACAGCTGCCAGCATCACATGCTTATGGATTCCAGAAGCTGTCGAACCATTTCTAGGGAAGAGAGGCAATTGGTGAGTTCTTTCCCTAGTGAACATTCATATGTTTCCCCAGATACAGTCCATTTATTTTTCATTTCTTTAACATGGGGACAGGCAGAAACTCATATCAGGATTTACTAGCTCTCTGAATGATCTGCAATAGATGAACTAGGGTTTCTTCACATTGTTTAGAAGGGGCAGCCACATTACTCTGTGCAAGTATATCAGGCAAAATCCAAAGAAACAAAACAAAACTGTTTTATTTTAATGTGAGCTTTAGTGGAAACATTCACTTCATCAGGGGTATGGAAACAGATTCATTTCATTCTGTTTTCACATATTTGACAAGTGGACATGTCCACAAAAGCTCACATTAAACTTTGTTACTGGTAACTATAGGTGTAACAAGGTGCCACTTGTATTTGTCTTTGTTTCATTTTGTTTTGTTTCTTTGGATTTGGCTGATTTACATGTTGTTTAATAATGAAAACAACCAAGGGTCCTTTCTCTTCAGTAAATGAGGCTGCTCAAGTGAAGAAAGCTTAGGGACCAAAACCTCTTCTAGTATTGAAACAAGCCCCCAGGAAAGGCGTGAGCTGAGAAGCTCCCTCTTACCAAGCACCCTCTACAGGCCACTATTTGGAATGGTGAAGTGCAGTGTTTTATAAAGGATAAGAACTTGGTAAGCCTCACACCTTCCTCAAGCCTTTCCAATGGACTTCTCTCAACCACACTGACAAAGTGGTTCAAGTTGAGAAAGCACATCAGGTCTGTTGCTGAAAAGTGGAGCATTATTACAGGAGGTTTAGGAAATACAACAATATCAGGGGGTTTTTATAAGCCCAAGATCTAGATTCTGAGATGATTCAGCGTCATATAACCATAGGGCTATTTCTTTGAAGCCCATCTGTACTTGAGTTAATCCCCTTCAGACTGAGGCTGATCACTAGTCGAGCAGGGATACTGCCAGTGCACTCAGTATCTATGGGGAGCGGCTGGTCTGTTTGCCCGAAATAGTCTGTTTCATCTGTTCGTTATCCATGGGTTATCAGACAATTTCACATGGTTAGCCTCATAAAGCTTAGCTTCCAGAACATCTGGCTTCAGAACAGGCAGATATATTCAGACATCTCAGCAGCCCACATGTTAGAGTGGTTAGAGTATTAAAATAATGCTAGCTATAAATCTCACAATTGTCAAGGAACACCTTATTACTTTGAATGAGTTTAAATCCATAGGGCTGGACAAACTGCCTCCAAGCGTATTGAAGGAACTGGCTGAAGAACTCTCAGAACAACTATCTATTATTTTCATGAAATCATAGATGATGGGTAAATTGCCAGATGATTGGAAAAGGGCTAACATTATCCCTATTTTCAAAAAGGAGGAATCTTGGAACTACCAACCAGTTAGCCTGACATCAATCCTAGGGAAAATTCTGGAGCACATTATAAAGCAGCCATTCTGTGAGCACCTTGAAAATAACACAGTAATAACCTGAAGCCAACACAGATTTGTCATGGTGAGAATGCTGTAGAATGATGTATTGCAGTATATATTGACTTCAGCTAAGCTTTTGACAAAGTGCCCCATGATATTCTGATTAGAAAACTAACTAGATGTGTCCTAAGTAGCACACCTGTCAGGCAGATACACAGGTAGTTACAGAATCATATGGAAGGAGGGCTTATCAATAGCTCCTTTGTAGAAGTGGGTACTTTGTATTGCTATCTGGACAATATGAAAATGAATGGTGCTGTGGCAGCCCAGCACCCTCCCCACAAATGAGCTGGCCAGCTCTTCCCTGACTCCCTGCTAGCTGAATGTTTTGTTGTAGGGGCAAGATGGAGAACCTTGCCTGTGTAGGGAGGCGGGGCAAGGGCCAGCTAACCAGTGTGTGTATGGGCCCAATGATGTGGGAGCCTCACGCCAAATTAAGACTGGCAACTGGCCAATCCAGTTGGGTTCCTCTGGATATGAATAGGAAGTGCCTGCTTTTACTCCTTCTGAAACTCTAAGTCTAGGGTACATAATAATGGGCTCAAGTTACAGGAAGACAGATTTAGCTGAATAATAACTGTTAGAGCAATGCAACAGTAGAACCAATTACATAACTGTTGTGAGTTTTTCGGGCTGTTTGGCCGTGTTTGCCCTTAGAGGGCAAGGAGCTCAGGCAACTAGGAGTTCTCTCCTTACCCACTGAAGATGCCAGCCACAGAGTCTGGCAAAACATCAGGAAGAAAAACTTCCAGAACACGGCCAAACAACACAAAAAACTCGCAACAACTATCAGATCCCGGCCATGAAAGCCTTTGAGAATACATGGAACCAGTTACCTTGGGAAGCAGCGGTGTATTGGGGGGGCAGAAGGGTACATCTGCCCCGGGCACACCAACCCGGGGGCACCTGGATGGGGAGCAGGAGGAGGAAGCCATGCACCCTCCCATCGCCCAGCGACAGCACCCCCTCCACCACCGCGCGCCAGGTGAGCAGCGAAGCAGGCAGGCAGGCAGGAGCACAATGGCTGGCACCCTCCTCCTCCTCTTCCTTGCCTTGGTGGGAGAGGTGTAAGGTGCACGCATACATGCACGCACACACACCTGTCCGCCCATCTGCCTGTCCACACGCACCTACCCACCCACCCGCAGGATTCAGCCCCATTGCTGGCTGGGTGCAATGTGGGGTGTGGCAGGAAGGGCGCAAAAAAGAAATTTGTCCCCAGGTGCTCCAAATACTGGCTACGCCTCTGTTGGGAAGGTGGTGAATGCTCTAATATTAGAGGAATTCAAGAGAAAATTAGACCACTATCTGTCAGCCCTCCTTTGATCTGAATTCCTGCACTGAAGAAAGGGTTGGATGGGATAAACGTATAAGCCTCTTTCCAACTTCATTATTTTACAGTTATACGATATACGAGATATATGACCCACAATCAGTGAGCACTAGGCATGCAGGTACAGTCGTGAAGTGATAAGCTCCAGCCAACACCCAGTCCAAGATACTTCAGTGTGTAAGAGGAAAAGGGGTTTTCTGAAAACATGGATAGTTGGAGCATAGAGTGAATTCTGAAGCTGAGAATTCTCTCAAATCTGCTGAATCCAGGCCTTATAGTTCTAATTTCTCATAGTGCCATTGACAGAATAATAAATGTTGAAGGCCAAGACCTGATTTACTCAGTTCCTTGAAAGTTACCAAACCCATATTTTACCCTTTTACTACTACTCAATAAATGTCTTTAGATTTATTTCTGAACGTTTCCTTATCTCAAAGTTTCATTTCATTGTTTATTGGCGGTACTCTCCTTGTTTAGATTTTAATACTAATGAAAGCTAAAATAAGGCCCAGATGTCTATTAAAATATTTTAATACATAGTATTAACAAGTAGCCCAATAGCAGGAATGCAATTCATGGAAATTAATACAATTTCCTAGAAACAATATTCATCCCAAGCCTGAGTGAGAAGAACCTCCTCTATGTTGCTATACAGTATTAAACAGCTTGGGATTGGAGACTAATATAAACTAAAAGAAAAAAATGTAATATACCCTGCATACACCAATGCAGCCAAACATAATGACAAAATGAAAATAATGACTGAGGCTGATCACTAGCCGAGCACTAGCCGAAGGAGACAAAATGAAAATAAAGAAGAAAAGCAAGTAAAGGACAAAATATTGCAGTGCTTTAAAGGCTATCATATGTTTCAATGTAAGTCTCATGGAATAAAATCTATTTCTTCAAACTTCAGAAGGCCCCATCTGTACATAATTAATGTTCCCATTAAAAACATTTGTAATATAGCAGTTTGGTCTTTTGGTTAATGTATTACTTATTGGCTTAAAATTCTGTTGTTTTGTGTTTCAAGTTGCACTAAAATAGCCCCACTATGGGACCTAGTTCTCTGTAACTTCACTTGAGTCAAATGGCCCTACTGTAGTTGCACCTACTATGCTAAGTAATAGGATTTCAGCCATTAGATCATTTTATTCAAGCCAGTTGAAGGATTTGGCCAATGCCACTACTTGACCAACAGCAAGTCCTGCAGAGTCAGTAGGCCTTACTTTTTAGTGGACCTACATAAGATTGCATGCTGTATTCTAAAACTAATGTGTGTGCTGATCTTGGATTTTTTTTCATACTTTTGCTCTTTATATACATTTTTATATATTAGAATTTAAAAGAAAGAATGAAAGATATAAAATATCGGTGTCTGGAAAGAACCAGAATTCAAGATAGTAGTAAGTAGCAATCTGGATGATTTCAAAATGATGCCAATCTTGAAAAGAACTTGGGCTGATAAAGGGGACATGTAAAAAAATGTTACATAATATATCTAGATGCAATGAACCAAGAATTTAAATGGAACAGTAATTTGCAGTAAGTGGACCAGAAAAGAAATTGGCTCCAAGGTTTTGTTGTTGTTGTTGTTTTAGTAAAACCCTTGCAGGGGTCAGAACAATGTATGATTATTTTATAAAAGGATATTGCAGTGAATAAAGGCATAGTTTGTAAATCAGACAAAATCATAGGATTACTAAAAAGAGCACCCCCTCCATCTTTCTCGCAAATGGTGTACTCAGATTGCTTTTTTGTTTCTAACAGGGCATTAATACCCCCAAGTGATGTCAGGAGAGGACACACACTAAACCTTTTAATATTTAAGGAATATTTCATATCACTAAAGTATACAGATATGTTTTTCACCAGAAAGGACGTTTGCGATAACTAAATAAAAGCACATAGAAAATAAAAAGCTCAGTCTGTCCCTGTTCCAATTTTGCTTGATTAATGCCAAAAGGAACTTTTTTTTTACTGTGAATGTTAAAATACATGCCAGCATCTCTGCAACTGCAGAATTGAATAGTAACCTGTTTCTACCTTGCTTCCAAATCCAACTGTGAATAATTGAGTCATCAGGGCAGGACATTAAAACTGAGGCAGGCAAATTAAGGCCCATTCAGATGCCATTAGTTGTTAGACTGCAACTCCTAGCATTCCTCACAGTTGGCTATTCTTGTTAAGGCCTGGATCAGGGCCACCCTTACTGTAGAACTGAGTGAGGTGGCTGTGCCAGGGATGTCAAGAAAGGGCATCAAATAGCTTGGGAAGGATGTGTTACTGTCTCCACTTCCTGGTGGTGAGTGGGAGAAGTACTTATAAGGGCTTTCTGTCTCATGTGCCAAATTAAGTTGGTTGGTTTTGCATATTAAGCCCTTTGACTTCGTTGGGAGATGAGAGCTGGTTTTTCTGCAACATGATTTGGGACAGCACTGGCTAGAGCTTAGAAATGTAAACCAACATCCCATGTGTCTGTCCCCCCTTTTATATATATAAAATATTTATATCCTGCCTTTTCCCCCAAATGGACCCAAGGTGGCTTTAGATTGTGATTCCTGGTTTCATTTCTCAGAATGAGCAGCAAAACTTTTGATCCACTAGTTGGAATGGCTTCTGATACTTAGACCTAGTAAAAAGCCCATGACCAATAAAGGAGTGTTTGGGATGAGCAATTGTGTATTCCTACCAGTTGATGCCAAAGTTGTATAAAATAAATAAATAAATAAATAAATAAATAAATAAATAAATAAATAAATAAATGTCTCTCTTGCTTTAAATCAAGAATATTTTTTTAAAAAACATTCTGGATCAGACTAAAGGCCCTGTTTGACCCAAGATTCTCTAGCAAACTAGAGGCCTCTGGGAAGTCCATAAACGGGACATATGCACAATAACATCCACTAATGTTTCCCAATAATTTATGTTTAGGATGAGAAAACATAGAAAGCCTGAACATGGGCAGTGTGAAAAATCCTCCATTACTATACTATGATTTGGTTTTCAGTGACATGTGTGGTTTTATTACATGGATACTGGTAACATAAACTGCAAGGTCTATTTGCTGCCTGATATAGATGAACAGCAGTGCAAAATGTTCTTGAAAGACTGCCCACTTCCAAGAGAATGTGCTTGAATGTTCAAATAAGCTCCTGTGAACTGCTCCAAGTTTCCCACCTTTGGAAATAAGGCTGGTAATGATACTAAGCAACAGGACCTTTCCTATTATGGCATTGGAATGGGCTGCAAATAGAAGTCTGCCTGGCATCCTTGTTGCTTTTCTTTTATTTCTTTTGCTTCTCCTTGGTGCTAAACCAAATATTGTATTTGTCCAGGTGCTTAGGTATTGTGCTCTCTACAGGCTATTATTCTGCTCTGTTTATTGTGATTTAATTATTTCATTCTCCCCAGATCTGTCCAGCTGACAAGGAGTCCAATAAGCATAGCAAAATACTCAGAATGTAAATAAATGTGTGCATATTAAAATTGTTATATGAATATATCCAGAGCTTGAACCACAATTCTCAAATTCCCAAGCAATTCTCAAAGTCCCAACCATATGTCATGATGTTTTGTAAATTTTCCCCTCTGCACTCTTGTCCATTGTAAATATATTTTATGTCCTACCCCACAACAATCTAGATAAGGAATTCCTACCATACTAAGCATTTATAGTTTACTGTTAAATAACTGTGCTCCAGTTTAGAGCCAAGAATAACATTGGCTCTTCAATCATGTTAATTTTTAAAGCAAACCAAATACTATGACACAAATACAAGATATGAATACTGTATGTCAAAAAAACCACCCACTCATGTGTACACTGACACTTCCTTCCTTACAGGTGTGAATAACTGTTATAAATTTATATTAATGAAAAGAGCATTGGAGTCTGCCAACCCTACAGCCATTGTCAAATGAGTATATAGTACATTTCTTCCTTCAGGGTGTTAACATTTTTCCAAGCTTACCATGGGAAAATATAGCTCAGAATTTTGAAACTTGGGCTAATGATATCATGCAACAGGGTGATCATATGTAGTAGTTCAAATGTAAAGCTACATGTAAAGTCCCAAATGCAATGCCAATGAAGAAACCTGGCTTGAGTATTGCACAAGGGTTTGGGAGATCCAGTTTTAAGTCTCCAGATGGGCATACAGTAATTGAGTCTGAGAAACCTTGGATGGGCCACTCTTACTCCTAGCCTGCTCCACCTCACAGGGCTGTCTTAATGGACAGTGTGGGAAGAATGTTCATGCAATATAAATGCAATGTTAAATAATGCAGAATAACACAGAGTTCAGAAACTATGGGAGGACAGACAATACAAGTAAGCATACCAATATATTTGAAAGGCAGTATTAAATGTAAGGTTTATTTCAAGTCCCTCCTTCACTAAATACTAAATTTCATGATTGGTGTAAGAACGCAAAAAGGAACGAGACTGTAAGCGAGATAAATGGTGTTTGTGTGTTTGTATACGTTGACTTCATTTGAATGTAACGATTTTCTCGTTCTGTGCCGTCCTTTTCTATTTACAGACGCAGCTGTTTCAGGAGCCATGAGGGAAGGCTCCGAGCAACAGGCTCCCGCTTCTGGTGCCCCGCGAGCCACGAACCCTCGTTTCCATTATAAACTGCCATATTCAAAGGAAGGCGAGGGCTGAGACCCACTTTCCTCGATAACGTCTCCCTCGCCCTCCCACCTGCCTCGCCGCCGTTTCTCTCGGAGGCCCATTTCTCTTTTGATCCGGAGTCCGTCGCTATTTTTAAGGATCTGACACCGCCGTCGCTTCTGTCAGATCCTGAGAAGCGGCTTCTTTTTGGGGGGGGGGGGAAGGAATGCTATTTAGAAAAAACGCACACATCCGAGGACCATTTTCTGTCATCACTTTATTTTAAAGGGTCTTTTTTTAAAGATTTAAGAGCTACCTCCAGCGGCATTTTTCAATTTAAAAACAACAACACCCCTCTCCAGAATGGAGGAACCCTTTCCCAGCCGCTCCCTTCCCTTCCCTTCCCTTCCCCTCCCGCTGCCCGCGAAAGCAGCTTCGTCAGGCATGCTCCGTGCGAGCCCTTGACAGCGCGAGGCGAACCGTCTGACGGCCTCCTTTCTAACTGGCTGCTGCCTGTTGCTAACCCACGTGACCAACGGGCGGCTCACGCGATCTTCCCCTCGCGGAGGCGGCCGCCTGCTTGTTATCCCGCGAGCGTCCGAGACCGTCAGGCCAACCTTAAAATTTCAGAGGGGAGTTAAGCCGTTTGTCTCATACGTAATCCTCGATTTCGCCGAACCTCCTCGAAGAGGCACGCCTGAGGGAAAGTGTGGTACCTCAGGTGGACAGGAGATGGCACTGGAAGCCCTTCTGGGCTTACTAGATCGGCTCTCCCCGTTTGGTTTCTTCTGCTTCTCCGTTGGCACTTTGTATTTTAGACACAATAAACAGCATTGCAGGACCCTTGTCTGGTTGATTCATCTTCTGTTCCCTTCTCTGCAACCCCCCCGCCCCATTTAGAAGTAGGTACCTGCTGAAAAAATTAGAAATACTTTCAAGGCTGCCTTGGAAGAGGTAATATTTCGGAGTAAATTCTGAATCCAGATGTGATGCATCATTAACAGTTGATCTACAACTACTGGACTAAGGTTTTAGATGCCAACACCTCCATGGGATATCTGCGCCTTTTACAAAAAGATGGCCACAATAGTTCATGGTTTAAACCTTTTCCAACTAAACTGCACACATTAGGGCTATCTATTGATTTTCTTTACGCCTATGAGCCCAAGGCAGTGAAATCTATCCTAGAAAAGCGGACTAGGGATATTGACTTTCAGCACTCTACCTCAACTGCCCACAAAACTTCCTCTGAATTACATTTCGGACTAAACTTTAAATTTTTCCAAAGTACTAGATATCTGGAAAATCTGACTATCCCCAAATACCGGCATGTTTTCTCAAGGGCTCGATTTAACTGCCTTCAATCTGCAATTTTAGACAGGTTTTATTCTGTCATCCTTTACGAAAACCGATTCTGCCCTTGTAATAACAAAGAAATTGAAACATTGAATCATGCCCTCTTTGTATGTAATTTTTACAGAAATGAGCATATTAAATTACTCCAGCCTATAATGAGTGTCTTCCCAGGTAGGACTTTGAACTTGTACAGGTACTTAAAATGTTTATTAAGTGACACGAACAAAGGGACCACTGAATCAGTGGCCAAGCTTCTCTCCTCTGCCCAAAGAATACAGAAGACAACTTTGGCTTCTGTTAGCTCTTAATGTAATTGTGTTTTCCTTCCAAATCATGTTTGTGCAATTCATTTTTACTACCTAAACTGTTTTAACTATCTTGAAATATTGTAATGGTTTTATCCCTTTCTCTTTTTAAAACTACATGTGTATACTTTCTATTTTATTGGTTGGGTCTGTGACAGTAAATATTGTTGTTGTTGTTGATCTACAACACAGCCCTAAGTTTTCATTCAGACTATGAGACAAAGCCAAGAAGGGGGAAAAAAGACAAAATGGGCACCTTAAAGTCTACAATTTTTAATGTGAGCTTTCTTAAGCTCTGGAGAAGTGGACTGGTCCACAAAAGCTTTATTTTTAATTTATCTACTTCTGCTTATCCAGTCATTCAGGCTGTGGCCAGATTCCTTTCTCCCTTATTCTAGCCTTTTGTGTGTGTTCCGGTGGCCCTTCATATAATGTACATTTGGATTAATACTTGAATCAAGATAAATAAAATGTTTTAACAATTTCAGTGTTTTTGTACAGAGCAGGAATGTGCACAAGGATAATTATAAAAGATGCATGAAATATCTCAAACTTTATTTAACTAACTCTAATTCAGAAGCCATTACACCTATTCTTCAGCATTTTATAGTTTACTTTTTAAAGAGCACCACTACAATGAAGGCTTTCAAACTGCTAATAAACCACAGATATAAGGATATATCGCACATATGCCATCCCAAACCAATCATTCTGGAATGTTGCAGATTATTTCTCTGTAGGCATCTCAGTAACATACATTTTCATTCTAATTGCCCAAAACTTTACAGGATATAAAAACAAACCCTTTAAATTCCAAGTCAATCCCCATGCTGTAGCAGTGGCCTTTAGACACAAATATACATTAATCTGTTTCAAACTTGTCAGGTTCCATCTAAGAAAGAGCAGTGATGCCTGCAAAATTTCATCCATTTCTTTTTAAAAAACAAGTTATTGGCGATTCATTTCCTTCAGAAACTTAAAGGCTGTTTTTCTGAACTTCAACAGGCTGTATCCCCTCATAAGCAGTTATTGTCAAAAGTCATCCTATTCAGTCAAATAGTAAAATATATCACTACAGTATTTCATATGTTCCAACAATAACCGTTCATTCATTTACTTTATATATTTCTTGCTTTTCTTGTAATAAATGGGATAAAAGCAACTTTGGGGAACTAGAGCTTCATCTCTGGATAAGTCCTCAGAGGTATATTTCCCAAAGCCAGATTCTGAGTTGAAGCCAGATTCTGAGTTGTAGCCTTAAAATTTCTTTTGAATTTTGGAGGAAAATTGGCATGAACCTATATGGAATCTCTCTGTTGTGCATCCTTGAGACAGGATTTAGACAAAAGAATCCCTAATAGTCCACAGATGCACAGTAAGATACCGTGTTTCTCTGAAAATAAGACCTACCCGGGACACCGGGAAAGGAAAGTACAAACGTGTGGCGTGCCCATGCTCGTGTGTGTGTGTGTGTGTCAAAAGAAAGTACAGGAACAGCCCGCTTAATGTGTCCTTGCAGCAGTGTGTGAACAGAGCTGACTCGCCACCGCCGCCTTCTTCCAGGTGCTGAGGGGCAGCCGCGAAGCTGCTGGTCCACAGGCCCTCCGCCGCATTGGAGCCATGGAAGGGAAGCCCCTCCAGCAGCCCCCTCACACGCCGCCAGAATAGCTGCAGCTGCAGCCCATCAGCACCAGCAGCACTGAGGAAGTGCCACATTTGCCGGCCAGGGACACGGATGCTTGTGACAGCGGCTCCTCCTCCTCCTCCGGCTGCCGTCGCCACCGCCACCACTTTCAGTCCCGGAGCTGCTGTGGGGCAGTGGAGTTAAGAAAGTTAAAAATAAGACATCCCCTGAAAATAAGTCCTGGTGTGTCTTCTTGTGAAAAAATAAATAGTATAATACAGTGTCTTATTTTTGGGGAAACACAGGTATTTAGTTATATTATTATTCTTTGCACCAAAGCTGAACATTTTGTTTAAACTTACTGTAGAACAGTATGTTCATACAATCATATGGATAGATTCATTTGAGTACTGGGTTCCTTGTACTGAGTTCTCTTATTGTCAGGACCAATTTTCAGTTGCATCAAATTAGTTATTTATGACTGCTGTATAAAGCACAGATAAAACAACTGGTTTTCAGGTGAAAAAAGCATTATAGAATTGCATATAACATTAATCAAAGATGGATTTTACAGTCTGACCCCAAACTATAATGCCTCACAATCTACCCTGTGGAAATGAGAATTAATTTAAAATGCAGTGCAGGTGGGTGAAAGATTAAAGCACCTAGTTCTGTACAAATTTAAAATGTGATTGAATGAAAATAGACAAAAGTGTCTGAAAGTCAACATCAATACCACCCATCATAGTTACAAAAGAGATGAAAACTGACTTCTGTTAAGCTCACTAGACACCAGCGCTTGATAGTACATACTACATTCCACTTAGAATGCTGAACCAATTCAGTAAAATGGATTGGCATGTAGAAACATAGATAGTTGGTTTCTGTAAAGATACAAATAGGTTGGACATGCATTGCTTTAGCAAGGAGCCCAGTGCTTTTTTGTGGGAGGCGGTTGATCTACCCTTTTCTGGCTTGTCACAGTAAAGAGCATCTGCTCCACAAGAAGATTGAGGGTTGTTTGACCTGGTTCCAGAGAGCTAGTATGCCTTCAGCTCTGTGCTTCGTGTTAGCCACATGCATTCCTAGGGCCCTGGAGTGATTTTGGGGAATAGGAAGCAGAAGGATGTGCTTTGATTTCTCCAGTTCTAAGGCCTGCAGATGTGGGGCATTGTAACTGATGGTGGTTTTCTCCAACTCTTTCACCCTTGCAACTACTAGCTCTAGCAATAACATCCTGTTGTTGTTTTTCTTTGAATGCTGGAAGTGCTATCAAGAAAGTGGTAGGTCCGGACCTACTCAGATACTGGCCTATTTGGCAAACATGTTGATCTGGGGATATGAGTGGCACTTAAAGAATGCTCTGAAAAAGTATCATATCCTCCACATCTAAAAATTGTACATCTGGATTCTGACAGACACAGGTTATGCATTTATGCATTACCAAATATTAAATGAAGAGTGGCAAGATGTCTGTGAAGATTCTAAGTCAGGGATGGCAAACCTTTTTGCCATCGAGTGCCCAAACTCGGTGTCGGCGTCGGCGGTGGGGGGGAGGAGGCGAAGGCAGCAAGGGTGATGGAGGGGTTGGGTCAGGGTGGGAGGGGCAGGGATGGCGGCGGAGGCAGGGTCAGGTCAGCAGCGGCAGGGGCGGCAAGGGTGATGGCGGCGGCGGTGGGGGAGTAGGGATCGGCGGCAGCGGGATCAGGGGTGGGGCGAGGTTGAGGGCAGCAAGGGCAACGGGGTCAGAGTTAACGGCGGCGGCGGCGGCGGCGGCGGCGAGAGGGGCAGGGATGGCGGCGGGGTTGGTGGAAGCGGGGTCGGGGGTGGCAGGGGGCGGCGGCAAGGGCGGCGATGGCATTGGTGATGGCAGGGTCAGCCTGGCACCCGACATGCTCCCTGCCCCCCCTCCGCAAATTCCTCATGGCTGGTCCAGCAGAGGGGGAAGTGGGGGGGGCAAGGAGCATGTTGCGTGCCAGGTGAAAGCTCTTTCCGTGCCACCTTGGGCACACGTGCCATAGGTTTGCCATCCCGGTTCTAAGTCATCCAGGTGAGTTTATCTGAAAAAAAGAAGTCCAGTTGCCATGACTCAACTTCCAGATGAACAGTGGCAAGGTTAATTTTCACTAAAAACTGGAAATCAAATACAGTGGTACCTTGTTTAAAGGAATTAATTCGTTCCCAATGAAATTTTGTTAAGCAAATTTTCCTTTATACAAATTTCCCATAGGAATGCATTGAAAACAGAGTAATCTCTAATTGCAACCATTTTTGTGTTGTACGGATTTACCCCATAGGCGATTCTGTTAAGCAAATTTCCCCTATCTCCAGAATTTTTATGTTGTACAGATTTTATGTTATACAAACTGTTTGTTATACGAGGGTCCACTGAAATCAAATAGCATTGGAGGAATGGTATGGGAATTATGGAATATGACTATTAATGATAAATTGACACATGATATTAAAATTAGGAAGGGATTGAAAAAACATCTAATGATTTTATAGTAATATGGGATAAATTGCTGGCACATGTATTTCCAAAAGGTAAAGGGTACACACCAGGAGAAGAGTCAATGTATTTCTGGAGAGAAACATCTTAAAGATTTTTAGCATGGATTAAGTCCCTAGTGGGAGGTGGGTTGCACAGGGCTTGTTAGGTAGATTGCTTTGTTTTGTTATGGTTAATTTTTTTTTGTATAAATGTCACCTGTTTTTGTATTATAGTTTTAAAAATTATTATTAATAATATTTGGACAGCGACAGCCTCCTTCTTACATTCTATCCTCACTTATTGGAGTAGAGATGCAGACTACCAATTTATGATCATTCCTTAGGTCATACAACCCTGTGGCCAGGTAACCTAGATGCCTTCTGTGCAAGGTCTCATCTATTCTTTCAATCATGTCTGACTCTTGGTCACTTTGTAGATCAAAGCAATCTTATTTCTTCTTTTTCTTAGTGTCTGTCCCACTTGGTGGCGGGGTCCGCTATTCTTGTTTTTGTCCTGCACTTTGCACAGTCACATGCTTGGTCTGCATTAACCCAGGACATGTTCATGTCAAGGCTATTCACCCCGCACTGCTTTTGTCATACCCTCAGTCAGGATCTGACAACCTCCAGGGTGAGACCCTTTTTGGCCAGAGTTTCCTCGTCAGCATGCAAGAGTGTCTCTACAAACACAGTTAGATTTCACACATCTTGCTGGCAATTGGTGCAATGCCATATTTTGATTGGATGTCATCATTGTGCACATATATTCCCGTGAGGCTCAAGGTCCATTGTAGCATCTTTGTCTCCATAACACCAAGACAGCATTTGACATCTTTAGTCACTGGCCAGCAACATAGAGTGCAACAAGTCATACAATGGTACGATAGACCTTTGACATTAAATGGTCACTGATATTTTTGTTGCACATGATGCTTGCTTGATGTTGTACACCATTTTGCCAGCCACTGTTAATCCTTGAGGTGGTTTTGCAGCTCAGACTCCTGTTGGTTGCAGTCATAGAACTGAACGTTTTTGAACTCCTCAATTCATAGTAGATCAATAACATAGATTTGGATCATACATCATTCATTTGGGTTGGTCCTCAGATATTCCATCTTCTTCACATTCAGGCACAGGCCCAACATTATCAGATGGTCATCCCATATTTGGGTTTGGCACTCAAGATCTGCCTTACTCTCCGATGCAATCATGACATCATCAGCATAAAGGAGCATCCAGGGTACAGGATTCTGCAGCTCTTGAGTGACTGTGTCCATAACCAGACTGAAAAGAAGCAGGGAGAGTGCCAATTCTTGGTGGACATGATATTATATGAAAATATTTCAATGTACCAGCAGCAGACTGCACATGGCTCTTTGACAATTTATAGAGCAGTTTGACACAACTAAAAAGATCCTCTGAGATTCCATGATGTCGTAACGCATACCAGATGACATCATGTAGAACTCAGTCAAATGCTTTCTCAGAATCAAGGAATGCTGCATGCACTGGTTTACATTTCTCTCTGTGTTGTTTGAGTAGCACCCAGGCAGCATGGATTGTGTTGATCGTTCTGCAGTACTTGACAGAGCCAACAGTTTGATTTGTGTGTTGATGACTTACTCAGAGATTTTAACAGTATGTGAAAGTAATCTAATTGGTCTCTAATTGATGCATTCAGCAGGATTCTCCTTCTTTTTCCAGATTGGCACTGTTGTGCTTTGTTGCCATTCAGGTATCTTCTTCTCCAGCACAATCTGGTTAAAGATTGTAGATCGCTGCTTTCTGTCTCTTGCAATTTCTTTCAGGTCCATCAAGTTCCATCTGTGTAAGGTGGTAACTGCCAATGAACAAATTCGAGGTCCCTACTCTCCCTTCCTTGGCCAATATCCTACTGATATTCCCACTAGGAGAGCAGATCTGCTGACTCAGTGGGATTTCCATAACTGTTGAGTTACCATTGAACAGTTGATTCAATTTGTCTACTACTCTTAATTGACTTGAATCTTTTACTGAACTTAACGTTTTACTGCCCATAGTCTTTTTCTGGGCCTGGACAACCCTGTAAAGACTGAGGGTATGTAAAGTAGGAAATATAGCAATTCTGTGCTTTTAGTTAAAATTAGGGCTTAACTGTGACTTCCACCCAAGTTTTCCAGATTCAGATGGACCAGCTTGTCTCTTTTATACTAATAATATGGATGTAAGATTCTGTATCTTAAAGGAAGCATATTTGCTAAATGGCCATTTTGGCTGCTCAGTAATCTCAGCATAACCTGCTGGTAAATCCCTTAGGCCCAATACCTGTTAAATAAATCCATTCAAGCAAATAAATGCTCCAGAAACCTATTACTGCAATAAAATAACGCAAACATATGCCTCTATTCTAAAACAGACTCATTGATTTGTGCACAACCATCTCCTTTCTAAACAAGTGATAGGAAGAAATATGCTGCACTGCATGAAGTCAATGAAGGTATGGAACTATAACCTACTTTATTCTGGTGTCATTCAGGGTCGTATTGCTTTTAGTGCTTTTGCTTTTGGTCAACTAAACATTTCTCCACAAGGTAGCCTTCCCTATTCTGTGCATTATATCCCTGCATGCCTAATGGAAGCCATGCTGATTCTCTACAACAAATGCCCCATTTGTTTACTTGGCAGAATGTGGAAAGCCAGCCAGGAACTGACATGGGCAGACAGTAAACAAACCCGCCAACGTTTGTTTTACACAGGGCTTGTTCTTTCTAGTCCTGCTTCTCTGCTGTCTGAGTTTTGAATTAACGTATCAGAGCGGCATTTGAGAGTATAGACACATTTTATGTCTGGTGCAGAGTGACAGAAGTTGCAGAATGTAAAAAAGAAGTCTTTCACATGTATGCAGCAGTTGGTTTTAAATGAATATAAATTCCTAACTGCTTATAGAATGGGGATAGTAGAATCACAGCTAAGAATGTGTATCTCCCAGAGTGCCTCAACTGGTCTTTGGATGTGATACTTACCACATATGGACTATAGCCTTGGAATGAGTGTTTTTTGTCACATGTCAGTTTGGATTGTCTTCCATCCCACCCCCTACTGTTTACCACCCCCTGCTGTTTCCTTTCCTTTCTGGGAGCACTTGAATGCCCTCCTCTCTGCTTTTTTCTTGCAGGATCAGGCCCTTCTTGTGGAAAGGCACTTCTTAATGGGTTGCTCCACCCCCAAGCCTTTCCCCACCGAAAAGAAGGGTCTGTTCCTGCAAAGAAGAAAGAAGAGAGTAGTCTTCAGAATATGGAAAGGAAGTGAAACAGGGTGGGGTGGGGTGGGGTGGGGTGAAGGAGAACTCAAAAATATGAACTCAAGGAGAGTTTGTTAATTTTATTAATTAGGGGTTTTAAAAGAAGGGATCATCTAATATATGGCAGCATCTTATAGATGGAAAAATACAGTACTACTTTTATGTTGATGCTATGATAGTATCCCAGAACTTGATAAATTCCTGTCAAAATGCTTTCAGCAATGCCTTAAAATGTAAATTTTCATATTAACTAAAATGTCACTTGCTACAACAAAAAGTACTTTCTACTTGCACTGTTTTCAAAATGTTAATTATAGTCTTGTTTCAAGCAGAAAAACAATTATAATAGCTACACTATGTGTGACTAGTTGCATACAGAACATAGAAAAGCATTCTATAAATGTTAATAACATTCAACAAATAGTTGTTCATAATCAGTTACCTCTATGATAAGTAATGGGGCAATAGTTACATTGCTACAGAAGAAGCAATGCAAAAATAGCCACAAGTTTTCTTTTTTGTGCCAAGTAACATTTTCCAGTTGTACCATATAACAAAGTTTTATATATTCGTTTGTCAATTTTAAGTGGCAAGGGATGTGTTGTTTGTTTTTATCTTTTTAATAATAATTATATGCCATCAAGATGATTCCAGGTTAGGGCAATCCTTTCCAGGGTTTCCTATATATAGTACTCATAAGGCATTTATCATTTTCTTCTTTTTGGGGTTTCCACATGGAGCTTTCCACAGACTCTGCAGGCTTCTTTTGTAAGGCACAGTGGGCAATCGACTTCCTGAGCTATCTGTCCTGTTTTTCTTCTTTTGTACTTTTGCAAATATTTGCAAGAGACACTATCATTTTCTGGCCTTCTCTTAAAGTCAACGCCCCACGTTGATCATACATTACACGCAAAATAACTTGCACACATTAGAGCAATGACAATGATGACAGCAACCAGCCTGCCGAGAGCTAAGGCATAATGCAGCAATTTCTTTTCTTAAAAATAATCTTTCGAGCTCTTGTTCTTTACAAGCTCTGGAGGAAATACAGTCCAAGTGTAGCCAGATTATGGGTTTTTGGTTTGCATCCTTGTAACCTTTTCAAAAGTCTTCCCTGCCTTCCCACCCACCCATTCTTTTTCTGTAGGAAGAAGCAAACAGCATTTGATGTACACATGCCCATTCACACACAAAGGAAGTAAACAGTTACAATGCACATGACAAGTCATATTGCAAATTTCACTCTCTGTAGAATCTCATACTACCATTTTACATCAATGTAATTTTTTCCCCTGCTACTGCATGGTTGTGGTCTTTTGATTTCTCAGACCGCTTGATAATATACTCACACATTTCCTGTTTCTTTGACTGCTTTCAACAGGCTAGAATTTCCTTTATCAGCTGAAAAGAGAGAGAGAGAATGTCTAGCTGAGATTAATCAAAATAGTTCAAATAGGAAAAAATAAATATTTTTTATCTTTGCAACTTTTTATGGGAATCCAATGTCACAGTATGTTGGAAAGAGCTAAGGGGGGAATTCAGGAAAGGAAAGGAAGGCTTTTTGTCTCTTTGGAAGAATCACAATTATTAAAAAGGTGTCAAAACAGTTCAGACTTATTCTAATCTCCAGGGATTCTGATCCTTAAAAATACCTGTCCCAAGTTCTGATTTTCTCTTTGTGTTGCCAGCTTGTTTATTGAAATGAACAATGAGGAGCCTGTAAGACGTGCACCTGCCATGTCTACAACATAAATACCTTCAATTTGCTCAGAGATTAGTATCAATGCAATACGCAATATATAATATCTCTTTGGGATTGAGAGGCTGTAATTCTCCATTGGTTTGGGACAAAGAAGGCAGGGCTGGAAGGAACTTTTAGTTTAGATTAGAAGGGAAAGGGGAGGGAAAGTTAGGCATGGTAGTCATTCTGAAATATTTTTTAAAAGCAAGAGAAATACTGGCTATGTGTTGTAGATCTAAGTGACTGTGATCTAACAGCTGTTAAAATATAATAATAATAATAATAATAATAATAATAATAATAATAATAATAATAATAATAATAATAATAATAATAAACTACAGAGTTGGAAAGGACCCTATGGGTCACTGAGTCCAACCCATGTCAAGGAGGCACAGAAGAGAATCAAATTCCCAAACTCTGACTCAGCAACAAAGACTTAAACCACTGAGCTATCCAGAAGCAGAATTAAGGAGATATGATCATGTGATTGTACCATTCATAGCTGGCCTGTATTCCAGCTGTGCAATAAAAATAAGAAACATACTGCATGACAGCAGCTGGATTCTGTGATAGTTCTAGCAGACATTCTAGCATTCTGATCCAGTGGCTTCCTCACTTATGTTTCTCAGCTATTCTGAGAGTTTTATATACTGTAAAAGGGATTTTCAGTTAGAGTAGTGCTGGGAAAATCGTTGCGTACAAACTTCATTTATGCAATCTGCAGAACAGCTGCAAACTGCATAACTGTGTGTGTGTGTGTGTGTGTGTGTGTGTGTGTGTGTGTGTGTTCTGTGCCATCAGGTTGGCACCAACTTTAAGCAACTCTAATAGGAGTGAAATATTAAAGGAGCGGTTTTACCAGTTCCATTCCCTCACTGAATCCCCATAGCCAAGTGGAGATTCATCAATGTATCCACAGTCCTAGTCCATCACGCCATACACTACTACAACACACCGGGGATCAGGATAGCAGAATTCCCTATCTACTGAAAGTTTTGTGGGTGAATAAAAAAATCCAAAGCTCTTCAAATACTGAATGACAAAGTATATATGTATTACACTGAATGTGCAGCTATTGCTGGAAATGGCAGCCATCTGTTTTCTTCCTTCCCCTTTCCTCCTGTACTATTGAATACAGAAGTGGAAACTTTACACTGCCATTCATGTCACAGAAAACAGCCACTAGTGAGGGGAAATGCTCAACAACAACATCAGGTGGTCTGTAAGTTCTCCTTACAGTCAAGATGGAATATCTAGTTATTCTATGTTCTTGTAATGAAAAATCCTGATTTTTATTATTATACTGTATTCTGTCCAGTTTATAGAATATGCCATGTCAGTTCTGACTTTCCATGATGTTTTTCAGGGTTTTCTAGATACCGAATGTTCAGAAGTGGTTTACTGTTCCCTTTTTCTGATTTTGCCCAGTCATATTCTAAATTTCTGTTATTTAAAAAATCAAGCTAGCTGTAGTTAAATTGCTGTGCATAATACTAGCTACCTCAAAGATCAAATCTTACAGTATGAACCGACTCAGGTGTTAAGGTCATTAGGAGAGGCCATTCTCTCCATCCAGCCAGCTTCACAGGTACATCTTGTGGGAACACATGAAAGGGCCTTCTCGGCTGCTGCGCCCAGACTCTGGAACTCCCTCCCACTAGAGGCAAGGACGTCCCCATCTCTGATGTCTTTCCATAAACAGGCAAAGACCTTTCTCTTCAGGCAAGCTTTCCCTGAATGATGGATTTTATATGAATCTATATGATCACATAGACTTTGTGTTTATAACCACTTATAACTTTGTGTGATTACATTAACACTATGTTTTCAATGTTAGTTTCCATCACTCATAACTTTTACTTTATAACTGCTCTCTTTATAACTGCCCTTGTTCTCTTGTAGCTTTAATTGTAATGTTGTCTTTTAATGCTGTAAGATGTACCTCATTTCCCTGTTCTCATTTTCCCTAGTTGAACATGTCTTAATTGTACTCGACTGTGTATTGTCTCTCATTACTGTAAGCCGCTTTGGGTCCTTTTCCAAGGAGAAAGGCAGGGTAAAATACTTTAAAAGAAATAAATAAAACAACACTGTAGTTGATACTGATCAGAAGTTTCCTGAAGTGTTCGATCATATCTGTATCCTGCAGTTTTTCCTCTGGCCAGATAGGTAAATAAATAAATAAATAAATAAATAAATAAATAAATAAATAAATAAATAAATTGTGCCTATTTGCATTTGACATGTGAACTGTAATAAACTATATCTTTATAGATACAGTGAATGTTATTTACCTGTACTACCTTGTTTCATAACATTCTGATTTTCTGGCTCCTCCTCACTATGGGGCCAAATCCAACATTAACTTAATGTTGTTCTTGCAGCTGTACAATGTAAGTTTTTGCCTCCCTGCCCCCCACCCGTAAGTCCTGGACACAGATGGAAAACCAAGTCCAGGAAGCTTCCTAGTTCCCAAAGCAGATTTCTTTCTCATGGGAGGGGGCATTGAGGATACTGAAGATTGCCTCCTTCCAGTTCTGTTGACAGATTTATTTTTTCAGTGGCTGTCCCTAAACTGGATTATGGCCTTTGCTTTTCACTGTGCTATGAGATCATGGGTAACTAGACATATGCCTGCTGTTTTCAACAGCAGTGGTGTGTTTAATGTAATGTCATTTGGCACGAAGATTTCTAGCAAAAAGACTTCTGCAACAAGTTATCTTGGTAATAATAACACAGTAACAACTATACACCTTCTCTTTACCTCTACTGTAATTACTCTTTAATTGATTTTCAAATCTGTGAAGAACTGTCATTAAAGTGAAGTTCTGTTTAATATCTTTGTGTTCAGATTCAGCACGTCCTTGGCTACTAAGATTCTCACAGCATGCAACAACTCTTTGCCTTCAACATTCTAATGTTTATTTCTGACATCTTGCAGGAAAAACTTTGAGCTACAATATGGAAATAACTAGGGTAATTCTAAGTTTTAAATTACTATATCCATAATAACATACATTTTATCACTTTTTATGGATATATATGGCCTTCTTGATTTTAAATCAGTCACACAGAGAAGACATATAGATTTTAAATGATGACTGGATGGGGTGGGGGAGAAACCACTGCATAATTTATGAAAGCATCTGCAAATCATTTTCTAACTCTAAATGTAAATATTTTCATACTGAGTTCATGAACATTGACTGGATACCAACTTATTTCCCTCTATTCAGAGTCTTTTTCTTTAAAGCTGAATCTTCAATGAGCTGACTATTCAGGACATGTACCAAAGGGAGAATCTGTGATCTTCCAGATGTTATTGACTGGAACTCCCAATACGCTGTGCTTGGAGGGCCACAGTCCTTTTCATACCAACATAGAGGGTTAGAACATCCATCTGCTATGAGTTACCCATCTATCTTTAGCTAGTTTGTTTTCGACGAAGACAAAGCATTCAAGCAAAATGCAGGCATTATGCAAGATTTAAGAATTATTATTTGAAATATTTTTGTCATCTGTACAAGCTATGGATTCTACCCAGAAAGAAGCTCGTGAGAAGGTATTTCAAGGCCAGTACTCTCTGAAAAAAATCTAATCTAACTCTTTTGACTGTGGTGATGGGGGTAAATACAGATATCCCCCCAAGTGGGACTGAGAGAGATTGAAGATACCCTCTCAAAATTGACAGAAACAACAGGACATACTGCTGAAATGGCATCACTGGGTACAACCCACATACTGTATATACCTGAATATAAGCCAAGTTTTAAGCCCTTATTTTAGCTGGGGAAAAAGTCCTCAGTTTATATTCGAGTGAATATGGTAGCCGGCTTGGGGAAGGCAGCGGAGGGCTAGTCCTGCCCAATCTGCTGCCTCCTGAGCACTCGGCCTGCTTGAGGAGCGTGGAGGAGGGCAAGTCCTGCCTGTTCCCTTGCCTCCCAAGTGCTCAGCCAGCTTGGGGAGGGTGGCGGAAGGCAAGTCCCCAATCTGGCAGAGCACTCAGGAGGCAGCGAAATGGGCAGGAGTAACCCTCAGCTGCCTTCCACAAGCCGGCTACCATATTCACACTCGTCCCCCTCTCATGCTCCTCCGGGTGAACCAGGCCACCAGCAGAATGGAGGGAGAGCCCAAGGACGGGACAGAGGCACGAAGGAATGCTACAAACACACAGCCTTCTGCACCACCACCCAGAGAAAAGCAGCCTTGCCCCCCCCGTCCTCCCCCCTGCAAAAGTCCACACCGAACTGGACCGGTGGCAGGCTTACCTCACCCAGGGATGGTGAAAGGGACAGGAGCAGCGGAGGCAGCAGCAGCAGTGGCCTGGAGGCAGGCCCGGGGCTTGTCATTTGCACGCGAAAGGCACGTGCACAGCATGAGAGAAGAATAAGGGGAGTGCCGCTCACATAAGCCACCACCACCGCTGCTGCCTCAGCTGGAGCTTCCTTTTTATCAGAGCCACGGAGGAAAACTTTTCCTGACTACTTTTCTGCCTTGTTCCCCCACCCTTCAGCTGCTGGAAGCAGAGAGATAGAGAGAGAGAGAAAGTCACAGAGCTCTCGTGTCTCACTGGCTCGCCAAGCCTCCAGGCGCCCTAAGCCATGTCGGGCCCTGGGCCACGCACTGGCCAGGAGGGGGGTGTCTCCCTCTAATGCTGCTGGTGTGTGGGTGGGGGGGGGGAGATTGGCACGCAAGGCCTCCACAGAGAAGGAGATAGGAGGTGCCCATTTTCCTCACACTCCGGGGGCTACCTCCACAGCAGTGAAGGCTAGCCAGCAAAAGGCAGCCTGGCATGACTTTAAGTGCCTCTTATAATGGCAGGTGGCCCACGGCTCCTCCTCCTTCCTTTCCCAAGTAGGTGGAAAGTGATGGAAACTTGGGCTCTGTGATTGCTGTGAGGGTGCACCTCTCTCTCTTTCTCTCTCCCAATTGTTCAGCCCAGCTTGACAGTGCAAGTGGTGTCAGGGGAGGAATATGAACCGACCCAAAATATACCCCCTCAGTTTATACTCGAGTCAATAGGTTTGACCAGTTTTTTGTGGTAAAAAAACCACCCTCTGCTTATATTCGGGTCGGCTTATATTCGAGTGTCTGGGTACTTTAAACATTTGTGTCCAAATGCATACTGCTTCCTTCCTGAAAGCTTGGGTCTGGCAACAAGTGATCCAAAATCTAGGATTCCACACCCAACCTGTTTGTTAAATATTGATAATATACTGTAGATTGATAGGGGAAAAGAGTCCCATCCTAGATAAAACATTAATTTAGTTTTGCATAGATAAGCCATATAGTAATGTTGATAATTACACACAGTGATACACTGTTTTAGATTTTACATAGTTAGATGGGTATATTAGTTCCAAATAAGTAAACTAACAGCACAAATGGGAGAAACTGAATCAAAGACACTCATTAAAACCAGAAGCAGTACAATAAGACATTTCCTTCCAATGATAGGCAAAGATCTTTTAAGTAAGCCTTTGACCTATGATCTCTGTGTTTTTGTTTTGCTGGCTTTGGGGGCTTTTCATTGATTTTTATTAGGAGCTGCTGCTACTGTATTATTTTAGGCATAATTGCACTTAATAATGAACTTAAGGACCACCAGCAGTGAACACCAGGGCAGTATTACCCCGCCTGTTGTGTAGATGCTTGTGTTTTTAGGGCGGGGGGGGGGGATTCGGGGATTTTTTTATATGTGTGTGTTGAGGGGATTTTTTAATGTGTGTGAGAATGTTCGGGGATTTTTTATGTGTGTGTGTGTGTGTGTGTGTTGAATCTGGTCTCTGGGTATCTGAATTTCGTTGTAAGTGTATGCTGTGTATATACACACAATGACAATAAATTATTATTATTATTATTATTATTATTATTATTATTATTATTATTATTATTATTATTATTATTATTATTATTATTATTAATCTGCCCTGTTATTGTCATTATTTTTCTATTGTATTTTTGAAAATATTTCCAGTAGTATAGTACAGTAGTAGGTTTTGGAAAGGCAGGCACTAATCTTGGTAGTCCTGTGCCTCCCCCAATGTTAGGATCTTAATCTGAATCACTCCCTCTCCATACTTCAGTTACTTTAAAATAAATTAAAACATAGGACTATTTGAAGATTTCTAGTATTATTAGTAGGTTGGCCCCCAATCCAAGCTATAAAAGTCCTGTTTGTAGAGTTCTGCATGCCTGAACAAAATGTTCAAGCAAATCATGATCTCTTCACTATTTCATCTGAAAAATTCATATAATCATGAAGTTGGGAGGAGCCAATAAGGTCAATGAGTCTAGGCCCCTACTCAATGCAGGAGTTCATATCATAACATATCTGCCAAATAGTTGTCTAAACTTCTCTTGAATACCTCCAGTGCTGGAGCACTCACCACCTCTCGAGATGATTGGTGATTAACAGTGTCCTTCTGATTGCTGGAATGCCGATCAGTGTCAGTCAAATTATTTAATTTCTAACAGTTCGTTTACATTAACACATTTTATAACCTGTGGAGCACATGTAGCAGCTCCAGCCATCTTTGTAGCCAAAATTTTGGTGACATGGAAGCAAAAGAAAGCAACATGCCCCCTTTTCGTCACCAGAGGCATGCTTCCATATTTTCATGGTCCAGTGGCAAAACCAGCGGTGGCAGTGGTGTCAAAAGGGATGAAGTATGGTTTAATTGGGCTGGGGAATAATATGCCCCTTTAGAAGGTGCTCACTACATGTTTGCAAGAATGGTTCTTTCGTAAACCATGTAAACTAAGCTTAACTTTTCAATCCAGATCCTGTGCTTATCTATAAAACAAAAGCAGCACCAAAACTTTAGAAAGAGGACTTGGGTGGTTCATTTTAATGTTGCAAAATCAATAATTGTGAGTTCTACTGCACCATCTCTGTGGAGGATCAGAGAGCAGTATTGTACCTATCAAATTAGCAAATGTCTGTATCAGAGACCAGTAGGGCATCTGTCACACAGCCCTATACAGCTGCTTCTATTGGCTATTAATAAGTACAGAAGTATATCAAAATATATACCAGCATTCCATTTTATGACTTTAAACAAGGACTGGTATATGCCAATCCCTGGAATTTAGAGGGATGAACCCTCTTTGTGACCTATCAAAGGGAAAAAATATAAACATTATTTTTAACCCAAAATATCTTGTCTGTTTCTCTTTCTCTTTCTCATAATTTTTGTATGGTGGGGGTATCTGGGGGATCATTGCCCAGTCACCCTCCAAACATATAGTAAAATGTCTCCATTCTCTCCAGAAGACACAAGGGAAATTTCTGACCCTCTTTTCTCTCTCAAAAAAAAAAAAAATCAGTTCGAGGGATGTGATGCTGAGAGGAACACTGATAATTTAGAGCAGTTCCAGTTGGTTCCCCCAAAATGGAATGAGGTAGCTGGGATTTTCAGCTCAGGGTAAGGCAGAGTGTTGACTTTGCTATTCAGCAGTTAATTAAATAGATCTGTTCTAGCTGAAATTATCAAACCAGACACTACACGGAATGTTTTGAAATTCATCTGGGTCCCACATCGATCAGCAAACTCCAGATTAATTTATTGTAACACAGTAGATCACTGCAAGTACTGTACATCTAACAACAAAGAGCTAGAAAAACCACTTTCAGATTTTTCTTCCGCAAGACAATCAGATGAGAATGACATGATCAGGCTGCTCCTGGGGGACCTTCTAGAGAATTAATGACTTCATGGGGGTTACCTCAGAGTATCAGCTTCTCTCAGTTGGTCATTAATCATAAGCAAATGCCGTGAGTGCCGTTTATTCTGACTTAAATATTTGAAGGTAACCTTCCTCCATGGTACATCTCTCCCCCTCCCAATTCCCCTGATGAAATATAAGTAGCTGTATGGACACTGAAGGAAATGAGTAGATGTTTCAGCTGGCAAAAGGAGGGTGGTGGTGTGTGAGGGCTGCAGAAAGATAATCTGTTCTTTCACAGTACAGTTTATCACTGAAAAGTGAGGGTCAGAAAACATTAAATACGTGTGTGTGTGTGTGTGTGTGTGTGTGTGTGTGTGTGTGTGTGTGTGTGTGTGTGTGTGTTTTGCTTGGTAACAAAACTAGCTGCAATGGAAATGCATTGTATTCATTTTTAGAAGATTTTTGATTGAGGCATTTTTAGAGACATTTTGACATGCTGCTTTTTAAATTTTATTTCAGAGTGCCTGCCAACTAAACAAGGGCAATTATCTGACAAAATACAGTGGTTTGCACTCTGAGCTTTGAGGTTGTTTCTTGTGGAGAAACAATAAAATTTGCAGATGCAGCTCCTTCTTCTGGTTCAGATTAGGACCATAGGTGGAGGGAAAAGATAAAAAGATTCACTCACTCTTACATAGTGTACCAAACCAAATCGTATCACCAGTGCTCATTCTATTACTTGGCTTCTTCTCCTGCTAAATAGCAAGTCCCAGCCGACAGATGTACTTTATTTGGATTTTGAATTAACCAAATATTAGCTTGGTCTGTTTGTTCAAAGCAGTAGGACTATATTTTTACTATTTCATATTCTTTGGCAACACTGCAGAGAATGTAGGAATCTAACACAGCTAGTGGGGACTTGGCTGTGCTGCAGAGTTTTAAGTGAATTTGTCAGATTATAATAAAGGAAAAAGTGGTCTGACAATATAATAAAAATGACAAGCCAGTTCCCCATGGAATACAGAAATGAATTCAGTGAAAATGTCAACAACATGAGGGCAGAAGGTAGGCTCCCCCCTCTCACTGTATACAAAACATATGATGTGCTGCTGTGGAATGTGAATTGAATTATATTTTATTTAGCTGTTTTGGATTTGTATATTGTTCTGTCTCAGAAATACAATTATTATTATTACACCAAAGAGAAAAACACTGAGATTTAAAATGAATGTTGCAGGGGAATATCTACCTCTTGTCTAATGCTGACATCAAATATTATTAATAGAAACACATTGTAAGTAACTGTAAAATGTACACAAAATTGGCACAGTTGAAGTCACTTGCAACACTTAAGCAATAGGGCCTGACTGTTAATTTAAGAACCTGATTTGCATCATATATAATGTGTCATGGTTGGACTGAATTCAATTTAGACCTGGAGAAAGTTTGCAGATGAGTGGAATTGCCTCCTGAATAAACAGTCATAGCCTAATTTTAGCAGCTGTGTAAACTATTTACTGATTTATCTATATTATATATTTATTTAAATTAACCACCAAACAAAGCCGGTATAAGCCAGAAGAATACATAGAAAGATGGATAGGTACTGTAGCTTGGCTGATTTTCACTTAGGGCCTTTTTACACGACCCCTAAGATCCGCTGGCCACTTAAATTCGGACCAGAGATCTTAGGGGTTCCTCGCTCTTCCTCTGTCCCCACCCCCCTCCGCACTTCCTGGTTGCTGGCTGCCTGAGGGAGGGAGAAAAAAGAAAGAAAAGAATGCCGTCTTACCTCCGTTTTGTTCCAGGCAGCATTCAGATCTCTTAAAGGGGCGGGGCGCAAAAAAAGAACAAACAGAAGCCAGGAGAGCCCCGCACTCACTATCCTTACACCGGATCAAATATTTGTCACATCCAAAAAGCAGGTACAAGAAAAGTGCAGTTTGGTCACGCTAAGTGGGCGGGGTCGCACTTAATTGTCTGCAAAGTCCGGAGCTGGTGGGTAAACATTTTTAAGGTCCGGACCTTGCAGCCATTTGCGGCGGAGCTTAGGGGTCGTGTATAAACGCCCATTGTTGACAAGAGAATCTTAACCTAGTTCTAAGTTTAGTGGTAGCTTTGTTTTGGGACTATACACTTCAGGTGGTAGGACTAGGACCAGTTTACTTGATTTTCTTACACAGACCTCAAATGTTTGTGTGTTGTATGTTGTGTGTTATGTCATTACAGTCGTGACCGACCCTTCGTGACTCCATGTCCATGGAGTTTTCTTGGCAGGAATACTGGAGTGGCTTGCCAGTTCCTACTCCAGGCACATACAGCACCTGGTATTCCCTGGTGGTCTCCCATCCAAGTACTAACCAGGGCTGACCCTGCTTAGCTTCTGAAATCAGGCGAGATCAGATGTGCTTAGGGCATCTAGGCAGACCTCAAATGTAATTAGTTATAAATATGAAGCAACAATTATTCTAATAATGAAGGTGTAAGTAAGAGATATCACTCGTTGCAATTCCTATTTTAAGGTTCTACTGTCCTCGATATTTCAGCATCTATGGAGTATTTCTACAAGAGGCCAGCGGTTGTTTCTTATCATTTTTTAAAAAATAGTTGAAATGTAACTAATTAGTTAATTCTCAATAGGAAGAGACATTAACTTTTTAAACAACTGAAAATTTAAAAGTAAGCACTTTTTGCCCTTCAAGCCTGAAAAGTAACTTTTAAAATGTCACCTTCCAAACACTTATTGTCTATCCAAACCCACTCTGAAAACTGGATTTGGGGGTCTTTATATCAACATTTTGGGGATTTTTGTTTATTTTTGCTCACAACAGTGTGAGTTCATACAAATCCTCATCTTCTGCTTGAAGTAGTATGGATTAGCCACAAGCTGACCTACTGTATCATTGAAAACTATGATATTGAGTCTCTCTTGGTGCTTTCTAGAGCTCTATCTCACACCATCTAAAAGCCGTTTTTTTCAGCAATCAAAGGTGCCTCTTTTAAATATGTCCTCACGGCCAGCTGGCTTTTCTGGGGGGGGGACCTTTGGCTATGCCCCCTGAAGTGCAGCTTCCTGGAACCAGCTCTGGGGCTTCTCTTTTTGTGTGTGTGTGTGTGTGTGACGGTTAGCGAAGCAGGGAAGGTGGGAACTCCGAAAGCTGCTTATTATCTATGAATAGAGTCAGGGTGAGAGTAAATGAGCAAACGAGAGGGAGTGTAATCTGCCTGCTTTCGAAAGGAAATCCCATTGAGCTTCGGCTGAGAAGCTTCTGATCTGATAACAGCAGTTGAGGGTGGAATTTGGAAAAAAAATGGAATAAATTTTGGCAGGTGGTGTGTGTGTGTGTGTGTGTGTGTGTGTGTGTCTGAGAGAGCAGTTGCTCAGGCAGCCCGTCCGGAGCTGCCAAGGTTGCTGCTGCTGTGCTGCTGCTGCAGCAGCTGCTTCTCCAGCAACTCTCCCTGTCCAGAGGGCGTCCCACCTTTCTTTTCTTCCCTTCTTCCTTCCTACCTTTACCTCACCTTCCCTCTTTGCCCCCGCCCTCTTCTGAGAGCCCACGGCGCCGCTCCAGCCCCAAGAAACTGGGCCACATCCCTGGGAGAGAGAAAGAGAAAGAGACCCTTGGGTGGGCGCACACACACCTCACACCCTCCCAGCCCTGCTGTGCCATTGTGAGGACTTCAAAAATGCCGTTTAGGTCACGTGATTGCATCAGGCAGAAAGGCGCTAAAAAAAAACCTGCATCTTCTGGCTCCTGGGGTAGACCTCATAGTGAGAACTCACTCTCCTAGTAGTAAGTTGGGAGGCATGGAATGGGCCTCAGCAAGGAAAGTGAGGACTGAGAACATCTGGGTGTTCTCTGGAGTAGGGACACACACCTTGGCTGAAGCCCCCCTGTGTCCAAAATTTAAAGGAGACTATAAGGAGGCACTGCAATGGGCACAACAGTAAAATGTATGTGTGACACATGGTCCCAGCATGAGAGGAAGTAACTTCATTACACTGAAGCTTAGCCACACTATATATTCTAAACACATGCCCATTATTCCAGTAAAAATCAAAAAGTGTTCTGCTTATTTACCGCCCCATATCACTTCCAGTAGTCTGTGGGAAGTTTACAGTTTAATTATGCAGGCTACACTTTGCCCCCCTCCAGCAAGCTGGGTACTTATTTTCCTGACCTCGAAAGGAGCCGGCTACCAGAGATTGAACCCCAGGTCGTGAGCACAGTTTTACCTGCAGTAGAGGCATTTAACCACTGCGCCACGAGGCTCTTAGTATGCCAGCAGTGACATTACATCCAGTTCTAATTTATTATAATCTCTCCTCAAAGTCCTGATAGGATGCAAACTGCTTTGATTCACACTAAATTCAGAGATAACAGTTGTGAATGAATAGCAGCAGGGTAAATGACGGAATATTGGAACTATAAAAGAAATACTTAACATAGAAAACGTTTACCAAACTAGTATGCCAACAGTCTATGAGAAACATGCATTAAAGGGAAACAAAGTTAATGGAAATGATATAACTTATCTATTTAAAAGCTATTCAGGAAATATAAAAGCTAAATGTTTATTTCCTTGCATAGCTCATACTTCAGATTTTACAGCATCTGTTTTACAGCATTATAATTGCAGTTGTCAAAAATGCAGTGGATGCTCAATCCATTTTCACAATGGTATTCATGGCCATAATGTCACATTAATGCAACTGTTTTGCAGGGGAAATGTGTGATATTAAAAGGAGGCAATAAATTAAGTTAAGAAGTTATATTTCATACAGTGTAGTTGAGCAATTTCTTTTGAAATTACCAGTCTTTGTCCAATAAGTTGTAAATAATGGTTTAAATAATGGTTTAAATAAGTTGTAAATAATGGTTTCTCATTAGGGAATAGATGGCAATGAGATCTGAATGGTACAATTCTGTAAAATTTATTTATTTATTTATTCAATTTATATACTGCCCATCTGGCAGAAAGCTTTTCAGTTTCTTTTCCTGTTGTTATCATCATACCCAACAGGCCTCCCATCAATTTTCTGGAAGTTTTTTGCTTTTTATGTTTTTTAGCATATGTAAAGTCCAGGGTGAATGGGTTGCAACCTGTAGGCCCTAAGAATATGGAAGACAATTTTGAAAGGTCCATTTTTTCTACCATGAGATCCTTCAGGGCCAACAAACACTGCATCTGGCCACAGGTATTGCACATTGCACAGCCTTCTCTTAGGGTCCCATGTAACCCTCTGCTACTCTCACAGCCTAGTTAGTTAGAAAAGAAAAAAGAAACCAAAAATAATGACCTAGTTAGTTTTGGCTATGGCCATTCTCTCTACTGGCTTCAGTTTTGTTCTTCACCTATATGCAGCTCTTGGTAGAAATCTTGCAATGGAATGTGGCCCTTTGCAATATAAAAGGTTGTCATCCTTGATATTGAGTATCCTAGGTAAAAGAAGGTTGATATCCACAGTTTGTTTCCTGTAATCAGCTGTATTCACTTCTTAGCCTCTGTTGGCCACAGGAACTGGATACATGTGTACATCAGGGCACCACAATCCATATTAGGTCATGCCCTTCTAAGACCAACTCAAATATCACAGAATAGTGTGAAACTATGCTGTTCTCCAGAACTCTTACTCAAGTAGATGATAAAGAAAGTAAAGAAGTAGCCAAGGTCTAGGGTGTAGGGAATGGCTGAGGATGAAGCTATGTAGTAATTCTTTAGACCAGTGGTTTCCAACCTTGGCTAACCCAGTGTTCTTGGACTGCAGTTCCCAGGAGTCTTCATCACTAGCCGTGCTGGCTGGGGTTCCTGGGAATTGCAGTGTGAGAACACCCGGTTACCCAAGGTAGGAAACAGTTTCATTCTGTTATAATGAAGTGTGGGGAAAGGCCCAAGATATTCAATCTAGGTTTGATATAATACTTTAAGAACCTCTCTAATTGAGGGAGGTTCACAATCAACCAGAAAAGTCTGCCTATTTATTCTACAATTATCTTGCTTTAATTCAGTCAGCTTGTTTTCATTTAGCAACGGTTGAACTGAAGAACAGCAGGCTTTCTTTGCATGTCCCAGGAAAGAATAGGAGGAAATACACATTTACCCTCTCAGATTGTATCCTGTACAAGTACTGCTAGGAAATGGAGTACTTGCTGCCATAGCTCTGGTGTCTTGACACAGTGATGTGGAACAGAAGAAGCTTTTACATTAGTAAATCTGAAGGCTGAGAGTTTACCTGCTGAACTCCCTGTCACTTCATGTTGAAGAAGGCATAGATGAAAAGACATTAAACTTCTAAAGATACTAAGGAGCTCAAATGTCAAACAATAATACATCATGACACAAGCTTAGAAAAAATTATTAGAGAGTAAGCATGATGGGTCTCCCAGGATCAACTAGGAGTAAAGATGCATATGATTGTTCTGTGCAGCTGTAGGTACATGCCTTTGGAGTAAGCTCCTTAAACTCAGTAGAATATATTCCTGAATAAGACTGCATCAGCTTGGATTGCATGGAGCACTTTTATGTTGTATCAGCTTTGCATGCTTGTTACATGTAAATTAGCACAGTAACATGCATCATGATATGCATCTATGTTTGTTTTCTACCATTGTCTATCCGTCTGTCCATGCACATAGGCACACGTATTGCATACAAAGGTCTGCTGCATTATGCAACTACAAACTAGGTGGATTCTCAACTTTAATTAAAAATCGTAGCTGCTTTGTGAAATTACATGTTCTTTCATAAGTGGTTTTGGTTTGTATTGTTCTTTTGCCTAATTGGGTGGAGGATATGCATAAAAAGGGTAATTGGAATGTCTGATTCTGACATTGATGTCTGGATTTTTGTTTTCAATTCACAGGCTTCCCAGAGATTGCTGAGTGGTGGCATGAATGCTATTTACAGCAGTCAAAGTTAGAAGCCAGAAGCAATATTTGGACTTGAAATGGGGAAAAGGTTCCCTGTGGACTGTTCTTCCATGCAAGGAACAACTGGATCCTTTCCCTTGTGACTCCTAATATCTGGCCAACTGTGGTTTATTCAAGGCAGGAAAGAAATCCTCATATTATCACTCCATCATGGCTACATTTATTATCACGATGGATGAAACACTATTTTAAAAATTCCAGTCCTCTTGATTTAAAATAACAAATTGAGGTAACTAAAGCTCCGTTGAGAGCTGCTTGGACTCTATCAGCACGCTGTCATCTTCTGAAAAATTATCCAAGAAGAAAAAGCAAAAAAGGAAAAGTTCAGTGTTTTTATTGGCAAATTTATCCATGTTAATGTTTGATTTTCAACTAATGCTTTTGTATAGGATAGTTTTACAAAGATTCTGTTTTCAGGCAATGTTGTTTTCCTGCTCATATGACTGTCACACATCAAGGATTTGGAAATTGTATAAGGATTGATATGTTGGAAAAATGAATTGTATTCTGTTGGTCCTAAATTAAAAAAACGATTAAAAAAAATCAAGGAACAGTATATATTTAAAAATGGGCTCTTTAGTTGACTCTGTCTGGAAACATACCCATTATAGTGGTCTTTTGAAATGCTAAATCTGTTTTCCTGTTGACTGGGAGATCCTGTCTTCGTTTGCTTGAAAGCCTTTTATTTAAGCTAACTATCAGCTACTTGCTTGAAGTCCAATTAAAGTTCTTGTCTAGAAATATTGCACAATTTTCATTTCATCTTTGGGTGTTGCTTTTCCTTCAGTACGACACACTAACATGGCTATTGTTATGTAATTTACAGTATCTAAAATAAATGTGTGGAGGGGATGACAGATGAATTAATCAAATTTGGAGCCAGTCTACACATTTTGTGAGAGATCTGTGATTTCATTTCAAATCACTTCTGGGGAGAGGGGATAGTCCAAACTATACTGGAGCACCAGTGCTGGGAGACAAGTTTTAGGCCTACTGCCCAAGTCATTTTCCTAAAATATATGTGTAAATGTTATGTGGGCCTGGGAGATGAATTTTGGTGCACAATATGCCTGCAGCGAAGATCCATATGGATGTCTACATGTAATTCTTGCCCCTTATTATATGTGGCATTAGTATCCTGAACATTTCCTCTATTTTCTCAGTAGTTCTCAAACTTGGAGTCCCCAGATGTTCTAGTGACGAAGGCTTCTGGGAGTTGCAGTTCAAGAATATCTGGGGACAAGATTGAGAACAAGGCATCTATACCCATGGCATCAGCCAGGAGTGAGGAGGGAGCAGAGCATGGATTGCTGTTTTTAAAATGTGATGTGTTATTCATTACTCACCTCATTTTTTTTGTCAGCAAAGTTACTTCCACAGCCCTAGTTGCTTGAAATTGCTCAGGCAATTTGTTACATTAAGCATTATTGTGTGTCACATTGTCTTTGCCAGCAGGATGGGAAAATAAAGGGAAATGCTCCCTGTTTCTGTCTAGTGGCCACTTGATAATTACAAAAATATAAAAGACAAACCTGAATACTTCTGTTGCAGTTTACGACTAATAGACTGCAATGTTATGTATGTATAGTTTGCTGTCAAGTCAGACCTGACTTATCCTGAACCTAATAGGGCTTTCAGGGTAAGTGAGCACTGGTTTTCCCAGTTCCATGCATGCACACAGTGAGTTTCCATCGCCCAGTGGGGATTCAGACCCTGTTCTCCAGAGTCCTAGTCTGCCAGTCTATTGACTACACTATACTGAGATTCCCAATAGAATGGCATAACACCTGGAAATTTCAAAGGTCTGTAAAATGCCTCAAAATGCCCATTAAAATAACTTACAGAATTTAAAACAAAAGTTAGTTTTAATGTTGCCTTCTAATGCTGTAACATACCCCTCAATTCCATGTTTCTCAAACTGAATATGTCTTAAGTGTAATGGACTATATATTGTTTCTCCTTACTTGGTCCTTTTCCAAGGAGAAAGGCAGGGTAAAAAATACTAAATAAATAAATAAAATAAATAAATACATTAGTTTTATGGCTTACATTGTAACTCTATGTTATTTATTATCCCCAAAGTAACTAGCTATAGGCCAGTGTTGGCGAACCTATGGCACGGGTGCCAAAGGTGGCACTTGGGGCCCTTTCTGTGGGCACCCGACACCATCCTTTCACAGCCACCGGTATTCAGGTTAAATTGCTGTATTGGCACTTTGCGGAAAATTAGTGGGTTTTGAATCGCAGTTTGGGCACTCAGTCTCTAAAAGGTTCGCCATCACTGCTATAGGCAATTCCTTGAGAGAAGAGGGAGGGGAAGAGAGATTTTTCAGACAAAAACGTGTGGAATATAGAGGCTTGAGTTCCATTTCCTTCTTTGAAAAGACACTAGCAACCACACTTCATGCATTTTATCTTGCTGATTCCCCCTAGTTCCTTTCTTATCTCTTGCTCATCTCACAATTGCACTAAAAGCAGCAGCTGAATTTTTGGGCTTCTGAAATACAGTGCTTCATTAAAAAGGAAGCCTCATGGCACAGGGGTTAAACTGCAGTACTGCAGTCAAGACTCTGCTTCTGATCTGAGTTCTGTCCCGACAGGCACAGGTAGCTGGCTCAAGGTTTATTCAGCCTTCCATCCTTCTCAGGGTGATGAACTAAGTGCCCAGTCTGCAACATTAATGCTTTAAGCCTGGAGAATGCTTTACACACTATATGGTGACATAGAAGCAGAAAACTTTGCTTTGGTTTGCTCATAAAATTGTGAGTTCTTTGGGGTTTGTGAGATAAAAATAAGAGTGGAGGAAAGGCTGGAAACAAGAAAGAGAGATGGGGGAAAGGGGAAGGAGAGAAAAAGCACAGCATGAGGTAGCTGGGTAGATTTAAGATGTGTGTGTGTGTTTAGGGATGGTTTAATCATATTATGTGTGTGTATGTGAGAATAAATTTGGAGAAGAAGAAAAAACAATGTAAGTGGTTCTCATCTTAAGAGAGAAAGTGTGTGTGAAATGCTACCTGGAGTGATGCCACTGTGTCTAATGATAGGTTGCCTATGAATCCATAATACAGAGAGTGGTAGACACGTTTGAAAACAAGACAAGACTTTTGCATTCACTGCCTTAACAAACAAGAAGAAGGGGAATTTGACTACCTTCTTTGAAATATTTAATGAAAATCCAAAGAAGAGCTCAAAGGGATATTAAAGATGGCAATATTACCTTTTTCAGCAATTGTATTTTCTGCAACAATAGACAGAATCCTATTGAAGTTCATGTAATATTTGTGTAATTTGCAGCAATTCCATCATAGATGTTGGCAAGTCTTTGGTTTTGAGTCCCAAGTCCACATCTGACTCTTTGGGACCAAGTCTTGATTCCCAAGCCCCAACTCCAACTCCCTATTAAAAACTAGTTTTTTTTCTCACAGGAAAAAAGGATGGGGGGAATGGATTCCAATTTCCTAGTCCCAAGTTCAGTCCAAGTCATTTAAAAAAAACACACCAACCAGTTGAATCTGAGTCAAGTCATTGGTGTAATTTAAGTCTGTCTTGACAGTCTCAAAACTTGAGTCCTCATCCACTCAATTAAAATTTAAATGAAATGGGCGGAGATCTGATAAACCAGATCTAAAATTTAGATGGAGATGTAGGCAATGTATTTTAGCCAGAATATTCTTCTTCTTAGAAGATACAGTGCAATACAGACTTATAAAATAAGCCACACTGAACTCAGAAGTCCTTACTTGAACACTTTCAAGTCAGCATCCACAGTCTCCACCTGCAAGTGTATGTAAAATATGTCACTAGTGAGAGAAAGCTAGAATGGTATTGATAACCAGGAAGGTTATGCGGTCGAGTGGAATAGTAAAAAAATGTATGTGGTGGGGAGGATTTGAGCCACAGATGTATTGACAAAACTCTGTCCATCCATTATCCTTTTACTAAGAAGATGGTCTTATAATAAGACTGCATTACAAATATTATGTTTTGTTTGAGTACATCTTTCTCAGCCTGATTTTCACATATACACATTTTCAAAACCTGCATAAATGTTTTGTTTCCTTTCTTTTTTCTCACCAGTTTTGACAGTTACTTTTAATATTTTGACAATGTTTCCCATTGTTTTTCTATCACTTAACACATCTGTACAATCCTCACCACCACCAAACCACGGTATTTTTATAGCAGATTTTAAAGGGAAAAATAGTTTGCTGCTTCTAAATACACACATAAGTATTTACTCTAAAGGAAATTCCTTCATAGTCCCTTTCAGAATTGTCAAAATCCTGAAAGCAGTTGCTGGGTGAAGACTGGAAGTTGCTATGGCAACTGTCTCCCTTGCTGAGAAGACAGCTGTCTTATGAGAATCTGACTGGACATGTTTGGCACCTGAGGAGCTTATTGGTGTTGAAGAAGAAGAAGAAGAAGAAGAAGAAGAAGAAGAAGAAGAAGAAGAAGAAGAAGAAGAAGAAGAAAGATTCTTAAACATAATACTCCCTCCCCCCCAGCTCTAATATAACCCAGTGGCATCAGAACAAGAGACATACAGTATGAGGGAATTTAGCCCTGCCTATGAAGCTTTTCACTGTGGAAGATGAGAGGCAGAGGAAGTATATGTTAATACACACATCACTGATCTGACTTTGATGCTGACCTTTTGAGATGAATTGCTTCAGAAAGGCATTAACATCAATCACCTCAACAGTGACAAAATATGAGCTTGGTGACAGTGGCCTGATTCATTTGTGACTAACAAGATATATCAGAGAATGTAACAAATGAACAGACACTGCTCCCACACATCCATATTTGCTGGGTTCATATTTGCAATAAAACACAGGATTATTTCAATGGGGAATCTATGGGTGACCTGTTTGTCCTCAGTTGACTCCCCCACTCCTTATGTGTTTCCTGATTCTGTACTCTTACTGACAGACTTTCTTTTAAGGCATGCTCACACACTCCAATCAACCCAGGCACAGTCTGAGTCCTTGTGTATGACACTTGTGTATTCAGCGGTTAATTATTTGGTTTTCTGCAGTCTGCCAGGAAAGGAGCTTCTATCACTGCAGTCCTCATATGGAAAGTGAGGAGTCTGAAGAGAAGCAGTTTCTATTTGGGTGGAGACTCTCCACATGAGCAAGAGCCCTGGTGCTTTCTTCTTCGGTGATGTTCTTTTCATCTGAAAAGGCGATGCTGGAGGTGCCAGGGCTGAACCTTCCCTTTGAACGTTAAAGAAAATAGTACACATCACAGCAGAAATCAAGGTGTACAGATTAACAGCCTGTGTATACACATACACAGACTGTTCATGCACGGAATGCAATGCACAGACATACCTTTACTGAGGTAGCCTACTTATGACTGGGCTATACTAATTAAGTTACTAGTTGCAGGGCTAACAGTTGGGTGCTCCACCATAAAAAAAGTTATTCCTTCTACTCAGACAGCTAAGTGTCATAGAGATGTCTTCTAGAGTTTGAAGGCATTCCCCCTTTTTCCTCAACCAGATGGAGTATTTGTTTACATGAGGTGGTACAAGCAGATCTCACTATCTCAATAAGATCTTTCCTATGATGCTCAATCTAACTGATCCTCAGTTTGTTCTCAGTGCTAGCATGTTGTCTGCCAGGTCTGTAATATTCTAAGGTTTGCTCATGCAATAAAGCCTTTTATTCTGCCAGTTTTAGCCTATCTAAGATTTAATTTGATTAATTTAATTTTGTTTCAATTATGCTGTTTCCCTGTCATGTGATTGCTTGCAAACTGGCCAGAGTGACCATTGGTTGGATAGGCAGTAAATAAATAAATAAATAAATAAATAAATAAATAAATAAATAAATCTGTTATCTTTGTGAAAAACAGAACAGATTGTTAAATGGGACCTGTTATAAGCTGGCTGGCCAGACAGAGATGGGCAAGAATCAGGAAAACAGTAATTCATGATAGTTGATAGTTGATGGTTCATTGCTATTAATGAACTTTCTGATGAATCAACATTTTCTTGGTTGGTGCAGCTTGGTATTTCTGAGAGTAGTAGAACAGTACCTTTGAGGGTTAGAGATGACAAACTTCCAGAAATTCTTCATCTGACTCTCCTCCTCACCTTCACCCCAAATTTAGAAAAGATTGGATTTGGAACATCTCTGTTATAGCCTCCCAAAGTAGGTCTCCACAGGAAAATGCTCTTTCATTTAATGTTTTTAAAGTCCAGTAAGTAAATATTAATACAATCATCCCCCTGCATATGGCAGCATTCTGACATGAATAATTAAATTGTAGCCATCCTCTTAATCCAAATGCAAATTCTTAGCATCAAGCAACGAATCCGTATTTCAGATGCCCTTATCTTTTTAAAATAGTTGCCCTTGTTATTATCCTTGCCCTTGTTATTAATTCTATGCCCTAATGTAGAACCAAGGACACTGTGTAATGTATATTATCAAGGCCAATTTTTGGTTTATGTCACATATCCCATTCTTTTTCTTAAGGAAGCTAGTCTCTCCATCTTTATTCATACTATTGTTGCATAATTATGATTTAAGTGCTCAATCAGGTTTAAATATTGCCACTATGTTCACTGCTTTCATTTTTATTCTTTTATTGCTTTCCTTTGAATGCTTTCTTTTTACTGATTACACTATACTAAACTTGATTTTCTTAATATTCATTTTTAGACTATGTTTATTAATTCAGTGAGTGACTTTGTTGTGTAAACTCTGTTACATCTAAATTGTCAACCATTAATACTTCATTGTCTGCTTAGTGAATGCTGTTGATAGCCTCTCAGTTGACAAGTGATGCCATCTATTAGACAAGTGCTAAGTCTGTTGTTATTGGAATATAAATTGGAAAGCAATCATGACAGTATTTAGAGCATCTTCCTATCTCTGTGTTCTCTATCATCTTCAGCTTTTCAAGATCTTCAGCTATGCAAGAGTGGGTGATATTGGGCCATTATAAAATCATTCATTTTCCAAGGTTTTATTGAGAAATCCCCACTTCTTCAGGCTCAGTACAAAATAAAATGGAGACAATATTCAAACATTGATGTTACATGTCTGAGAGATGATCTTAGTGGGCTGCCATCTATCTATCTATCTATCTATCTATCTATCTATCTATCTATCTATCTATCTATCTATCTATCTATCTATCTATCTATCTATCTATCTATCGCCCCCTTAGTGCAAACTAAGTTAAAATCAAAATGTTCTCCATATATACTGTCCCATAGTGCTTAAAACATTCTCTGGGTGGTTTATAATTTAATTATGAAGGCTACACACTTCCCTCCAGCAAGCTGGCTACTCATTTTGCCAATCTCAGAAGGATTGAAGGATAGGTCAACCAGGAGCCGGTTACCTGGAATTGTATCCCAGGTCGTGAGCATAGTTTTGGCTGGAGTTGTTGTTGTTGTTGTTGTTGTTGTTGTTCAATCATTTCAGTCATGTCCGACTCTTTGTGATCCCATGGACCAGAGCTCACTAGGCCTTCCAGTCTTCCACTGCCTCACAGAGTTTGGTCAAATCCATATTGGTTGCATTGCATCGTCCAACCATCTCATTCTCTGCCGTCTCCTCTTCCTTTTGCCTTCAATCTTTCCCAACATCAGGGACTTTTACAAGGAGTCCCTTCTCCTCATGAGGTGGCCAAAGTACTGGAGCCTCAGCTTCAAAATCTGTCCTTCCAGTGAACATTCGGGGTTGACTTTTGTCAGGATGGATAGGTTTGATCTCCTTGCAATCCAGGGGTTTCTCAAGAGTCTCCTGCACCACCACAGCTCAAAAGCATCGATTCTGTGGCGATCAGCCTTTCTATATAGTCCAGCTCTCACTTCCATACATCACTACAGGAAAAACCATAGCTTTGACTATCCAGACCTTTGTCGGCAGGGTGATGTCTCTGCTCTTTAAGATGCTGCCTAAGTTTGCCATCACTTTCCTCGCAAGAAGCAGGCATTTTTTAATTTTATTGCTGCAGTCACCATTTGCAATGATCAAGGAGCCCACGAAAATAAACTCTGTCATTGCCTCCATTTCTTCCCCTTCTATTTTCCAGGAGGTGATGGCTGCGATACATCAGTTTAACATATCTTGTTCCAAAACCAACCCTAAATTCAAGCTACACTTGTTCCTTCACATTTTGTTTAAATTCTGTTAGGTATTATATTTTATAATGAGATCTGTGCCAAACTGTAGAAAACTATTCCTGTTCCCCATCTTCTAATAGCTTTCCTGGTGTGTCTGATGTCTATGGGGATACTGTTAATCAAACTCAGTCCAAATGCCAACATGCCTTCAGAACTTAATATTATATGTGAAATACAAGTGCTATTTGGAAAAACCCAAATGACTATTAAGTATTTACTACTGCCATGAAGAGTAAAACTGCGACATCTTAGCGGAAATCAAAATTCAGACTCATTTCAACATAAGAAACTCCAGCTGTTAGAAGACAGGCTAGGCTTTTCCAAAATTGCAAAACTTAGCCAGAAAATGGGAGAGGATTTCTCATTGAACATTAGAAATATGTGACCTTGTCAATCACATCGGCTATAACTTGATTCATTGGCTAACCACACTGAAAACTAATAGCTGATTCATTTACTGTAAAACAACTAGACAAGAAATAAACCACATTGTTTGCTCTGTTTGCTCTATCTCTCTACTACTGAGAACTAGAAATCTAACTACAGTGGAACCTTGACTTACATGCTGCTTGACTTGCATCATATTTGACTTGCAGCAAGAAGGGGCCTGTTTGACTTGAGTTGCAGGCTTTGACTTACATCTCGGAGCCCCGGCGCAAGGCACCGGAATTGGGCGGCAGCCACAACCCAGCATTGCGGCTGCCGGCTCCAAACTGCTCCTGCCTTCTTCCCCTCCTCCAGCAGTGGCGGCTTCGGCGAGGCCAGCTCAGAGCACCTGGAGCTGGTCCTTGGCCTCAACGAAGCCGCCGCTGCTGCCGGAGGAGAAGAAGGGCCGGGAGCTCAGGGCTGGCCTCGCTGGTTAGACAGTCGGCTCAGTCTTGTAAAAAATCTGGCTGCAGAAGTCTGGTCCACAATGGAAGCATTTTAGTTGGGGAGCTGTAAAGTTGTGGGACTCTAATGGTAAGCATAGAGTTGTTCAGAACTTGGAACGTCAGGTTAAAAATCAGTAAAACTTAAATGTTAGACATTCTTGCTATGAACATTAAAAAGTGGAGGCATATAACTTGTGGACTATAATTCCACTGCCTCCTCCTCTCTTTGAAGAGACATTTCATTTACATCCCCAGAAGGAATCTCCTATCCCAGTCAAATTTGTGTTAAATTGCTGTTTTCGGAGGTCTTTTCCATCATCTGGAACGGATTAATCCGCTTTCCCATTACTTTCTATGGGAAACGTTCGTTTGACTTAAGTCATGTTTGACTTAAGTCTAGACCACTGGAACGGATTAATGATGTAAGTCCAGGTTCCACTGTATTTTTAATAATGTAATCTTGGGAATCCTACAGGCAAATACCTAGGCAGGGCATATTTAGGCTACTTTGGAAAATCCAGTACACAACAGGACTCTTTGGAGGGCACAAAGAATCCTTCAGCACTCTTATTCTGAACCCAGTACAGCTTTGCTTGAATTTGAGGGTGAGATCTCCTCCTCTTCCTCAGATAACCCTGCGTCAGATTTCTTATAAGGGACTCTGATTGTATCTTGTTTGAATGTGAAAAATTGACAATGGCTAAAAACAGTTAAGAGTTAGCAGAAGGACTAACAGGCTTTTTTTTTTTTATTCCCGTGTACCTTTTGAATTACAAGAAGAATGCAAAAGTGAAGCAAATATGTACTTTTATCCCCCTCCCAAAAGATATAAATATGTTGTGGGTTCTATATACAGTATTCAAAATGGCATAGAAGGGATTAGTGACACACCTTTGGCACATATTTTCTGGATCCATTTCAATTGGGTTTCAGGCTAGGCTTTGGTATGGAGACTGTCTTGGTTGACCTGTATAATTACCTTTGCAGGAAGAGAGATGGGGGAGTGCAACACTGGTGATACTCCTGGACATCTCAGCGGCTTTCAACACTATCAATCATGGTGTCCTTCTGGATAGGATAGCCAGGTTGGGAGGCACTGCTTTGTGGTGGTTCTGCTCCTTCCTGATGGCAATTTTAGTGTTTTGTATTTAAATGTTTTTATTATTTTTAATTGTTCACTGACATTTTAATGTTTTAATTGTTTTAACTGTTCATTTTAATTGTAAGCCGCCCAGAGGTCTTTGGGTAGTGGGCGGCATATAAGTAAGTAAGTAAATAAGTAAGTAAGTAAGTAAGTAAAGCAATTTTCATCCCTGTTGCTATGGCTGTAGCATGCAACAAACATCCACAGATTAAGACAGTATTCCTTCCTGCAAGATTTGTTGCCTTCCAGCATTTTGAGTACGTGTTCTTCTAATGGGTTGCGTTATTGTTCACAGTTCAATGACAATGATGCCCAGAAGAGAACATAAATTGTAGCCCAACACCTTTAACAAATATCAAATTTGGGTACATCTGGGCTAGTATGTTGAGTTCCTACAATAACTCATTTTTCTGTATTGGGAAAATGAAAACAATAGGATATATGTCAGTTTCTCTTAAGTAAAACAGAGAATCTGCAAATGTCTCTCAATTATTATGAAATTTAAATTAATACCGCAATAAAAAAGAAACAAAAGATCTATAATAAAGAGTCATAAAAACTTTTTTTTAAAAATAAAGCAATTATGTTTAATTACTACTTTTCAGCCATGATAACAATATACAAAACTACAATATACATTCTCGGTGTAAAGGCTGTACCTCATGCAGTGATAATGTTTTGGGTCTTCGGAGCAAAGTTACCCATTAATCTATTTCTAAAAGGATTTCTAAGTAATTTAAATCACAACCAAAACTGCAGGATGCCTTCAGCATTTCTAACCTAATAATTTTTAGTATAATACTCTAGGGTATTTCCTGCAGTGGAACTAAGAACTCTTAGATTCTTCAGTCGTAGCCCTGAATTTCTCCATTTAAGGCTATGTTAGGTTAGAAAGACTATTTTAATGAAATAAATATTTTCTCCTTTATATTTCAGGCCAGAGTTTACAAATAGTATTGAATTATTTTTCAGAACAATTTTATAGCTCAAATTACTCAGATATGGTTACTTGGGAGGCTTCACGGTCATGCCTCTTACATTTTCCAGTCTAAATATTGGCAAAGCCTGACCAGGGAAGAGGACAAAGGCTGTAGTATATCAGCAAAGCAAAGAACCATTTTTTTTAAAAAAAATATCTGTTTTTGTTTTTCTTACTGTGACTCTCAAGGCAACATTTGCCCAGTACAATGTTACAGCTATGACACAACATGAATCCATTGAGGAATATGCACTGACAGACCCATCAGTGGAATTATCTGGGGAAAGGGAAGGAATCTCCCTTCCCTTCCACACTGCTCAGCACTACCCATGCCTGTGAGTTTAAGTAGTCAATGAGTATATCTACAACTATTTTGAGTCTGACTACAAAGTTGTTCAGGCTGCTGCTTGGTGCGCTGCAGGGACAGGCTGGTATACTCTTAAAGTTATTCTTGCTAGAATGCACCAGCCTGCTCTCAGAGTGTTTTTACCGGTACCTTTCTGGCCTTTCCGTACAGGTAGGATTGCACTGGTTTGGATCAGTTCAACTGTATGCAATGTATGATTGCTGAAACCAATCCAAAGCAAGCCTTCCAGTTTCAACGTGTCAGTATTGTGACGTGGCTTATGAGCAAGCCACTTCAGAATACTGGCAAATTACTTACTTTTCCTTCTCGGCAGAGGGCAGGAAAAGCAAAGGGTTTGTTTTGACTGTACATATACTATTGCTGATTAGGGATGGGCACCTTACGAAAAATGACACACTGTTTTATCATTACAAAATGAAATGAAACAGCAAGCAGTGTGTTGTCAAGAAATGAAACAAAACATTTTGTGTTTCAGAAATGAAATGATTCATCATAGCCTCTTCATCCAGCTGTCTTGAGAACAGGAGATTTATTTTTAAACTGATTGTTTTCTCTTCCTTTCTTCCCATGCCTCAGCTATTGAGATAGCTTATCTGTGATCTTGATCTGCCTGAAGCTAGTGAGGAGCTGAGCTATTCTTTTCACTGGCTGTGTTTGCAAGTTGATTTAAACTGATTGTTTTCCTTTCCTTTTTAAGTAGGACTGTGGAGGTTATTTTTCAAAATGTTTTCTTTCCTTCCCTCACCGCACCGATCGGCCATTGTGCTTATCTCTCTGATTTCTCTGTGCAGCAACTAGATATTAGGTTTCTAGCTTGTTTACAGAGGGTTATTTGCTTGAAAGCAAATTTATTGGAACGTTTGAGGGTCTTCGATTTAGGGCAGTGGGCTTCCTGTTAAATAAAAAAAGGAAAACTCCTCCATTATTTACAGCTTTAAAAAGCATTTTGTTTCATTTCGTTTTGTGATGAAAAATGTTTTTTAAAAATTTGTTATTAATGAAACAAAATGAAATAAAGACTGAAGCGAAATGAAATGCTGTATTTTTGTTTCATGCCCACCTCTATTGCTGATGCAATGTATCAATTAATTTAAAAATTTAACAGTTATTTTTGCCTCATTTTATAGAGCTGGCCAAGATATAGCCTGCAATCGAATTCCTAGTGATGACTTTGGCTGCAGGCCATTTTGCAATCAGCCTTTGACAAAAAAGACAAAGAGAAAAAAACCTGATGTGGCACAACAGCAATAGTCTATATGCAGTTTTAAAAACTAACACTTCCCTTACCCTAGTATGAGTTTTTTGTGAGTGCACTCCCCCCTCTGGTTGTCCTCTCGGAAACCTCAATACATGATTCAGGCACCATTTCTGCTTTAGCGTCGTTATTAACAACAACAACTCTCTACACTTTCTTGTCAACCTCCTCCTCCAGTTCACTTATGCTTAACAACATTTTCAACGTAACACCTTCCATTTTTTGATGTTTCGATTAACTGAAGCCTTGCCTTCAATGTGTTACAGAGCTAAGTTTGAGACATTTGTCTTTTAATCTCTCTGCACTGCGTTGCTGACTCCATAGGGAATGTACTGGCGAATGGCACTTTGCACTCCTGCCACTAGATGGAGAATGGTACATTGCGTGACGAGCCTTACCTAACGGCCACTCGTCTCGGAACGAGAAGCATGATTAGCAGATTCCTGAGGCCAGGGAGGGGAATCTGTCATCCCGCTTAAATCGCAGTTCAGGGGGCGTGGTCGGGACGAACTCCCCTTGTCCCGCAATGGACGTGTGGTTAGATTACTTCATACTGGTCCCAAGCGGGACCGCGAACAGCGATGAGATGGACGTGAAGTATCAGCCTTACTCTTCCATTCTCTCTCTGCCACTTCTCTCAGCAACTTAAAGGTATCCCATTCTCCAGCCCAAGGGTCCTCCTTTACCACCTCAAACAATTCTTCCTTTTCCTCCCTCGCCCAACATACCCTTCCCCCCTCCTGCCCCTCCTCCTTCTTTTATAACCTCTATTTCTGCCACTTTTAACTGTCCTTCCCTTCCTGGGCTTATTGGTTCTTCCATTTTTAAACTGGCCAATCCTGGCTTTAGCTCCATGAGGGGAGATGTCTCACTGGTTAGTCCTTGGTGAGGGGCTGACACACCATCTTTCTTTTTGCTTTTCTCACACCTAGCCAAACAGGAGATGTAATTAATTTGCCATATCCTGAAGTGGCTCACTTTTAAAGCCATTTCATGATCTTAGCAAGAGCCATTTCCATACAAATTGTCATTCTAATCAAACCCAACTGTTCCTAGGCAGCCCACACTAACTTGCTACCTGCTGCCAATATAGCTGTGCTCTTAGTTATAGTAGTTTGATGCCACGTTAAAGGTCATGGCTGCACCTTATGTAATCCTGGAATTTACAGTCTGGTGGGGCAGTTACATAGTTCTTTATCTGAGATCCAGAAAGTTACAACTAAAGTAGGCCCATTGAATCAATTGAATTTATAGAGGTTTTGACTCAGCAAGGCCCCACTGATTGACTGACCCTACTTTAATTGCAACTTGCTACTGGATTTCAGCCACTGTTCAAGAGTGGTAGTGTTGACAATTAAGGGAGCACACTAGATTTCTGAAGGCAAGAATTCGAGCTATCCCACCAAACTAAAATTGTGAGGATACTGTAGGATAGAACTAAGACAGTTAAAATGATATCAGAACTGTGGGAACCATACCTGTATAGTGGAGTTGCCTTCAGGGACACCTGACAAATAGTAATGGGCAGGATCTCTGCAGCACTTGAGGAGAAGCTTTGACAAAGCATTGCAAAAATGCATACAGGTGCTAACTGTGGTAATATGCTCACACAAATACTACCTGAAAATTGAGTAGACAGAATGAAGTGTGATGAAGGCAAAATAGTAACACTTTTTTTCTGACTACTCAATGAGGTTCAGATTATTAACTCAGCACAGAAAGTTAAATATCAAATTAAATCAATCAACCTTGCATATTTAGCCATCATTATCTGAAGATTAAAAAATAGTTGAGACATAATAGATCACCATCTATTGTGCCCACAGCTCATGAACTCATGAACTCAGAGCTGCTTAGCCAATAAATCACCTCATAAATCACCACATCAGAAGTCAACAATTTTATTTATTATGTTTTAATTCACCCTTCTTCCAAAAGAAGTGCATGGTCCTTTTCTTTTCCTTGCATTTTATCCTCAAAATCACCCTGTTACATGAGGTGAGAGCCTGCCCAAGGCTTCATGATTTCATGGAAACACCATCTGCCAGTTTAACCCTACAATGGACTACAATTTCCAGCAAGCACAGCACAGTCAGAGCTTCTTGGAAGCTAAGGAAGCAAAACATCCAATTTGGGAACCACTGCTCTAACCACAATACCACACTGACTAGACTGCAATGCACAATACTCAGTTTACTTTTAGAATGTAATGTACTCAGCTTTTCACAAGTAACCAAGATTTATTTTGCACAGCGTGTGCATACATGTGCACACACGCACACACAGAGACTTGCTTTATTTGATTCATCAGAAGTGAGGAGGCGACAACATTAATAAAACATGAAGAAAGTGCTACCCGTTTGGGGCGAGCTAATTCACATTTTGCTCATGGATTAGATGACACAGGGGAAAAGGTGAATCAGCCCAGAGTCCCCCGCCTCCAATCTATAGCTTTTCCTCCCACCAGAGATCCTTCTAATTTTTGAAAGCTCAAATCTTTCACCTTGGTTCAATTCATGTGATCACTCTGAATGGCTGAATTCTCAGACTGGGAAGATGAGATACTGTACATGCACAAAACACATCTCCTCTTACCTCTTAACTTACATACACAAGGCAAGACCAGCACACAGCTCCCCAGCAAAGCCCTTCTCCAGGACACTTTTCTTCCTGGGCAAAACTGATGATGATGATGATGATGATGATGATGATGATGATGATGATGATGATGACGACGACGACGACGACAATGACAACAGCTTAACAGGCAAACTTCCAAGTGGGAGGCTGGCAATCGAGACAGGAAAGTGTTCTTTGGTCATTGCTACCTGTACATATATAAGAAATGCAAGCAGCTCAATTTAAGTGTGGCTACTTAAATTGAACAAATTTGATTACCCTTGTGCAACTTCACAGCTAGTGGATGTGAATGTGGGAACCTTTCTTCAGAGTATGTTTTTTTGGGAATTTTTAATGAAGTGCATACACTCCTGACTTTTGCCAACGTGTCCTATCTGGAGGGAAGTGACCTTCTATTTTCTCTGACCTTTGCTTTGGGGTAGCGCTGAAGGGCTAAAGGGCTAAAGGGCACCTGCTTCCTATCAGAACCAATGTTTTCATAAATGCTCCATTCTCTGCTTATGAATTTAGATAAGATGAATAAAACAAGCCTTCTGGAGAAGACACAGGTAAGTCTGTCTACAAGTTTGTGCAGCGCTTTCCTCCCAGCTGGCTTAGAAAAAAGCATTTTGTCTTTGTCTTTCTGTTTATTTCTGTAATCAAGATCAGTTTGCTTTGGAGCTTTTCCAGCAAATTACCACATGTGAAAGCATTTTCATTTGTCTTGCTGTGTAATCTCACCCTAAGTCAAACTGAAGAAAGTCATTACATAGTCCTTCAGCAAGTTCATTTTCCATTGTCAGGCCATCTTCCTTGATTTGTCTGGCCAGTTTCCTTTGTATATGTACCTGCTCCTAACGGTAAGGAATGTACTGATTTAAACATTTAAAAAGTTGTTCTTCCTTTTGATTTGAAAAATCAGTTCTGCTATGGAGTTATATGTAAGGATGTGATCCAGGGGTGATCCTGACCATCAGGCAGAAGCTTCAGGTGATAGATTGAGGGTGCAGAGCAGATACAACTATATGTGCCATGTGGCCTTATCTTTGCCCCTTCAAGTTACATGCTTATCCTATACACTTTTGCTTTCAACCCAAAGTCACTTCTGGTTCACAGGGAAGCCCTTTTGGAATCTCCAGGAGGCCTGGGAAAGCCCTTGCAGGCCCGTTCAGTGCAGCGTCAGGCTGGGGTTAAGTACAAGAGCCACCAGCTAGCCCCCCCCCCCCAGGTTCGACCCCACCTGCATCTGCATATTGCGGATTTTCAATTATTGCAGGTTGGATCGGGTCCCTAACCCCTGCAATAGGCTGGGGCTGGGTTACTGTATTATTTGTACTATATTAATTTTTTTTCAACCTTGCAGTCTGGTATAATGCTAGAACACAATGACAGAGAGGAAAAATTAACAGTTTTCCCTGCAGCCTGACACGTGCATATGGAGAGAGAGACAAATACAGTGAGTAGACAGACAGACAGGTGCACCAGATGGAAAAGAAGAGAGAGAGAGAAAGAGAGAGAGAGAGAGCCAGGGCAGAAACTGACCAGAAACTTTATGACTAGGCTTGCCAAGGAGGTACACAGGCAGCTAGGAAACTGACCGGAGATGTAAGCAGGCAAATACACAAAGGGGGTGGAGAATGAGAGGGTACACGGAAGAAACACCAGCAACTGGTAAACCCCACAGATAGAATTTATACTAACAGAGGCATTCACATATGCAAAACCAATCCAAAATAAATTGTATAAATGATCTTCTGGTAGAAGAGTAAAATACTTCACTTCCAAACCAAATAACGATGCCCTGTCAAAATAATTGGCACTTCCAAGTGCATCATGTAGTCGCCTTTAAAATATTTTGTTTTAAAACTTAGTAAATCTGATACAGATGTGAGTTTTCTCCTAGTATAATCACACTCTGAAAGACAGTGACCAGCACAAGTTCACCTAGTGAGTTTCATAGTTCAGTAAGGACCTGAACCTGGCTCTCCTAGTTGAGGATTCTAACTTGTATGGATTCAAGATAATACAATGACTCTTCTAGATAAAATTAGTTCCCAATTTTATTTTATTTTAAATGAAAACCTTGTACAGTCTTATATTATTCATATTTACTGGCATCCAATAACATAGAAACTAATGAATACAATACAAAAGAGCTCTTTCAATCTGAGCTCATAGACTGCACCATCTGCTATAAATCTCAAGAAGTCAATTAAAAAGTTCTTTAGCCAATATCAGTAATGGGTAAGAGGAGCATTTATGTGATTGCTAATGGCTGAATTTACATGATGCCTGCAAGTGTCAGTTGTGAGGTTTGGCAGCAGTACAAAATTAGGTCTGTGATTATCACTATAAATTACGTTTATGTTGATATAATTAGCAGCTGCAGAATAAAGAAATATTTAAACTGGTATTAAAAAACAATAACATGTTCATGAAAATGTACTTCTAAAAGTCTAAGCAACCTCTCTAATGTGACTCCAAGCATTTTATTTTATTTTCCTCATCAGAAAACACCACATACTTATCTAGGTCAGGCACTTTGGTTTTTACATTGCCAAAAGGTAAGATGGAGTGACTTGCTGTCAAGCAAGATAGATGCATTATTTGGTTGTTATACCAAATTTGTTAGCAGGAGTGGAGGATAAATTAGCTAGGTTTTTTTTTCTCTTTAGGGTACAATTTCAGATAATGCGGCACAGAGTTACATTGCAAATGAAGCCTGTTTCTTTCCATAAGAACGAAGAGCAAACTGGAGAGCTTCTGTAGGAGTCATCTTGACCCAGTGCTCATCTGAAGCCCCCCAGAGATTCCAAATAAGGATGGAGTGAAATGTAATTTCTATTTAATTCTAAGAAGAATTTTTCCAAAATTGGCAAATTTCATTATATTTGAACTGGAAGGATTGAAGAGAGATGGAAACTGGTAGTTCACATTTTAGTCCAGAACTTCCACTGCTTTATTCCTAAAAGCTCCTCAGCATTATTTGTTTGTCTGTCTATCTGTCTAACTTATATACTGCCCAATAGTATTCTATGCACTCTCTGGGAGGGTGACAACAAACATATATAAAATAAAGATAATATAAAAATTACAGATAATATAATACCAATTGTAAACAATGATGAACAATAAACTATAAAATCACATAACTCACCTAATTTGACATAATTAAATTTCAACCATATTTGGACATCAAATGGTACACATTGGCACATATCTATTAGGCAAGTGAAGCATGTTCAGTACAGATGGGTCGCAACATCCAGAGATTCTATAATGCTCTGCAGAATGAGCATTATAGAAGCTCAAGCATATATACCTGAAGAGCAAGTTGGAAAATGTTGGCTGGGTACATATGTCGGACCTGCAGAATCAGGTTAGACCTATTCAGAAACAAAAAATAGGTTGTATCCTTTTCTTGTCCTATTGTTTTTCTTATAAGTATTCAACAGCAGTCCATGAGATAACATTGTACTTATACATTGTATAATCTGGGAATGGATGGGGATGAATGTACAGAACTTAAAGCTAACTCTCACACAAAATTAACTTTTTTCTCTATTCAGCCTGGTCTAAAGCTTTGTCCCTCTGGCTCAACAACCAAAGAAACTGGTAAGATCTTTAAGACTCCAGTAGGTGCCCTGATACCTAGCAACACTACCCTCCAGTTAATAAAATCCCAGTCTCAGTAGTTACACTGTGAGTATCCTCACAGTGACAAAGACATAGAGAGACATAATTTCTAAAACGAAGCACCAATATTTCTTAAGGGGGATTATGGTTCTAAAACCAGAGAACTGATTACCAGTTTATTGACAGTGGCTAGATTAATAATAGCTAGGAATTGGAAATCTAAACATGAATTTCACCTGGAGAAATGGCATAATGAAGTATGGAATATTGCTATAAATGATCAATTGCCATGCAATTTAAAGGTTAAAAGGGAGTTAAACAGATATTTTTATGATATATTTATTGAATATGTGCTAGTAAGAGACAAAGGGAAAGCTCCAACACAAGAATCAATACAGTTCTGGAGAGGAGGTCAATAAGGAGAAGATTTATCCAGGAGGTCTCATTGGTGGAGGGGAGTACATTTGTCTTGTATTTTGTTTTAGTTTATATACTATTGTGTCTGTTTAAAAATTAATAAAACTTTAATTTAAAAATAAAATAAATTGAAGGATCAAATGCTATTTTCCTTCTCCAAGGAAGTCTATAGTTTTATCTGGGGTAAACACCATTGTCCTAGGGCAGTGGTTCCCAACCTGGGGGTCAGGACCCCTTTGGGGGTCAAACGACTATTTCACAGGGGTCGCCATGAGCCAGTGAAGTCTGGAGGAGGAGGGGGAAGGGAGGAGAAAATGAGTTACAGCTTGATAGGTTTGAGGGGATGTCAGTCAGTGGCACTGGAGGCTGCAATTGGCTGAGGGTGCCTGTAGAGAGAAGTTCTCTATGGCACCTATGGCACCTCTTTGGCCTGCCAAAGGGGGCTTGTGGCCTCTTCCAAGCAAGGCAAGGGGTCACCACTTGCCACAACATGAGGAACTGTATTAAAGGGTTGTGGCATTAGGAAGGTTGAGAACCTCTGTCCTAGGGAGTAATATGATCACCTGATATGCTTCATATGAATCAGTGCCCTTACAATTCAAGTCACCATGAAGACTACCTGGCCTTAAAATCAGGCCTCCCCACATTCTCTCCCCTCCACCATACTTTTGTAACCTAACATCCTTCCTGAAGCAGAGATCTGCGATCTTGAAGGCCTTGCACTGAGAGCCTGAAGTGTCAAAAGTGGCATTTTAAAGCTGGGACACCTCCTCCTTGGCCAACAAAATTAGTCAAAATAACAGCCTTGTCATATACGGGGCCTAGACCATCCCTTAACTGTTTTATTTTCTTCATAAAGTTTTTTTTAAAGTTGTGTCCTAGTTATATATCAAGAAAACCACTTCATTATACTGTAAAGAGGTTATTAGCCACTTTTTTTTGGGGGGGGGTGCCTGTTAATGAAATACACTTTCTTCTTTCCAAACCTGACCTGCAGTACTCTGTGATTTTTGTCTTATCCGTCTTCTGCTCCTCTTTGTGTTACCCTCAACTTTCCCAGTTTTAAGTGGATAATAAAAGCTGCAAAATAACAAATTATTGTAGACACTGAGCTTCACATCTATGAGGAGTTCCAGGCCTCAAACCTGGCTGAAAATTCCTCGCCATAATCCCATTTAGGGCTATGGTTTACCTCTGATGACTCAGAAGGAAGATGATGAACACTCAGTTGCACTTCTGCCTTCTAATCTTGCTTCATGGAATCCAGACAGTGTCTTGGCACAGAAGCTAGGATCCAGGGTTTGTTGTATTTATATATTCATGGGGTAAATGATTATACAAGAGCCACAGAAGAGGAGTTCTAAGGATACGAGCCTTTTAAAACTACCATTTGAAGATAGGCTATATAATGGCACTATGCAGTAGACTAGAGATGGGCACGAAATGGAAAAATGGGGTTTTGTTTCCGTTCCATTTCATGCCCATCTCCCTTCGTTACCGTTTTTCGGCACGATTTTTTTTAAAAAAAATTGTTCCGTTTATCATTTTTCGGGTTCTTCTTCCCCGTGGTGGATGAGAGTGCCAGGCGCACTGTCATCCCTGCGGGGAAGATCCCTTTAAAGAGACCCCATTCTGCCTCTGCATGCGGAGGCGGAACGGGGTCTCTTTTTCCCCGTGCCAGTCATGACAGCGTCGGGCACTGTCATGTGGTGGGGGGGAGGTGGAGGGCGGTCAGGAGGGGGCTGCGCTCCGGCCTCCGCATGTGGAAGCCAGATCCCAGACCCTTCTCGCCACCCTCCCTTGAGAGGAGACTGAGGGCTCTGCTCTGCTTCCACAGACGAGCCCGCGGTCCTCTCTGAAGGGACAAATGCTGCTGCCCTGCCATCGGCTGGACCCCTTGTCAAATGACCCGGTTGGCACTAGGGGGTCCCCCTAGTGCCAGGCGGGCCATTTTTGAAGGGGTCCAGCTGATGGCAGGATGGCAGGATCCCACTGAAAATGGCCCTGTTGCCCGCGCGGAACTCCTGCATTGCCAACGGGGCCATTTTCAGAGAGGTCCTGCTGCCCTGCCATGGGCTGGACCCCTTCTCAAATGGCCCGCTTGGCACATGGGGGTCCCCTTTGTGCCAAGCGGGCCATTTGAGAAGGGATCCAGCCAATGACAGCTCGGCAGGATCCCACTGAAAATGGCCCCGTCGCCTGCGCAGAGCATTTTCAGGGCGGCGAGAGGGGGCTCCGATCCAGCCTCCGCCCGAGGAGACCGGATCTCAGCCCCTTCCTTCCCGACTCCCCCATGGAGCCTGACAGCCCTGGGCCGGTGGGCTGTCAAGCTCCATGGTGGAGGAGGGTGGTGAGAGGGGCTGGGATCCGGTCTCTGTGCGCAGAAACCGGATCTTAGCTCCTTCTCGATTCTGCCCCCGAAGCTGGAAGCCGGAAGACTGGACCAGGAAGGCCAGCAGCAGCACCGGCAGCAGGTAGGAGCGGAGGACTTATCGGGTGGCCAGGCCAGTAACGGAAACGAACAAAACCAAGAAAATGTTCTTGGTTCTGTTCAGTTCAAGCCTGGCCCGTCCAAATGGTCATTATTCATACCGTTATGTAACGGTAACAGTAACGGATAACGGTAACGAGAAATTGGTCGTTTCGTGCCCATCTCTACAGTAGACTGATATGACAATCTCGCTTTACCCTAATAAGATGAACTGGGAAGTATTCACCTTTCCCCCCTTTAGAGCTTACCATTTTGCACTTCAGAGGCCAGACATAAACCTTTATGTCTCATATTGGTGTGTCAGAGAAGGCAGATGAGCCTCAATTCTAGGCTTGTCATCTTTCTCCAAATACAAACCATGCCCCATTATTTTTCTATGGTAAACAGGATGACAGGATCAGGGAGAACCCAGGCAAAGAAAAGCCGGCATGTATTTTCCAGCCAAAATTCATATCTGACTCAAAATGCTGTTCCTTACTGTTACCCACATGTGCTGACATATACGGCAGGGTACGTTGTATGTGTGGACGAAGAATATACTTATAACATGTAAGGTATGAATGGGGAAGCAGTAGTCCTTCAGAAATTGTTCCACTGCTACTCTGTAATACCTAGTGGAAGCAGAGTGCCACGCCAGGTTTCTACTTCAAAAGAATGTCCCCATCTAGCACTGGGGCAGCCAGAGGAAGCATGGTTGGAGTCTCAGTGCTCAATGTAGGCTTTTTTCCCAGATATAGTACATTCAGGTATCTTTAATGTAGAGAAAACTCCCAGAATGGAGAATTATGGGAGCAGCGGTCCAGAAAATCCAGCAATCCCATCCCTACCATCTTCATTTTTTTGTATGGCAGATAGGCAGAAGCAATAGCATGAAGGGCCCACTCAAACAGGGGCCCTTCTGTGCGTGTTAGGCTCAAACCCTACTATATTCGAGAGAATCATGAAATGTTTTAAGATCCTCCAAACAGGCTGGATGAATAAAGAGCAATTTAGAAGATAGCTTTATTCAACCTAACCTTCAACAACATTCTGCATGGTGGTGCATAGATCTACTCATCATATACCTTTTTGGCAAGTTCCCAATTTACCAAATCCTTAAAGCCAAACAAGGGTTACTAAATTTCTAACTATTTAGATTCCTAAGAGTGGGGTTGCCATGGCACTGTGGCACAGTTGCCTCAGCTATGTCACCTGAGTCTTTTGGCAAAACAAATTAAAGTTGTCTGCACACTAAATACCATTTTGTTATCCCATAAAGCAAACTAAAAAGTGGCATCTAATTCAGATAGCAGTTTCTGCGTACGGGGGTGGCGTGAGCTAAACAAGAGAAAAAGGGAGACTACTCAGATGTTTCAGAGGTGTGAGAGTTGCAAAGAAAGCCAAGTCCAACTAGTGTTGGCCATTAAAACGGCCAAGCTAAACAACTCACAATTACAGCAACAGCTTCCTCACAATCTCCCTTGGATTGCTCTGACTATGGAATTATGAATCTTAAGGGGCTGAGTTAGCCATAATTGTCTCTTGTTTAACTTGGCCAGTTATAAACATTGGGGAAAGAACTATGGAACCTAGCATAAACGGGCAGCTTTATATAGAGTTGCATTGAAAGGGAAACTGAGCACAGAGACCAGAAGAAAGTGATTAATACCATTCCAAAAAGCACTTAAATCATTCATTCTATCAGCTTCCTATCAGGGAAGATTTTAAGAGCATAGCTTTCTACAAGATAGGGAAGTTAATTTTAAAAATAAGTTTTAAAATTAAATTTTGCAACCTCAGAAGTGCTTCAATAAGTGCATTTCAAAGGGATCATTATTTATTTGAGTTGATTAAAAATTATACAGAACTTCAGTTGCAGCAGCTCCAGTAAAATTAGGATTGCTTTTTAAAGAACAGACAATTATAACAATCTTGCTTTTTAAAATTGATATGGATTTTCTAGTTTTCGCAGCAGCAGCAGATCACAGAACTGTTTTGCCAGGATCCTTCAGCACAGAAGAAATAATAGTAACAAAGACTGGATATTAAATCTACATGTTGATCCCATGTCGAGCCACTGAATCAATACAACTTGGTTAAGTATTGACTTAAAAGTTCCATGAATCCTATTCATTCAAAAAGTATTATCTAACTGGGTCTAAGAACTGGACGTAACCTTGGAAATTGACTAAAAAGAAACAGGTATACTCTCTTCAGTTTTGTGTGTGTGTTGCGTCGTTACAGTTGTGACCGACCCTTCGTGACCCCATGTCCATGGAGTTTTCTTGGCAGGAATACTGGAGTGGCTTGCCAGTTCCCACTCCCGGCGCCTATAGCATCTGGTATTCCCTGGTGGTCTCCCATCCAAGTACTAACCAGGGCCGACCCTGCTTAGCTTCCGAAATCAGGTGAGATCGGATGTGCTTAGGGCATCTAGGCAGCTTCAGTTTTAATTTCCCCAAAATCTCAGTGCTGAATAGTTGCAATGTGTAAAATTCTGTCTCCTCGTGAACTCCCAAGGCACAGTTTGTTTTGCAAACATGTGAATAAACCATCCTAAATGCAATTTGTAGGGAATGACATATTACTAAAATTAGTTGAAATCCTGCTATTAATATGAGGCTTGAGAAATCCAATGGAATTACTTGAACAGTGAGGGTGTACTCTGCATACCCCCTTGTTGCAATTCTATAGATCTATAAACTGTTTGCTACTTAGAATATTTTAGTTTGCAAACAGTTTGCTTTCTAAGAGTGAATCACAGAATTTAATGTGCTGTGCTCGGTCTAGGCAAAGCTGCTTTTTATAATGGAATGTTTTCACAAGGGGGGGCATGGAGTGTGAAAGAACTTCTATTTAATAAATCTTGTTAACATGCCCTTCATTTTAACTCCTTTTTGCAGCAGTACATATCTCATGGACACCTAAATGACAAGATGTACCTAATTAGTGTTTTCAGAATTAAAGGAATTGTTGGTGGCAGGGGAAAGAAGGTTATACAAAGGTTTTTGGTTAAATAACCATTAGGCCTAATTAGAAGACTTTTCACTTGTTGTTACGTTTTTAAATCTTGGTTTCCAAAGGCTATTATTTGTTAGAACAAAGATGAAAAGGAGAGTCAATGAACATACATATAAATTGAAAAAAACATGTGTGCGTGCATGCATGCACACCAGGCGTGCAAAGATTTGTGTGTGTGTGTTCAACAGAGATAATGAGCAGTTAAATGTTATAAGGGTGTGACAAAACCCTGGAAACAGGAGTAATGAATATACAAATCATCAGCCAATCCCAGCAGGAGAGCGGGGAATGGTATGATATAAAAAGGGTGGAGCCTAGTCAGTTGAGGCAGTTCAGAAGAGTTCAGTTAAGTTGAGGTTTTGAGAGTGAGTGCTGGGATGGAGTTCTGTCAGGCAGTGAAGGCTATACTGTTTACTAGTTATTAAAGACAGGGGGGCTGGAAGAGTTGATGAAATCTATTATATGTTAAAGGCAACGCATACCATCCTCAGACATTGTTATATTTATTATTTTGTCAATAAACTTTGTTATTATTTTTATATGTTACATCTGAGTCTGTCCCAATTCATAAGGCGACGATTTTAAAAGGTGGCAGCATTACCATTTCCAACACAATTACACGTGTAAGAGGGAGGTGTCGTCACAATTTGGTGGCACAGCAGTGGGATGTTGAAATAAACCTAGTTGTGCCTTGAAAACTCAGTCTGTGAAAGGGGTGACGTCACAAAGGGTCACCTGCATGGCATTTCTTCCTGTTGCACAAGATTCAGATCTACATATTAATAAAGATTGTTTACTAGAACACCCATATTCTGATTTTACTTTGGGAACACATTGGTCGGTGGATGCCTTTTAAAGTAATATTAATGTACACACACAGGCAATGCACTGGAGTTTGCCAACTTTCAATCATGTTTTTTTCTTAAAACACAGCTCTGAAATGGGAAAAATTCATCTTGTCACTCCTGCATGTAAAGTGTACGCACAGTGGCATAAAATGTCAGTATATTGCCTCTCTTGCATCTCTCCACAGTCTAGACTCTAGACAATAAATGATGTTCAGTATACAATTGCAATTACTCTACAAAATGAAACGAAATTTGTTGAGAGGCTGAACAATGGTTATTGCTATATTTTGTGTTCTTTTTGGCAGGAGGAGTCCGGTTATCTCAGGAAGTGTGCTGGTTATACATACAGTATACATACTGTATGTAGTGCCCTCTGTTTATACTTCTGTGATACATACATACATACATACATACATACATACATACATACATACATACATACATACATACATACGTAACCTGGTCCCTGTCCCTGTCAATTTTTCATATCTGTATTCATAATTCATTTCACCCTATTTCTGTATTAACTTCTTTTAATTGCTTGAAAATAAAAAATAAAATTAAGTCTACTGAAGTTGTATGATCCATATACTGTATAGAAATGGACAGTAAGAGCAAGGAGAAAAAACAATGAAGAGTGCTAATAAATAGGAGCATCAGGGGAATGGATGGTCGAAATGATCTCTGTCCTCTTGCATATGACAGCTAGGAAAAACTTTGCTACCTGTGCTGTGACATATGAGTTCTAGTATTATATTAACCATCTGGAAGGGTGGCCTTGGAACTTATTCAGCAATGGGCAGATTAAGTTATTCCTGATTTTACATTCATATTATGGCAGACATGGCTAGTTATTGAAATTTGAATTCCAATTTCAATCAGTTACCTAGAATACTCTATCTATCTATCTATCTATCTATCTATCTATCTATCTATCTATCTATCTATCTATCTATCTATCTATCTATCTATCAGTATTCACCTGTAGCAAAATTTGCTTGCATATTTATGGGAGTGTAATTGCCCCAAATGGTGAAGGACAAATACCACATAGTTCAAGTGCTGGCTTGTACTATCCCTTTAGTTGCTATGTCATAATGTGTTGTGGATGTTGGGTTGACCAGAAAGAGTAGGTTTCAGATCAGAAGTTCAACATGGGCTGCACAACGAATCAAGGCTTCAGCCACCCAGTCTTGGTCTTGTGACAAATTCAAATTCACTTTGTGTCATTCCCTTGAATAGTTACTGTGTATGACAAAGACAAGTATATAATTGCAGCAAAGGGAACTAGCTTTTCTTAATGTCAGCTCCTGCAGAGCAGGGACCGGAAAGCAAGTATGCCTGAAATGAATGTTCTCTCTAAGCCACACGGGTGCACAACACTGCGTTGGGCACACACAGTGTTTCAGCCCATTTGTTTCTGGTTGTGGCTGGAACACTGCATGCACAGGGTGGAGCTCCCACACAGCACTCCACAACATAGCCAGCTGTGCTTGTTTCTAATTGTTACTGTTGATCTCTGCTTGATACCATAATTGTAACTAATTACTTCATTTTTTATTTTTTATTTTTATTAATTTTTTATAATTATCCATACAACAGGGATACTCTAGAAGGGGGTGGGGTGGGGATTCTAAGGATATGAACAGGAGAGTTCAGATAGTATGCTTACAATGTTTTTCTTATTTTAGTATGAAAGCTATAACGTTCATAATCCTATTGGTGTTATTTAGTTACACATTTCATGTTCATAAAAACTGTAGAGTGGTTTCCAGCTGTCTCTTGCCTTCTCTAGCTTGGTATCTTTTATCAGTTATGTCCAAATAATTTTTCCAGGAGTTCTTGTCTGATAGGCGTTTCAGTCAGTTTCCAGTATTTAGCAATAACTAACTACTTTTAAAGTAGTTTCCCACATCTACACTCACCTCTCTTTTTCAATGCTATTTCCAAACACCAAACTTATAAAGCACCACATTCTTTTGGAAGGAAATCCCTAAAGCCTGATTATTCTTTTCCTCCGGCCCGGAAAGCAATCTCACTGGCCATGCTGGCAATGGGATTCTGAGAGTTAGGAAAAACATGCATATGGAAGGAGGGGGAACTCAGTTCTTTGGCATGCCATCTTGCCCGTTCAGACAGATTGCTGCTGTGCCAAAATACAAGAGCTTCATTTTGGATACACTGATTACTAAGCAAACAAAATGGCATGAAATATGTTGAGGCAGGCATTGCCAACAGATGGATGGTGTGTATGCTTACATTGGGACATCACTAAAGCACACATTGGCTTAGAGCTTCAGTTTGGCCAATGATATTTCAGTCAGAAATATTTCAGTCAAATATTTTGGTAATGCTGAATCGGATTCATAGTAATCTGATTTGTATAAAAGGTGTGTGTGTGTGTGTTGGGGGGGTCTTGCACATTTAAATCCCCAGGATTTGCCTTTGAAGTTCTAGACTCCGGTCACTGCTGATACGTGAGTGGTCTTTGGCAAAAGACAGTCTTTCTGTGTGCTTGCTTATTTGTCACTGAGTTTTCTGTGCCACTCCTTAATGCAGTGAAGCCACATATAAAATATAAAAACTATATAATACCAAAACAAAATTACTGGTATCTATAAAACAAACAAGAGCATAAATACAACAAAATGTAACTTAAGGCATGATCAAAATATGACAGATGGTACTCTACAGAAATCCAAAATGTAAAAAACTTAAAATGAAAAAAAAAACCCCTCTGGGAAAATAAAACATTCTTTGTGTGGTGCTGATTGTGGGTTACAAGCAAACTTGTCTAACTTGTCTCGGAAAGACATTTGATAACAAAGGGGCACTTCAGTAGCTACTAGCAGATCACATTTAGCAAGGTTGTCTATAGGGGGGCTTAGAATAGGAAGGAAGGAACATGGAAGAGGAAAATGTAGGTCAACTGGCCACATGCAGTTTAGGCCTTAAAGCATTTCTGCTAGACCAAAATCCTGTTAGATTTTTCTACTAACACAACAGCTCATTGCACAGTCATCTCCCTTACTTTGTGATAATTGTCACAACTTGGGTTGGGATCACTTCCCAGGTATAAACGTTCCTAATGATCCAGATGTGGGGTTTTTCTTACATAAGATCCTATGAAGTGATATTGCTGACAGTTACAGCAACAGCTTTATATTTCAGAGATGAAAATCTTTTGTCCAAAAAATGCTGCCTTCTCCAGCCAAAGGGTAATAGGTGAAGGAAAGTAGAGCTTACAAAGAATTTTGCTAAGTCACCAAAAGGCCATTACATTTTTGGGAACAAGATAAGATGTTTTTGTTACCAAAATGCAAATATATTTAATTGTCAAAACAAGCAAATCAACCACCACACCGGCTAAAAATCCCCACTCACAACCACCACAGAAGAAATGTGCAAACATAAAAAGTATGTGTGACCACCCCAGTGTGTTGGACTCTGACTTTCCTCTGTCTTAGCCAGATTAGCCAATAGAGAAGGATGATCAAGTTGCAATCCAGTAATATCTGGAGGGTCACATATCCTCTATCCCTGCTGTAAAAAGCAGCGAACACCACCCACTCATCCCCACTACTTCATAATAAAGCACTACTCAGGAAGCTCGGCATCCAAGACCACCTAACTGGAGGCTAAAACATGTGCCTAAAGTCCATGTCCATGGGGTTTTCTTTGGCCAAAGTTTCAGAAAACACTAGTAATGAATAATCTTGAGCAACATAGCCAACAACATTCACTCAGTGTCGTGTGTGTGTGTGTGTGTGTGTGTGTGTGTGTGTGTGTGTGTGTGTGTGTGTGTTGCCTCCAGCAGGGTGGTCCTGTGGTTGCATAATAAGTTACACCACAAAAAGACTATCTTTATGTTAGTAACAAATGTTCCCACTGCACCCCCATTGGAAAACAGCTTGCAAAATGTGAACAGTCCCAATAAATTATCGCACTGCTGAAGAAAACGAGAGTGTCATTTTAAGTGGAGTTGCAGCAAAATAAATTGTGTGTTTTTAGCAGCTTGCAACTTCTAGCCTAGATGCTTTGTTCCACTACTGCGAAATCTCAGCTGCGGCCACCACAGCCGCTGTTGGTCTTGTTTGCAGATTAAATGGACAGACTTGGCACCAGGCCATATCAGAGGTTGCCACAACATTATCGTTATGAAACTGCCCAGAACAAAATCCAAAGGACTTTTGCCTAAAAGGATTCATTTCTAGTAAGATTAAAAAAACTTGGCAGCAAACCTTATTCATTTCCCTGACTGCCAGATCCTTTACCCCATCTCTTGACAGACTTTCCCATTTGCTACTACTTGTTCCTCCTCTTTCTTGATCTGCTCCAAAATTTGATATTTAATCCAATTTTTAGGAGCAGCTTGTGTGATTGAGTTTAAATAAGAGAAGAAAATTACAAAGGCTGAAAAAGGGCACCTGTCTGCAGCATTTCAAAAGGATTTCAAAATCCAAAGAGAAAAATGACACCTTCCTACAGTGGCCCTTTTGTGCTTTGATGACATCAATCTCCACCCTGCATTTTTTCACCTCGTTTCTAATTATCTGAAGCTCATGTACCAGGAAAACTTCAAATAATGACACATTCTGTCTACTGAAATATAAAAAGGGACAAGAGTGAAGAATGGGGACCAATGTAGTCCTATAGCAGAAACCTGAACTGCAAGTCATCCTAGAATTATTCTGAATAAGGAAGACCTCAGACAGACTGTCTTGTCAGGACAGAGGTTCTAGGAAAATATGTGGTTGAAAGAATAATCTTTTTTTTTATTAGAGAATTTAAAGTACAAAAGAAAAAAGAACATATTCAAAACATTAACCATATAAAGTCAATCTATCACTAAAGTTCGGCTTCCCTCTGTCCCCTAATAAAAATGTTATTAAAAAAAAAAGAATAATCTTTTTTTTTAAGATGAAAGACCACGATCCCCGGAGAACTACATACTGACAGGGGTTGGGGCCAAATCCCAAATTGGGCAGATCAAAATCAAAGTTTCCTCCATCCTTCATGCAACAACCATTTTCAGTGCCATTCAGTCTCCCTCCCCTTGCTACTTATATGTGCACTCCCTCTATACCCACACTTTCTTCCCCTCTTAAAGTCGAGGCTTGAGAATTTCAGGTCACAGCCATGCCATTAAGTATTAGAGCGCACACATGGCCTCTGCAGCTCTTTAATTACCAGCAGTGATTTAAAAATCATTTTTTCCTAACTCCAGATGTTCTCAAAGGTCATTTGTTGCTAGTGGTACAATTTAAAAAACAAACAAACCTAAAAGCAAACAAAAAACAAAAAAAAAATCCCACCCCCTCTGCCCCCATGTTTTTTGGTTCAGACAGGAGCCCTTTCCCAGAGTGTTGTGTAGTTTGCACTGGAGTGAAGAAATGGGTATCCAGTATGGCTCCCACCATGAGACTAGGACCGCTACCGCACTTTAAATTTAAAAAGCCTTAAAAATCACCTTTAAAATCACTGTTCGCTTTTCAAATTGCTTTTTCTGAGGAGCCTCCTTGGCCACGCCCATTTTTGACCACTGTGCCGGTTTTTCTTGCAACAACCACTGGGGGTGGTGTTTTTATAAATCGGTTCCCGCACCCCCTTTTAAAGTGATTTGGTTGTATTTGTGGACACACTACGCCGCCTTTTTTCGCTCCCCCCCCATTTCAGCCGTTTCCCTGTCATAGTTTAAAGCGGTTCAGCCAAGTGCGAATGGGGAAGCCAGTTGCTAAGCAACCACTGAAGTGCGGACTGCCAAACCGCTGTAGCCACCATGTGACCACGGGAGGAGATAAGGAGATGCAAAATAAAAAGTGGCTGCTCAAGGGTGAGTATATAATGAGTGTGGTTCTTTGCCTGTGCTCCAGCATCTGTTATGAAATGACAAACTGAGACATCTTCGTTTCAGAATATGTCTCCATTAGTTTGTCAATCATGTCAGATGCCTCAGACATTTCTGCTGGATGGCTGGATAAGGCTAGAATAGATTATGGGTGAAGTTTAAAGACCCCCCTCCCAAGCCCTTTATTAAAATCACTACCAGGGGGAATGTTAGCAGCTGTTTTGTAGAGACAAGCAACGGTGGCAGAAGCAAATGCACTAACATCATCCACCATTGGATTTGTCCAGGCCCAATATCCTCATATCCCCAGATGAAGATAATCAGCATAGTTGGAGGCAAAGCAGGGAGCAATGGATTCCACATTGCCTTCTCAGTTTAGCAGCACTTCCTGGACCACTTCATATCCAGAGCCTGCTCATATGTCACTTCTCTGAAGCCTGCAATACAAATCTTCTGCATCTGGGACGGTTTAATTTGCTCTTGTGGCGCACTGGTTAAGCCACTATACTACAGCCAAAACTGTTATGATGACCCGAGGTTCAATCCCAGGTAGCCAACTCAAGATTCACTTAGCCTTCCGAGGTTGGTAAAATGAGTACCCAGCTCATGGGGGGGGGGGAATGCATAGCTTGCATAATTAAACTGTAAACTGCCCAGAGAATATTTTAAGTGCTATGTATGGCAGTATATAGGCAGCATGCTTTGCGTTGGCTTTTTTTTCTCACTGGGTTCAGGGAGACATCTCAGATCCAGAGATATACCCACCATGCATGTTGGTTCTCACCACTGTACATGAAAAACAATACTGAACAATGTGGTGCCCATAACTAAGGATCATCTGCTATCAATTACTGAGACTCTAGATCTATGCTTCCCAATCTTGGGTCCCCAGATCTTCTGCACTACAATCCCCAGGAATACCGGCCCCCATGGCTAGTAGTGAAGGCTTCCGGGAACCTGTGGGAACCCAATGTTGGGAACCACTGGGAATTTTTTTTCCTGGATTACAACTCCCAGAATCCCCTGGTGGTCCTACTAGCTTCCAATTCTCCAATTCTGGGAGCGATGGCCCAAAAAACAAGCAGTTCCCATCCCTATCAGTGACAATGTACATGACCATGTAACCAAACACATGGTCTGTGCCTTCTTAGTTTTTCAGAAGACATCACTTCAAACTTCACTTGGTTCCTCTCCCAACAGGCACTCTTCACTTTTACATCTTCAAACATCTTGAAATTTGCTGGAAGAGTAGAAGGGTATTTTTATCTGCCTCCTTTGGGCCTTTATACACGACCCCTAAGCTCCGCAGGAAATGGCTGCAAGGTCCGGACCTTACAAGTGTTTTCCCACCAGCTCCGGACTTTGCAGACAATTAAGTGCGACCCCGCCCACCTAAGCGCGACCCAGCTGCACTTTCTTGTACCTGCTTGAGGTGGGTGAAAATCCCCAGGTCCGGATTTAATCTGGTCAGTGCGGGGCTCTCCTGGCTTCTCCTTGTTTTTTTTGCCTCCTGCCCCTTTAAGAGAAGAGGTGGGAGGAAAAAAAGCAAGCAAAAGAGAAACGGAAGAGAAACGGAGCTCCGGGAAGCTCCTCCAGGTGAGCTGCATTTCCCCCCCTCTTTCTCTGGTGGGGAGGAAGGAAGAGCAACGAACCCCTAAGATCTTTGGTCCGAATTTAAGGGACCAGCGGATCTTAGGGGTCGTGTGAAAAGGCCCTCAGTTCTCCCAAATGCTGAAATCTGTGCTGCAGTCATTCCAAGTTCTATTAGGCTCCTTATTCTATACAATAAATTAAGAGAGGCCAAGATCTTAAAAAACATATTATATTCCTTTCATAGTCAGAGTTTAAAATATATACTCAAAGATGTTCCTAATTGCTAATTTAAACAGTAACTCTTTTTGTCAGTCATTTTCCATCTCACATGCGCTTTAAATAATTAAATGGCTAATTCCTCTTTTCTCCTTCCCCAGTTTTTTTGCTTTGCACAAAGACAAAAAACAATGGGGACTTTTACTATTTATCTTACAAATGTCTTTGGCTGCCAAACAGTTTGCTGTTAGTGAAGTGGAGAGTCTTACTGTTTTTTTTTAAAAGCCAAGAATTTCACAGTTATAATCTAACACTTCAGGATGACAATAATTGGCTTTAATTTGCACCTTTTTATTTTCTGTTTGTTCGCACAGCAGTCCCTGTTAAGGTCAACATGTCAAGCTAGACTTAAGCAATCACTGTTTTTCCTTGAAATAAAAAAAGGGGTAGCTGTGTGGCCATTACAAAATACAAATGCAAGACTAGGCTACAGGCAATAGATTTATAGGCCACTAATTAAAAATAATTAAAAGAAACCTTTGCAAGCTTTTATGGGCTATTATCCACTTCTTCAAAGCAAGTACCAAAAGTCCAAACGTGGCAAAATACAGTATGTGGTTTGCCAGGGGATGATTCTTAAATGTAAAGTTCTTGGCAAGATGATTTTTTTGCCAGGCATGTCTGTCTGAGATGAGGCAGGAAGCAGCCACTGTTGTCAAGTTGATGAAGCTAAGGAGTGGGTTTCACATCCCAGTCCTTCAAACAAAGGGACATAGGTTGTACACACACACACTCACACATCCTCTCCATTTGGCTCTACGTACAAGTCTCTGGCCAGTGTGTGTGTGCGTGGGGGTGATGCAGAAAACCCATGTGTACCACTTGGGGATTGGGGCACAATTTAGTAAACCCACTAGTTATAGCCAATCGGGACCAGATTTTAAAAAAGGAATGTTACCTAGTGGTTGCAGTCCTGCTCTGTTGGTGTCCATGTGCCTTATTTTTGGTACATGGGAGGGGGTGGCTCTTTCTTGTCTTTCCTTGTTTTTGTCAATTCTCACTAGAACCACCCAAGAATAAACAAGAACTACTCTGTTGAATTACCACTTGGAATTCTTATTGAAGCAAAACAAGTTGAGGAGCCATATAGCCATCACAAAAACCAAATACAAAAGTGGAACAGGTGATACCTTTAGGCTACTAGAAAACTAACAAAAACGTTGCTAATATTTCGAGGGTGAAACCTCTTTCTCAGAGCTGTATCAATAGGTTATAACATGGCAAAAGATGGATTTGCCAGGAGTTATTTCTTAGATGTAAGGTCCATGGCAAGATGGGGGGGAAAGCCAGGCTTTGGAGCTTGGATGTTTTTAGGCTGCATCCGAAATGAAGGGAGGGAGGTGTTTTATTGTCCCAGTCCTTCCAAAGACTTTGGAATTCTTCTGTTCTGAGAATGGGTGTGTACCATTGGAAAAAAAATGCTACAGCATAGTATGGTCTGCAATTTCTCAACAGTTTGCACACACTTTGTGACCATTTAGCATGGACTTAATAAACCTAATCCCAAATGTGGCTGTTGACTGTTGTTTTCTTGTGTAATTAGGCAGTGCTTCTGTATCTGGTCTGATGACAAGAGGATTCATTAGCTCCTGATGCAAATACATGTAATAGTTTCGTACCCCCAGAAGAGAGATTCACCCAGAAAGATCATGCTTGGTTCATCTGTGTTCAGATGGTGTGCAGCACTCCAGCTGTGCCTCTCATATCAAGTTATGAAGGAAATACATATCACCCATTTGGGAAACACTGGTCTATCACAATGAACAGAGTTTGTGCACAGTTTGAGAGAAGTACAGTATGTCAGGATTTAGAAGAACGTATGCCACAGTGTTTGGTCCCTTTGTTTTACATAGGCTACTTGCTCAAAATGAAACACTGTAGGTAATGTTTCACCAGCCCGAATTGCTCAGTCTGACCCACCTTTTACACATCAAAACAATATTGTTCTTAAATGTGCTTTGTGGAATACTTGCTGGCCACTTTTTAAAAAATTTAGTCAAGACTATCCAATTTTATTTTTATTGATTGGTTTCCTAATTCCTACCTAAGTCCTTGTTGAAGGGCATTTTGCAAATGCAAATGTGATTGATGGACAGTTAGATTTATATTCATGAGAGCTAAGAAGGTAAGGGTTATAGTATATTCCAGCCTTGTCAATAATAATCAAGATGAGGCTGATTAATCAGAAACAGTGTAAGTGACTGGAACCTTTAATCTGATCATATCAGTGCCAAGTTCCACTAAAGAAGACAAGAGGGAACATTTGTTCAGGCCAGACAATATTCTGTCTCCCAATCTTACTGTACTAGGTTTTTCACAACTTGCAAAGTTACTTTTAAAAGCAATTAGCTCCAGTTATTGTTCCAAGACCCACAACCAGTGTCAGTTCCTCTTGTGCTTCCAGCTTTATTTTTAAAGCTAATGTTTACTTTTCAATTTCCTCAGAAGTAATTACAATGATTTATAGTTACAGTAAAGGCATGGAAATGTTATGATCTGCTGTCCTGTGATATAACTATTTATCCTTGCCTGATTACCCAGATGGCAACATGAGGTAGCAGCTTATTGGGCTGGATTTAGGCTCAGAGGCCAGAGAGGCATTACTCCAATTTATTCTGATTGGTACTATGCAATTTTTTGAAGCTCAGGTCATCTATCACCAGTGGATTTTCTATTACATAAGAGAAAGTGCATGGAAAGTACTAAAATTAGATTGACATATCTCTATCTGGTCTATCTGTCTGGCTGTTTTACCTAGTTCTGCATCCAAGATTCAATCACTAGGTTTTTATCACAACAAAGGTTTCTTCATACTTAAATGCCAGGAAAAGTGCACATACAAATTTATGAGTTCATATTTAGAAACAATGGCTGTAATTTAAATTTTAAAACACACAAATCTCATGATAGCAGGGAAGACTGCCGCCAGGTGACCAATGTGACTAATGGCTTTAACTCCTGTCCACGTGCTCACTGGTGATAAGCAATTTCAAGGACTGTCTTCATCTCTCTTTTCTAAGAGTTATTTGGACCACAGATGGAGGAATTCCATTCTTCACTCACCCTTGTAGAGAAGAAAGCCTGTGCAGCCTTGGGCAAGCTATACAGTTCAAGAGCAGTCCCAGAAAAAGGGACGAGTAAGCCTGACTGTACCTAGAAAATGCTGAGAAGAATTGCCATAAGTCAGAATCAACATGGCAGCATATTATTACATCTTCAGAACAAGCCTTTGAAAGAGTAGACACCTTCATGTTGTGTCTTTTCCTCTGTAAAAATAAGTCAGTTGGTCACCAGAATAGATCTATAATAGAGATGGGCATGAAATGAAAAAATAGTGTTACGTTTCGTTTCTTTAGTAGTTTCATTTTGTTTCATTGGTAATGAATTTTTAAAGTAGTTTTATTATGAAACACAACAAAATGAAATGAAATGCTATGCTCCCCTATGCTAAAGGACCAAAATAGCAGGGGAGCTTCCTCAAGCTGTTCCCTGTAAGCCCCCAAGATTTGAAAAGGTTTGGGGGCCAGGGGGCTGAGCTATTAAGTTCCAAAAGACGGGCCCCTAGGAAAAATTATTTCTAATTGGATTTGGAAGCCAAGCCGCAGGCGAGCGATTAGCTCTTTAGGAAACTAACCCCGCCACTTTGGTGCCTGGGATCAGTATTTTTGAGGGTCAGTATTTTTGAAAATACTGATCCCAGGCATGTTTTCGCACCAAAGTGGCAGAGTTAGCTTCCTAAAGTGATTCTAGGTAAGCACCCAAAATTTGGAGCGGTTTGAGTTTTAGGGGGCTGAGTTATGAAGCTCCAAAGGGGATTCCCCTAGGAAAAATCTTTCTAATTGGATTGAGAATGGAACCCAAGCTGCAGTGGCACTAATCGCTCACCAGCAGCTTGGCTTCCGAATCCAATTATAAATATTTTTTCTTAGAGGCACCCCTTTTGGACCTTAATAACTCAGCCCCCCTGACCCTCAACCCTTTCTAAATTTCAGAGGCTTACCTAGAATCGCTCCCTGCCATTTCCTCTAGGATGAATTGTTTCGTCCTAGAAGGAAAAATGGTGTTTCATCACAAAACGAAACACATCCTACCATTTTGTTAGGTAATGAAGAAATTCGTTACCTAACAACAAATTGTAATTTGTTCCTTAACGAAACGACAAAACCGCATTACATGTTTGGTTTTGTTCCCATTTCTAATCTATATTGTTGCAAACCAAGCTACATTTCAAAGCACAGGAACAGTAACTGGCAAAGAAGGTGGCAACTCCACTAAGTAGTTATAATGCATGCAACACTGAATTATCTTTTTCTATCCCTGCAGTCCTGCTGCTTCTGGTGAATAAAACTGACTGAAGTGCAGAAATGGCCCCCCTTCCTTTGCCCACTTGAGTCTTTAGAATAGGGGAAGCTCTTGTGAATCCGAAACTCTTTTGTTGACAGTTCTGTACCATCAGGACAGACCCAAATCATGAGCCCCGGCCACTGAGGAATGACTAGCTCCATAAGGTACTGTTACCACTCCCGAATGCCCTGCTTCAGCTCAAGGGGCACCCAGTGTGTGTGTGTTTTAAATAATTACAATAAAGAGAACAAGTGGAGCGTTGGTTAGGGTGTGTGCGTGGAAGCAGAAAGCCTGGAGAGTGAATGCCCTTGGGTTTCTTCAGACTCCAGTTCAAATGTTAATTGTTTGTTAGATGAACAATGATCACCCTACCCTCTTAATTAACAATGTTTTAAATTTGTTAACAAAGGACATTTAACAATATCTTAATTGAGAAGGGTTTCTAATTTGCATCAAGGGCACCTTAGACAAACAAGACACAAGTCTCCCTTTTGCTTCTGCAGTGGGAGAGATTACATGATATGCCACAACATGTTCCCCCATTTGCCATTTATCATTCTGTAGCCTTTTACACACTCACACTGTATAATTAGCACCTTGCCTAATTTTACCTGCGTTATTGTTTGCCCTGTAATTTGGAGAAAATAGGCCCCAGTTGATGCTGTGTGATTTAAACTGGGGCAGTTGTCTGGCATTTTGCCACAGGCATGCTGATATCATGTGACTGCGATGAAGTGCACATGCTGCAAAATATGCAAAACCTTTCAGTGCCTTAATTCAGTTAATTATATGGTACAAGTTTTAGAAGTTCCCTTCAGCTCTCTCTCTCTCTCTCTTTTCTTTTCCCCTTTACTAATATGCCGTCTCTGGCTCAGGAGCAGCACATCGTCTGAATAAAACCCACCCATTATCTATTACTTAATTATTAAAAAGTGTCTACTCTGTTTTCATAAATTATCAATGTGTCACAGACATTGGCATACAAGCATGTCAGGAAGTGGGAAGAGCAGGGTGATGGCAAAATCCAGCTGGAAAATGTCACCAGCATCTCATGAATCTCTCTCTCTCTCTCTCTCTCTCTCTCTCTCTCTCTCTCTCTCTCTCTGTGTGTGTGTGGGGGGGGCATGCATGTGTGTGTGTTTGTTGTGCGTGTGTGCATGCATGTGTGCACATGTGTGTGTGTGTGCATGCATGTGCGTGCATACATCCACATGTGAGTCTTCATGCTACAGGGCATAATGTAATTCAAAACTATTTTACAGAAGAGCAGTCAGGGAATTTGGAGTGGGGGCAGTACCAGTTATCCATTTGAAGGACTGCCAGAGGACAATCATCTGTTGTAGGAGTCCTTCATTTGAAAGGTCACCCAGAACAAGTCTGATTAAATAAGAAGGCATTCTGAGGAGGAAGGTTGGGGGAGTTCTCTAGCAATGCTCAGCACAGGGTCAGCTGGCTTAGCAGGCACATGGATCACCCAGTCAGTGTCTTACTGGTACAAGTGAGGCACAATAATTCTGTTCAAATTATTTATTTATTTTAAAAAACTTACTTGTTCTACATCTCTGCTTACAAACTTGCATACTGTAGAATACAGAGTGGGTGACCCTGGCTTGGCAGTACTATATGAGAAAAAGAATGTCTGGATCTTAGTAGGCCACAAGTTGAATATTAGTCAACAGTCTGATGGGGCTACAAAAAAAGCCTGCTATAGGATTCTAGATGGGGTATTGGCTGATGTTTTTGAGATTTGATATTCTTGAGGTTTGCAGAATTTCCCAAAACTATTACAGTACTTGTTTTAGAATTAAAGGGATGTGGTTGAAATGACAGTAGTCCTATCCATACCTCCATGTGAAGGATGAACAGGTAGAGAAGGAAGGAATGGAACACCACTACTAATTTCACTCTTCACATTACATATACTATGCTCCTAGAAACTGATGTTACAGATAGCACACAATTACATGGAAAGAACAGTTAGTGCTAGAGATCCCTGACTGAACTGGTCCTGCCTGTCTTAAAGTTCTGATTGGATCAGTCACCAAATGAAACAAGCTCATTTGCAAGTGCCAGGAAGTGTGAGAACATGTTTCTGTTATGCTCATGCACAATTAGTCCTTAAGAATTTTTTATCTGGTAGTTACATGCTATCTATTTCCAAACTCAACTATGAAGACAATATATATCCATATTATTTGTTTCCCTTGGGGTAAGTTTGAGTTAAAAATATTGGGCTAATACACAAACATTGTATATATACAGGGGGGGAGGGAGATTATACTGGTGGTAAATAACAGTGAATAACCTTTCTCTTCAGGCAAGCTTTCACTTAATGACCGACAGCCTGAATGGTTTCTTCTTTAAATGGAAGGTGCCTTGCTGCTTTAAATTTAGTCTTGCTTTGTTTAGCATTTTTAATGTGGCATTTGTTTTATCCCTTTTAGTATTTGTATGCTTACTGTTTTGAATGTTGTCTTTTAATGACGTACGTTGCCTTAGGCCTTTCTTTTCTTTTTTTAAGAAAAAAGACAGGGTAAAATTATTTTAAATAAATACATTAAATTAAATGTCATTATGATCCTCCAAGCTGCTTCTGTTTTATAGTGACTCTAATATGAAGTATGTGATCTGTTCAAGGAGTGTCTTTCCATTGCCATCTCTATGGCTGAGGAAGGCTACGAACCCAGATTTCTTGAGTTTTGTTTCAGCCTCCCACCCAAAATGCTGCATTGGCTCTCATTTAAAAATTGTTATTTTTTGTTAATTTCAGTTGGTTGTTAATAGCTCTTATAATAATAATAATAATAATAATAATAATAATAATAATAATAATAATAATAATAATAATAATAATAATAATAATAATAATAATAATGAGAAGAATTATTAACTTTTAAATTCTTAAAAATCATATGAAATTCACTTCTATTAATTGCCTGTCCTTCGCATGTTTATCTCTATAAACAGAACGTTAGAATTCTTGTTTCCTCTTATCCTTTCCCCTTCTGGTATTGAAATCGGCTCCAGGTGGCCTCCAGCCTTTTCTATAGATTTCCTGAAGTATCTATTTTATCCTGTCGGCGTATGGTGGTTTCTTTACTTCCCCTCCTCTGGGCTGTCCCAACATTTCATCCCTGGCTCTTTTCCCTTCTCTGTTCCCATGTACTTGTTCTGTCATCCGTTTTCACTGCTTGGCTGAAGTCATGATAATTTCACTCATTTCATTTTCTTTCTCAGTCCCAAATCTCATCAAGCCTATAGAGTTCCCGCCGTTACATTAAGACTGTCAAGAAAGATTCTTTGCTTTGCTTCTGAGGTTACCTCTTGTTTTTGTTCATGGGAATAAGGTCATAAATGATTCCCATGGAGGGCGGGGAAGTTATATTACACAGACTAACCTTTTTTACTGACTAACCATTAGGTTATAGAAAGCAAAACAGTCTAGCCATTTCCTGCCCTTATGTTACCTGTTTTATGCCTGTAGGCATTTTACACTGAACACCTTTGATGCCTTTGCATATACGAGTATGTTACTTGTCTGCAAATGTGAGAGTTTCCAATACAGTACATTTTATGAAATGGAGAAGGACAACTTTTCATTTTAATGTTCATTTGAGCTATTGATTTACCATTCAAATGGCAGATAATGCCTATTAAGGCTTGTGCATCCTGCATCCTCCATGTATACTGCACTTAACCATATAAACCCAATATTTCACATACTAGGAAGAAAAGGAGGAAATAGATTTGAATCCAATACAGGTTAATCCAAATGGTAACTTTTCATCCTAAAATCCTTTCTCAGCATGCAGGTTATGTTTTTGTAGCCTGACATATACTTGAGACATGCCTATTATTATGGCCTCAATACACGAAATAAGTGGATAAATAACATAATCCTTTACCACTCTCAAACATTAGGAATCTATCAATATATGTCTGTAATTACAATACATTTCCCTGTTGACTTAAGAATAGTGGTGGGGCAGGGAGTCTATTTTTATCCTCAAATAAATAAATATGCTATGTACATATTTCGCCCCAAATCTCTGATCCTAGAGGCTTGCTTTAAGAACATAAGAACATAAGAAGAGCCATGCTGGAGCAGGCCAAAGGCCCATCTAGTCCAGCTTCCTGTATCTCACGGTGGCCCCACCAGATGATTCTGGGAGCACACGAGACTAGATATCTGTTTCCTGATACCACTCCCTTGCATCTGGCCCTTGAAGTACCATGGTTCTAAGACTGAAGATTACACATCTCCATCGTGGTTTGTAACCTGTGATGGACTTTTCTTCCAGGAATCTGTCTAATCCCCTCATAAGAATTGCTCATAAGAATTGTTTTTTAAAGGATAGTTGGAAATCCAAGACCCTTAGTATTCCAAACACGTAGTCTTGGGTAGAATCAGGCTAAAGATGGCTAATTAATCCAGAGGGGAAGCCACCCATACAGTAACCAACATTTCTGCAGCATCTTATTCCTTCAAAGGGAAACACAGCACCTACCAGAATTGTTTTCTGCTGTGGTACCTGTAACAGGGCTACTCCACTTTTCCAGTGGATCCTTCAGGTCTTAGCACTTTTCCTGAGAAGCTTCTGGAGACCAGGATTTATTCCTCTAGGCTCCAGAGAAAGGTGCTATGTTTGAACTCATTATCGTGACTGCCACCATCCACCTTGAACTCAATGTTCTCACAGAGAACATTCTCAACCTGCTTTCAGAACCCATTTGGTAGTTATGGATGAATGGCTAGGCATGAGATTCAGAATCTGGGTTCCTCTAAAATACACTCTTTAAAAAGTTTGTTGAAAAAGAATTAAGTAGAATCAAAAGCAGGTTAAAGGATTAGCTTTGCTAAATGCCAGGAAATGAAAAGGTAGAAAAGTTATGAAACAGTTGTAGAACAAGGATTAGGCTTTTGGACATTTGCAAGAAGAAGAAGAAGAAGAAGAAGAAGAAGAAGAAGAAGAAGAAGAAGAAGAAGAACAACAACAACAACAACAACAACAACAACAACAACAACAAAGAGCTGGAAGGAATCCTCTGGATCACTGATGGTCCAACCCCTGTCAAGGAAGCACAGCAGGGAATCGAACTCCCAACCTCTGGCTCCATAATCAGATGCCAAAACCACTGAGCTATCCAGCAGATTAAACTATCATGGGGCTATGTTTTTCCTTTCCCTTTCTCCTGTGTTGACTTCCTAACAGTCATAAGATGGTTACTTTCACTAGCCTAACTTGCTAGGCTCCATTCTCAAGTCCTCTTCAATTAATTTAGCTCTGCCTCCTAACCCTTTTTTACCCACTTCTCCTAACCTCAAAGTAGTTTTTGCTTAGGGACATAAATCCTGCAGACCTGAGGTCTGGCATGGCTTCCTTTGATCTGACCCGTAATCCAGTGATGTTCCTGTTAGCTCTGAATAGCTTCTTTCCCATTCAGGTGAGACAATTACCTCCAAGCTGTGTTTCTCAGAGCTTTCTCTCCAAACCATTTGGCCATCTGCATATCAGATCCACATTTAAAATACTCTCAGCCAGCTAGGTCCGCTTCACCTCTTTGATATGATTGTTCTTTCAACCCTGGTCTTCCCATGGCAACCTAATTTTAGCTAAGACACATCTTGATTCAGAAATTCAGAAATCACATTCTGAAATCAATGTACATCTTCCCAGTTTCTCTATGATACTAAATAAAGGGATCTTCATAACCATCCTTGCAAAGGTGAATCAGCTACGGATTCCTATGGATATTTGGCCTTCATTTTAAAGAAAGTTGGGGTAAAAATACTCTAAAATAAATACAATAAATAATAAATGTCTCAAGTGCTTTTATGTGTGGACTTCTAACAAAAAATGCACAGACAGTATAGTTCAACCCAGTTGTTCACTAAGCAAGCATACACTTCAATCACTGTAAACGTATTACCAGAGCTTTGGCAGCCCTGTAACCATTCTGTTCTTGCTTCACCAAAACATTTGTGGCAACAGTCTTGGTGGTTTCCTGATTTGATACATCAAGGGATAACTTTCTTTACCAAAACTATGATGGGAAATTCAGAAATGAAACCAAAATATTATCATGATTGGAAATGGGAAAAATCTACTTTCCTGGACTATAACTCCCAGAACTTATTTATTTATTTATTTTAGAGTATTTTTACCCCACCTTTCTCCTTGGAAAAGGTCCCAAGGCGACTTACAGTGATGAGGGATAATATACAGTCCAGTAAAATTAAGACGTGTTCAAGTATTTGAGAACAAGGAATTGAGGGACATCTTACAGCAGAGACATTGGGCCTGCTAACTATGGATTTCAGGGAGTGATGTTAAAGAAAAATAACTCTTTCCAGGTGTGATCATCAACAAAACAGGCAAATCTCTTTTAACTTTTTTTATCCTTTTTCCAGTGCTCTTCGTTCTTCAAAATCTAAGTTTCTTGGCCTTTGGGTCCCAGAGGTTTTTGGACTTCAGCTCCCAGAAGCTGCAGCCAGCATGGCCAACGGTCAAGGATTATGGAAGTCAACATCAAAAACATCTGGAGGGCCAAAGGTTGACAACCACAATTCCAAGTCATTTTAACAGCCATTGTTAAATCTGTCAACCTGACTTAACTCCTGTTGTTAAAATATAGTAGGCAGCCTACTACATATTTAGTTTTCCCTTCCCCTCTGACAGTAGTCTTGGGAATTGGTGAGGGGGCGGGGAGGCTTACTTTTTATTTAAATGCTGCTTTTGATTTAATTCTTTTGACATATTAATCACATCCTGTTTGACATATTTGCAATTTACTCTTTTATGGGTTTACTAAATCAATACCAGAAGTCTAAAATACAGCTGATCTTTAGCTCCTTGGCTCACATACACTTGGCTGGCAGTTGTGGCAGTTTTCCTATATTTAGTGCACAAATAATAATTGGAGGTTTGCCTGTGGTTCCAAGGAAAGTCCTATTTCCTTTCTAAGGCATCTTTCCTTTTTTTATATATCTCTTATGTTACCGCAAGGAACTGAGGGAAAAAATATGTGAAATGTTCACACAGAAAAACAGTCTCAATTGCAAATTTAGGCAAGACTTGCATCCTTATAGCAAAAGAGTATCTATAGTTGCATAAAATTTGCAAACAATGTACACATATAGATGCACAAGCAGACAGTACTGTACTTTAGGAATGATTACTATGATTTAATTAGAAATATGTAACAAATCTCACCTGCCTGGGAAGACTCTGATCAGATATTTTTAATCTACCTTTCTCCTTAAAAAGGACTCAAATGCTGTCCAGCGACGAAATGTGGATGGGCAAATTCAAGGATCCCACCATCCCTTTTTCTTAGTTTCAGAGTGTACTTGGACCAGAAAACCATTCAAACAAAAGATATCAAATAGAAGGTTATCCCATGACCACCCTTCAAACAGAAGATTGTCTGTAATTTATCGGGGAGGGTATAAAACCATCATAAATGGGTAAACAACCCAAGTCTGGGGCCTATTGGATTTTCATGACACATACATTTTGATGGAGATATTTCTAATAAAAAAGAGGATTAAGGAGAGCTGTTGAGGTATGGATTTTGAAGGTGAAAGCATGGGATTTAGTTCCAATGAAGAGCTGCAGGGTGGAAGTTTCAGCCAGTATAACAAGAGGCATATACAAATGGTGGTAGCAACTAAAGAAGAGAGGTCTTGGTTGCCTATGGATCCATATTATATTGCAATTTGCCCATAGACACCTAGGAAGCTTCCCCAGGATAAAAGCAGCTGACCCAAGGGAAAGATGATTTAAAAATTAGATAGATATCAATAAAGATATAGATAAGATATGGCTAGTTTAATGGAGTTTTAAAATGATATTCTAAGTATGTCATTGAAATTTAAATCCAATTTTCAGTGGCTAGTCATGTCTGGCATAATATGAAAGGCACACATTTTGTTTTGACATGTTATTTTGAAGGAAAACCAAAGGATGTTGACAGGAAAACAAGTGAATAAGTAGGTATAAGGATGCTGCTTTGGAGCAAAGTAAAGAGGCAAAGGCTCTCAGAGTAATCAGCATAAGTGACCAAGGGCCTTTTCACACGACCCCTAAGATCCGCTGGCCACTTAAATTCAGACCAGAGATCCTAGGGGTTTGTCGCTGTTCCTGCATTCCCACCCCCTCCGCACTCCTGGCTGCTGGCTGTGTGAGTGGAGGGAGAAAAAAAGGAAAAAAAGAATGCCGCTCACCTCTGTTCTGCTGTCCCGACACTGCATTCAGATCTCTTAGGGCCTTTTCACACGACCCCTAAGATCCGCTGGCCACTTAAATTTGGACCAGAGATCTTAGGGGTTTGTCGCTGTTCCTGCGTTCCCACCCCCTCCGCACTCCTGGCTGCTGGCTGCGTGAGGGGAGGGAGAAAAAAAGGAAGAAAAGAATGCCGCTCACCTCCGTTCTGCTGTCCCAGCACTGCATTCAGATCTCTTAGGGCCTTTTCACATGACCCCTAAGATCCGCTGGCCACTTAAATTTGGACCAGAGATCTTAGGGGTTTGTCGCTGTTCCTGCGTTCCCACCCCCTCCGCACTCCTGGCTGCTGGCTGCGTGAGGGGAGGGAGAAAAAAAGGAAGAAAAGAATGCCGCTCACCTCCGTTCTGCCGTCCCAGCACTGCATTCAGATCTCTTAAAGGGGCGGGGGGCAAAAAAAGAACAAATAGAAGCAAGGAGAGCCCGGCAGTCACTACTGTTATATCCGCATCAGGAATTTTCACCTCTGGAGAGCAGGTACCTGAAAAGTGCGCTGAGAAGCGCTTAGGTGGGCGTGGTCGCACTTAATTATCTGTAAACTCCAGATCTGGTGGGGAAATAATTTAAAGCTCCGGAGCTGGGAGCCATTTGCGGCGGAGTTTAGGGGTTGTGTGAAAAGGCCCCAAGTGAATAAGATGTATTTAGTACCATCACAAGACAGCCAGTGGCATTAACTCTTCTGTTAAAAGAAATGACACATTCCCTGACAAACTGCAGTTACAAGGGCTACTGTAATTTATAAAACAGAAGGATAGTAAAAGAGCATTCATGTTCCTAATATTAAAATGAAAAAAGGAAGAATGAATGTTGCAGCTTGATACCATGGTTGTGGTCGTGAAACAGTTAAATCTTCCAGGTAACCTTTGGCACCTTTTTCAATGGAAGGTATGAGAATGACTGAGGTAAATGAAAATAGTTATGGATGTCTCCACACCTGTCGCTGACAATATCATACCATAAAGCTAACTACGCATCATAACACCCACTGTCAAAGATTTCACAATCATTGACCATTAGCTAAATCAGTCTACTATGGGTTGCATCCTTTGGAATAATCCAAAATTATGTGTTTGGCTGGATGCGTTGAGGTGCCATCTTACTAGTTGAAGTGATGGAGGTCAAACACACTTGCACAGGAGCTAGACATGAAAGCTTAGCCAAGAAAATTGTCTGACTACACTTGAATAAAACACTTGTGTTTCTTATGCAGGAGAACTAAGAACTGGATACATCTCAGGAAAAGATGGGTCACTTTCTGTGCCTTTGTTTTATGATTTCAAAATGATAAAACCATTGACATTTACTTCTTATATCTGTGTGATGATACGTTCTGGTACAATCTACACGGAGCCTGTGGTTGGCTCTGTCCCCTGTATGGAACAAGGGCATGAAAACACACTGGGCTTCTATCACCCTTCCTAAGAATCTCAGGCCCTTCATGAAATGTGTTGTGGTTAGACAACAGTGGGCTGGGCGGGAGAAGTCCCAGGAAGTGCTGTATTGAAGCCAAAGGTAGGTCTTAAGGCACCTATTGCTTTACCAACATAACACCTGAGTGTAACACCAGCCTTACACTCCCCAAGGAAGGAGTATCCCACTGCCCCGTATTGGGTACTCGGGGGACACATATCCCCTCCACTTGCCTAGGGCTCCAAAATGGAGAGGGGACGCTGGCCAGCCTCCTGCCCCTCCGCCACCGCCCTGCCGCTGGCCACCGCCGCCTGTCCCCCGCTGCCTGTCGCCGTCCGCCCCCACGCCCGCCGCTGTCCCCATCATCCGCCGCCCCCCTGCCGCCCCGCCGCCCGCCTGCCTGCCCGCCCCCCGCCCCTCGCCTAGGGCGCAAAAAAACCTAGCGCCAGCCCTGACTGCACCCTGCTACGAACCTCTGGGGCCTTTCCTGTTTGCTGGCTCTTCCCCAAGTTATCAGAAGAGTTCTTTTTGCCTGGGGAGGAAGCAGCTTGCTGTAGACTACCCTGATCTGCTACTACATGCCAGGACTCCTTCTCGGGGTCCTGTTTCTTCAATCTCTTGCTTCATTTGCTGAAGCAGTTTTTCTATGTTCCAACCGCCCCTGCACACCCAAATGACACTCTCCCATCATGACTCCACTGGTAACCAACTGATCATCTCTGTAGCAAGGTCAGCCAAGGGCCTTAGACTGACCTTGGCATTCACCAGAGCAACACTGATGCTCACAGGGGACCACAATACTACAACATGCCTGCTTTGTATTTTTTTTATTTTTGCACATTTTGTATATTATTTCTATTTCCACAAAAGGGAAAAGTTATAGTGGGGGGTTCAATTCCAGAATGCCCAGCCAGCAAAGGATCACTACTGATTCAATATTTACAGTTGGAATTTCATTTTCAGACATGACAGGACAATACTTCAGATGTTTGTCCATGTCAATATTTGAAAGAATATGTTTTCTGCTATTTGCACAACTGCACTGAAATCTTCACAGCAGCTTTTCACACTAGCTTACTGGTATCTGTAGTAAAAACCATCACAACCATGACTCACCACCATCAGCAGTAATATCCCCTTTGAAGCTGTATGGAGGCTGGTTTTCCTGAGCTTTTTGTGTGTGTGTGCCGCAGTAGAACTGGCTGGTCAGTCTGACCTTCACTACAGCTTCAAACAAGAAGGCATTCTAAAACTTCTAGCCAGATGCTTCATTCCAAAGGAAATGGAATTAGGAAAGAGAAACAACTCAACCTTCACACTCCTGTCAGCTGGCAAGTATTTCTAAATGAGAGCGAGAAGAATTTGCCCTTGTAAAAACCTAAGTGTGTCTGCTTCAAGGGACAATATCCTGCATGAATCGTCCCTATAGCTTCCCAAAAAATGTTCATTTCTGAGAGGATGGCAAAGCTCCCACATACACAAACAGAAATAGGAAGCAGTTTATCGTTACTGATTTGAAGAAAAGCAACCACACAGAAATATATAGCAGCAATATCGCGATGTGGGTAGGTAGGTGGTGGAATGAAAACATAAAAAGACCCTTCTGTTTTTTATGGGGAAGAGAAAAGGGGCTTGACTGCAAATTTTTATATTCATGCCCCAGAGCCACAGTGAAAGCAACTCAAAGCTTCATCAGGGTAACAGTTGAGGGTAAAAGTCATGCCCTTTTTCAAAGTCAGCCCAGTAAAAGCAGAAGGTCTGGTGCTCTCCTCTGAATGTTCAAAATGTGATCTTGCTTCACTAACAAGGCTGGGCCTCTCATTTGACAGTGAGGCAGCGGCCTCAGGCAGCATACTTTGTGTAAAGTACTGTACAACAAATTGTTAGCTATTTAATTTAGTGTTGTTGCCTCGTTACAGACAGAAATGAAAATGGAGTCTTGTTGGGTTTTTCTCCTTCATATGCAAAAACTACCTTGGGTAGCCTTGAGCTTTATGCCCCTCGATGAATGTGGATGTGGAGATGGCATTTGTTGACCCAGCCTTAGGGTCGCAAACTGTCTGGAGGCAAGCTTATTCACAACAATATGTGTGTGTGTGTGTGTGTGTGTGTGTGTGTGTGTGTGTGTGTGTGTGTGTGTGTGTGTGTGTGTGTGTGTTGTGTTGTTGTGTTGTTACAGTCGTGACCGACTCTTCGTGACCCCATGACCATGGAGTTTTCTTGGCAGGAATACTGGAGTGGTTTGCCAGTTCCTACTCCAGGCACCTACAGCACCTGGTATTCCCTGGTGGTCTCCCATCCAAGTACTAACCAGGACCGACCCTGGTTAGCTTCCAAAATCAGGCAAGATCGGATGTGCTTAGGGCATCTAGGCAGCTCTGCAACAATATATACCGTACCTCTATTTCTGTTTTCTTCTCTCTTGGCTTATTTAAACTCAGTTAGTATTAGAAATTACGCTGAGTATCCTCACCTCCTTTCCCAAGCTTGCTTGTTTTTTTACTGGAGATACGTAACAAACACTGGTCCCCGGATCTCATTAAAACAGCTGTTCATTCCAGGACAGCATGTCGTGTGGCAGCAAAAGTTTACATTAACAGCGGACTATGGAAAATCGCTCCCCTTCGGCAGCCTGCAGGAACATTTCCCCTGCAAAGGGAATTCTCTTTGACACAACAGGCCTGCTCTGTGAGTTACTGTACAGGGAAAGAAAATATTTTTGACACAATCTTGCTTCGGTTTTAATATCCTACCAGGTGACATCTGACACCGTGCTGGGGAGAATAACGCCTCTCCAGGTAGTCTTTCTAGCACAGCCTGAAAATGAACAGTCTGTGCCATTAATATGGCCAATGTAATTAGCAGAAACAGCGCGAGCCATGTTTAAAAATAAAGATGCTGCCAATGTTTCCTAAAGCCTTTCCAACAGCTAATATTACATCTCAAACAACTGTGGCTGGTCTTATTAGTGGGCCTGAATGGAAATTGATTGTGATTTAGAGGTCAACAATGTGAAGGCACAGTCGGAACTGTACATTCCACCTGGGGGCTGGGAAGGAATGCAGATTCTGTTGATTTCAAGTTTTAAAATCAAGTTCCAAGTTTCCAAGGATATGAAGCCACACTTGGCACAAGTGTCTGACATTCAAGGAGCAAAGCTCTGTTTCCCTCTCTCTTGCTTTCAGTTTTGATATCTGTATACTATTATCAAATAACTCCTAGATGTGACTTTTCTATTGTATTATAGTGTACTGGTTCCTGCAAAGCCAGAGACTGAGAGTTGCCCTAACTCTCCATTGTGCTTCCTAGAAGAAGAGCCAACCTGTGAAACCTTGGGCAAGGTGCAAACTCCCAGAGCACCTGAGAAGAAGGGAACAGTAAATTACTTTTGAGTCCTCTCTACCTAGAAAACCTTGAAGAAGGTCACTGTAGATTGGAAGTGATCGGATGGACAATATTGTTATTACAAAACATAGTAAGGTCAACAATCTACATACTGTACGTCCCAAAGGTGGCTTCAGCATATCATTATGATCATTCTTAAAAATAGCTTCCCAAGCCTAGTTCCAACCCCAACATTGTTTCATATACAATGCAGAAACCCTTCCCTACCAGTTTCCCAACCCCTTTTGTTTGCTCACCACTGTATTCATGCTGCATCAATTCATTCAGTAAAGACATTTTACTATTTCTGTACTTGATTCCAGTCCTTCCCAACCTCATGCCATCCATGTGGTTTGGATTACAACTCTGAGGATCTCTGAGTGTTGGACATGCTGGCCAGAGCTGATGGGAGTAGAAAGGAATTACTTTTGCATTCTGGATGGCATTAGGTTGAGGAAAGCTGTTTCATCTGAAAATGTTGAAAACAGAAAGAAGTATTTTGAAATGGTGGTAATCAGGAAAGGAAATGGTTTGTTCAGGCCCAGAAATGAAGAGCTGTGGGGAATGCGTTCAGTCTCTTAATGCAGGAATGTGCAAAAATGCCTCCTACTGATCATTATTATCAGCTCTGACCCGCAGCAGCTGTCCAAGGTTTCAGGCAGGTTTCTTTTCCAGCCTTAAATCTGTAGATGCTTTTTAAAAAAAAAGAACCTGGGCTTTTCTGCATGCAAAGCACATACTCTGCCACTTAATCTGCCACCAAGGTAGAGTCTCTCCTGACAAACACTGCAAAGAAGGTAACTCTTGGAAAAGACAAATAGTGGTAGGGTGACCTACACCTCTAGAGACTGAGCTGCTGTTCCATTCTCAGTCTGTGTGTATTATTTTATTGTGACTCAGAGTTGGTGTGGTCTAAATCAGGCATGTCCAAACTTTGGCCCTTCTGATGTTTTGGACCACAATCCCAGAATTCTAAGCTTAGATTGCCAATGGCAAAGGACTGTGGGAGTTGCCGTCGAAAACATCTGGAGGGCTGAAGTTTGGACATGCCTGGTCTAAATGAAGATGGAAACTGGACTGGCAAGACATGGAAGGGTGAGAGTTTCATGACAATATCCTGGGGCAACACTGTGAAAAGAAAAGGAACACAATGATTCTAGAACAAAGCTTGAGAAGTTACCTTTTAAAAGCAGTAAGATGCAGTTTTATTTATTTATTTATTTATTTTATGACTTATATACCACCCGTCTTCCCGAAGGAACTCCGGGCAGTTCACAACAAAACAAAGAAAGCAACAAACAGTCAAACATAGTCATGTAAACAGACAACAAACAATTTAAACCAATTTAAACAATATAACCTCATAATATAAAAAGGCAAGAAGACAGATGGTGGGGGGGGGTAGTTATTGTTTTAAGACACCCCAAGTAGTTTGTTACTGTTACATGTTTGAAAAATAACACTTTATGTTCTAATTTCTCAGAATAACTATCCTAGTTACATGTAACTACAGTACGTTGAATCAAAAGCCACTGCCCTATGGTACACAAAAGAATCCTCTTCCAACTCATTCCCATTTCAATGCCCCCAGCCAGTGGTGTAGCATGGAGCAGGGGCACATGGTGCTTGCGCTGTCTGCAAAGTTCTTAGGAGTACACCATTTCAAAATAAATATATAATAAATTACTAATAATAAATAAGAGAATTGTAGTCTCCCCTCCAAAAAGCACAGGGCACATTTTTTTCCTCCTCACCAGCATATGTGGAGATCATTCAGCACCACATTCTGAGACCAACAGGTGAAGGAATAGGGCAGAGCAGAAGGAAGCCTCACTCCCAGCAACTGGTGCCCCCATTCCTCCTCAGACAATGGATAAGATTAAAATTCCAGCCATTCCTGGCACTGAGCCTGGATGGAGCAGCCTTGAAGGGGGACTCTACTCTCTCACCTCCCATCAAGATGGTGAGAACTCCTCAACCTGATGGCGACACCAACCTGTTCTTTTTAGCTGTCCAGGTGGCTTGCTAGCTCATAATGGGATGGAGTGCACTTGCATGGAGTTATATCACAAAAGAATTAAGCTACAGCTTGTTAGAGTACAATTATAATGTACAGCAAAGCAGCACCCTCATGACCTAATTGGTTCTTCAGCAACAGTTGAAAGGAGAGTTTGTAAAGAGACCAGTTACACAGGAGTTTATCTCACTCTCTCTCCCCCCCCCCCAAGCTGCTGGGATGGCTCTAAAAAATAGCTCTTGCTAGAGCATTCCAACCCATCCACTCCAGATCGATCTGTCTTAGCACCTCCTGTTTATTTGCTACAATTAAGATCAGTCCAGATCAACACTGTTTTCTTGCTTTATGATTGCCTAGCTATATGTCTATGAAGATTCTCAGTCATCCAGGTGAGGTGATCTGGAAGGTGAGTCATGGCAACTGGACTTCTTTTCTTTTGAGACTGAAATGTTTCACTAGTCATCCAAGCAGCTTCATCAGTCTGACAAAAACTAGTGCATGGCCTCCAATTTATAGTTCATCTTGATTTCACACCACCCTGGTCTGAATAGTCTCATTTGGTGGACAGTGACCTGAATAGGCTCGTTAGATGTACAATGGCTTTGGGGTGCATGGAAGGCCCACCTAGGCACCCCTTCCCAACACCATTAAGTATGTGTTGTTATACTTAAGTGTGGGTCATTAGCTGTGGCCTTGTTGGTGGATGTGTGAAGTGCTTCTGATTCGTCTGGGGATTGATGAAAGGGCAGCTATTAAAGGGACGGGAGCTTACCATTTTTATTTTATTTTTTGTTTATTTTTTGCCTGTTTTTTATCTTAATTATCTTAATTCAACAAAGACCTCTGGTTGGAGTATTTCATTTTTAGAATATCACTGCATTATTGACCGGACTGTTTCCTTTAAGAGTCTCAATGTTTAGGAATGGATGGGATCAGAGAACCCCACAGCTGCAGTTCTCTTATGTCTGAATATGTGTGCAATGGTTAGACAGAACAATCCAATCAACATGAAAAGTAGAAGGCGCATTCCAGGAAGCAAATACTTATTCTTCCTTATTACAGCTTCCTTACTCAGTTAAGATGATTAAGCCGCACAACAGCTGCTTTGGGCAACAATAGACATGGTGAGCCCTCTTTACTAACTAACTACATTAAATGAAGAAACTAAATATAAACAAAGTAGTGAAGGTGACTGGGAACCTGCTACAAAGCCACATAAGCAACCGAAAAGCCTCATACTGCAGCTGTGATTCACTTTTCTGTCCTCCATCGCCTCCAGTGGGGAAATAGATCTTCACTGGCATCCAAAAAATATGGAATTAAAAAAAACACTAACACCCCTCTCCCGTGCTTCTAGGGAACATCTGTAATGCTTTTGGTGAGCTATGGTGATGTGGGGGGCACCAGATGTGGGGGGCACATCTGAATTTCTGGGAGTTATCTGCACCCACAGATTGCACTCTTGCCATAAATCATTCCAGTGGCATGTTTTCCCCAACACATAGGTCCTTTCCAGGATAATTGATGTTCCACAATGTAACACTTGCCCCTGGACCATAAACCACGCACTCTCTCTCTCTCTCTCCATGCCACCCACCAGAAGCTGGTCTTTCTCCCCCACAGCAGCTTTACTTTTTTGGTGGGTTGACATTAAATGAAAGCTGGCTTGTTCGTTTTTGTTCCCGTTGTTGTAATTTTCTTTGTTACTATTGTACCGGCGCTTATCCTGTAATGCTGAGGTTAAAACAAACCCTGAAAGCAAAAGCAGTATTGAATTCTGTGCTAAGAGCCATAATCTCCATGCAGTAATTGAGACTCATTCACTGTACAACAAGCTATCTGTTCTATACATGACCTGTTTACTCAATTTTGGCTGGATGACCTTCCCCAATTCTCAAGCTAATATTTGCTGTTGCACAGCAGCATGCCAGTTTCAAGTGAGTTTTTCGGTTATTATCATGATCAGCCCGTTCACATATGCCCATGTTAGCCGCATCCTAGAAGTCACAGCAGAAGAATCTGCAGACATAACTGTCAGAGAATTTACTCAAGTCATACAGTTCTTGGATGACAGCTAATCTTTACAATATCTTGAAAAGCATTAAGAACCAAACCTTCTCTAGGATGTGGTTATCCGAATATCCTGTGTTAGAGGAACCCACCATTTCTTCTCTATGCCAACATGCAGTGCAGCTAGTTGTTATTTTATACCTGCACACCTACTCACAGGTAGTTTGTGACGGGGTAGGGGACACCTCTCACCCATCCTGGTCCACAAGCCATTCTGAACCTATTAGTGTTCTTTCTGTCTCTAATCCTGAGACTACTGAACTTCATGGCCACAATGCTCTCGGGTTAAATGTTTGGACTTCACAGCTTCTCCCCCACAAACCCTTTAGCTTTTAAACGTATGTGCTTTTGTGAAAATTTACTTGGTTCTAATAAAAAAAACCTGTTCCTGAATTTGTGTTGTGGCTTTGTTTTGCTTCTACGGGGAAATGTCACTGTTTGGTTTTATATAAAAATCAAGATGTGTATCACTGAATTTGATTTTTGCTTCATTTTTCTGTTTGAATATTGAAAAAAATCCCTTCCTTTTTATTTTATTTGTTTTGCTCCTAGTTGAGGTTTCTCTTGTAAATTCGTCCTGTCTCCTGTATAGAAGATAAAACAGCAGTAAATGATGGCACCTGTCATATATTTTCTGTTTTTCTACATCTGGCTTCATGACCGCAAATCCATACTGGCTATAAAGGAAGTGTAGCAATTTGTTTCATCAGGATGACTGGACCCTGTCCGTAATTGAAAAATATGACAAAGGAGGTAACAGTGGACACAGGGATGCGTGTGTCTTCGTCTCTTGATGAATCTACTACTAATGCTCTACAATATTGCAGGTCTCAGGATCTTATGAATATGTTCCTGTTATGCATATGTACGTGTGCACACATGTAGAGGCCTCCTGTGATCTCAAATAGCAGCTTCATGCAAACTTTCTATTAAGCAAGATTTTAAACACTACTTTTCCATTCTGTTGAAGCACACAAAACACAATTGTTCTGAAATGTTGCACCTTCAGCAAAAGGAGAATGTGCCAAGTTCGCTCAAAGATCGTGTTACATAAGCCGTTTTATTAATTGCAACCAAATGGTAACAGCATTATAGACCCTTGTGCATTCTAATGGAAAATCTTGTTGGGTTATTTTATTTTATTTTATTTTATTTTGCAGAGATATTGTTAGTATTGGAGAATTTCATACGGAAAAATGTTCCATTTATTTATTTAATCCTGCCTGTACCCCCTTTCCCTGGAACAAATATTTACTCTATGCTGATAACAGAAATGAGTGGAAAAGCTCTTAGAAGAGCAATCTCCCACAAGATGGGCACAAACTAAACCATGCAGCGGGGGGGGGGGAAATACAGGCTGGGCTCATTTACGGTTTGGTTCAAGGTTTGTTCATAGATCCCATTTTTGCCAAAATGAAATGAAGCGCCAAACATTTCTCCCCCTCAGCACTTTGTTTTACTTTATTTGGTCTTGAGGGACAGGTGGCCTACTGCCTGTCCACCAGCGCCTGAGGTGCCTGTGTCCTTTGCGTATACACCACCTTTTACCTCAGTGTTGGCCGCATGCGTACAGACAGGAGGCCCAGTTTCAAGGAGCTGGGCGTGCTGCTGCTTCGCAGGCATCCACCTCCCAGCTGAGCGTTGGGCACGGGCGCTGAGGCAGGAGGCTCACCTCCTAGTATGGAAGCAGGGCCTACTACTGCCTGTGCACATATACACACTGCTCAGCTGACAGGTCACCACGGTGGGAAGTCAGTGGCCCAACAGGAGCACAAGCAGAAAAGCAAATAGTGAAGTGGTTCTGTTTTCTGACTGTTTCATGGTAGTGTGTGGCTCATGGCTAACCACAAATCATGAACCATCATGAAATACCACGTTTCAGATTTGTGCCCATCTCTATACTGTTTTTTTTTAAAAAAAAAGAGAGAGAGATTTTGAACATTATGCATGTGAACTCTCAGATCCCACAACAAACATTTTCTTTCTTCTGCAAAGAACTAAAGTCAGGGACTACATCAGTGCACCCAGTAATCTTAGGGCCTTTATACACGACCCCTAAGCTCCGCAGGAAATGGCTGCAAGGTCCGGACCTTACAAGTGTTTCCCCACCAGCTCCGGACTTTGCAGACAATTAAGTGCAACCCCGCCCACCTAAGCGCGACCCAGCTGCACTTTATTGTACCTGCTTGAGGTGGGTGAAAATCCCCAGATCCGGATTTAATCTCGTCAGTGTGGGGCTCTCCTGGCTTCTGCTTGTGTTTTTTTGCCTCCTGCCCCTTTAAGAGAAGAGGTGGGAGGGGAAAAAGCAAGCAGAAGAGAAACGGAGCTCCGGGAAGTTCCTCCAGGTGAGCTGCATTTTTTCCCCTCTTTCTCTGGTGGGGAGGAAGGAAGAGCAACGAACCCCTAAGATCTTTGGTCCAAATTTAAGACCCGCTATCTTAGGGGTCGTGTGAAAAGGCCCTTAATCTGAGTTCATTGCTGCAATTTCCAAAGTAGCCATGTTACTGTGTCTCATTGTGTTGATAAAAGTAAAATGGGGAAAAATGAAATGGTGATGGGGGGGGGAGGCAAAATCTTATGGCATTTCAAAAACAGATAGATTTCAGTCTGATTTTTGCCGTTCAAAATCCATTTTTCCCCAGACACCTTCATTGCTTGATGTTCATTGATTTCCAAACAGTTCTTTGATGCTTTCCCTTTAAATAGAAGGGCTTCATCAGTAGATGCAAGGAATGTCAACATTTAGAGAGCCAGAGTGTTTATTTCGGGAAATACAATTAAAACATAGATGTAGAAGGTGGATGAGATGCCACAAGAGGATTTGGGCTCGGAGTATTATGGAAACTTTGGTTCAGTGTGGATCATTTTGACTGTTTCCAGGGCTCCCATAGCGGCAATCAAGGAAAAGAATATCTATTCTGGCCGATGTCTGGTTGCTTTAAAATGTTTTTACATTGAGACTAAGTAAATATACATTGAAGACTCCTGTGGATTTCTTATAAGCTTGCCACAACAGAACTCTCTACCAGTAAGGGGGGGATCAAAAGATTATCTGGTTTTACTCTGTTATAGAGACAATGACTACCTCTGCCTGAATAAATAGAAAAGGAAATAGAAAGAAATCAAAGGAGAAAGCAAGGGGATAGCATAATGAAAGCTACAATTCTTTAGCAGAAAGTTTTGAGTGCATTTTTACCCAGATGATGGCTAGGGAGGGCAGGGGGCTTTTTGCTTCTTTGCCCTGTGCATACGTAATAGGAGCCAACAACTACCTGCTACCAAATCTCTAGCAGAGATGACAGATCATTTTTTCTATGATGATCACTCACATTAACACCTTAGTATTGGAGACTAGATACACAATTCAGGCAGGATCTTTGTATCTGATAAATCATATGTCAAAGAAATCCAGTGCTGAAGTCTAAAGGCCAACCACAAAACAAAGCAAGCTCATTTGCACCTTCTATGAGGTGAATGAAGCTTTTGCTGTTGTTCACTGTTGGAGCAGTCTTCTACTTACCTAGCTTGTTTCTGCCCTCAGCTTGTAAACTCCACAGTGAATGCTTAAGTCAACATGTATTTTTTGCAGTAGGTGTGCAGATATAACACCTAGTACTGGGAAGAAGGGAAATATTTCAATAATAAGAATGTTTCAACAGGAATCAACCTACCCAGAGTTTTCCCACATATTCTGTATACATCTGATAGCTTTTCCATCTCTCCTTCTACCTTACACATATAGAGGCTGCCTTGTACTCAAATAAGATTTTTGGTCTTTTTTTCCACAGACACCTAGCAGTTTCCAGAGTAGTTGTATTATTCACTCTGCCTTGCCTTATTCTCAAGCTGCAAAGCTGATAGCGGGAACCTTGCACATGTTGGGTGAGATGCAAATCTATTTCCCTCTGTTATGTTCATAAACCCACATAGTCAAAGAAGCACAAGCTGCTCCACTAACATGTCTGTGGCACCAGAGCTAAAGGTCAGAATTAGCTGCTAGAAGCTCATACTGTCTTGAAGTAGAAGATGTGTATAAATTGTGCTGGGACAAACAGACTGGCCCCGACCCAATTTCTTCTTCTCTCATGTTGGTCTCATCTTTCTGTGCAGATGAGTGCATGAATTCTTCCACGCTATTTAAACATATTCACCAAATCTCTGATTGCTGCTTCTGATGCCCTTGGTTGCACTGGCAATCCAAATATGAGTAATGGCCCATACATGAGAAATTGTTGACCTATTCTTCGACTGGGGTTAACAAAATTGCATACTTGGTTAGCAAGTCTTGAGGGAGGAATTCCTAGAGTGGTAGTGGAAGCAAATAACTTTCCCAAGCTCTGACACTAATGCCATGTACGTCTGAAGGCTGCTTTTCTTCATCACCTTATTTTCTTAAGAAAAAGATTTAATGGTTCTAGAATTAGATGCATTACAGTTGTGCCCCAAGATTAAAAATGAAAGTGCTTTCCTGCCAATTTAGAATCTAATAAACACAACACAAAATGAAATGAAATGAAATGAGGACTGAGAGAGGAAGAGATAATCATTTTCACATCATGAATTGCAAAGTTGATTTGGGACTCATTTTTGTGGCACTTGCCCCCCAGTTGCCAAAATTGTTAGTTACAGCTCTGGGAAGTTATTTGAAAATGCTGACAGCTCTAAAGCAGGCGTGATACATCTATTTGGTCATATTTTGCATTCCCTCCCTCCCTGAGGTTGACATTTATACAGCAAAAATATATTACACAACTGCATGCATACATCTCAAAGTTGTGCCTGCAGTAGTTGCACAAGGTGGAAGTGCGACTCCCCTCCCCCCTCCCCCCAAAAGCCCCTCCTCTGGTGCAGTGTCATTTTGGCCTCTTCTCTGCAGAGGTTCTTTGTGGAGACATGTTCCATTTATCATTAACTGTTTTATTTATTTTTGCTTTTGTTTTACATAAATAAATGAAGAGTTAAACTCACAGGAGTTTTTCTCATGTAATCAAAAGTTCTAATGTGATGCAGCTGCAAAACTTTTCTTAGCATCTGTTTCATGCCTCCAATCTAACCTTGTGCGTCCACGGCCCCAAGCAAGCAGAGATCCTCTCTTTCTGTTTTTTTTTATTTACTACACAATCCAAGTTCAGTGGGCCATAAAGGCTTTGCCATTCGGGTTTTAATAATACATAATCCTCTGTTCTTCCTCCTCCGCTCCCCACTTCATCCCAAGGGCTTTGCATGTGTAACCAAGCTGTGGCCAGATAATGCAGCTGTCCCTTTGTTGGGCACATTTGGGGAAGAATGACCCCCGGGAAGGGGTGGAACAGAGGGCAAAGCTGTGTTGGTTCCATACACACACACTTCAAGATATGGAAGGATTAGGAGTTACCACCTGAAATGATTTTGACAGGACAGCCACAAGGGAAACCAAGACTCGCCATTATGTCTTGAACAACACAGCCACTCCTTTTTCGACTGAGATGCATATGGGCCGGGTGAGCTGTCTACAGAACAGAGCAACATGTTTGAAAAGTTACTTTTAAACTACACCTGCCAAAATTCCCCAGCCACAGTGATCATGGTCGCAAGTGCTTGAGATTCTTAGAGCCTTGTTGCTCTCGCACTCCCTAAAAGGCACCAAGGCATAGTTTAAAAATGTGTTTTTTAAAAAGATGGGCTGTGAGCTTCCACCTAGGAAACCTGGGAGGCCACACTTGGACTCCTAGGGCTGCTTATGACCCGTAGCCACCCTTGGCCAACCCTTCATCTAGCAGTTAGGCTGCTAGAAATGGGACCAGGAGAGACTGGTTCAAATCCCCATTAAAGCAATGGCTTTGCCATTGACTTTCCATACCTTTCCATCACTGGATTTATGTTTGTTTGGTTTTGTTCTGAGGGCAGGGGTTAGCACAATGAAGCACTCCTTGAAAGTGCTTCCTGTGGCAGCCTCTTAGTCAGATGGGAACAAACAAGCTCCAGAAGAAAAATTCCATCAGAGAATTTGAGTCTTTTTATTAAAATAATTCTTTAAAATGCCCTGAAGGAAATCCATAGCTTTTATATCAAGAGAAGTGGCTTCTAAATGGAAGTTTGGATGCAGACCTGATAACCTTTATGCCATTTGGCTATATACTGCCAGTGGTGAGGAATTCTGGGAGCTGTCATACATAGAACATAATTTTGAATGAAGCACCAAGTGCAGTGTGCTCCAGGACACTTTAAGCAACTCTAATTTTGCAGCTCAAGTGGATGTGATTTTTTTATTTATTTAACGGTGGGCAGCTTCTTGCCAAAACCTTCAGTGTATTAGCACTAAATGTATGGGTTCCATCCAATCTGCAGTAGCTCTGGTAAAATTAGAATTAAACTATATTGAAAGAAAGAAAGAAAGAAAGAAAGAAAGAAAGAAAGAAAGAAAGAAAGAAAGAAAGAAAGAAAGAAAGCCCATTTGCAGTTGCGAAGTTTTTTCATGTTGTACCAGGGCTTTCACATACTGGTAGGCACAGAGTTGTAATAGTTTGCTCAATCTCTTAAGAATATTATCAAAGTAACTTCTAAGGACAGTGGTTTGTAATTTGTACAGCTTCAACTCTGTTTCAAGAAAGAAACAAGCAGTTTTTGATTTTGTCATGAAAAGATAATCAAGGACAATTTGAAAGCTGGTTTTATTGAAAGCAATGTCTTAAAAACCCCAAATAAGTTGTTATCATCAAGAATTAATAATGAATGGAGCAAAAGCCTCTCTTGGAAACCATTGTAACTTGCCACTTATAATGCAGTGGTTGCTGTCTAGTGAGGCCATGCTTTCTACACTACAGAAAACAGTCCTGTAATTTACGGCCTCCTTTACTTCAAGGAGTGTCTGGTTCAAGCCCCATTTAAAAATTAACAAATCTATGAAGGGTCAGTAGAGTGCTTTGGTGCTGTCTGTTAACAGCAGGCACCTGGATAACAGAGTAAGCAGATACACAGACCTGCTGGGTACAGCTGTCCCTGGTCCGGTGTGATATTCTAAACTGCAATTTAAATTATAACAAATGATTCTAAATGTGCATTTATACATATAATTTAGCACCTGAAAATTTGATTCAGATCTGTGACCTATTTTCTGGTGGTACATTTCATCCTCCTCATGACCGCACATAAGTGGACAACATATCACCATCTGCCTGAATTTGCATTATGAAAACCAGGCTTCTTCTCAGTCCTCTCCCTGGGAAATGCTAATGGACTGGATCACAGAAATTCCAGAGTGGGAAATGACTCCAAGATCATTTACTCCGGCCTCCTATGGCTGCAGGAAATTCCCAACTATAGCATCCGTCACAGATGGCCTCCGATCTCTATTTCAAAGCCTACATTGAATGAGAGACTCCAACCTTCTATGGTAGTCTGTTCCCCTGCGCAACAGCTTTTACCATCAGGAAGTTCTTTCTCGTGTTTCTTGTTTGAATCCTTTATATTGGGCCCAACTCTCTGCAGCCAGAGAAAATTGCTCCATCTTCCACTAGACAATCCTTCATATATCTGAAGAGAGTTTATATTATCTCTCAATCTTTTCTGTTCCAGACTAAATACCCACACATCAAAAGTGTTCTGCTTATATATACCGCCCCATACCACTAAGTAGTCTCTGGGCGGTTTACAATTTTAATTACAGTGTGCAGGCTACACATTGCCCCCCTAGCAAGCTGGGTACTCATTTTACCGACCTCGGAAGGATGGAAGGATGAGTGAACCTTGAGCCTGATACCAGGGATTGAACCCAGGTCATGAGCACAGTTTTACCTGCAGTACAGGCATTTAACCACTGCGCCACGAGGCTCTTGGCCAAGCCTTATAGGACATGGTTTCCAGAAATTTTACCATATTAGCAGCCTTCCTTCCTATTTATTTAATTATTTATGTATTAAATTTATATACTGCTCTATCTATCTACATGGCTACTCTGGGCGGTTTACAAACTGAACAGAAATCAAAACCATAAACAGTAGAATACAATATAATAGATAAGCACAAATATATAAATGAAAACACAATAACTAGTAAACAATATACAGTGGACCCTTGTATAACAAACAACTTGTATAACATAAAATTTGTACAACATAAAAATTCCGGAGATAGGGGAAATTTGCTTAACATAATCGCCTATGCTATGGGAAGAATCCGTACAACATAAAAATGAGATTACTCCATTTTCAATGCATTCCTATGGGAATTTGTATAAAGGAAAATTTGCTTAACATAATTTCATTTGGAACGAATTAATTCCTTTATACAAGGTACCACTGTATAACAAAAACATAGAACAGGAGCAAGATGGGCTACAGATAGAAACAAAATAAATACATAATAGCTGTCATTATTAGAACAGATTAATATCCGGGGAAAGCCTTTTTAAATAGCCATGTCTTTAGATGCTTTTTAAAGACTGGGAGGGAAGGTGCTAGACAGATCTCAGGAGGAAAGCTGAGGGGCCGCCACTGGGAAAGCCCGATTTCTCGTCAAAGATTTATGGGCCTCCTTCAGCGACGACACCCTCAAATGTCCTGCCTGAGATGATCGGGTGTTATGGGCGGTATTTTGCGGCAGGAGCCATTCTTCTACCTTCTTCTTATATGTAAGTTCCACTATCCATAAATTCTTTTCCCACATACTCTTTTTGTTAAGCTGGGTGTCACCCGTCCTGAGGTGGTGCATTTTTTCCAGCCTTCAGTGACTTTATTTGTGATCACATAGTGAAAGAGATCCACAAGTGGCCCAGTGCAATCCATTTCCAGATGATCATGTTATATGCAGGGAATTGTGCTCTAGTCTAGCCTAAAAACTTCTGGCTGTAAGCCTGCTATTTTGGGGGACTGGGCTGGAGCAACTCCTCAGCAAACGGAAGGGTAAGTTTAAGGGAGGTTGCTCTCTGCAATGCAACTCTTTCCCGTATGATCAGAGGCACACCTTTCCATTTTGATCAAACCCTCACTTCCTCTCTGCAGTAGCAGATCTCTCAACAGGTCCCTCAGTAACTGGCTGCCAGAGTGTGATCTCTTTCGATGGATTTAATATTTATTCATGCATTTATTTTATAATATTTTTACACCACCTTTCTCCTTGGAAAAGAACCCAAGGCCACCTTTGTATACTCATTGTTTTGTTCTTAAATATTGTATTTCAATGATAAGGGTCCTTTTCTGAGGAGAAAGGTGATATATAAGTGAGTAAGTAAGTAAGTAAGGAAGTACTAGCTCTGTACATTTGAAGTAGAGCACCTAGCTGGAATCAGAGCCAAAAATGTAAACACAGGCCTCTAAACAGCCCCACACAGCTCAAAACAGGAGCAGCAGTAACAACAACAAAATAGCCTTGGTCCAAAAGATACACACTCACTCTGCATTGTTTCTTCCACAAATCCCACACAAAACACTTCTGTTCAATCTCCCCGTTCACTCGGCTCCTGTTGATGAGCTTACAGGGAATGTGAAAGTAGCGCATCTAAGATTTAGGTTCACACAGAGTTATGAGGTGTGCTACTTGCCATTTCCGTGGCAGCAGTTGTAACAGACTGTTCCCATGGATCTTACAACCATGGCTCTTACATGGCCATCTCTGTGTCAGAGAGATGTATGAATAGGTGTTAACCTATAGAAAACCTCAATGCACAGAAGTAGAGTGCCTCTTGCTGCGAATAAAAATCAAATTAAAACCACTACCTGCAATCCTAGCTTGGAAGGATGCATAATCAGTGCAGCGTTTGATAAAATAACTTTGGATAGCAACTCCCAGGATGGAAATTGTAGTCCTAAAAGGAACTTGGCCAAGTCTTGAGAACTATCAAGTAGGACACTATTGTAACTAAGGGCTCTATCACACGTCCTTTAAAATGCTGAATAAATTTCAAAATAAAGCATTTCCAAAAATCTTGTCCTCACGGCCACCGGGGTTTTTTAAAAAAACCCCGGTTTTCTAAGACCTACCGGAGTTGGGAATTTTTTGCTATGGTAAAAAATGTGAGCCAGAAGTCTGTGGGAGCTCGCATATGATCCGATTTTCTGCTTTTTCCCTCCCTAGTGCCAACCAGCTCATCCCAGGGCTGGTTGGTGCTTTTTAATTTTTTTTAAATCCCCCCCTACCCAGTGCTGGCCTTTGGGGTGTTAATGCTTTTTATATTGTTTTCATTTTCCCCTTAGCGCTGACCAGCTTGTCCTGGGCTGGTCGGGAATTTTTTAAAATATTGTTTTTAAACTTCCCCCTCCCCACCCCCCAGTGCTGAGCAGGTGGCCTTCGGGCTGTCAGCGCTAGAGATGGGCACGACTCATCGAAATTTTCATTTTCATTTTCATTTTTTTGTTTCGTTTCGCAACGAAAACAAAAACAAAAAATTTTTCAGAAGCAAAACGACAACGGAAACGAAATGAAAAATTTTGCCGTGTTTTTCGTTTTCGTTACGGCAGGCACATTGCATTGAAAAGAATGCTAACCAAACAAAAAATTTTCGTTTTCATTTTTGTTTTTTCATTTCGTTTCGTACGAAAATGAAAACGAAAACAAAAAAATATGCAAAAACCCCCAAAAAATGAAAACGAACCGAAATGGACCCCTAAACGAAAAACGAAAAATTATTTTTTGAGTCATGCCCATCTCTAGTCAGCGCTGTTCTCGCGCCACCTGCTGGCCCTGGGGCTGGTCAGCGCTTTTAAAAAAATTCTTATACGTGGGAACGGAGATCCCACATCTTCAGTCATGTGACCAAGAAAGAAGAAAAGCCAGACTTTCACAATATCCGGATATTCCTCCAGGTGAGATAGTGGCCTAAGATACTAACCTAGATGCTTTGGTCTGATAATGCAATACAAAATGATCTAAATGGCATTAAACATCCCACCCCTTTAACCTAAACAAGCTTTTTGTTGCAATCTTATATGCATTTACTTGTAAGCAGGTAGCACTGAGTTCAGTAGGACTTCCCTTTGAGTAGACATGCATATGACTGTATGGCATTAGAGATTTGTACTTGTTAATTGGAGACTTCAGCTTTTTCTAAGCAAGGGTGGGATGGACAAGAAATGGCATGAGGCCAGAGGAAAAACAACAATTTCAACAGCATTCACTCCATTTACACTTAAGAAAGCGACTGCCCGCTACCCAGTGGTGAGTGTTCCCCCAAAGAGTCTGCCAACCCGAAGGTCTAGACAGCATTTTTTTTCATGAGATCTTGGCTCTCTGCCATCCTATCCCCCAGAGCTTCATCAGGCCATGAAAGCTATTGGATTAAAAAAAATGTAAACAGCAGAGTACCAAGTGCAGGTGCCGATTGCCTACCCATTGCTGTTCCTGCTGCTTCTGGAGAAACCCCAGCTGTCTCTTCCCTGGGAATTATCCCCTCTTACCTCTGGATACAGAAGAAAGAGGCAAGTGTTCCTCTTCTCTCCCACCCACCTGGCATATGTCAATGCTCACAAATCACTGCACTGGAAGAATCTATGTAACAAACATATCAAGGAGCAAAGTTAATGAGAAAGACAGCAGATAATGCTGCAGCATTTGGGGATGTATGATAATAACAAAAGCAAACAATCAGGAAGTAAGCAGCTGTCCTTACTGTTCTTTCTAGGAGATGCCTTTAAAAAAATAAAATAAAAGCCCCACCAGAAGATAAGATTTGGTATCAGGGTGCATATGCCATCGGAAACCAAGACCATCTACAGGTTGTATTCTTGATTAATATCTATGGGTGCAAAAACAGGATAGTAAAGAAAACTGACACAGGATTTTTTAAAAAAAAAATAATGGAATATGGCGCTGTAAGAGAGCTCTCCAGATACTCTGGACTGTCAAAAACAAAACAAAACACAAACAAAAACCAAGTGGGTCCTAGAGCAACTAAAGCCTGAACTATCTCTGGATGCAAAAAATGATGAAACCTAATAATGTCCTACTTTATTAGGGTAGTTAGGATTTATTCTATTTAGTTTAACTGGTGTCATGTACCAACTTAAAAGCAATTTAAAGTAATTTCCTTTTATCCTCACTGACATATTTTTTGAACACGTAATTATTATGTTATAATACACAATATAACAATAATGTACTAAAAATACAGATCGCAGCCATGTTTTGGCACATAAATGGCAGGGTTAGCTTTCTCAAGTGATTCTAGGTAAGTCCCCAAAAGCTCAGGGGGTTGAGATATTAAGCTCCCAAGGGGGTGCCCCTAAGAAAAAAAATCTTTCTAATTGGAATTGAAATCCAAGCCGCCATGGCACTAATCACTCACCCGCAGCTTGGTGCCATGACCCTGCCTGTCACAGAACCTGAATCTGAGGGGTTAAATGGTGAAGAGCTGCTGGAGGAGCCTTGCAGCAAAACTCAGCAGGCAGCTGGGTCTGATGACTCAGCTGAAAGCATATCTCCTCCTCCTAGAAGGGCCATGAGCAGGATTCTGCAAAGACATGCTACCAGGAGAGCTAGGGAAAGGGTCCTTGATGCTAGATGGGGAATCAGGTCTGGAAGCCCTGAGTACTAGCAGGAGCCTTTCCAGAAGTAAGGGTGTGTTCCCTGTTTTGGGATAAAGCTGGCAACCTTACCTTGAGCTCTCTGTGGGAGCAAGGTGTCATTTGAACTTGCAACCACTTTCCTGTCTGTGACCTTGGCTCTGTTTCCTGATTTGGGACCGGCTTCCTAGACAAGGGCTTTATCTGTTCCCTTGGGTTTGGCATCTGGTTTCTGTGAGTTATTCTGGCTTTGACTTGGACTGGTAATTGCTGGGAGTTGGATTCTGTTATCTATCTGGCTTTCCACTAAAGATCTTGGCAAAGAACTGAACTCTGTTTGTGTGTGTGTTCTGTGTGCGGGGCTTGACACTTGGCTTCCGAAGTTCCAATTCCAATTAGAAAGATTTTTTCCTAGGGGCACCCCCTTTGGATCTTAATCTCTCATCGCCCTGACCCCCAAACATTTCAAAATTTCAGGGGCTTATAGGGAAGAGCTTGAGGAAGCTCCCCTGCCATTTTGTTCCTTTAGGACCCAGGGGAGCATAGCGTTTCATTTCATTTTTTTTGTTTGTAACAAAACTACTTTAAAAATTGGTTACAAATGAAATGAAATGAAACTACTAAAGAAACAAAACAAAACACAACACAACAAAATAAAACACTATTTTTCCATTTTGTGCCAATCTCTACTGACTAGAGATGGGCACGAATAAAAAAATGATGTTTTGTTTGTTGTTTGTCATTTGGAGGGTCTGTTTTGGTTGTTTCCATTTTTCACAAATTTTGGGGGGGAAATTGTTTTCATTTTTGTTTGTTTCATTACCATTTCATTACAATTTATTTCAATTTTTTGTGATTTTTTTTAGCATTTAAAGCAGTTCACTGTATTGCAGTAATGAAAACGAAACCCACGACAAAATTTCCGGTGTTTCTGTTCGTTTCGTTTCATTTTGGAGACAAAATTTGTTTGTTGTTTCGTTGCATAACGAAACAAAAAAAAAAAAAACGGAAACGAAAAATTGTTCGTTTCGTGCCCATCTCTACTACTGACTTTCTCTTTATGGTCTGGTGTCAAGCTGCCAGAAGGCTTCCTGGCGGTAGGGGAAAGGGACTGTTTTCCAAAGTCCTCTGCATATGTACAAACACACACAGATAGCATCAAAGCACTGCAATCTGGTAGAGTTCATTGGAATTATTTTTATTTTTATTTCTTCATTTTTGTGCAGAAGTGATCCAGCCTCAATAGTTTATTTTTTTTTTAAAAAAAATACTTCAGGGCTATAAGGGAAAACAATTGCAGGGGTGGGTGTTTATGCTGGCCCCAACTTATTGTGTTACCAGAAAGGCACCAAAAGTCCACCCAAAGGTCAAAACAAACAGCCCAACACTATTTGAATCATTCCAATTAGGAAAAAAGTAGAAGCCCCTGGCAGCAGGGGAGAAAGTCCAGATTGGAAGGGGGAAAGGATAGGCTGATTTACATGTTCCTTTATGTCTTGTAATCATTAACAAATACTTCAGATTCACTCATGCCAGTTCTGCAAGCTAATTGTGAAGTATTTTCTAACATCACTGCTTGCGAAAACACAGCTACACAGGAGAAAGCACAAGACTAACTTGTATTTTTTTAAAGAGAGCCTTACTAAATTAATAATTGCCCTAGTTATTTTTAATATCATTCCTTTTCTTCTTTGAAGAGCTGTGGAGTTTTGGCACCTGAGGAGAAGAAACTGATTATGTTTCTGATACACCCTCTGGCACCAAAGTGTCCAGCCTTGTGCACAAAAGGGACATGAAAAGGCAGGCACGTGCTTGTTCCAAATATAGTTTTTCCCAGTAGAGGCTGGTGTTTCAATTTAAAAAACTGTAGCTAGCAACAAGTCCTTCCAAAGCCTGCAAATGGCACACCTGGAAGAACAAACAAGTAGTGAATGATTCTTACAAGGAAGAGACTGCTGGTATGGTGGGAAATATGAAGTCTTGGGGTGTGTGTGTCTGTGGGTTCCCCATTTGTGTGTGTTGACAGTCATCTATCAAGACCAAGAAAAAATAGGGTCCTTGTGGTAGACAGACTGGAACAGAAAATACTGGTGCAGTAAACATGTATTAAGTTATAGGGAAAAGGTGCATGTTTAACAACGCAGATGCCTCGCCAGTAGCTGTGATGGCCAGAATTTCTGGGAGTTCTAGTCCAAGAACACCTGGGGACCCAAGGCCGGGAAGCATTGTCAGATATTGCATTTTTATTACTAATTCATCCCCCCAAAGGAGGCAAACACACCCTTTCCTACATCCTGGCAGAATGGTGCCAGCGTTGTGCTCCAGTAACAGCATTGTGCTCCAGTAACTCTACCACCACTATTATTATTATTTTTAGTATTTTTACCCCGCCTTTCTCCTTGGAAAAGAACCCAAAGCGGCTTACAGTAATGAGGGACAATATACAGACCGGTACAATTAAGACATATTCACGTTTAAGAACAGGGGTATCTTACAGCATTAGAAGGCAATGTTAAAGCTAAAAGAGAACACGAGGAGTTAAGAAAAGTGTATAAATTCCATGTAATTATGTATGGTAGACCATCTAAAAGTTATGAGGGATGGGAACTAACAATTGATAACATAGTGTCAATGTAATCATACAAGGAGAGATATAAACACAAAGTTATAAGTTGTTATAAACACAAAGTCTGTGTAGGCATGTATGGTAGATTCATATAAAAGACACAATAGGTAGTCCATCATTCAGGGAAAGTTTGCTTGAAGAGGAAGGTATTTGCCTGCTTCCAGAAAGACAGCAGGGACAGGGAAGTCCTGGCCTACAGGGGGAGGGAGTTCCAAAGTCTGGGTGCAGCAGCCAAGAAGTCTCTTTTATGTTTGAGGGTGGTGGGATGGAGAGAAAGACCTCTCCTGATGATGTTAATACCCGAGACGGTTCATAATATGAGATTCAATCTTTGAGGTAGCTAGGACCATGGTTTTATAGTTCTTTGTAGGTTAAGGTCAGTACCTTGAATTGTGCCCGATAGCTGATTGGCAGCCAGTGGAGTCGCTTTAATAAGGGTGCAATGTGATCTCTGTAACCCACCCCAGTCAGCAATCTGACTGCTGCATTTTGGACCCATTGAAGTTTCCTAGTTGGTTCGCCACTGAATAAATCAGTTGGCAATGTTAGTTCTGAGATAAAAATAGTCCTACAGTCACTTGCATACCTATTTTCCTCTTCATTTTAAAGACTAAATCTTGATTGATGTTGTCTGTAGTAGATAAAGCAGTATTTTCTAGCTTGGAGGTTGTGACGCCCAAGGGGTGGGTGGATCGCAACGTATTTTTCTGTGGAATCATAGGTTGCCTTATATATGTTGTAGACCTTGTTAAATAATTTGTTCCTTCACTTTTTGTAGCCAGATACTAAAGTTAGCATATATGCATATATATGAGAAACAGGGTGTTTGGGGTAGAAAGTAGCCTCTATTTTCTTAGAAAGGTTGACTTTGCCCCCATTAAAAATTCCATTTTATGAAAGTATACTGGTGGGGTTGCAGATTATTTGGCTATTATAAAGGGGGGTCGTGACTTTATAAAAGTTGGGAACCACAGGGATACACTAGGACTTAAGAGACCTGGGTTCAAATCCCAACTCCACCGCTCCTTAAATCACCTCACGTACTTTGAAAAATCTACTATGGACATAGGCCCTGGTCTGCGTGAAAGAAGTGTTTCTATTGGTGTGGATCTGTGGACTGGAACTCTCAGAATTCTTCCTTGGAATTTTCAGAAAATCCTAGAAGCCACAGTTTAAAAAAAGTCTTAATCGTAAGCTGAAACATCTTTCTTTAAACATGACAGATATTTAAGAGAAGGTGCTTGACCTTAACCCTTTGAACAGTTACACACATTGAGTCTAAGCCTCCATCCTTTCCTGAATTATGCTGAACAAAGGACAGTGTTTACCTCACGGCAAACTCTGTCCTTGCACAGCATGTTCATTTACAATGCCTCTGCAATCAGTTTGCAGCTGATCTTATTGCTGCTCTGCTAAACTGAATCGCTGGGGGAAACAGATTTCTTCGGCACTTGATCTCTGGATCCCTCCCACCACATGTATGAATACTCTCAAAACACATTTGTTAACTTGAGTGGCATTTGTAAAATTGCAATCCCATTAACACAGCAAGCAATCTAATACACGAGCCGCACATCAATCATTTAATTGGGACATCTTGCTCCCCTCCCAGATGTTCCCTTTCAGCAGATGCTATTGTGCTTCTCAAAAATTCGGATAATTATAGGCCCTATAAATGTAGCACACAAGATTGGCTGTTTTTGGCCAACTCTATTTTCTTGTGTAACAGCTTCGTTGTATTGTAAATGACCACACTCACAGCTAGAAGGAAGGGTTATCAGACACGAAACCTTAGAATTACTTCTTAACAGTGGAAGTATTTCTGATAGTATAACCTAGCAGCATAACCTGTCTTATGATGGATTTCCTACCCCTAATTCATATGAGCATTTGGGCACACATGCGCAAAGAGGTTTTGTCTCCTCTTTTCTCCCACTGCAGGATGGACACCAGGCAGCAGCATTTAATAATGATGTTGTGTTGCATCTAAAGCAGTCCCCCAACGGACTTCTTTCTGCACTGCTTCTACCATTTATATCACCTTGAATAACCACCTGCAGCAATCTGTATTTTTTTCCATTTTTCATTATGTGACTGAAGCATTATATCTTCCTACATTTTATGGATTCTATGAATTTTTGTGATCTTTATTCATTTGCATTGTGATTTATTTATTTATTTATTTATTTATTTATTTTATTTATTTATTTATTTATTTATTTATTGTATTTTTTATACCGCACCAATTTCCCAGAAGAGACTCTGGGCGGTTTACATAAATGCAAATAAGAAACAAACAACAATGCAAATTAAATAAACAGTAGAATAAACAAGTAAATGAATGTTTGTTTATTTTGGTCTCTCTCGTATTCAAGGGGATTCTTGACATGCTACCCAAAAAATCATATCTCAAATGTTTGTTCAGTACCTTTTTAAAATACTGTACCCCGCTTTGCCATTTTCAAGTCCACAATTCTTTGCCATATGGAATCAAGAATACGTAGTTCTGTACAAGTCACATACTCAAAGCCAGTTTTAAGTTTTTTGTTCCATATCACAGCCTTCATATTGAAGAAGCATATATCCTTTGTTTTATCCAAAATAAGAAACAGTCATAGCAGGTCTTGACTGAAGTCTCATTTTCTGGAATAATGAATCTGCTTTGTGTACCTGTCTGTTCGATTCTCACCAGCTCCTGCTGAAGTTTCTTCTTCCATGCAAATACTACAGGTTCTGGAGCTCCAGTCACCATTTCAGTAGGCAAAGTTGATCGGCTACATTGTTAAGAAAGGAGGGGCAGGGACACAATCTACCACTGCAACAAGTAGTCTTATTTATACCTCATCCTATTTACTACTACTCTAACATAGAAGCAGGTTTCAAATTGACTGGGCAAGTTTTTGTCTTTCAGCATTGCACCTTCTTCTAGCTTTAATTGTGAAGCCCTTAGAATTGCTACATGTTGTGTAGCATGTTTTTCGAAAAGGATAAGGTCCCAACCTTCAGGCTAACATTGATAGATGAGATAGGAAGGGGTAAGAGAATAAAAGAGAGAGCTGAGGTCTGAGAAGAAACAGCACAGTGCATTATAGGCTAAGGCTTCTGGTTTAGTGGAGATTTATGGTACAGGAACAACATACTTTCTGTTCAAGTTACAATAGTAGCCTATTGTTCTTACATGCTACTGAAATAATGTCTTGAAAAACAACCATTCAAAGGGGTCTTCAAGACCAGACATTTATACTCCTTTAAGGGCCTTTTTACACGACCCCTAAGATCCGCTGGTCCCTTAAATTCGGACCAGAGATCTTGAGGGTTCGTTGCTGTTCCTCCCTCCCCACCCGCTCGGCACTTCTTTGTTCTGTCTGCGTGAGGGGGGGAGGGAAAAAAAGCCTTAGACAAAGAGACAAAAGAATAAAAGGCTTACCTCCGGTTGCTCCGGCCTCCGTTTACTTCCTGGTTCCTCTTTAAGGGGCGGAGGCAAAAGAAAAACAACAGAAAGAAGCGAGGAGAGCTCAGGAACTCTCCGCATCAAATATTTTCACTATAAAAAAGCAGGTACAAGAAAAGTGCAGTTTGGTCGCGGGGTCGCACTTAATTCTCTGCAAACTCCGGAGCTGGTGGGTAAACATTTTTATCGTCCGGAGCTTGCAGCCATTTGCGGCAGAGCTTAGGGGTCGTGTATAAACGCCCTAAGTTCTTTGTTAAGCACACCCTTTAATGGGATTTATTCTGTTGTCCCAGTTACGTTCTCATTATCTTAGAGTGTACAAGTCATGGATATGGCTTTTTGGATGAATTTTGCACACATTTGTCTTTGCCAAATCCCTTGACTTATTTTGTATCATGTTGTTCTGTTTCCCTTCCTTATCCAAAGCTTTCTTTTTTCACTTTTCTTTTCTTAAAAGAGTCCTGATATCTGCATCGAAAAGCAGAAGATGTATGAGTTTATGCCATGGTGTTTGGAGATGGGCATGCATCACTTCATGGCAGGTTGTCCTAAGTCATCGGTATGGCACCACAGGTGCCAGACATTCCCTTCCCTCACCCACGCTGGCTAGCTATCTCATTCACACACTGTTGCTTGCTATTTATTCTCTGTTCATCCAGGCAGGGGCATGGACTTCCCTTCTCCACCTCCTTCAGCAGCTGCCCACTTAGATTTGTGTCCATATGTATTAGCCACCATTTTTTCAAAATTTATAAATGACCAAAATACAAAGGACATGAGAGAAACTGGGTGACAGACAGGGAAAGAAAGTTAATATATGAATGGCAACACGTGAAAGTTGATGGCAAAAGAGAACGGTTTAAAATTTGTCCAAGAGGAATCAGACTGGTGCAAGGGGTAAAGAGATAAGGAGTGCCAGATAACTTTTGGGAACTTACAGCTGCCCATCCAGAGGCACTGGAACCAAAAAGCAGTTCAATAGTAGATCTGAACACAAGTTTTTTTTGGTAAATCTTATGAAGTTCTGGCAAAAAAGGAAGAGACTAATAGATATACAAATGCGCTATCTGGAAGATGCCTGAATATCATAACAGCCACTAACAGTGATACATAGAACAGCTGATAAATGTAGCGATGCTCTTTCTGTTTAGCCTATGAAACATTGTCCTTTAAAAACCAATTACTGTATATGATACCCAACCACCCATAAGGATGGTTTATAGAATTATGCAGTAGGCCTTAGGAGGTAGACTGCAAATTTCTGATAGATAATGGGGTAATTTGATACAGATCTTCAAAGACCTCTGACTCCTAATCATTTAACAATTAGAAGAACAAAATTATTGTCTTCATTGGTGTGGGGGGAACTCTACTCCATAGAAATGACAAGTTGGGATCGGGGCATAAGAGTACGTTTTGTAGGGAAGGATGTTGACATTAGTTCAGCCAAGGTACTCAAAATTGTAAGATTATAACTCTATCATTATAATTTTAGGCCTTTTGCTCCTAGCTTCAGATCTCAGAGAACAAGAGAAAAATACAATAGATTCCCCCAAATGTGATGTTTGCTGGCACCAACATTAAGGTATATGTAACGGTCTTGGGGTTGCTTGTTTTCATCTCAACTCTGGATGATCTGAAAGAGGAATCAACAGCAATGTGCAGCCTGTCAAGGAGGGCCTCACAAGGAGTTGAAACAGTTCACTCTCAAATAGGGACAAAGGAAGAATTTTGGTCCATTTGCAATTTGTTTTATTTGCATTTTGTAAAAACTTGCTCATCCCCCCCCAGGCAAAAAAGCACACCAGATCATTTAGAATAGCATGGTGCAATTCTCTCGACACAAAATGTATGTTAACATATATCTGACATAAATATGTACAAAATGTATGATGTAAGTTTGGCCTGCAAAACAATCTGCACAAAAGGCCTGCGTTTAGAAGAGCACACACAAATAGGAATGTATATTTCCCTGTAGACCTCTTAAAATAAAAAACTGGTGTGGAAATGGGATGGTATGATTTTAATAGTCTAAGAATGACAAAAGAGAGAAGTTCAAATTTAATTTTTGGTTGCATGTATATGTCACCTTTCTCTTGTACACTCAAGATGGTGTAGGCTTTCATTTTATTCTTATGAGAAGCAGATGTGTTGTAATATAAACAGTTTGTCTCTTGAGGCCCAGATTCTAACCAAATGAAGTCATCACTGTCCTGGCCTTTACTCCTCCCTATTTCACCCTTTCTTTTACCAGATCCCTATATTGCTTTATTGGTGTAATTCTGCTGGGTACAGATCCTTCCTAACCTATTAGCCACATAGAAGATCCAAGCATACATTCCCTGAGATACCCCATCTTGTTTTTATGAGTCTTTCTCTGGGAGAAACATATAGGCTCATTGTCAAGAGACAATTTGTAAAGCAGAGCAGGAAATGTGACAACAAAAAGATGATCGTTTCATTTCAGAATGTGCCGCGCATTCAAACAATTTTGATGTAACTTCACTCTCCAGCCATTACCAGCCTTTCCAAACCATGTGAAAAGTGACTGATTACAACACCAGCCTTATGCGACATAACTCATGCAACAGGATTTTAGCTAGCAAGCTTTTCATGGCGGTCCCAACTTGTGCAATGGCCATAGCTGTAGAGACATCATCTTCCTGCTAGGGATGGGCACCAAAGGAAAAACAAAACACTGTTTTGTCATTTCATTAGCTAATGAAATGAAGCAAAATGAAACAGGGAAGCAGTGTTTCATTAGTAATGAAACAAAACAGCAGTTTTTTTCTGTTTAAAACAAGCCTATTTTGTTTAGCTGTAAAATGGCTCCCCTGGGTCCTAGAGGCACCAAATTTGCCTCTACAACCCAGGGGAGCCATTTTATAGAGTAACAAGTCAGTTGGTTACTGGTGAGTTTCTTACAACTTTTTTAAAAAATTATTTCTAATGAAACAAAATGAATCACAGGAAAATTAAACAAAACAAAACAAAACACATTTTTTCTGTTTTGTGCCCATCCCTACTCCCTGCAATTAAGCTGGCAGGACTTTTCACTATAGGGAACTGGACCAAGACCTGAACCCAGATAGCAGTTCTAACTAGACTAGACCCATTGAATTCCTGGAATGTATGTAAGCATCAGCTAATTTAATTAGTTAAATAATTCTACTCTAATTAGGATGACCAGTTGGATTGACCACCCTGTGTGGCTGTGAGCCCTAAATTGGGAGCAGTGGAACAGCATGTGAACATAAACAAAAGTCTGCCATTACATACAACAGTAATAAAATATGTGTCCCCTTTCTTGCTGGACATTGCTATTAGTTCGCATTGTTTAGAGTCCTATGATCCTTTTTGGTTCCAGAGAATGAAAAAGATCACTTAAACAAGCTAATACTTTTTATTATGCTAAATTGTGTCAACAAGAGAGGTGGGAAGCTTTCCAACAAATAAGGAAATAGCAATAAAGGAAATAACTATGAATGAGGTGACAACTGTCCCCAGTTAACACATACCTACTATTTTACAGGTCACACAAACAAGTGACAACATCTTGGGAATTTCTCAAAGAGTTGGGAGTGTCATTTACAGGCTTTCATGATTGTTACCCTGCTTTTCAGGCAACAAGTGGTCATTCCTCAGGAATTCTGCTAACTACTGTGTGGTTTGAAAAGAAATCAAGGCATGTGTTTTGAAACTTTTTTTTGGCAATTGGAGTTTGAAGCATAGGCCTGTGAAACTCTCCCCATGTTCTAGAGAAACTATGGATGGTTTAATCCTTGTTGCTATATTGTCCATGGAGCACAAGAGAAGTGAAATTGGTAGGGGGGTACATTTTCTTGAACAAATTATTGGACCTGTTTGTTAAGAGCTTCCAGGAGTTGAAATCCAAAAAAGAAGTTTCTCCAACTTTTGCAGTGGCAGTTTCATAAAACCAAGACCTCACAGTCCTCTGAGAAACACAAATGTTCACCTAAACTGAGTTTCAAAGAGCTTGTTTTGAACTTATCTTTGCATCATTAGGGCTGAGTGAAATACTTTCACTCAAGCCATGCTTAAATAGATGGTGGTTTTGCTTGTTTCCTTTGGGTGACATTTAGGTGGTTTGTACCTTCAAAGAGGCACATGCTTCCATAGTCTTTGGCAGGAAACTGGTTGAGGTTCACCTACCATAAAAATATAAACTATAGGTAAGGACCGTTTTAGTCTCCATGCACCACAAGATAAAAAGAATCAGATATCCTCATCTTGTTTTACAATTTTCTGACTGCTCTTTTTCTCTGGGTGCATGTTTGTGTTAAGAGATACTATCGAGGACAATGTGTGGTCAGATTATTTATAGCTCTTGTGGCTTTCCCGATAGTAGATGGTAAATGAATTATGTGAAACGAAGCCTAACAGAAAAAGTCTCCATTAAAGTCTGTGTGGCTGATTTTTCTGTTTGGTACCCGTTTGGAAAATAACAGAGAAGCAGAACAAAATTGACAGGAGTAAAACGAAAAATAATTTTAATGGTTTCTTTTATGAGGTTACATTGTTTTAGCCACTGTAGAGCCAGCACCACGTGTATCATATGGGTGGTTGAAACGATTGCCTGAAATGCAGAAGTTGGGTGTTGTGAAGGGAGATGTAGCCATCTTCTTCTAGCCATTCTTCTCTGTTGGAGGATAGAACTGTGCATTGCATGTGGCCTGTGTTGCACTCCCGAAGTTGTCCTGCTACCCTCAAGAGGGAGTGTTGGTGGAAGATGCTGCCCAGTATTAAAGTAAGACTCTATTGTGTCTTCTGCAGGTGGGAGAGAGATGCCATCTTGTTTTCTGTCTCAGGCAAAAAAATGTCTTGGATGTGTCCTGATAGGACTGTTTAAATTAAGGAATTGAGTTTCTTGAGAGGAAAAGACTGAAGGCAGTGGGAATAATATCTGAATAATACCTTGCATACCTTTTTCTGAAGGAGGGAAAACCTATGCAAGGAAGATGTCTCCTTGGAACTGCAGAACTGGAAATGATCCTGTGGATCATCTAATCCAGCCCCTGTCAAGGAAGCACAGCCCGTCATCAAGTAGTTTGTGTGCCAAAAGCTCTTTTCCAAAACAACAGTACTGAAGACCATTTGATTATGTGACTCACCAGCCAACTGGTGATGTTGTCAAGATATGTAAAAGTTGATAAAATATATGTTATGTATATTTAACAGATAGTAGAAAGAGAATTGTAAAATGTTAGATTCTGCAGACTCATGATGTTAATTCACAAGTGTAAGAGATAAGTAATCACAGGCATGTTATGTGATGAAGCACAGGTGAAAGAATTTATAGCATCATGATTGTATCAGATTGCATCAGATTGTAATTAGTGATGACTCACATCTGATGGGTACTGAACTGTATAAAAAGCACTAGCTTTCCATTTGTTAGGTGGGTCTGTTATGGTGAGAACAGAACCCCACACTCTGTTTGTCTGTTGTAAATATTGCTTGGTTGTTATGCTGTATATATTTTTTTATGTATATATGAATATATGAGTTTTTACTCTACCCATTGTCATTGTCTCTTCATAACCTAACTCTGCAATACTTTATATCAATACTGACATTTTATCTGCACGCTACTGCTGCACTGCTCTGTGTCAAGCACAAGTAAATATTATATTTGTTGCTTAATTGCTGATAGATGTTACTCGTTTGAACCACAATTCCCATCATCTCTCCAGCCACCAACGACACTGACCATGTAATCAAAGGGATAGTGAGATTGTAATTTCCAGCCTCCATATTCATCACCTGCAGCTGATGTAGTACATTGTGGAATCTGTTTTTGTCCATGTGGGAAACTCAAGACCAGTGTTAGGAGTTGACACAGGTCAGCAGCCCAGCCTTCCCCTATACCTCCTACTTCTTCCTCAGAGTCTCCTAGTCCTCTTCATCTTCCTTTTTCCTCTCTATTTTTTTGTTTTGCTCCAGACAGTGACATAAAGAGCACTAGTTTCCTTCCCGTCTCCTGTCTTTCAGCCTCAGAAGAAGCAGCGACATAGGTGTACATGCTCTAGGAATGGAGGATCGCACACGGATTTATGCACAGCTAAATCCCAGGCATGGTGGTGCCTGGGGCGTGGTGGCTCAGTGGACTAAGGCTTCCAAAAATTGTTGGCTGCAACGTCGGCAGCTTGGCGGTTCGAATCCCAGATGCCATGTAGTGGAACGAGCTTCCACTGATAACCCCAGCTCCTACCAACCTAGCAGTTCGAAAGTACAAGTAGATATATAGGTACCGCTGTAAAAAGCGGGAAGGTAAAACAGTGTTTCCTTGCTGCCATGCCAGCCACGTGGCCATGGACTTGCACAACACTGGCTCTTTGGCTTGAATATGGAGATGAGCACCGCCCCTAGAGTCGGATACGACTAGCATGTATGTGCGGGGTGAACCTTTACCTTTTATCTAAACAAAAAAACCAAACAATGGGCTTCAGCAGGCATTACATCAGGTAGTTTAAACTACCATAACGGTGTTTATGTTCAAGGAATTGCCTGGCTTTGCAGAACTAGAAAGAGTAGGCCCATTTAATCAGTGGGCATTTGGTGAGTCAATTCCTCTGTAAGTGCCATTGACTCCGTGGCCCAATTTGTGTTGATACTACTGGATTTCAGCCATTACATAAAAAGAGTTTGTCTCTTCCCTTCATTGACAGAACAAGGAGCAAGAGGAATGAAGTTAATCAGAACCAAGCCAGTGCCTGTAAGAACCATTCATCCAGACTAGAGTGTTCAGAAGACAGCCCACTATTTTATGGGATGCCAGAAGACAAGCCAGCCACATTTGAAGGTATCATCCATTTGAAGGAACGCCCAGTCGCAGTCTGATTATAAGGAGATCAGAGGGCCTTGATGTTTCCCATCCACAGTGAGCTCATGGACAGCAACCTTATGTAATACATAACAAGTAGAGATGGGCACGACTTAGCGGTATTCCCGTTTCCGTTTCCGTTACTCGGTTCTGTTACTCTACGGAAACGGTAACGGGAATTACTCCGCCAGACTTCGAGCTCGAACCGACGAACTAACAATTTTGATCTGATTTGTCGTGCTCGTTCCTTGCATCGCGCGATGCCACGCGGCACAGAAAAAAAGTTTTTAAAAGTTAAAAAAACCCGGTTCCCGGCCGAAAAGCAGGCGGAAAAATGCCTGCCGTGCCTCAGGGCACCTACCAGAGGGGTTGTTTCTGGAGGTCCCCGGCCTCCCCCCCATCCCCCGTCCTGGGCTGCTCTGGTGGGACTCGCCGCAGGCTCGCAGCCAGCCAGCAAAAAGCCCAGTCTCGCCGGCCGCCGGCCGCCGCAATTAAAGCGCAAGCAAGCGGCACGGACGGCACAGGAAAAAACTTTTAAACTCTCCCCCCACCCATTCCCGGGCCAAAAAAGCAGGCGGAAAAATGCCTGCTTGACTAAGGGCACAGGGCACCTACCGGAGGGGTGTTTTCTGGAGGGGGGGTCCCGCCTCCCCCCCGTCCTGGGCAGCCGGACTCGAGTCGCCATGCCATGCGGTGCGGGCGGGGGGGATCCAAAAATGGGGCGGCGAACGCAATATTGTTTTTGAAATCGTGGTCCAAAAACACACAAGCACAACAGAAACACGTGAAAATTTATAAACTGCCAGATTTTTCACAGTAGCAGTGGGTTTTTTCTTGCAACAAAATGTCTCTCCTCTCCTCCTCTGTCCTCCATTGATTTTATTTTTTTTATTTTTTTTACACCTGCGCAATGATGGGCTGGCCGAGTGGCCAGCCATGTGGGAGTGGACGACCATGCAAATTTTTGGAGCCATCCCACCAATCGCATGGTCACTTGGCCATGGAGACTTCTGGGATGTGCCAAAAAGCCCCCTAAAACCTGCCCTAGCCCCCTAACCCTAACCCTAACCCTTGACTCCGTACCCATACGTCACAGACTGTCTTCTTAGTGGGTCAGAGAGGCACCCAGAGGTGCAACCCACTAGCCCACCGTAACCTTACCCGTCACTAGCCTAACCCTAGCCCTAACCCTAACCCACCTTAACCCTAAGCCAGATATACTTGCATTGCACTACACGCAAGTACAATTCCCTTCTGTGTGAGACATGGTGGTGCGAGAGCCTTAGTTAGGCATCTCACCTATGGCTCTGGGTTCAGTGCCATCCACTAGTCTTCACAGTCACTGTCTGCACAACTGGTATGCAATATCCATATGGCTATTGCATACCATTTTGCAGCAGCAGCAGGTGAGGAGGGGAGACCCCCATGTTGAGGGGTCTCTTGGAGCCTGCTTCCCCTTCCTAGTGGGTGAGGATAGGAGGCACCCACGGGTGCCTCCAGGAGCCCACTTTCCCTTTATAGCGGGCCAGAGGAGGCACCCACTCCAGAGAGGTGCCTCCAGGAGCCCGCTACCCCCCAAAAAACCAGTACTAACGAAAACGAAAAAATGAAAAAACGAACCGACTAATTTTTGCGAATTTTCACGAAAAACGGAAACGACCCGAAACGGAACCGGCCCGACTAACGACAACTCGAAAAAAATTTTTTTCAAGTCGTGCCCATCCCTAATAACAAGTTACAAGTAATTTATATACTAGTTACTTCTAAGGTACTTGGAATGCAAGTATTGTACAATTCAAAAAAATTATTTTTGCTATAATGAGTTGCATTTTCTTATTATTTTAACTTCTAAAGAGCCTTGTAAGGCCATGTTAGAAGCATTCAAAAAGTTTAGTGCCATTCTCTTACTGATTCTGCCAAAAGAATACCATTCTTGTGTCTTTTTAAAGTATTTTCAAGTTGCACTATCATAACTGGCGACAAGAGAGAACTGAAGAGCATTTCACTGTAGTTTTTTTTTGTGTGTGTGGCTGTAATTGTAATGCAGTATGTTGTTAATGTGCAATACAACAATAATGATAGCAATCATCTGGCTGCCAAATGGCAAAACATGAGGTTCCAAGATATGTATTTTGTGACAAGTGTATCTGAGAGGTAAAGAAGCAGAAGCTGAGAGTCAGTGCATTACTATTCAGAGAATAAGCAATTTTGTCCTTTTTGAACAATAAATATTTCATCTATTATATTTGCTTTTAAGTGGTTGTGTTTTTTTAAAGAACATAATATATTATAAAACCCTGAAGTCCTTACACTGGATTCTCATTCTCATAGCAAACATCCTTAAAGGCAGGGTAAAGAAATGCCATCATGTGTAACCAACGGCACAGCCCATTAGGGTTAGACACTTTGAAAACTTGTTGAGTTCAGCTACCGTACTTTAATTATGCTTAACTCTCCTTTTAAAATCCTGCTTATTTCAAAAGGAGAGTTAAGCATAATTAAAGTACGGTAGCTGAACTCAACAAGTTTTCAAAGTGTCTAATCCTAATGGGCTGTGCCTATTCACTTTGAAATGAGATTCTACAATTCTGATTAGGAATTTGTCCCAACACTTATTTCTAAGAACACAATAATTGCGGAGGGAAGGGTATCTCATTCATGCTAGGCTCAGCCATTTTTGCTTCACACACAATGTACTAGAGTGACAAAAGGGGGGGGGGTAAGCAGCTGTGAGCCAGCCTGTTAAGGGTGGCAAATTAAAGTATATACTGTATACAATTTAACAAATCTTTTTGGGGTTCCTATCTCATGTAAATGGGTTCTTTTAAGGGGAAAGGTGGGGTAAAATGTTTTAAATAAATAAACATACTTGCTGCTAGTTAGTCATGACTTCTCTGTGGGAAACGGGGATTTTTATTTATTTATTTATTTATTTGACATTGGGCCTTTTTACACGACCCCTAAGATCTGCTGGCCACTTAAATTCGGACCAGAGATCTTAGGGGTTCGTCGCTCTTCCTCTGTCTTCCTCTGTCCCCACCCCCCTCCGCACTTCCTGGTTGCTGGCTGCCTGAGGGAGGGAGAAAAAAAGAAAGAAAAGACTGCCGGTTTACCTCCGTTTTGTTCCCGACAGCATTCAGATCTCTTAAAGGGGCGGGGCGCAAAAAAAGAACAAACGGAAGCCAGGAGAGCCCCGCACTCACTATCCTTACACCGGATCAAACATTTGTCACAATCAAAGACCAGGTACAAGAAAACTGCTGTTTGGTCGCGCTAAAGTGGGCGGGGTCACACTTAATTTTTTGCAAAGTCTGGAGCTGGTGGGTAAACATTTTTAAGGTCCGGACCTTGTAGCCATTTGCAGCGGAGCTTAGGGGTCGTGTATAAACGCCCATTGGCAGAGACTCCAGAAATTCCCAGCAAAATTTGGGCGGTTCAAAGTTTTATAGTACAAAAGCAGTTCTCACACAGATCTATCAGTTAATGGATTTCGGTGATTTATCAAGAAACGTGAAGGCTGTATTTCCAGATTTCCAGATATTTTTATTTTGCCTGTAATTGACTGTGGGTTTAAGAAGAAGGAGAAGCAACAGCGTATGAACTGTGCCTTTCCCTCACCTAGCCCCATGCTCTGGTGATCTTTCACCAACCATGCTGGCTGGGATGATAGAAATTGTAAGTGCAGTTCTACATACTGAACTGCACCAGAAGTTTTGTCACATGCCTGCAGCCGTTACCAGCTTGGAGTTGCTGTCTAGCCTGATGGATGAAGATAGTATAGGTGTAAAAATTGCCATGTAACCTCATCATACTCTCAGTTTGCTTTTCAAGCACAGGAATAATTTCATGACATGGAGCCTCTCTTCAGAATACACGGGAGATGAGGTTATTAAAAACAGGGGGAATCTGCATTCCATTATTTCTGAACATCAACAGCTGTTGCTAGCTGAGAAGATGCAGAATCAAGAAACCCCAGAGAAGCACTGCTAATGATAAGTTGCAGAGAAAAGTCTTGCTACTTTTTTCTTCAGGTTCTTGTAAGAAAATGAACCCAGTTTGTATGTGTTTGTTATATTGCTTGTTGAATCCACAACTGTGTTTTCTTTCAGGGAGCTCAAGGTGGCATGTATGTGTATTATATGTCAATACAGAATGGACTTATACTAACTTTAATGGGTTTTCAAGGCCTTGATGAGTTTCCAAGGCCAATTAGGGATTCAAACTCAGCTCTCCTATATCCAAGTCCATCTCTCTATCCATTTTAACACACTGGATATCTAAGATGGCTTACATAGCTACCTTTCTCACCACTTCACACTCATAACAAGCTTGTGAGGTAGATCAGACTAACAGTATGTGGCTTATGGAGGATCACGTAGTAGGTTTCAGGTCTGAGAGGAGATTATTCTGTGTCCTAGCACAGCATTCATCCATTATACCACATTACCCACACTACCTAATAGGGTCAAAACATTAAGAACTATGGTTAAGGAGCAGAAAATGGGCAATGTTCCAAGGTAAGAACCATGAACATTAACTCCATTTGCAACGTATTGTGGCATGGACCCCAACTGCACTGTGAAGAGAAGCATCAGCATATAATTAAGTTTGCCAGCATGTGGTGTGTTGTGATGGGGACATTTGTTTCCAAAACATGAGAATTTTAGAATGGATTATACATCCTGTAAAATCTGTTTATTGCTGGAGGAAGAGGGTTGTTATTCCACTAATCTAAGATGCATGCATAGTCACAGCAACCTAATGCCACATCTGTTGTTTTGTGGTTTTAAGGATGGTAAACCAAGGTATTCTGGAAGAAAATTCATAAACCGAGGCATTATTTTCAATGGATTTCCTTTCGTAAACTGAAAATTGCATTAACAGAGGTGTTCGTAAACTGTGCTACACCTCTATATCTCTGTATTTTTGCCTTCTTCTCTTTGCCTGTGACAAATTACAGTGCTGTTTGTTTATCCTGAAAGGAGGAATCCAGTAATCTTAATGCAGAAACTTTGGTTTCCACTATCTGCTCCTACATGACTCAGTATGACATGCCTTGCTGATTTACTCTCAAGTTGTCTCAACCTCCTTACAAGCCAGTGGCAAACTTTCTACAGGTTTCTGTAACAGCTGCTGTAGCCACCTTGGAATACAACAGAGCTGACAAAGGCAATTTTTGCTGACTTATTTAGTTTGCCAAAAGTATTGGATCATTTTTTTTACAAAGCACAGCATTCCAATCAGGTTAAAGAGGTGGGAGTGGTGATGGAGACAAGATCCTCCAAGGTTCTTTGTTTATCTTGACTCTCTTTTCTCCTTCACCCGTGGCCTGGGCTATCTTTGCTGAGATAACATTTTTAAGACACTGCAGGCAGCGATGGATGGCCTTTCCAAAATACTATTTTTGAAGGGTTGCTTTATTTAGCCTAGATTTCAAAAACAAAAGAGTAAAAATAAAATGCCAAAAAAAGCAAAGCAAAAAGAAAAGAAAAACCCCTAACCAACCATCAGAAGTTAGCACCACATCAATCACTCGTTGCTTGTTTGTAAAGTGTGTGTAAGATGAGATAAAGGAAAGACAGTTTGACAAACTGCTGGCAGAAACAGAGGAGAGGGAAGGAAGAAGCAAAAGGACAGAGGGAGGGGGAGGACTCCCACATGCTCCGTGGGCCTGCATATGTGTGTGTGTGTGTGTGTGTGTGTGTGTGTGTGTGTGTGTGTGTGTGTGTGTGTGTGTGCATTTGAGTAAATACATACATGCACTCACACAATTACTGGCCACCTTCAGATGATATCATAGCTTGTACACAATAGAACAGCACCCCCAAAATACCTCATGGTCTGATTATTGCTACGCAGACCCAATGCCTAATACAGTGTATGTAATAAATGCCTCAGTCACAAAGAGCATTGCGTCAGTTTGGGAGAGCAGCCAGAAAATCTCTCTAGCAGCCAGCAGATGAACTCAGACTCTAAAATATTTACATGATAGATGGCCAAGCCTAGGAGGAAGGACCTGTTATTGCAGAATTTATAGTCTTCCCACTGTGAGCTGTGTTTCCTGCTCCTCAGTCCCCATGTGGCTGACTTTGCATACATAGTAGTCAGTGATGCTGCTTTATACAGGATCTGAGGTAACTGGTGCCACCAATTGGTTATTCATAGCAGGCTTTGATATACGATGGGATACATGGACACAGATATTTAATTTAAGTTTGCAAGATTGTTTCAGTTGCTGAAATCCAAAGTTTGGGAAACTTAAGTTTTGCAGTACAACACCTCAGAATCCCCCAACCAGTACACTCAATGACCATGCTGGCTGGGGGATTGCTACTTTCCGTATGCCAGTTGAATTAGGGTTGGTGCCTGACACATAAGCAATCCAGTCCAAAGTGTGTCACATTTGAATTCTACTGATTTCATATGGCATATCGGAGCCAGCTGGCTAGCCCAGTGAATTAGATACCCAGGGGCATTCCCTCATGCCTCCTCTGAGTAGAATCAGCCTATGTGGTGTTGGGCAAGCTGCAAAGTCCAAGAGCATCTCCAGAAGAATGGAATAGTAAACTACTTCTAAGCATACCTAGAAAATTATGGAGTTACCATAAATCAGAATGGTGTTGATAGCAAATCATCATCATGATGTTGGAATCCAGGGTCACTGATTTCTTGTGGTGATAATAAGGGAAGAAGTAGTGGGAAGGGATAATATAAGACAGTGAGTATCCCAATAGAACATATTTTCTGATTCTCTGCAGAATTCCAAGTCAAGGCAGACGGATAACGTAATAAAACCTTGTCTGGAAACACCCTTTATACATTTCCAAATAAGTTAAGATACAATGTGTTCATAAGGTCTTACTCTGAACAAAGTGTAGTGAAGTTTGCAGCCTTAACTATATTTTTGTTTTGCTTCTATCCTGCTTCTTGAAAATAAAGGCCTGAAAGCTTTATTATATTACAATTCAAATAATTTATTCCACACCCCTAAACAACACTCCCAACTGCATGACACTCACTGTGGATTATATTTCTATTGTAGTCTGTGGTGGTTTTGTTTGGATAGCATAAAAGAGTTTCTGTAGCGGGCATAGTGTAGAATGTGATGCTGGCAATGAATTAGAAGAATACTGAAATATGTTGATTAATATGAATTTTCCAAAACCTCAGCTTCTGCAAAGAATTCATATGTGCATTTGTTTATTTATTTAAAATATTTTTATCCCTTCCTTTCTCCTTAAAAGGACCCAAGGTGGCTTAAATTGGAAGACAATACTAAGAAGAATCAAACAAATGAATTGCAATGTTTACAAGCAAGGGGAACATGAAAGTTTCATCTTTCTTTTGTGTTATTTCTTTCATGTAAATATGAATTGTCCAATAGCACTTCAGGACCTGTCAGCAACCAATCAGAACATTGGCAGGAGATGCAATTTTGAATCTCTACAACAGCCTGGAAACCAATGAAGGGTGCTTCTTTGCTTTGCTTGTTCCTTGTGGGTGGGATTACTGTGTGCTGAGCTCCTGGTGCCCTCCATCTTGGACTGATACCCAGCTGCCTGCTCTTTCCTCTCTTTGCATCTTTTCATAGGAACATAAGAAGAGCCATGCTGGATCAGGCCAAAGGCCCATCTAGTGCAGCTTCCTGTATCTCATAGTGGCCCCACCAAATGCGTCCGGGAGTGCATGAGACTAGATATCTGTTTCCTGATACCACTACCCTGCATGTGGCCTTTGAAGTACCCCAGTTTTAAGACTGGAGATTACACCTCCATCATAGTTTGTAGCCTGTGATGGACTTTTCCTCCAGGAATCTGTTCAATCCCCTTTTGAAGGCATCCAGGACTGATGCCATCACCACATCCGGTGGCAGGGAGTTCCACAGACTAACAACATGCTGGATTAAATTTTTTTTTCTTTTGTCTGTTCTCCCTCTCCCAACCCTCAATTTGAGTGGATGTCCCCTAGTTCTGGTATTTTGTGAGAGGGGGAAGAGTGTCCCTCTATCCACTTTACTCATGCCCTGCATTATTTTGTATGTCTCAATCATATCCCTCCCTCAGGCGCCTTTTTTCCAGACTAAAGAGCCCCAAATGTTTTAGCCTTTCCTCATTACGGAGGTCCCCAGCCCAGTAGTCATTTTACACAATTGTACACAATACTCCAGGTGCGGCCTTCCTATCGTTTTATATAATGGCATTATAACGTTGGCTGTTTTATTTTCAGCCCCTTTTTGATAATCCCTAGCATGGAATTGGCCGTCTTCACCTCTGCCTAGATGCCCTAAGCATTTTTGATCTCATCCTGATTTAAGAAGCTAAGCAGGGTCGGCCCTGGTTAGTACTTGGATGGGAGACCACCAGGGAATACCAGGTGCTGTAGGCGCCTGGAGTAGGAACTGGCAAGCCACTCCAGTATTCCTACCAAGAAAACTCAATGGACATGGGGTCACGAAGAGTTGGTTACGACTGTAACGACACAACACACATCTCTTCCACACACTGGGTAGACACCTTCATTGAGCTGTCCACCAGCACACCAAGATCTCTTTTCTGATCCATCACAGATAGCCTTATTTGTACTGGACTGTATAATATCCCTCATTACTATAAGCCACCTTGGGTCATTTTCCAAGGAGAAAGGCAGGGTAAAAATATTCAAAATAAATAAACAAATATTCTAACACATGAGCACTTTATTAAAATAAATTATCTACACTAATTGCAATTAGAAGTGTAGAGAAATAAGAGTCCAGGAGTTTCTTGGGGCGGAGAGCAAAATGTCCACACAGCAATAATCATTTATAAACTTGAATATAAATCATGACGGGGGCCGATAGGGGTTAAAATAATTTCTCCCTGAATTGGTGTGGTTATGGGCTCGGGTCCTTTCTTTCTGGGATTATTTTTGCTACAGTCTGATCAGCATGCTACTGCCCAGTAAATGGCTTCTAAAATTCTCCATCTTATTTGTAGGCAAATAAATTGGGGTGGTGGAGATATTTTTCCAAATTTCTTCTAGGGAGAAAGAAACTTTCCAACAGTTTCTCAAGGTTGAGGTTATACCACTGCTTTGTTTAGTTTTTCTCAGAGTCTGTGGGAGAGTTCCACTGCTACTACATGTAGCAACAATATTAATTATGTTGGAAATCTGGCTGCTATGTTAGTGATAAAGCAATCCCTTCAAAATAATAGGGATTGTTTTGAGAAAATTCTACTGTGTGGCTTTTGCTGTGATTTTAGCATGTAAAAATAATACTTACAAGATGTTTCTCATTAATATGACAATATTTCCTCCTTTGCCATTCTTTTGGCAAGGAATTTATTTTATTTCAATCTAATAAACATAAAAACTTTTGGGAAAGAATTTGAGAAATTTTAGAACACCACTCAATAAGACCCAATGGAAC